>JARWLC010000006.1:76977500-77577500 GCA_033318265.1 Phyllotis vaccarum
ACTTCATTGCAGCTTTGCGTTTTAGGAACACAGGTTCAGTCTTCTAGTAAATCCTCCCAGTGAACTTACCTTATCTTACCCATTATGTTCCTCTCAGTGAACTTGCACATTATGTTTTTATCTTTCCTCATTGCTGTGACAGCACATGACATGAACAACTTATGAGAGGTTTCTTTGGGCTCATGACTCTGGGGATAAAATCCATCTGAACTGGAATGACAGTGTAGCACCTGAGGAATGCTTGTTTACTATAGACAGATGGGGAAGCCTCCTGACTCTTAAGACAGGCATTTGGAATTAATTGGTGAGGATGAGTGCCCACCAGTCCTTTTTTTAAGTCAATCTTGGACTGGGTCCCCAAGGTAGTGTCACACACATTCAAGGCATGTCTCTCCCTGCAGCTAACTGTCTCTGGGAAAGTCCTCAAAGGCATATCAAAAGGCGTGTCTCACTAATGCCCATGGTTTTTAATTCATCCAATTAAATTGAAAATTAATCATCATATATCCATTCATATTGATGTTGCATTTCAAAGCTTTCACACACATTCTTTAATCTTTCTGGAAAGCTTCCCCTACCCGAGATAATTCAGGGATAAGATCTCCAGACCCTAACCTTTCCATTCACCCCTTTGATCAGAAGATAATATTTTCTAGACCACTCTTCAGTGGTTCCAGAAGATCTTTAAGTGCTGTTCTGAACTTGGGGTGGGTGCTGGGGTGTGGATGAGAAAACAGTGAATGTTCTTCAACTCCATAAGTAACTGAAGTGTGTCATCCAGCCTGGCTTACATGGTGTTATTTCCTATGTGTGTTGTAGTTGAGTGCAGAGAACTATGAGATCTCACTCTTGCCTTGCAGGGTCTTCCGTCATCTGTGCATCTCCTCCTGGAGTCACTCCACCTGACAGATGGCTACCAATGCACAGGGCAAAAAAACAAACCAAAAAACTCTAATAATATCTTTGGATGAGACAAGCATTTACAGGCTAGTAAGGGAAGTTGGGAATGTGTGTCCTGTATGTCAGACAATCAATCTAGAAGCAAACTTAGAACACAGTTCTCTTTCCTAGTTGAGAGCTGTCTGCCCCAACAGAATCAACTTCTTGCTGTAATGGCAGCAAGGAATGGAGGAGACCTCAGTTGATTACAGTTGGCACCAGATGGGTAAACACCCACCTTATGTAATGAGTTGTTAATTATAGCTCTGCCCTGTTTATAGAAT
Source organism: Phyllotis vaccarum (assembly GCA_033318265.1). Taxonomy (NCBI): domain Eukaryota; kingdom Metazoa; phylum Chordata; class Mammalia; order Rodentia; family Cricetidae; genus Phyllotis; species Phyllotis vaccarum. The sequence continues at coordinate 76,978,724 of JARWLC010000006.1, forward strand.
TTGATTAATCTCATAAGAATGTTTAACTCTGTCACCTACAATGGCTCAGAGCATTTGAGCACAGCTTTTCAGAAGTCATGCTCTTTGTTGACTCCTACATGCATGTCTTAAGAATCAAAGGGCTGCTGGAGTAGCTTACTTTCATTATCCACTGCTTGGGGATCAATCTACATAAAGAATCTGAGAGATGATTAATCAAATAATACAGTAACAGTAGCAGGGATTTAATAGCACTCCCTGGTCCCCACCCTCAGTTAATAGCATGTAACACTCTGCCCGAGGGAGGGTGGATGTATTCAGATGTCTTGAAACAGTGAGCCCATTGCCTCCTCTGAACCTCAGTCTCTCTAGCTGTTGTATTTACAAAGGAATGTCATTCTCACAAAACAATATAGTTGGATGCCCCTAGCCCATTTCAAGTAAGGCTCATGGTAGCTGAGGGGCACAAGCCTTGCTGGTCCATATTGCTCAGGTTTAGCTACTGGACAACAGGCTCAACACTTGTGCATATCAGCTTTACCTGCAGAACCCATTCTGTATGAAATGGGCCAGATGCCCAGGTCATCCCTGGGTCATGGTTGGTTTATGCTCTACAGGTCTTGTGTAATGAGCAGCTGAAGTTGAAGAGAGTGGGAAAATGGTAGCCATTGGGACTATTTTTAACAAGCAAAGTATTCATACAGCATACATGTTACTAATAATACAGAGTAGTAGGTAACTGTCATCTTCCCAGGACCTTTGCCAAGGGCACAATGGCCTTTCTGTAACATTTAGTGAAAGAAAAGACAAGTGTATTTAACAGCCCTTTGATTCGGCTACCTCATTGCCACATCCTGTTCAGACTCTCCTGTTCTCACAAGTCTTGCTTTCCATCCCTAACATTTGCTAGCACCACCCTGCTGTTTACCTCAAACTAATACACATTTTCTTCCTTTTCTACCAGCCTTCAGTGATTCCTTCCATTGAGGAACAAAACAAAACCCAATGCTGTCTCTCTGCACTCAAGCTCATGGCTAGGAAGATGCCAACGGGTCCCCCGAGGTCCTCACAGAACCCCAGAAGACCACTGTTGTGTGACTTTTAAGCCTTTGCTTGGCTAGTCTCATCTTGCCAGAAGACCCCTATTCAAGCATAGTCTTTCCCCCCCAAGTCTCTGGTCTCCCACTCCTCATGCCCAAGTCTTCATTGCCTTTGTGCAAAGGTAGTACCTGTGTAAGCTTCATATACGCCTGGCATATTGATGCTAAAAAACAAGTCACTTAATTAGCAAATTTCACTTTCATTCCCAAAATGTGTTTCTTCTCTATTAATGTCTGTTTTCTCTAAGGGCATTGGTTGTTGTAGAATATTATTTTAAGGTGTGTTGCTTTTGTTTATGTTGCATTTGCTTAACTCTGTGAAGCTGTGTCTGTCTAAAATACATGATGGTCTAATAAAGGCCCGAATGGCCAATAGCAAGGCAGGACAGAGGGAGATTGAGAAACAAGAGGAGAGGAGGGTGCTAGGGGCCAGCCAGTCAGCCACCCAGCCAGGCATGGAGTAAGAGTGATAATTACAGAAGAGAACAATAAAAGCCCAGAGGCATACAGGTAGACAGGATAATTCAAGTTAAGAAAAGTTGGCAAGAAACAAGCCAAGCTAAGGCCAACCATTTATAATTAAGAATAAGCCTCATGTGTGGCTTATTTGGGAGCTGGGTGGTGGATCCTCTAAAGAGTAAAAGAAGACCAGCTACATTTTGTTGTATCAATACAAGCCCTTATTTCCATGTAGGGCCTGAGAAAGATGAGGAGAAAATGTATATGGCTCCTTTAAGAGTTTCTGCTTGCTGGTGAGCACTTAAGCAGCTAACACATTAAGTAGAAAGAAAAAAACTAAGTAAAAATGCCTGCCACAGTGCAAGCATTGGCATTCTAAAGCTCTAGGAAGGTTGAATGCAGTTTCTGGTTACTCGCCTCTGACCTGGCTGTCAGTTTTAGGCTTGGCTTTCATGACCCCAGAAGTTTGTGGAGCCAGTCAGGTACTAACTGTGCTGCTTAGCAGTTTAAAGGTTTGTCACATGGTCAAAAAAGCTAACAGAGGTCTAGACAGAAAAAAAAAACCTTCTAAACAGGTTACAGTGTTTAACAATGTGCATAGGCTTAAGTAAAAGGGTATAGTAATAGAAAAAAAATTGAGTTTAAAAATAAAGTCTTTAAAGAGAAAGTAAAAGATGGGAAATACACAGGGAGTCTGGATCCTATATGTTATGAATTTTTTGACAGCTGATGGGAAGGAGGCAGCTGCTAGGAAACATGGGATTGTGAACTGGACTGCTAATTGAACAATCTAGATACGTGAGGAATGCCTTAACTTTAAAAAAGAAGTCAAACAAGGTAATTGTCAAATGGAAATAAGAAATGCTTCAGAGTTTCATTCCCACAGCAGACAAGAGGGTGTGAATTCCTTTAGGAATGATATTAATCAGGTTTGATCAAAGGAGACCTGAATCTTGACATATGATATCTATCAGCAGAGGTTACTGTTCGTCTTCCCAGGAGTTGGCCATTATCTCAGATTTTCTCAGAGACCCCTAAAGATGCTTTCACCCATATTCAGCAGGAAGTAGTCTAGATAACTACACCCACGTTCTCAAGAGATGGGGGGATGGTCTTTGGTTAATTGGTGGGTCATGAATGTTTGTTATAATTTAGGGAAATCTAGCAATCTAGGATAAAAAGAACTATTAATTTTAGATATTTTACATTGGCATGGATTTTGGTATATTAATACAAACTTAATTTTGTTTAACTATATTTCTCTTGTTGAGACTATTGTGCTTATGCAGTTCATTTTAAAATGCAATGCATAAATAAGAAATAAGGTTAGTTGTCTGTAATAATTAAACTTGCAGTTATATTAGCTATGAGTTCAAGTTAATTAGGTATATTTTAGATTAAATGGTCTTCAGACACTTCAAAGACCTATAGAATATGGCATTTAAAATGTTTTATTGACCTAGGTTTTTCATAACAATGAGACACATCTATCCTGGCAGCATCGATTTACTTCAGAGATGATAGGCATTGAAGAAACTTTATAGAGTTTTCTTTGTGGCAAGATTAGTCACTGGGCAAAGAAACTGCTCATACCTTTGACAGCTGACAAAGTGCTGTGCAGACTGGACATGCAGGACACACAAAGGAAATGGACTATCGAACTTTGTCAAAACAAGGCAGGACAGTCCTTTAAATTTGCTGCTTCACTGAAAAAGTTTATCAGATACTCTAGGCCTATAGAAAGAAGATGGATGCCCCAACATTGAAGAGGAACTTTGGGTGACTGTCCAGGCAGCCAAATGTTTCTGTTGTTAGATATTACATTATTCTGTGTCTTTGATGGGTTTAAAAATAGTTATAATTGCAGTTTTCCTTAGTTATGATAAGTAAAACTTTAGAATAAGATAGGATAGACAATAGATTAGTTTTTTTTCTGAACATGCAAGCTACAAATGGAAAAAAAATTGTAATTTTTACCTGATAAGTTTTTGTGTATAGTTTTACTATGTTAAAGTCAAAACCTTTCTTTTTATTTAGACAAAGGGAGGGGATGTTGTAGAATGTTATTTTAGGGTATGTTACTTTTGTTTAACTCTGTGAAGCTGTGTTACTGTGTCCGTCTACGGTCTAATAAAGACCTGAATGGCCAATAACAAGGCAGGAGAAGAGAAGGGAGAGGAGGATGGTGGAGGCCAGCCACCCAGCCACCCAGCCACCCAGCCACCCACTCACTCAGCCACCCAGCGACCCACTCACCCAGCCACCCACTCACCCAGCCACCCAGCCACCCACTCACCCAGCCACCCAGCCACCCACTCACCCAGCCACCCACTCACTCAGCCACCCAGCCACCCACTCACTCAGCCACCCAGCCACCCACTCACTCAGCCACCCAGCCACCCACTCACTCAGCCACCCAGCCACCCACTCACCCAGCCACCCACTCACCCAGCCACCCACTCACCCAGCCACCCACTCACCCAGCCACCCACTCACCCAGCCACCCACTCACCCAGCCACCCAGCCACCCACTCACCCAGCCACCCAGCCACCCAGCCACCCACTCACCCAGACACCCACTCACCCAGCCACCCACTCACCCAGCCACCCAGCCACCCACTCACCCAGCCACCCACTCACCCAGCCACCCACTCACCCAGCCACCCAGCCACCCACTCACCCAGCCACCCACTCACCCAGCCACCCACTCACCCAGCCACCCAGCCAGCCATGGAGTAAGTATGAGATTTACAGAAGAGAATGGCAAAAGCCCAGAGGCATACAGGTAGACGGGATTATTCAAGTTAAGAAAAGCTGGCAGGAAATAAGCCAAGCTAAGGATGAGCATTTATAAATGAATAATAAGCCTCCATTTGGGAGCTGAGTGACAGGCCCTTCAAGAGTGAAAGAAAACCAACTACAATTAGTTAGTTTGGTATGTAAAATAGGAAAGGTTTTGTATAGATTTGGTTTCATGGGGCTGGAGAGATGGCTCAGCTGTTCAGAACATTTGCTGCTCTTGATTGGACCCACATGGTGACACCTGCACAGCTGTAAAACCAGCTCTAGGGGATTGACATCTTCCTCTGGCCTTTGCTGGCTGTAGGCATGCACGTTACTTATGCATACATGCAGACATTTAAATTTAAAAAATTAAATGCCACTGTGCTATTCACTAGCCTTAGGGTCTTGGGCAAGATTGACTGTTTTCTCAGCGAAATGAGAGTAAAAATTCATTGAATGGTTTTAGGGCTAGATAAGACAAATACAGCACTGGGTAAATAACAAGAGACCTATTTCCTTCCCCCACTGACTTCAACTTATACAGGCAGAGTTTTTCTGTCCTGACTGCCTGCTCCCAAATAACTGACACAGAGGCTTAAGATTAATTGTAAGTGCTCCTCAGTAGCTTAGGTTTGTTACTAACTAGCGCTTGCACCTTAACCCATTTCTATTGATCTATGTGCTGCCCTGAGGCTTGTGGCTTTTACCTCTATCCCATTTTGTTTGTCCAGCTCATTCTCCATCTGGCTGGACTCCTCTGACGCTGCCTTTCTTATTCCATCATTCTCAGTTTGGCTCTCCCACATACCTTTATTCCATTCAGCTACTGGCCTGTCTGCTTGTTTATTAAAGCATAGTGACAAATATTTACCAAGTGTACAGAAGGCTTATTCCACAGTAAACTTACTTCAATTTACCAGGTACTCTGCAACATTCATGAGGAACATCCCACTAGAATGTTCTGGTTTTAGCTAGGCCTGGCGATACAGAAATATATAATACTTTCAAGGCCAGCCTAAGCAACTTAGTGAGATCCTGCCTGGAAAAATAAAATAAAATAAAGCCTGGGGAGATGGTTCAGAGGATAAAGCACTTGCTTTGCAAACCTGAGGACTAGGGTTTGGATTTCCAGAAGCCACATAAATGCTGGGCAGGTGTGGTGGCCACCTGTAATCCCAGCACTTGGGAGACAAGACAAGGACTGGGCAGTTTGGTAGCTAGACTAGCTGAGGTTAGTGAATTCCAGGTTCAGCATGAGACCTGCCTCAATAAAGTAGAGAGAGAATAAGGAAGACTGTCAACATGCATACATACAGACACATCAAACATAAGCGGTGTATAGCTCAGTGGTATAGTACTTGCTAGCATGCTTGGGCCCTAACTCCAAACCTCAGTGTTAAACACACACACACACACACACACACACACACACACACACACACTCTCTCTCTCTCTCTCTCTCTCTCTCTCTCTCTCTCTCCCCCCCAGCCATTCTCACCTTTTGAATTTTAGGCTTCTAAATACTCTATTCTGTAAAGAGTTAAAAACCCCTTTGAAGTTCTGAACACTTTTGCTCTCACCCTACTCCCAAGGCTATCTTATTACCTTATTTAATTTCCCAAACAGTCCTTTGAATTAGTCCTGCCACTTTATAGTCCAGAAAACTGGAGCAGTCTTGTCTTTGCTGGTGAGCTAGTCTTTGCAGAGATAGATCATCCTAGACAAACTCCTGGCTCCTCGTTATGCCTCAGGGTCTTTACCATCAGCCTTGTGAGTGTGACCATTTAAAAACAACTGTGGCCATTTTAAATGTCTATGTTAAAGTTATTGCTTTAATTAAAAATTGATTTTTTTTTTTTTTTAAAAAGTAGCCCTTTTAGACCCAGAGAGATGGCTTAGCAGATAAAGGCACTTACTGCTGAGCTCAATGACCTGAGTTCAAGTCCCAGAACCCACATGATGGAAGACCCAACCCCTGCCAAGTTGTCATCTGACCTCTACACAGGCACTGAGGTATGTGAGTGCCCATGAGAACACACAATATATAAATACATAAAACTAGTTCTTTTAGCCTCTGATGAGACAGCAATATGTGGCTTTGCTGTAACTATCTGGAAAAGCCCTTGAAACCTCGGTCCATCCTAGCTGGCGGTGATCACAGCTCACAGATAGGAGGATTAACATGAGCCATCTCTGATGTGGGTAACACAGGCCTGGCACACCGCAGAACTCAGCTTCATCACCACAAGGTTTCCTTAAATATCCTCTCTTATGGGACAGAAGAACGCAAAGAAGGCATACAAGCTCTGCTTCCTGGTTCTTATTTAACTGAGACGTCTAGTAATAAAAGACACCTTAAAGGCCAAAAAATTAACTTTATTGACTGATGATCTTATTACCATGAAACACCTATAAGAAATAATTACAAAATAATGCAAGTTTTTTTTTTTTTAAACATACTTTCAGTATCATCCCAACATGATGATCCTTTCACAGAAAGGATTATTTACAGCTTACTTAGATATAAAGCTCACTGTTGCAAATACAAATGCAGATGGTGTGGGAAGGCAACACATACCAAACCGGTATATTTACCAGCAACGGACATGTTAACAAATGCAGCATAAATAACAGTTGTACACTTTTCTTTTTCCTTTATTTTTAAAAACAATTTTCCCAATACAAAAATGCCAGTTATTCAAAGTGGATTTTCATGTACACATCTGTGTACAATTCTACTGTGGATCAGAAAATTAAAAATGGTCCCTAGCAGGTTTCATCTTTTACAACCAAAGGAGAGAAATGAAAAGCAACTCCATTGACAGAACCCTGGAGACTGAACACTAGAGCAGAAAAAGAAGTATAGGGCACAACTGTTCAACTAAGCAACTTTTTGATCTTTGTATCTGCAAGTGATGCTGAAGGCTGTAGAAATACACAGCATGGCAATCTGGGCTGTGAGAGTACAAACTTCACCTGGGTCTGGCCCCAAAGGCTCTATGAAAAAACGATGAAATGATGGGATGACTCAGAAGCAAAAGAAGTCATGAAGTCATCCATCCCTTCAACTTTCACCCTTCGCAAGGAGACTGAGATACGTTCTGCTATCCGAAACTTTGGTTCTTCTAAAAGCATTTGACAAAAGCAAAATAAAGTCATGACCACAGAATTTCTTTGTTTTCTTCTTTTTAAAGGGTCAGGTGAGAGTGAGTGGGTGAGATTTTGCTGATGCTGTGCCTGCACAGGAGGGCAGCATGGTGGGGGAGGCCAGTGGCCGCTGGTGTGCTAACACCAACTCCCATCCACAGGGAACCCTGCTTATGTTCTGCTGGACTCTACATTTATTTCTTTGTTACTTGAAAACATAATTTTGTACAAAAATATGAGTTTCTTTAGAAAATAATACAGTTTTTTTTAATAAAACCTGGCAGATAGCAAAAATGGAGTATCAAAATATGGTAAACAAATGCTGTAAAATACTAAATCATTAAAAACATCCCCTAGAAAGACATTGTGCTATGAAGTTCTCTCCTGAAGTGTGAGCAACATTTTCACTGTTATCAAGTTGATAAACTCATTCTCCTGGCTTCATTTCACTATACATTGTAACAGCAGCAGGGCAGTAACATGTCTAAAAAACAGCCCGTTCACAATCAATACATCCTCTGTATACTTTTATTTCAAAATTAATAAAAAGACACTCTTGGATCAGTGGGGCTCCAATCCTACTGTGCATTATTTCTACCTGGTTAACTTTATAAGAAAAGACAATTTCACCTGGACCCCACCAACAAGAGACTGATTGAAATTGGCCTGGGGTAGGACCCAGGCTTGTTTTAAAAGCTTCCAAGATAAGTTTTATTATGCAATCAGGGTTGAGAATCTTGGCCAAAGGCACACAAAGAAAGTCACTCTTAACTCCACATTTACCAACTGATTGTCTGTGGCTACCATTCTTTCAACAATGTATCCCTAACATTAAACAAGAAATTCTATGTGTACAAGACACACATGAAAGTCCAAATGAAAAGTCATTAAGCTTTAAACATATATACACACATATAGTCCCATGTATCCATATATGTATAACATATACACACAGTTAGGATGTATCTTTTTTACAGCGGAAACTAGCATTGCCATTTGTTTGCCACCATTAAAAAACAACCAAGAAAATACCAGCAAACAAACTTTTCTTACGACGTTTTCATTGTTTTTTTAACATATACCAGCTTTGTGAACTCTACAAAACATACCACGTCATAAGCACGAGTGAACCCCAGCGCTTCCTGGAAGAACGGAGCAGTGGACGCCAGCCGCATTGTCCTGGTGTGAAGGAGTCCAGCACATGTCTTCTGGACTCTGAGTAGTGCTTCCGATACTTATGAATCTTTGGCTAGAACCACAGACTTCCACCACTTCATCAGTGTCCACTTGGGGCCAACCTCTGTGAGGCAGCAATGGCTACATACTAAGACTGGCTCTCCATAAAAGAAAAGAGAACTTCCCTCTGTCTTCCCTCAAACCATAAGCGCTCCATGAGGGAGTGGCTAAAAAAAAATCCAGAGGCAAACAGATAAGCCTAACATCTTTCATGTGATAAACATGTATTTGAACTAGAAAACAAGAGAGATGAACACACACCGCAACCTAACAGTTGGAAGCTGGGTAAGCTATGAAGCCCACTTCCTCTCATAGGGCCAATAAACATTGGGGCACCTGTCTTCCTTTACCTTTGCATAATACTTAAAGTGCATTGTCCCAAGGCTTTTGTTTCCATCACGGATATTATAAAGAAAGAGCTAAGTTTGGGGTGAGAAAATATGGCACAAATAATATATAAAGAACCTCAGCTCCACAGCCTCCAGCAGACAGCAGCCGCCTGCAGGGCTGCCCACTGGTGGGGCTTTTATACGACAAACTCCGGGACCTCGTCGTGAGTGAGGTCCAGAGAAAAGTATTTGCTGGTTCTTTTGACTGGAAAAGCTTCTTGGATGTTGACACACTGCTGAGCCAAGCAGCTGTTGCAATAGAGACCATCTTCATCCAGGTCATGGCCACACCCAAAAGTGTAACTCTGAGCAGTGTCTTGACACAGCCCTGCGATGCGCAGGAAGTCTTTCTGGTACAGTCTAATGTCGTCAAGGCTCAGGCTATGCCGATCGGTTGAAGTCTTTGGTTTTCGACATATTGTCTGTAAGATAAGGGAAGGGTAAGAAAATGCAATAATGTGAACTACCTGGAAAGGTAATGTCTTTGGCCAGCAGACATAAAATGTCAAGTAGTCCTTACATGTGAAAGTGTTTCCCAGCTGGTGGCTTCAATGTCCCTGTTCCACTGTCCCACCTAAACACTACAAGCAGCACAGTGTTCCTCCCCAGTATACACAGCCAACACAAAGACAGGTGGGCAACTACTCCTAGCATTTGAGAAATCCAGCAATTACTGCAAAAGGAGGCTATAAAGATAAAAATACTGTTTTTCTTTCATTTCTTCTCATCAGGATAGGGCAGTTCAACTTGCTAACACCCTTCCTGCTTGGGTCTATTAATGTTTTAATGAGAAATGGAAAAGCAATTATCACTCATGAAACACAGCTTGAAGAAGCAACTTTTAAAGAGTCCAGAATGTAAAGTGTTCTTACTGCCAAAGACTGGGTGGAAACTGCGGCTGCGGCTTAGCCTTTAAGAACACTGGCTACTCTTTCGGAAAACCTGGCTTCAGTTCCCAGGGCCCACAGCAGTGCTCACAGCTGCTTTTAACTCCAGCCTCTGAGCATCTGACCCTCTCTTCTAGTCTCCACAGGTAACTGCATGTATGTGTACATACATGCACACAAATAAAAAATAGTTTTTGAAATGCAGAATGAAAGAGCAGCAACCCTGGCCACTTAGAGAGGTCCTGTCCTTTCAAGTGCTACCAGTAGGTGGCAGGCTTTTTGAATTCATTATCCCAAGTGGTCCTGCTGGAAATTTGAGAAACTGGCTCTATTAGGAGGTGCGGCTCCATTAGAGGAAGCATGTCACTGTGGGGATGAGTTTTGAGGTCTTATATGTTCAAGCTATGCTCAGTGTGGCTCACAGTTCACTTCCTGTTGCCTGAGGATTAAGATGTAGAAGTCTAGGCCCTCTCTAGCACCATGTCTGCCTGCATGCTACTATCCTTTGCGGCCACACTTTTCCACCATGCTAACAATGGACTGAACCTCTGAACTGTGAGCCAGCACCAGTTAGATGTTTCCTTTATAAGAGTTGCCATGGTCATGGTGTCTCTTCACAGCAATAGAAACCCTAACTAGAACAGCATGTTTGTAACTCCAGTTGCTAATATAAAGGATTCAATGCCCTCATACCTGTGGAAGGGAGTCGGTGCTCTGTCCACGAAGCTTGACAACTGTTTCTGAGGAGCTTGAGGTGGAAGAACTGATTTCTTTCACAATTAACCCTGAGGTAAAACAGAACAAACAATGACCTTGCCCCACATTTTCTGACAAGACCAATTGTGACCATTACTGAGGCCTCTCATGGTGAGAGCAGCTCGCCTTAGTGGCTCACTGCGGTGGCACCCACTCTCGGTAGAGAGTAGAGGGTGATGCCTAAGAATTGGCTAGGGTGAGGAGCTTTAAGCTATTTATGACATAGGCCTTAGGTATAAAGAGACATCTTTCCCTCATCTCCACATATCACAGTGTCGAGCACCAACATACTCTCTTAGCCCTGGTTCTGTGTGGACATCAGGTATGAGGATGTTGGCCTCTGCAATCAGATGGGCTGGGGCTGGAACTTGCCCAGAGAGTTAACTGCCTATGTGTCCTGGCCAATTCTCAAGCCTCCCTATAGATTATGAACTTCCTGTAACAAACAAGGCTGCTCGTCAACTAGCATTTTACTGACGGTTAAACAGTAATGGACAAAAGGGGCCAGGAACTCCCACTGGCCACCAGAACTCTGTGACCACAGCCTCCACAGAAGATCCTAGCGGGAAGAGATCAAGATGGAGATGGCAATAAGATGTCACTGTTGGGCCCTTAATCAGCTCTGCGCCTTGAGGAAGCCTCAGTTTTCAGAACTAGAATCTAAAATTGATATTCTCTTTTCTGACTTTAACATGAGAATGATGTGCTCTCCAAAAATGTTTCAGAGGCTAAAATTGCCAACCTCTCCTGTGTTGGATCAAACACAACTGAAAAAGGTATAATAAATATTATTAACAGTCATCCTATTTAAATTTTATTCCTATTTAAGATTACAAAATTAATAATCCACAAAAATGGATGCAGAAACATACAAATATGAAGTACTTGCTAACTGCCCATGTATTCTACTTTCATGAGCATTTGGTGTATAAAACTTCTAATCATTTCTTTTTACAACACAAATATTGAAATGCACTTCCTTGCACTTCCTATGCACTTATCATAAACATATAGCTGAGGATTTACAATTAATATATAAAGAGAAAATTCAATATAATGAAGAGAATAGGCAGGAAAAATCAAGGCTGTTCTAGCATCGTGAATCTGGGCTAGTGATGAAGATTCTCCATCTCCTCTGCTGGTGAGTCCATGGTTTAGGCTGACCATGTGCAGCTGGTCTGGGTGACCTATGGGAATTCTGCAATGAATTATTCCTTGTGCGCTTGGCCAGTAAGGGACAGGATGACAATGAATGTGTATCTGTCTATTCCTCTCTGACAGTTGGTGTCAGCCAGTAATAGAGGTAGAAAAACCTCACACTTGGTCAAAGCTGAAAGTGGTCAAGAATGAACGTCCAGGGCACTTTCACAGAACTGGCTCTCTAAGTCTTAAGCCTAAGGAACAGAGGAGATAAAGCACTATATAACCCTAGCATCGTAGTTACAGCGAAGGCATATTTTCTAGAAGAATTCATGCAAATATGCAATTTAAGAATGTCTCCCTCTGAATGTTCAAGGTCAGCCTGGTCTACAGAGCTAGTTCCAAGACAGCCTGGGCTACCCAGAGAAACCTTGTCTCAAAAAATTAAACAGAACTGAACAAACTGAACCAAACCACAACCACCAAAAAGAAAAAGAAAAAGAAAGGAAAAGAAAAAAGAGTGTCTCTAAAAATCACATCAGTTGATACTTGTTCTTACAGATTCATATAATACAGTGGGGCACAAGCCAGACCAGAGGCTGCTTTCTGTGTCTAGCCATGGGCACTTATCTCTTTAATCCCTGTCACCTTCTCATGTACAAAAGGGAACAGGCCAGACTCAGGGGTCTCCACGGTTCCTTCCAAGGCCATGTGGCTCTCTAGTTCTCAGGTTATAATAGCAAGGGAGCGAGGTAGGAAAAGGAAAGAAAGCCAAGCGGCTTACAGCACAGCATGGTCCAGCCTGGGTAAAAGATGCTAATGTCCCTTCCTGGTGCAGCCACCCCCTTCCACTCTCACATAGAAGGCATGCAGCCCTGTGATCAAGCCACCTGAAGTGGCTTTTCTTCCTGGCCGACTGAGAGAGATTGCCTACCACCCTCCTATTCTCAGAGGCACATGCTTGTGGGCTTCTGGAGGAAACGGCTTGCTCACCGGAGTGCCCATTCAGCTTCCTTGACAGGAGCATGTCCTCTGTGATGTAGATGCACACGTCAGGGCTAACTTCCAGTGATTCCTCTGTCATTGGCTCCAGGTCCCTGGGGTCATCCACCAACATCTCTATTTCTGACACAGAATTAGGGAAGGAAACATTTAATGACCCCCAAGGAAAATGAAGACCAAAATCCGCAGCCACACTATGCTGTGAGGGCAGCCAGGTAGATAGTCACATTTGGGGATAAACTGAAAACTCCACTGTGCAGTAGGAAAGTCTAGGGACTCCTAGATGCTCCTATTGAGGGACTGCTGTTTCTGCTGTAGCCTCTGGTGCACGGTTTGCCACCAATTGCTCCACTCTTTAAGGAGGGGGAGAAGCAGTCATGGTGTCATGACCCTGGGCTAGCTGATGCTGATGGGTCATTAGCACCAGGGCCAGGACTGCTGACCCATGCCCACCCGAGCTCTCCACAGTGATTGCCACAGAGCCCCATGGACTGGACAGGAGCCTAACATGTTTTGTAGTTTTTCTGAAGAGCTGATCGGTTTTTGATTTTTGTTTGTTTGCTTGTTTTTTCAATCAAACCCAGATGCTACAGCTCTCATGTAAAACAGAAACAAGAGAAACACACAAATGCTAACTCTGGCTGACACAGGCTTGATTTGTTGCTTTCTCTCCATGGGGAGTAGTTTTCTAGTGGTCAGGTTCTGTATTTCTCTTATACTCCCTGTAGCTCTGCGGACATGGGGAACACTTAAAACACTTGAGTTAATGGTACATCAGGACTCCTGTCCCTCTACTTCATACAAGTTGCCTGAGGCTTCAGAGGTCCCTGTCAGACACAGGCAACTCAACATCCGGTCACTAACTAGATAGCAATACAGGACCAGCATGGGAAACACTGCAGGGGCAGAAGTTACCGTCATCCTGAGAGTCCTCTTCCAGGCGCTCTTTGCCACCACTCTCCACCCCTGAGGTGTGGGAGCTGCCATGGCTGGTCATGGAGCTACACGTCTTCAGTTTTCGGTGCATGGCGCCGCCTGAACAGCTGTCTTCTGGGCCTGGGTCCCGGGGCTTAGTGTCTGCTTCAATACCCGAGGTGTGGGAGCTGCTGTGACTGGCACTAGAGTGTCGGGACAGACGCTTATGCTTCACGCTGCCGGCACTGCTCCCGCTGGCACGTGATCGCTTTTCCAGCTGGTCCATGTCAAGGTCCAGGTTGTCGCTGATGTAGGACTCACGGTACTGTTTTTTCTCTGTGTGGCAGAACATAGCTCAGCAGTGTATTCAACCAAGGCTGAGATCAAGGGCAGTCTCTCTGAATCTAGTGACTGAGGAATTCTGGGAGCTGGATCTTGACATAGGAACACTATATGAGGAACACACATCAGTGCAACAGTCCCTTTGGGGGACTTTAAATGGCCAGATACGAAGAGAAGTGGGCTCTTCAGAGTGTCATGGCACCATTCCACAGTGAAATGAGTTCAGTGACTGAGAACGCCTATCGCCTTGCAAAGCCATGTGACACTGCCAGGACAGCCACTATGGGATTCTGCATTTTGCAAAACTGGCAGATAACAACATGCTAAACAAATATCAAAATCTGGTCCTCCACAAATGATTTTAGAAACATTCAATTGTTATGCAATGCACTAACTGTTCATTTTATGTGTCTGTTCAATTTCATCCCGTTACCTTCAGTTACCAACAAGGCAAAGCTGTTCAGAAAATTTCTTTCAAAGATTCCAAAACTTAGCTTTTCAAGTAATTTAAGACTGGCTTTCTCCAGTTTGGCCAAAAAGTGGGACATTATCTACTATCTACGATGGTCCTCACTAATGGCTTGATGCCACACCCAGGTGATTTCTCATTGAACAGATTGGTGGTGTTGGTTGATGCAGTCATTGGGATTCAGACTTTACAGCATTCTCTCAGCAACACTAGACTAACATACATGGAGTTACAAAGCCATGCTGAACTAAGGGGTGGACTCAGCAGAATTCTTATATTTCAGGTGAGAAAGCTTTAAAAGAAACAGTCTAGCTTTCTTGTCTTAATACTAATAAGAAAGAAACACAGTAGACCAATGTTAAGGACAGAGCACATTTGGGGAACATTAAACTGATGTAATTTCAGACTAACTGAGATCTTGGGGGCCTGTTAATGGACATGCTTGTCTTGCTTCTTGACTAAATGGAAACTTCTGTCTGCACACACAGGCCAGCTCTCTGGGTGAGGAAATGGGTGGCAGGAGACAGAAAGGAGGCCTGGGGAATGCAGCTCACAGCCCCTTGCCTCCTTCTGGTCATGGGAATCCATGGCCAGATCATCAGAACACCATGCCTTCTACAGAGCAGGCCTGGAGAACAGAGGGGTTCAGACTCTACTTTGGAACATAACATGGTCAGTGTGATTTCTCTGGAACCCAAGAGTCTATTCTAGTGATTGTAATGATGTCTTGTTTTCTTTTCTTTTTCAAGACAGAGTTTCTCTGTGTAGCCTTTGCTGTCCTGGAACTCACTGTGTGGACCAAGCTGGCCTCAAACCCACAGAGATTTGGCTGCCTTAGGATCTTGAGTGCTAGGAGTTAAGGTGTGGGCCACCACCGCATGGCTACAAGATGTTTTTAATAACACAAGGGATAGATTCTTCTCTCAACCCCATGGAAGTTTTCTTGTGACTATTTCTATAGAAATGGTGAAAGAGTTGTATCTTTAAAAGGTATGTAGAAATGAAATTCAAGAACACCCTTTCTTCAGCTGGGTGTTGGTGGTGTACACCTTTAATCCTAGTATTCGGGAGGCAGAAGCAAGTGGATCTCTGTGAGTTTGAGGGCCAGCCTGGTCTACAAGCTCGAAGGAGTTCCAGGACAGGATCCAAAGCTACACTGAGAAACCCTTTCTCGAAAAACCAAAAAGAAAAAAAAAAAAGATGCTCAACTAAATGCCAAAAAAAAAAAAAAAAAAAAAGAAAGAAAAAAATGATAAAGCCCTTACATGTAGATTAGTGAATCTGCATCAAAGCTAGCTCAGAGAAACTTGGTGTGAGAAAGATTTGAAGGTACCTCTAGGAAAAACAAACACACAAAAGAAAAGCCTTTCCCCCCCTAAGGATACTGCCCCCATCATTTAAACTCAACCAAATAAAAGATGCAACACACACTTTTATCATTTCCCCACTCCCCTATTATGCTCTGAATGGCCCCTTTCAAACTCGGGTTGAAATTTCATTAGTGCCATGACTGTGTTAAGATGTGGTGTTAAGAGGTGTCTAGGCTAAGAGAGCTCTGTCCTTATTCACAGACAAATGTTACTGTGGGAGTCCCCTCTAGTCTCCTGTGTCTGCTCCTTGCTCCTTCAAATGATGCATTAGGAAGTTCCCACCAGATGACCAGCCTCATTTGGGACTTCCCAGACATTCTCCAGGCATCACCAACCTGCGGGGCTCAGTTCTGGCAACAGAGTGGACTGAGACATTTGCTCATTTAAGCTCCAACACATCAAAGAGACAGCGCCCTGGCTTCCAAGAACTCAGCATCCTTTGCAACTTCACCTTACCTCTGCAGAGAGGAGGCACTAACTCTGTCAGGCTCTCATGGGTCCCCTCTAGGTCATCTGTATTACTAAAATGATTTGGGTTGAGAACTGAAGCGATAAACGGACCTCTTCTATGGCGCTACAGTGGCCATTTAGGAGTGAGGCAGATTTGGAAAATCCTGGGCTTTACAGCCAGCTGGGGGGGGTGGGGGCACCTGTTCTCACAGGCTCCTCTTTGGTGCTTTTGTCTCTGAGTGGATTCCTCTTAATATTCATGCTATCCCAGAGGTGACATATTTGTTAAGCTGGTGGGAAAGTGGGCTGTCTGCAGTAGCAGCCAGTACACTGGATGGTACCATGGGGAAGTCACAGTGGTACATGGTAGGGAGTGATTCACACTGACAGCATTGTAGACTTAAGGCATTTCCACACACATATGGCTATGTCTGGCTTTAGAGAGTTCATCAGATGCACATATTTAGGGTGCTTTGTTAGAGGGAGGAAAGGAGGCACAGGGGTTAGCATGTGTTTCATAACACTGTGTCCTGAGGCCCAGGCAGACATTCCATCTCTAATCTGATCACTGTGACAATGACCACAAAAAGACTTTGTGGAACAAACTGAAAGCAATTCTCAGCAAATATGCAAAAACAGCATTTGGGGCTGAGAAGCTGGTATTTGCTAAGTAGAGGAGCCCCAGGGTGCCGATGACGAAGACAAAGACAGAAACAGGTCCTTACAGAGGCCCCAACACTGGCCCCTTCCTCACACAGCTTGCCTTCTCCTCAGGAACAGGACTTCAAACTGTTCAGGTCCACTGCACAGAGCCACCACAGAGCTGTGGGTAAAGTCCTTCACTAGAAAGGGCCTCCTTGCTGTCAGTCAGAGAAGCTGTGACCTACCTCCACTGTTACCTGGGCCCAAGGAAAGCATCACACTGGTGGAACTGCAGCTTCCTGCACATAGCAACGCCAGCTGTGCACTCAGCTGTTTGATGCAGAAGGGTTCCACCCTACCCTCTGCAAGTTTTTCAAACTAGGAGCTAGAAACTAATCAGATGAGGCTGGGGAACTGCTCAGTCGGAGGGCCTCCTGGGCTGAGACATGCGTGGACCTGAGCTCTGAATTTCTAGTCTCTGTCTCTAAAACTCGCAGGGAGAGTAAGAGGCCGCGGGGGTGGAGGGGCACAAGGCAGCCTTCACTTTTCCCATATGGGGCCCACAACATCAACCCCACCCGTCCCACCTTCGTTCTCCTCCACCTTGCGGAGGTGACGCAGGACAGGCTGCAGATTCATGTACAGGCGGTGGCTGTGACTCAACAGTTGCAGGAGATGTCGGGAGCGTGTGGGACATCCTGTGTAATAGACCAGCTTCCTGGCAGAGGGGAGGCCATCTGGCAAAATCTCAAACTTCTTGCCCTGTGGAGGAAACATGGAAATCAAGTTATGGCAGAGAAATCTCCAAACTGCCAAAGTCCCCTTCATTTTTAAACTAAGATTCTTGTAGATGTGTGAGGCTGAATGGAGTATTCTAAGGGACATACCAGCCTTTCTCTTTCCCCTTCAGAGCTGTCAAAGGACAGAGAATACCAAACTCAGGGAAACCCCGACACTGGGAAAGTGGGATGGGCTCATGATCTTTGGCCCAGCACAAGAGAGCCCTCCAGATGTAGCCCCAATACCTTAATATAGCAAATGAAATGAGGTGGAGCTGGAGCAAAGCATCAGGGACTGTCCTTCACACACAGACTGTGTTACCTCTCTAAACTACTGGCTCCTGAACTTACTGGACCGCAATGTTGGGATACAAGAGATGACAGTTATTGAGCACTAAATTTGCTCACAGTGAAGAAGCGCAGACTATGACCATCTGAGAAGGAAGCCAAGGCAGAGAGAAATGGAGTCACTTGCTCAAGATCACCCATGTACATGTAGGCAGGGATGGGAAACTCATGAAATGCATTCCTGGTGTCTGTGCTGAATTCAAAAAATCTCTTGGGGAAAGGGAATGAGGTTAAGAAATGTCATTTCAACAAGATCCTAAATAAGGGCGATGTTTGAGTTTCAGGAGTCACCAATCACAATAATTCATTTTAATCACTACTGATTCTGGGCCATAAAGGAGGCAAATGGGGTTATGATTTTCAGTTCTGGAAACTGAGAGACCATGAGAGCAGAGTGAAGAATGGCCAGAGCACAAAGTGCCCAAGGAATTAAGGCAACATAGAGTCAGACCTTCTTCTGACTAGCAAGACTGTGAAGCACCAGTGTTATGCTCCAACAAGGCAAGATGGGCCTCTATTCTCATAGGCCTTCTGGTCTACAGAGAGGAACGTGTATCTATGCATCTTTAGCTACAGCTTTTCCTGGTCTACTTTTCTTAATTGCTTCAGAACTCAGTAGAATGATGGGTTTTAGTGACCTCCATATAGATACACGACCGTCACTGTGATTCTGGGAATGCTCCCACGCAGTGAACACTCTGCCACAGTAGACACGGTGAAGAGGCAGGAATTTCTCATAGAACCTGTTATCGTCCTCAATTTCCCCCACTGTTTTGGGCTACTGAACACGACTGCCTGGATGCTACACAGTCTGGCATTAATGCAAATACCTTTTACATTTTACTTTGCATTCTTCACTAGGACTAAGTAATTTCCTAGGCCAAAAGACAGCCTCCATGCTGAGTCATTTAGTTTGTGTGCCAACAACTCCTCTGCTGTGGATTTTTAAATGTGATTTTATTTGGTGGATTTACCTTGTATTTTTCCCTTCACTTTCCCCCTGAAATCCAAGTTACTTACAGCAGTGTGGTTGACACTAACATACAGATTGAATTCTTGGATTTTAATTTCTTCTGAAATAAATAACTCTGGTTATAAGAAGACTTTTTTTTTTTTTTTTTTTTTTTTTTACTTAAAAATTTTTTTTTAAACATTTATTACATGCATGTTGCGAGGGGTACAAGTCACTGTGTATACTGGGGGCAGATGTGAGAATAACCTGTAGGGTCTGGTTCTCTCTTTCCACCCTGTAGGTCTCATGGATTCAACTCAGGTAGTTAAATTTGGCTGCAAACCCTCCGTGATGAGTCATTTCACCAGCCCTAGCTTTGATTTAAAAACAAAACAAACAAGCATCCTGACCCCACCAAAAAAACCAAAAACCAAAAACCAAAAAACTGACTTTTGCTCACAGTTTTCAAAATGAACCCCTCCCCCCAATTCTCAAAAACCACCTGTAAGACTTCCTCCTCTCCTCCCCACCCTCTGTTCTTAGTTACTTTACACTCACCACAAACACCAACTTCCCAACATTTGTCCAGGGGAAGTCATACAGCAATTGCTTCTCTTCTTCCAGGTTCTGTGGAAAGTATTTCAGCACATAAGGAGTTAAGAGGAACACAGTGTCTTGACTTATCTCACAATAAACTATGATTCAGTAATTAAAAAATCTGAAGGAGTCCTCAACCCTTAATTAAGATTACCAACAATTCCTGAAGTTCCTGTGGACTGTATTCACTGGCCTCCAAAGGCAACCTTCCCTCTGGTCTATCCCTGAATTTAAATAGGAAGTTCAAAAGACTCACAAATACTCAGCAACTGAGGGACTGAGGGTTCCGTAACTGGATATTTTGCCTGGATCAAAGATAAGACATCTTTCTATCTTCTTCACAGAGAGCTACTTCCTTCCAGTCCCTGAAGTAATGCTAAGGAATAACACTGTCTTACCTTCAAGGGAGACCATCCCCACCCACTTATGGGACATTGTGTATCAGAAAACATTGGGTAGGAACTTTTCTATAGTTGGAAAGAACACTAATAATCCATGAGACCCAGTGGCAAAGATTGGATAGTGAGGCTCTGGAGTGCTGGGCGTGGGTGGATCTTCCCCGGCATCTTCTGTTAAGAAGGCCTGACTACCTTCAGGGCTGGTGGAGCCTTTCCATCTATGGCTTACATCACCCAGCTGTGTGCTGATAGACACCTCAGGAAATGAGGACTGAGCCTGTGGCAGGGTCACCGATTCTCTGTAGTAAGTCCTGCTCAACACAATTTGATGTCCCCCATCACCCTCCAATTTACAAACCTGAAAAATCTGTATTCCCCGCATGGTCAATCCCAGGGTCAGTGAAGCTTCAACTTCCTTTTTATCCTGAAGGAGTAAAATTTTATGAAAAACCATTTTTCCTTGTATAATAAACAACTGAGCAATGAAGACACAAAAAGACACATTTCAGAATTAGGGTTTTTTTTGTTTTTGTCTTAACTGCTCAAATCTTTCTACATCTTTGGTTTCCTGCAAGACTTAAAATCTTGAGTATTATTTGAGTATTATTATTATTTTATAGTCTTGGTATTAAATCTAATTATTTTATTTATTTCCAAATCCTTAAGGTTCCAGGTTTTAGTGCTCAGCATGTGTACACAACTTCCACTTCTGAGACTAAATATTCATGTCACTGAGACCCCCAGCGGCAAGGCATCTCTGACTTCCTTTCCAGTTCTGACTGTTTCTACCCCACTTTGTGCTTCCGTACTGTGTGGATGTTAGAATACTGAATCCAACAGTCTAGTTATAGTGTAAGACATATCTGACAGGTTTACAGGTTTCAAACCGGGTAACTCTACCAGCTCCCTATCTCTGAGCCAAAAGAAGAGACAGGTGACCACTTACGGCTCTTCCACAGAAACTTTATATTGTTAATTTGCAAATACTTGCTGATATTATACACATTCTACTATTATGTCTGTATGCACATAAACTGTAAAACTTAAGCCATTTTAACTCTAAGGAAAAGAAAACTACAATTAAAAAATGTGCTCAGGTTGATCAATCTTTAAGGATTTATGTGCAATGAGTAAGGCACTAAGCTTTAAAAGTTACTAATAAACATTTTCTTTACAAGATCTCAACAACAATAAATGAGTATTATGAAATCTTTATTAAGTTTTAGATTTATTTTATATGCATGAGAATTTTGCCTAGGTGTACGTATATGCACTAACATGTGCTGGCAAGAGCAGAGAGTGTTGGGTGCCCTGGAACTGAAGTTATAGATGGCTGTGAGCCCTCAGAAAGAGCAACAAGTGCTCAGAAGCACAAGGCCGTCTCTCCAGTCCCCAGATCTTTATTAACAGAAGCACAAGGCCGTCTCTCCAGTCCCCAGATCTTTATTAACAGAAGCACAAGGCCGTCTCTCCAGTCCCCAGATCTTTATTGAGTTTCTGGTCAGTTTTCTCGGGAACACAGGAAGAAGTATTAGAATAAAAAGCACGTTCTTGCCTGGACTACAGAGAAGAAACTGCCCTGCTACTAGCTTGGATTATTTTTCCCAGCTAATCTATCTTTATTCAGGTTCAACAGGGCCTGCTCTATCAGCACAAAACCTCAGGTCAATGTCCCTTCCCCAGGCTGTACCCATGCTTTCTGAAATGAGACTAGGTCCAAAACAGTGGTGCTGTGCATGCCTGAGGAGTGGATGAAGAAAACAGGCCCAAAGCTGTTTGCTCCCTATTGCCCTTTTCCTTTTCCAAGCTGCCCAAATGAAGTAGATTTAATGGATGCCCCTTGACTTCTCCAAACAGGAGGTGTCCCTCCAGCAGCAGTACCCTCTCCACCTGCTTCAGTTACAGCTCTCTATAAATGTCTTTTAAAACAAACAAAGCATTTCTATGCAATGTAGGATCATATACTAAGCAAATTTTCCTTCTCTCGTCTCACCAAAAAAAAAAAAAAGATTAAGTTGTACCTGTCAACTTTACTGAAAGACTAATTTCTTATTGGGCTTCTTTAAGCTAGCAGGCTTTCTCAGCAAATAAGACAAAAAGCAACGTCACTTTCTGAACAGCTGCTAATAATGTCATGGGTGTCCTGCCTTGCTATTTCGGGCCTGTTACTGCACGGAACTCTCTGGCTTTCACAGGACACAATGTCATTCTTACTCAACAGATGGCCCATGATCACTATAGCTGCCCAGGATCCCCGGAGCCTCTAACTGATATCTCATTCAAAGGCCACAGTCTGTCCAACATATCATTTATATTTCTAACGCATTCAAAAAAGATTGTCTCAAATGCCACTTACTAGAATTTGTTCGTGTGAGGTATCACAAAGATATCTCTTAGGAAAAGTGAGTCAGCCCTTTAGAAATTTGGACAGATCTTAGGGAACCCCATATGCCTTCCTAGGATGGTAAGGTATTAACTGCGAGAGTCAGAGCCAAGGGAGGGAGAGTATGTTGAGCTTTGCAACCAGCTGGGAAGACTACCTAGCAATATGACCAAACAAACACACACACACACACACACACACACACACACACACACACACACACACACACACACAAACACACAAAATGGCCCAGTTATATTAATCCCATCACAAAGGGTGTGGTATGGACAGCAAACATCAATGAAATAGCTTGCTGAACATTATGCTTGTCGTGTGACAGGTACTATTTTAAGCATGGCCACTCATCAATTCCTTTAGGCTGTAGTCCTAGGAAGTAGGTAGGTTCTAGTGTTCTTTAAGCTATGGGATGTTTGAAACATAGAGATGTTAAATGCTTGCCTACGTTCACACAGTAAAGAGCCAAACTGGGATTCAACCTCACAGTTAGGATCTACTGAGCATGTTTCAACAACGTCATCCCATTGAGTTTGTAAAAGCACCTTGAGTATGTAGGAGAACTCAGTTCTACTGAAGGAACAGCACTTTTAAGGCTAGGGAAGATATGGGGGGGAAGCAGGGAAGAGAAGGTAAGCAGATGCTGAAGTACAGCGGAAGTGCGTGCAGAGTGCACACTATCCTGTGACTGCGTGGCCCGTTTCAGGATAGAAAAATAGGACTAGGCTACATGGGATGCAAAAGAGTAAGGGACACCTAAGCGTGAGCAGTGCTTGACTCAGGCACACACTCTGTTATTGAAGAGCCTGTGCTGAGTCCTCTTCCTGCCACTTGGTTTTGCAACCTTAGTGAACTATTTAACTTCAAGTTTCTTGGCCTATAGAATGAGTTCTTCTTACAGAGTGGTCAGAATATGGAGCAAAAAACAAGGAATACAGTGTTCTGCCTGTCCTGGTTGCTGTGGAGAAACTCTGAAATTAAAGGAATACAACAAGGGTGAATGTGGGTGGGTGGGGATTCACCTGGAGAAATACTGATAGTCACCAAATGAGTTGCAAGGGTTACTTTCCAAAGCAGAAAAGGAACTAGGGGTAAGCACCAAATAGCCAGCGTCACTACACTGTTACAAACATTTAAGGGATCCTCCATCCTGCTGTCAGGGTACATCATGATGGCCTCCCAGCCTGACCCTGGAAACCAAGGGCAAGCTAAAAGAAGCTTTTTCCACAGCAGTTCTCAGGTGAGCTGAAATCTTGCTTAGGAAGGAGCATATCCCAGGGGCTGGGCCTAGGACTTTCCTACCTTGTACAGTCTGTAGTAGTGGATGGCAACATCATCCAGTCGGACAGCCTCTTTGATGTATTTCAGATATGCTTCGGAGGCCGTCAGGGCAAACTGGTCTTTGTGCATGTTTGGAATATGCTTCAGGATGTATTCCTTCCCCCTCTTGGAAACAACCTGTTGGAACACCACCACCCACAATGACAAAGGGATAAGAAGCTAAAATAGGCCACATAAACTGGCTAATCTCCATTAAAAAACTCTACTTCTCCATTTTTCACTATCTTGTGATACTACTAGCAGAACTGGCTAAGGTTATAAGCTACCATTTGATAGAAGAAAAAAATCCCAATGAGAAAACATATTTTCTTGGTTTAAAGAATCACCAAAGAGGGGAAAAATCCCATGCAAACTGGTGCAACTTCAAATAGTTCATGGATTATACTCCCTAAATGATGTGTACCATAAAGGCTGCCTATATCACATTGCAGGCTCTGGCTCCCATTCTCTTCCTCTGTCACACACATACAACACAAGACTATAAACCATCTTCCGGGGAAGGTGACGGATCAGGCAGAATTCTTTGAGACACTTATGGTTTCAGGTTGAGAGGCCAGGAACTCTACTTGAAAATGTATGAGGAAACCATTTCAAGTCAATGCTCATTGTGAACTGAGGCTTAGATTCAGATGGTGTCCACCCGAGCTTTCAAGTGTCAAAGACAGTACCCAGCAGCTGCAGGCTACAAGGCACTGAGAATGCCCTTGCTGATGTGAAAACCTGACAGGCGGTGACAGTGACATGACTAAAAGGAGGGGCATCAGATGCGACAATGAAACCACCGGTGAATTTGTAGCTTTAACGTAGCTTTTCAGATAGGGAAGATTTGTTTCTGACTTGGAATATTTCATAAAGAACTATATATGGCACACCTTTAATCCCAGCACTCAGGAGGCAGAGGCAGGTGGATCTGAGGCCATCCTGGTCTAGAGAGAGAATTACAGGACAGCCAGGGATGTACAGAGACTGTCCCAAAACAAAACAAAAATTATATGTGGAAAATGATAGGGCCATTATCAAGTTTTGCTGAAGTTATAGCCTCTGCTCTTTGGTGCTGTCTTTATAGAGGCCATCTCCATCAGCACACCAAGCTTGTCTTTGCCAGGTCTCAAACACATGGAGACACTATTCGTAAGGACAGCCAAGTGGATGATCTGGATGACTTTGAGGAGAGGAAAACTGGTACCTGGCCTCTGAAGCCATGACACAGATGGAAGCTCTGACGGAGGTGACCATGCTTGGGTATCTGAGGACAGCTGCAGAATGCAAAGCCTGCTACCAACAGCAAGAGCCACATCTCACACTTTCTCTTCAATAATCAAACACTGAATGCCAATCAAAACCAGAAATGGCTACGGCCATCCTTATCCCTTAAAATATACTTAAATACTATAGTTATTGGGACAACCAGTAAACAGATTACCTGGGGAACAAATGAATAGTGCTTATGTATGGAATCTTCTTGTAGTGGATACCCCAACAGACACCCTCTCCCGCCCCCCAGGAGCTGATCTCCAGAGAATCAGGAGTCAGTCAGCTGAGACAAGGAGAGACTTCATGCTAAAGGAACCATAGAGGCCCCTGCTGGCTGTGGTGCTGCACATCCATGCCTCTAATGCCAGTACTCAGAAAAGAGGCAGAAGGATTACAGGGAGTGCCAAATCAGCCAGGTCCATGTGGAGAGTTTCAGGAAAGCCAAGCTACACAGTGAAAGCCTGTTGCAAAAACACACAAAAAGAGAAGGGGCCAGAAGAGTGAAACATCACAGTAGCTATGCATACGCACCAGTAAGTCACTAGGCTGGATGTTGCCAGAACACAGTGTAAGGCACAGGACAAGCAGCTAAGAAAAACTGGAGGGGGCACTGGGAACCAGATCCTGGAGTTTCATACTTGAGAGCCAGGATTTCACACCACAGGCAACTGGGGAGTTGTTGCAGGCTTGTTTAAGATAGAGGCTCAATCCTCTCAGATGCAAGCTGGGGAACACTGCTGCATGGACAGCTCCATGATTGCTGAGATCTGGGACCAGAGGGATCGCTGAAGGGAGGGGATGCAGATGTGGAAGGAAAGTGACAGTAACAGAATTCAGGATTAAGCAGGGTGAAGGGTGACAGAGTGGCCATGTCAGAGGATCTTCTTGTGGCTGAGTGGGCCACGGAGAAGGCCAAGTGCCAAGCAGAGTCCAAGTAATGCCAGCCAGGTTCTGGGCGAATACCTCGGAGATGGCTACTTCTGAGGAGGCAGGGAGAAGGAGTGTGATTAAGGATGCTCTGAGTCTGTAGTACTTAGGGTAGTGCAATTATCTCATGGGACTGTGTAAACATATTTAGGAGTCACCTGTGGTGTATTGTGAAGGTGGTCATGAAAGGCAGTGATTGGGATGAAATCTCCCTGATGTAAACGGCTAAGTGCCGAGTGCAGTAGAAATACTCAGAAGAGAGAAGAGTTTTAACTCAGGGAATATAGAGGCTAGCATGTGCATGGCTGAGGGGAAGCAGGCAGGTGGAAGTGGTCTGAGAATGCACGCAGGAAGAAAGAAGCTAAGAAATGAAAACACTAGGCCTATCATTGACTTTTTTAAAGCTTTCCTGAGATGGGAAGCAGGCCAGGTGGTTCTGCTTTGTGGACACAGGTGAAGATCTGTCTCCTGTAGGAGAGTGAGCCTGAGCCAGAGCAGAGAACACACACCACGGAAGAGAGGGACAGAGCCAACTAGCATCCCAACAGGCTAGGAAGCCTGTTGACCTACATCCTCTCACTGACAGAAGGGGGTGGAGCCTCACCAGGCATAGAGGTCAGAGCCAAAAGTTGATTTAGATTTGTTTTCTCAGCCCATTAAAACTGTGAATGACCTCATCTCTTGAGAAGCAATCACTTTTTCTTCAAAGGGGAAAAATGCATTTCACCAGGAGGATTATGAGTGTCACTACCTTGCACATCCCAACAGCGGCTGTGGGCATTTAAGTTCCCCTACATCTAGGATGGCCAGCAATCAGCCTCCTCAGCTATGAGCACACTAGTAAAGACACACAGTGTGGCAAGCTCCTGAATTTTATTTGGAGCTGTTCTTGGGCATTGTGAGCGGCTTCACTGTCCATAGAACATGCAGGCTCATCTCTTGATGGTGCTCATGTGTCTGAATGGGGAGGATGGGAATCCGGTACCTACCCATGCAGGGAAGTAAGCCTCTGGCTCAAAGTACTTTCCACAGTGCTTATTTCTTTTGAAGTTCCCAAGATCAGCCTGCAGTGCGAAAGCCGCCAGCAGGAAGTAGGCCTCCTCTCGAAGCACACACTGTGAGTGCAGGACCTGTTTCCTCAGGTGCCAGTAATAATAGTATCTCGCAACTCTGTCACTAGGAAGATACATGAAAACAGCAGTCATGCTGGGTGGAATGGAACAAACATGCCAGCAGAACCCAAAGCTCACTCTGCATCTTCAGCCAGAGGCCTTGGCTTCTGCTCCCTGTGCTCATTTCACCAACGTGAGACCAGATCATCACTTTAGGAGGTTGCAGGGGTCAGATGGCCCAGATGCCAATAACACCCTAAGGCTCACAGTCTTTGGCCTATTCAAAGAAAGGGAGGTCTGAGAAATTCCACTCCAAAGTATTGGGCAAGTACGTCACAGAACACAGAACTGGACATGCTACAAGCTGGGCATTAGCAGCAATCTGTTTAATTTCTTCCCCCCCCACCCAGGCACATCAATGCTGTGCATACCACTCAGTGGGAACAAGCCTGGCCTGCCTGTTTGATGGTCCTTGCATTGTCCCTGTCTGTAGCATTTTAGAATATTTGTAGGAGAACACCACACAGTAGTGGGTTGCTATTTTTTCTAGTGCTCTGAGGAGGAATGGACCAAAGCTTTTCTTAAACTGGAAGAGGATGCTGTTTTATAGAGTGTTTTCCCAGGCACATAAAATGACAACCATGGTGTTCCCTACAAAAGGAAATGCTAATAGTGCATGCTCTGTAATCCACTCCAGCCGGAAATAAATTTAGTCTCCATTGAGCAGATGCACAGGAAGTGCTGGTAGCAGGGGTGGCAGTGGTAGCCAGGTCACAGGACATCTATGTTGATAGATTTACAATTAAAGCAACAGCAGAACATGACACTTTCAGTGAGGCTCCTGGCCTCACTACTTCAGACTGTTTACCTGGGGTCACAGCTTATCAGCTTGTACCAGAAACAAAATGGTCTATTTTAACTGTGAGCAAGGCTAAGAATGGAGAGCTTAAAAATAAAGCATCTATGTAATTCCTTTCCCACGACGGCACTTTTCAGTGCTCTCTCTTATAATACTGACTACATGCTGTTGGGTGGTTTATGGCAGGGTGGTGAGAAACCAGCCCGCCTCCATTTTAGGCTTAAAAGCTATCTTATAGTAAGGACAAACTAGGTTTATTCCTGTTTATGATTAAACCTCTATATCTCAGAGATTGGCGAGCTATGCCCCACCTGTAACCTTAACTACAAATGGTTCAATATACTGCTTGTTCGTGTCTTTGTTGCAAAAAGTTGTTTATGACCATCTTGTAACCCTACCTTTGTTTCAAGAAGTTATATGAACACCTATGATCACCTTGTTATGACTACCTTGCAACCCTGTCTTTGTTTCAGGGGGTTGTTAGGACTAACTTGTTAGGCTTATGTCCTGCTCCTGTAACCCTGCCTATTTTGCCCACCAAATCCCCCAGTTGGAAACCCTCTACCTGACTATAAGAACCTTGTCTTCCTCACTCCCAATGCTGACCTCTCAAAGCCTGCCCGTGTACACGATTAGAAAATTGCTTTAATCAATTTGAGCATGATGATTTGGGTTGGTTGTCTTTCTCCTCTGTCTTTGAGATGAACAGTGTAGGGGTGCACAGAAGTAAAGGGTTAACATTCACTAGTCCTATGGGGTTTATTAGTGGTCGAGTAATATATTTTTCTTCCTTACAGGGCATTCCATCCTACCAAGTAAAGTGGCTGAGCACTTCATACAAAATGAAGCTAAATGACGAAGCTTTCAGCCTCCAGAAAGTCTCTGTGTAATAAGACTTCTTACTTTGCTCTGGTAGTAACAGAAAATATCGAGTGCTAATTTTTCCTCATAATACTGGCCCAGCACCTTCTTTCCTTTCATATGAAGTTTCTCAAAGCTTAAAATAAAGGGAAACAAGTTCATATTTCTTTTAGATTTTGTCAGCCAAAATGCAATCTCTTCATGTTCTCTAGCACTGAATCCCACACCAAAGAAAGAGACTCAAAACCAGTTAATTCTGACTCACAGCATGGTACTGATCACTCCTCCATCTCCAAGAAGAGAGCTGTTCCCTGTCCCCACACAGAGCATACCTCCCTCCCCCAGGAAGCTTCTCTTAGTTTTCAAACTACTGACTAGGATTGCAAACAAGGCAAACAAGGCGGCAGGTGAAAACCAAGCTGGCCCTGTCAGTCCTGAAAAGAATGTAATTGCTGAGTGTTGGTGGCACGTGCCTTTAACCCCAGCACTCAGAAGGCTGAGTTCAAGGTCAGTCAGGTCTACAGAGTGAATTCCAGGACAGCCAGGGCCAAACAATGAAACCCTGTCTAGAAAGGATATAATCATATTTAACAAATCTCTTTTTACAACAGTGACAGCTCTTTCCTGAGACTGTGAGTGAAAATGGGAGCCAGTGACACTAACATCTTCACCTTTAGTCTATGATTTATTTAGCTAACAAATGTGTATCTGTGTTTTGGGTGCCAAGGGTGCATGGATGTGCAAAAATAAGGAGCAAGCAAACGGCTGCTGCTGTAGGGTTTCTATGCCTGATTCCAACAGGCATGAGAAAACCATGAACACCATGATGTATTTGCTGTACGTCAGAAAACAGTGCTATGGAGGAAAGCGACACCTAGGCTGATGAGTTCTTGTCTTCGTACCTGATCAGTCTTCCGTTCTCCACGTAGTACTGCACCCGGAAATGGATGATCATGGGAGGCCCGAACTGGTCAATGCCCTAAGACAGAGACATGTGCAGTGAGCTGTGTTTAGTTATATCCAATATAGGCTTCAAAGACAATCACACTACCATCACTTGCAAAGCACATTTCCAAACACAGAGAGGCTTTATCTGCTTGTACCGTGGGTCTTGTGGTAGGCAGACAGTTGTCCCATGGGGACACCAGTTCCACACCCCACCAGAAAGTTACAAAGCAAAGCAGGACACCCAGCCTCTCTGGATTCTCATTCGTCATGATGCCAATGGGAACATAAGGGAAGATAAAAATAAACGCCATGGAAATTTCTAGCTGAGATCTGGCTTCTGGCCCAGCTCTGTCCCCTGTGGTGACCATTTGCTCCCCATTACAAATGCTCTCTTGTTCTCTCAACATTCCACACACCACATCCTAATATGCTGTTTGTTTACTTAGATGCTGGAGTGCTTTACTCTGTGGTTGGCTTTGAAGATGCCTTCCAGTGTAGCCCAAGAATCCTGCACTGCTACAGGACAATCTGGGAGTAGATGTGTGATTTTATTACTGTCTCATCAGGGTGATGGTGGGAACCCCCCCCCCCCCCCGCCTGTCCCCTGTGCCCACTCCCCACTCAAATGGAACTGATGTTTACTACATAAAGATGTCAGCACCATAAGACAACAAAGGCGTGAATTCAAGGACTGTAAAAAGGCAAATTTAAAATTATTA
Source organism: Phyllotis vaccarum (assembly GCA_033318265.1). NCBI lineage: Eukaryota > Metazoa > Chordata > Mammalia > Rodentia > Cricetidae > Phyllotis > Phyllotis vaccarum. The sequence continues at coordinate 77,009,284 of JARWLC010000006.1, forward strand.
AAACTCCTACAAGTCTTGACAACACTGTCACAGGAGATAAGCAAATACTTTCTTACACTTTTCACTTCAGAGCATTCCCCAAGATTACAGAAACATCATTACCTATTGGTTTATGCCCTCAGCTATTCACACCCACGCCACAGACATTTCAGACTTATAATTCATTTCCTTTTTTCATTCTCCACCAGAGAAATTATTGGTCATGGTTTTTCCTAATATGACAGCTAAAATAAACATTTTTAAAGAATAAAAAGAATTTTGCGCATAAATGTAATCTCACCCAAGTGACTTCGTATTGTCGTACCTTGCTGGCTTCCTTTTTCCATTCTTTTGGACAATACTTATAAAGCTTTTGTGACAACTCCATATATACATGTTCATTATCTGCACATTAGAAAAAAGACAAGGTGCTAAAAAGATCTGTTTCAAAGAAAAAAAATATCCAAAGCAACAATTCAGAAAACATAGCCTCGTGATCTGGGGATGTAGTGAATCACGAAAACTCAAGACATGAAAAAAATCCAAGGTATACTAGCAAAACATCAATGAGGTTAAGAATTCTCTTGCTTCTGCAACACAGAACTCAAGATTCTAAAGCATACAATGTTTAAAAGAACTGTGGCTTCTAACTCTTACACGTGTTTAGCTTCCAGAATCTCTTTACCCCATCTAGCATCCACTGCCACGGACATATGGACATGCATCTTAGAAAATACACTTCGGTCTAGTGTTCAGAAGACTCTTCTTGTAGATGCGAACACTGATACAGCAGCAGCAGCATCCCAATCTTGTGTGAGATACTTACACAAGATGGTAGTTCATTTCAAAGTGTGGACATGATACCTGCTTTGCAAAGAATTGGCTTTCAAAACATTCTGTGTTCCCATACCAGAACACAGCTTGCCGGAATGACAAACCATTATTGGCTCTGCCTTGGAGATCTCTCCTATTAGAAAAGTCCTGAAAACAGTCCCTCACGGGGGTAACGTACTCTTAAACTGAACAATCCACTGCAGCTTACGGGAAATGAGTGAAACACACAAAAACAAGCTGGCCCAAACATAAACTGTTCCATTTTCCTCCAGAGAAATTTCTGATAAAGACCTACTTCGGAACAGAAGCCCTTGGCAGCATTCTTATCTTGTACAAAGTTTTAATCCTTCCCACTCCCAAGCCTTTTCCTCCTCCATCACTAAAGGCAAGCTCTGCTGGATGTTCAGAACAACTTTCACGATTAAAGGACATGCATGCCCCGCACTCTTTCCAGGAAGACGTGAGCTGACTCCACGTGAATCCCTAGATGGACAAGGTTTGACTGGAAGATGCCACCGGGAAAGTAATGCTACTCTGGCTAGAAACAGGCTCCTCTGTCCTCTGTAACATGGAAGAAGGGATAGGACACACCAAAGACACAGACAGGGATCAGTGGGCGCTATTGCCTTGCCTTCCATGTTTACTGACTGGACATGGCTGATCTGTGTGTGGCTGCCGCTCCTGTCAGAAGCAGCAAAGTGATGAGAACCGCTCACAGTAGCTCATGCATATTTTCATCTTACTTCTTACTGAAAACCATTTTTATACAATATATTCAGAACAGGGTTTCCTCTCTGACATCTCCTTCCACATCCTCCTCCCGTCCCACCCAACTGCACGCCTTCTCTCTCTTTAGAGAGCAAGCATACAAATAAAACCACAAATAAAACAAACCAAAATATTTTTTTTAAAAAGGAGTAAAAGACACAAGAAACACAAACACCAATAAAACCTGTAAAAACACAAAACCAGATCCTTCACATACAAGCCAAAAAACAGCTAAGATTAAAAACACCCCAACAAAGAAGCAAGACAAAATATCTGTAAAAACACCATTGAGTTCACTTGTATCGGCCATCCACCGCTGGGCATGAGGCCTACCCTTAAGTGTAGTTTGTATCCTCAGTGACAGTCTACAGGAAAAAAATTCATTTTTCCTTTACGAGTGGTTGTTAATTAGAGATAGCTTCTTGCTTAGGGATGGGAACTATTTGCCCCTCTTGGGGCTGGGACTCCATCTGGCCTAAACCTGTACAGGCTCTGCATACGCTGCCACAGTCTGTGAGTTCATGAGCACATGCATATTTGAAGTTACTTTTATGTGTCTATCACTTGACAGTGTGATCAACTCTGGAAACAGTGTGACACGTGGAAACTGGCAGGGCCAATGAGAGCACATCTGTATCTCTGTAACATCCTTTATAACACACTCCTAAATGCCTGAGCAAATAAGCAAGGTTTCTCAGTCCAAGAAGGGGTAGGATAGATCTCATAGAACTAGATTATAATGAGAAGTGTTAGTATGAGCCCATGAATATCAAAGCTAAAGTAACTATAAAGGCATAAGTAACTATTATGTGTTTCATGATCCTGTATACTGAGAAGGGCTCATTATCATTTATCTGATATCCCCACCCAGATCATGAATAACCTAAATTAATCATGAGAAAACATGAGCCAAATCCAAACTAAAAGACATTACACAACTTGACTCTTCTCTTTAAAAAAGCAAAGATCACAAGGAGGGGTGAAGGAATGGCCAAAGAAAAAATTACTTTTGACTGTGATGGCTATTTCCAGGCTCCTGGGCAGAACTAAAGACTGTTTAGCATTAGAGCCCAGACTTCCTGATGATGAAGCTCTCACCATGGTTTCTTGTCTCTAAGAAATTTCCTCAAGTTTGGAAAGGGAAAGAGGCAGGTAGATCACAGAGGAAGACATGCTCTTGGGTGTTAACAACTGAGGAAATCCTTATGGCCTTCTTACACTGCTGGAAGTTCAAAATCATTTCAAAACAAAAGTTGCAGAACTGGGATGGTGTTTGGATGGTTTCTGATAACAGTGCTGCATGTTAAAATGCCAAGGTTTGACGTTCTCAGGAATTACATTCTTTCCAACCATCCAACTGACAAGGAGAATTTCAGTTGAGAATCTAAATGGTGTTAGTGGCTTCAGGGCAGTAAAGCAGTACACCCCAATGGTGGGTACATGCCATCCACCTGTCCAAAGCCAGGGATACAACCACCTGGAGTGAATTCAAGTGCAAACGATGGACTCTGAGCAATAAAGTATCAGTGTAGGCTCACTGATTAGCACACGTACTCGGCCAGTGTTGAGGCTCACAGGGGGTCAGCTGTGCCCGCATGTGCATGCTTTCTGGAACTCTATACTTCCTGCTCAACTGTGCTGGGAATCAAAAACCAATGCAACCACACAAAACCTGTGGGTCAAATTCTCAAGTACACATCCATCCTGCAAAGCTGGTGTGGTCAGCAGTGTCTACCTGATGTGAAACAACTTGACCACGAGAGAAGTCTGGTGGCGTGTCTGACGGTTCACTGTCAGCCAGCAGCAGAAACAAAATCAGAACCAAGTCACCTAACTCTGCTCCAATGCTCTTCACCACACTGCAAACGCCTTTAGCTTTGAAAAGACACAGCAAGAGCCCACTTGGGGTCTAAGGCATCTTACTGCTTCTAGTTCTTAACCATGGGGTTGTGACCCCTTTGGGGTCTAACAACCCTGCCATAGGGTCACCTAAGACCATCTGAAAGCAAAGCTATTTATATTACAATTCATAACAGTAGCAAAATTACAGTTATAAAGTAGCAGCTCAGAAATTTCATGATTGAGGATTACCAAACATGAGATAGCCTTTATCAAATGGACGCAGGCAGTCAGGAGTCTAGAGCTAAGTAAGAGACATGAGATGGCAATGCGTCTACAAAATCCTTCTTTGAAAATTTCTCATATAATGGAAGAAGAAAATGATTGCATTTCAAAGTCACACAGCTTTCTGGAACTCTATACTTCCTGCTCAACTGTGCGCAAAGTGCACAAAGAAAACAAAAAAATAAAATTCACTGTTATACAGCTAACCACAAGAGAATCTGAACAAGAAGACAGCTTTACTATGTTCAAATTTCTTGTAATGTCACAAGCCATTTCACTTACAGTATTATAGATCATAATGATAAATGACAAAACATCTACTTTCCTCCTAGCTACAGCTGGTCTCTGTATACAAGAAAACTTAACAGAATAAAAATCAAATGTTTCATTAAAAACAACAACAGCAACGGAACAGATACATAAATGTATAGATTCCTAAAAAGGAATCAATATTAAGTTCAAAACGTAATAAACTTAATAAAATTTTTAAATCATGTAAAAAATCCTGTTGATATTGAAAAATAAATACTAGACTAAGAATGAAGATTAGCTGATGGGTACTTGACAGCCAGTTTACATAGCATGATGGTGTTAAGCTTTAAAATGTCAATTCTTCAGGGATAGTTGGTTGAACATACCAGAGAATGGAATGAGACTTACTTTGTATAACACTGAGACCAAAGAGGTGACACTCCTTTAACCTGAGCAGGTCACACACCTGGACCAGCAGCTGGTGACACAGAATCTTAACCTGTAGGAGGGAAAAAGACACTTGAAATGCTAACATTAGCAAACCATCACTGCCTTATCACTGCAACCTGTGGCTGTGTTTCAATGATTATCACAGTCTCATTTTTTACAGGATGCTAATAGAGTACCAACACAATCTTGCACAAGACTCATAAATCTTATGACACACAAAACAAATTCTCAGATCCTGCATAAAAACGGGCCCTTCAGAAGGTCCCTTAGTAGATCTTGATCCACTAAAGGTATTCATTTGGCAAGTATGTTCTTTCTTTGAACATTTTTTTCTTAAATGGATATGTGTTTAAATAGCATTCAGTGTTTTGGTATATGTGTACTCTACAAAATGAATTAACCAATGCTCTTGCCTCACATACATATTACTTTTGTGTCAGTAACAAGTTCAGGGTATTCAGCACATTACTAGTTACAGCTGCCATTCCACAGAGGTTCATCCTGTGGCTGAAACTCTGCATCCTTTGGCCAACATCTCCCTGCTCTGCCTATTTCTGGCCCTGGGTAACTACCTGGCACTCTGTTTCTATGAGATAGTGTTTTTTGGATTCCACAAAAATGAGATCATATAGTCTGTGTCTAGCTTATGACATTTAATATAATGCTCTCCAGATTTTCCCATATTGTTGCAAATGACAAGCTCTCCCTCCTGGTGTGGCTTACTACATCAGCATGGACGAAGCATGTACTGGTGTCTCTTCAGTCATCAGTGGGCACAGCTGACCACTGTGAAGAGGCTGCAGGGATGTGGAGGGCAGGTGCAACTTCCGCCACAGTGGCTTCACTGCCTCTGGATACTTAGGAGTGGACCTTCTAGATCACACGCCCATGCTATAGTTAATGTTTTGAGGAACCACAGGCTGTTTGCCACAAGGGCTGTACTGCTTTACATTCTGATCACACACGGCAAGTATCTGTCTTCTCCTTGTCCTTTGGACTCTTGTCAACTTTTCTGTTTGGTGACAGTCATTTTAGCAGTTATAAGGCAGAACTTGCTGTTGTTTCAATTTACGTTTTCTTGATGTTTACTAAGGCTGAGCATCTTTGTGGGTGGACACATCAGTTATTTGTATATCTTCCCATGAGACATGTTTCCTTAGGGTATCCTTGTTCAAGTAAAATTTTCCTCTTAAAGGCCTAAGTAAAATACTCAAATAATTCACAATGACAGACTATCCAGATTTTATCTATTCTAATCAATCAATGTTATTACTTAACTTATTTTTCCCTTTCTGAGTCTCAGCATAATTTAATCATACTAACATTCTGGAGATGAGCTATTATTAATAGAAAAGACATCAGTTTGTGTGTATGTGTGTGTGCACGCTTTTGTATTTGTGAAGTGTGTGTGTATGGGGGGCAGAGAGAGGACAGTCTTGAGTGTCATTCTTCACCTTTCAGCTTGTCTCTCTGCTGGGGCCCATTGTATGCACTTCTGCTTCCATCGCCCTGCAGAAGCACTAACAGATGCTTGTGCTGCTGTGTCAGTCTTTTACTTGGGTTCTGGGGATTCAAACTCAGTCCTCAAGTTTGCGAGCAAGCATTTTTACCCCTTGAGCCAAATCCTCAGCCCTGATACAGTTAATGTTTTCTCAGCTATCAATGAAATGTCATGTTCAGAGTCTGCATCACTGAGACCAGAATCACCTAAAAGACCACCCAGCTCACTCTCCTCATTTCATAGAAGCAGAAAACAAGCCTGCTCGGTCATGTAAGCCATAGTAACAAAGGCAGACCCTCAAAACACACATGTATTAAAAGTTATATACAGGTCAAAGCATGTGCAACACAACCTTTGTGATTTTTATCTGCATACAGTCAATGATGGCACTAATAATTTTAGTGATTTTAATTTACTTTACTCTTAGTTAATGATTTTATATTTTTATACAGCACTAAACTTAAAAAAATGAAAATATGCAAAATCCCACTGGAAAGAGCAGAGGACCAAATGGATCTATTTAGTTCTTCCAGGCACCAGGAACTTGTTGCTATGACAAAATACTTGACAAGAAACAGAGAGGAAGGGCCAGAGGCAGGGTCACATGGCACCACAGTCAGCAGAGAAAGGGATGCTGCTGCTCACTCTGTTTGGGATCCCAGCCCATGGGATGGTCAGTCACAGTTAGGATGTATCTTCCTGTCAATTAACCTAATCTAGACACTCCCTCACAGGGATGTTGACACTGTCCTGGTGTCAGTTTTTATTCAGGATCCGATTCCCAGGGAGCTCCTGAACACCTACCTCCACTGTGGTTCACTAGAGATTTCTCCCTCAGTTACCCCCATAAACACTCACTCTAGATTATAAAAGTGCCATCCAGCCATAGTGTAAACATTTATTTTATGGTTTGGGAGCTTTGCCTGAATGTATGTCTGTGTATCACATGCATAAAGTGCCCTGAGGCCAGAAAAGAGCATCAGATCCCCTGGAAGAGCAGCCAGTGCATTTAGCTGCTGAGCCATCTCTCCAGTCCTTCATAACAGTGCATTGATGGATGCTCATCACACCACTGGGAAGACCCACTGGCCGCTGGGAAATCATTACCCTCCAGCCCCCACTTTGCCTATTCTGATCTAACAGCCTGGGCTACTTGACTTGTGTCCTAGAGAAGTTTTATTTATTTCCAATATTCCCTTTAGACACTGGATTTGTATTTCCTGTCATAACTATACCACTGCAAATAAACTTAAAGAGACTGATAGTGAAGAGGAGAAGGACTCATATTTACAGACGACTCTTACACTGAGCTAAGCTCTGTGAACTGGACACTTACAACGTCACACTGTTTTCGGGGCGCTTTTAACCCTTAGCTTGACTGTGTTTAAACGTCAGTTGGCTTGGTTGGATATGGGGCAGCGAGGATGAAATATAGCAGGCAGCTGAATTCCAAATTACAAACTAAACATTTGTAAAGTTAAATATGTGGTGACTCTTGACTAAATAAGGCTGTGCCTCTCTTTCAGGCATCCCATCTAATTATTATTGTTCCGCTACTTAAATCAAGCATCTGGAGCCTTCTGCTAAAGCTCTTTAACAATCAAGTAAGTATAGTGTTCTTCTTAAAAACTATAATTAAATAAGGGTGTGGCTTGAAAGTGTTACCGCTGTGAAAACAAGCCCCAGCGTTGGGTATTTGCAGAGTAGAGTCTTTAAAGCCACATAGCTGGATTGTGAAATTTCTTAATTTCTCTTGTCTTCAGAGGCAATGGGAACTTTAGAAAGCACTACATTCTCAGCAGCGTGGGCTTTATCTAAAAATACCCTCTGTGTGGACCTTTGAAGTGGAAGGGAGTTTGATCCTCACTGTGGCAATGGTTTGTTAGTGTACAAGGATGTTTGAAGTATTCTCTGGAAAGAAAGAATTGTTTGCTTTGCCACAGAAAGGGACGTGGCTCTTGGCTCTGTGATTTCTGCCACTCTAAAAACTTTCTGCCTCTTACAGTCACCATAATTTTATTTTTTTTAAGTTTCCATATTTTATATTTGTTTGATGATTAAGATTTTAAATAGCCCTTACTATTCATGGAGATTCAAAATGGCTAAAACAGTAAATTGATTCCACATGCAGAAAGCCACCTATATCCATCAGGAGAAAAACTTCCTTAAAAAAATGAGTGTGAGCCACACTCCCCACTGCTGGAGAGCAGCACAGATAAACATTCTTTGTTACAACTGCCTTGTTACCCTCAGCTCTGCAAATGCTAAAACCAGTGTTCTTAGTTATGGGGAAAGGGGTTATAGGCAGCTTTGGATTGTTTTTCTAGAAGTGAGCAAACCTCCATCCTTCCTGAGGCCCCAGGGCTTGGGAAGAGGAGCTTCAGCATGTCTGGGACCTATGTGTGCTGGAGGAAGAAGTCTCTATTTTGCTCCAGAGTTCGCTAGTGAAATGGACAAACAGCACACGGAACTAGACAGTGACACGCTACTCCACAAAGACTGGCTTACTTAGCAGCTCCAGGACAGATACTCCAAAGGGCTTCACACACAGACTGTTTTTTACTAAATTTAAAACATATCTCCACATCTTTCTATCCTTGCCATGTTCTCAGAGGTGTACTTAGCTCCTCTTCATATGTGAGGGAACAAACCAAATAGTGAACAGCAGACTTGAGCCCACAGCTGCAGGGACGAGACACTTCAGACCAGGTCCTCCTGCCATCAACAGCCTCAGTCACTCACACAGAGCTCCCGATAGCGGGGCTGGGCCACAGGCCTTCCTGTCTGCCTCAGGATCTTAGCCATTTCTGGTCCCTGCTGAGGAACTTTGCTAAATCAAAATTTTTGTGCCTTGCCCTAGACTTACATCAGCTTCTCCTTGGGTAAAGCCCAAAGAGCTGAGCACTCATCCACTAACCCCCTCCCCCAATAATCTTAGCAGTCACTCAAGTTTTAAAGCCACTGATCTACATAGCAGCATACATGTGGGAAAACTAACCCACAGCACCACATGAAGGCAATTTTTGCTCAACTCTATCAGACTGCAATTAGGTGAAAAAAAAATTAGGAAGGTTTACAGTAGGAAGAGCATTTTAAAATGCTAGGTATGACACCACAAAACACGCTATGAGTCCCATGAACCTGCCTGGAGTCCTTTAGTCTGTTCTCTAAAATTATTTCCCTCAGTCGAGACTCCAGTAGCAATGAATTCCTCTAGAAATTGTAGTCACTTCTTAGTATTCCTCATGGCAGATCTGTTATGACTTTCCCCATCTTGTACATGCCACACACTTTACTAGGTAAAATGACAGAAAAAAGACAGGAGTTCCTCAATGCTTATGCCATATGTCCTGGATAGCATACACTTAAAAAATTACAAGGACATGTGAGATATATGTATGTGTGTATATGTGTGTGTGTATACATATATATGTAAGCACACACACATATTTATGAATGAGAGTTCACAGCAGGTCCACAGATATAGTAGAATTTTATTTTCATTTCAATTTATGTTGCTGATACCCACACTAAAATGTTTCCAATATTCATTATCTTTTAAAAATCAAGTGCTGAAAAGATAATAGTCTATTACTCTGCACAACCAAAACCAATTTCAAGTTCCCTAATCAGGAACATAGCTCATCACTAGACACTGCCCAGAAGACAGTAAAATCCATTGGGAGGCAGGTTCGATGCTCCCAAAATGCATACGGCAGAAACCAGGCAACAGGAGAAAATCAAAAAGCTGTTAGCTGCCTGAACAGAAGTAAGATGTCTACAGTTACAAGCAGAACCTTGTTGCAATCTAAACTTTTAATGAGGTTATTTAAGTGTCATATCTGCTCTGCATAACTATTCCGTCATATGGAAATTATTTAAACTGTAGTAGCATACAAGTAGAAAACTAATTCGATGGGTAACAATTGAGGCAAGTTTTCCTTAGTCCCATCAGAATACAGTTAATTGAAAGAAACAATATGAAAGCTGACAGGTCTGGGCCACCACACCTAGTCCCAGCACGTAGAAGACAGTGGTAGGTATATCTCTTTGAAATTGAGGCTAGCCTGGTCTACACAGAAATTTTCAGGCCAGCCTGGCCTACTTTGTGAAGCTCTGTCTCAAAAGAAAAAAAAAAGAAAAGAAAGAAAAGAAAAAGAAAAAAAAGTTGATAGGTACAAAATTGATCACCACAATTGATTACCATGAACTTGCCTGGCAGTTTCTACCAAGGGTAATCACAGGGTGTTCTATGATTCACATATCTACCTGGTAAATGTGTGTGTTTGAGGTTTACACCCCCCCCCCCAAGTGTCAAAAGGGTCTATCTGAGGAGATGGAAATTAGTATCTTAAGCTGGTCATTGGCTACATGGGTGTATAACAGTATATGCACTTGGCTGTATACTTAAAGATTTCTGTGCTTAGCAATGTGTAAATTATAATTTAATTGTTAAAAGTTAAAAGAAAAAAACTAACCACAGTATCCCAGCTCCCAGCGTCCTGGTTAACGGTTAACATCTCAGCTTACAGCCCATCAGCTCACTCTAGACACCACTTAGGCTGACCAGTCAAAATGAGTATGTGAAGCTTAGCAACGGCCACCATTTTACATACATGACGACAACTCTGAGCACGTAAAACACAAATGGACAGACTTAAACAGAAATTTGATTCAGGAAGCCAAGCCATTTTAGAGGCAAAAACCAAGGCTCAAAAACGTTCAGATTGTTCCTCCTTACTCCATTTATAGAGTCCCTAGTTCCTATCTTGTTACATTAATTTCTAGCTAAGAGAGAGGCTTCCACAACAGTAAAAATAGCAAAAGGAATTCTTTCTAATACAGAAACTAGTAGAGGAATTCAAAGAAGAAACTGAGTCTGGTGGTGGGATCATAGTGGCATTGTTGCTCAGCATATTAAGAGCATTCTCTAAACCTGAGTGGAAATATGGAAAGTATTCTAAATGATGCTGAGTGTATATAAGCTGAATACACAAAATGAAAAGGAAACAGAGAAATCCAATAAGTTATTTCATTGAAAGATTATTCAATAGTTTAAAGACTCAAACTCCTAATGTTACCAAGTTAAGGCATCACTGAGGATAAGTGCTGAAGCCAGGATGCAATTTATAGCTGTGTGGATGCCTTTGGTCCATCCTCTAATGACTTAACCCTGGATACCTCACGTGGGTGTGGTCTGACAGGGAACAGCACATTGAGCTATTCCTGGAGTGGACCTACTCACATTTATGATGATGTTCCGGGACTCATCATTGGGAAGGAAAATGCACACACTACGACGGTCCTGCATGACTCTGTTGTTATGGAAGGTCAGTTTGCTCATTGTGTGTGGGCTCTCCAGTGGACAGGCTGGGTGCACCAAGTGCTCAGCAACTGCTCAGGCTCCCAGCGCTCCAAAGCCAACGTCTGCTCATCCTCATATGGCCAACAGGAGAAGCATTGTGGCACACTACTATGTAGGTTTCATAGCTGTACAAAGTCCACAGGGAGACCTGTGAAGGAAAGGGAAAGTCTGGTCAGAGCAGAGGCAGGAAAGTGCTGCACAACTATTCCTCAGGCACAGGGAAGGTGCATTTCAAGCCAAGACTGCTGTACTTGGGACACAAGAAGGCAGACACATTCTGCCCTTCAGCAACCACCTTCATACCTCATTCTTAGACATTGTGAGAGCCTGGACATTCACAGACAACCAAGCACCACAGGCTCAAGGCGATGGATCCTGACTGGGGAGTTCCTAGTCTCTCAAGGGAGATGACAGGGTTCTGGAGTGAACTACAGGAACAGCATCAACAAAAGCCTCTCTTCCAGGACTATGGCACACAGGTGAGTTGTTGGCTTCTATAGCATTCCTGATTAATCACTGTGACCTTCATTTCACCAGCTGGCTCTACAAAGGAAGCCCTTGGCTGCTGGACCACCCACGGGAGCAGCAGTAGCCGCTGTGACTGATTTCTCCATGGCATTCCCTATGGTTATTAAGTTCTCCTTAGTTTTTATGTCCTGCTTTCTCCTGGTTCTCTAACTAGCCATGAAAATGTATTTCATTAGTTCACCAATCAAACACTCTATTGCAACGTACTTTGTCAGTTTACTAAATACTAAGTTGTTCTGCCCTCCTCCCCAAGTTTTGTCAGGATGTTTGTGTGCAACTTGCTGGCAAGTAATGAAACTTTTATCTCTGGTCTTCAGTAATCCCATCCTTCATTCCCGTTTTCTCTTCCTGGTATTGGTGAGACCCTACAGAATAGTTTTAAAGCACTGGTGAGTTTTTCCTACTCTTTAGGAGTGCTCCATATGTTGCCGCTTGCAGGATATTATTCAAGTGCGGTGTGTTAAGACTAGCTGTCTCCCGTGTTATTGGTATTTACATTATTCCTCTGTAGCTGTATTTGTAGGATGCAAGAAAGTGGGTCCAGGAGTATGAACTGATTTCCAAGGCAGAATCTTGACATATCTGTTCCTTAAAGCCCATTTGTTTTCAGCCAGTGAGCCTAAACTCATAGATAGGAACAGGAGTAAATATGATCTAGTGATTCTTTAACATAAATAATATACAATCTTCAAGGGCATCATTCAAAACTAAAATTAGGTGGCTAAACTTGTATGTGGCATTTCCTTCTTAGGAAGGGACCATCCACTCAAACATTCTGTCCTCCTTAAGGGAGAGGTGATTGCTTCCCTGGTTTCCAGGGCCTAGCTTGGACACGCAGCTCTGCGTTCCAGGAACCACTCCCCAAATCAGTCAGTCGCTCATCTAGAAAGTGCACTCTTCTTAATCAACAGTGCCCAGGCACCAGCTCGAAGGATGATGCTGGTTGGCTACATGTGAATCTCATGGGGTTGGAAATGAATGCAGAGTCCAAGGCATGGTGATACTTCTACTCATGACAACATCCGTCTGTGGAGACATTCACTTCATTAAGGGAAGGACCTAGCATAGTGCTAGATTCCACCCCACTCTTGGGGCATGCTGGGAGAACATCCTAAAAACTGGCCCAAACCAGAGAATGATCTCTCATTGCTACTGCTGAAAATCTCAGCATCTTCAAAGGTATACATCCCTAAACAAGCCAGGAACATGCTGGGAGTCTCAGCACTAAAGCGTGAGAATTTCAAGTTCAAGGCTACTCTGGACTACTGTACATTTCCACCCAGTTCTATACACAGCAAGACCCTATCTCATGGAGGGAAACATAAGCCAAGTGTGGTAAGGCACACTTGGGATCCTGGCCTGCGGAGGCAGGAGGAGATGGAAGGGTACACATTGGTGTCAATCTGCCAGGGCCACACAGGAAAACTGTCTCAAAAACAATGAAACTAATAAAATGCCCAAAACAGGTCAAATTTGGAGACCGAGAGCTCTCCCACTTTCACCCTTTCTTAAACCAGAAAGTATTAAAGGCTCTGAGAAGGTGTGAAGGTAAATTCCTTAAATCTGACAACATTTCACACACTCACTGAGCACAGACCATGTTTGCTATTAAGGGCCTGTAGAACAACATCTTTAGCCATATCATATCACTCAAGAAAGGCAATTCTATAATGACTCTTTATCATACTACAAAAATCCACGGCAAAAGTTTCCCTTGTTTATTGCAATGTTGTAACATTTAAGCCTTTCTTTACAACATAAACTATAAGTATCATTAAATATATCTTACCCTTAAGTAATATGGATCCCAATATATTTTCTCATACTTAAATCTACACTTCATAGTGAGATAATCCTATGTGTTTCCATTTTTAATTAAATCAATTAAAGCAGGATATTTCTACTGGCCTACTTTTTGAAATTTAAAAGTTAAACTGGGGGGGGGGGTGGTCTTCTGAGGTTTAGGATGGCTCCAGCCTCATTAAAATTTTCATTGGAGTACAAATTTGGACAATTTACCAAAGTCTGGACAGAGATTACAGCAGACTTAGTGATAGCCACAGTTAGAAGAGGTGGGCTGCTTCACAGAGGGTGGCAAACCCAAACCCTCTTAACAGAGATGGATTAAGCCTTCACTGTACCCAAGCAGCATTAAAGCTGATTGAAAAGTTCCACTAAAGAAAGACAAACACAAACTAATCCAAAACCTTTCTCTAATACAAACCAGTATAAAGTTTAATCTTAAACTGGACTGTCCTGGGGAACAGTAAATAGAATTCATATCAATTTGGATTGCAGAAACCAGGTAGAAATCATTGGCTACTTGTTCTGTGGTTTATGCTGAGTCTCAACTCAGTCCCAGAAGAACATTTCTACCCTAGAGCAATGCCTTTTGTCCCAGTTTATAGACAAACCAGATAGTGACAAAAGACTGTGATGACAGCAATCAGACCTCCAACCCCTTGCCCTAAGAGATTTAAAAATACATACACTCTAGAATCTTCAGCTTTAAATTTTTTACCTACATAATGTAGTTTGGATAGAGGCAAAAAGGATTCTCTTTCTGGGTCTACCTCATTAAAATGTAAGAAGATGATTCTTGTCTAGGTCTGGAGAGGCAAACAGGATTAGGAAAGACCCCATCAGCAGCCAGTATGTCACTTTATCACCTAACAAAAACAAAGGAAGCTATTTGGAAAGTGGACCAAGAGAACCCTACCTTCAACTTAACTGTTTCCCATTTACAAAGCTTAGGTCTCTTTCTCACACACAAGACTACTATTTGCGCACTGCTCACTGAAAAGCAGAACATAGAAACTACAACTGTTCCCCTCTAACATGGGTCACAGACACTGTCAAGATGCCCGAATACTGTTCTGATTCTGAAAGCACACACATGGGTGGGAAATGACAGGTCAGCTCAGGGAAGATGCAGCTGAGTGACAGCTTCAAGAACAGAAATACAGCCTATACTGTAAGCTATACCATATGATTAAAAAGCATTTTAGAATAGTGAGTGGTTCTCAACCCAGGGGTTGCAACCCATTTGGGGGTTCAATGACTCTTTCACAGGGGTCACATATCAGATATTTACATATGATTCATAAAAGTAGCAAAATTACAGTTGTGAAGTGGCAATGAAATAATTTTATGGTGGGGGGAGTCAACAGAGCATGAGGAACTGCATTAAAGGGTCAGAGCATTAGGAATACAAGTATACTGTCCTAAAATGCTACCACATGTCTTTCATAAAGCAAGTTCCACACTGTTTTGCTCATTTATTTAATTAATACATAATATGTGCCTGAAGCATCTACTATGTGACAGATAGGCAGTGAGCACATACTGTAGGTCAGAGTGGGTGAGGGTGCTGTTGCTGTGGCCATGATGTGTGGATATTGTGTTACATCAGGCAATGGGAACTCTCGATAAGCTGATATTTGAGGAAACACCTGAATAAAGAGCAGGATGTCATGTCTTCCTTCCACCACTCACCCATCTGTCTCAGGGAAGAGTTTTCCAGACAGAGGACGGTTATACTGAAGTCCACTCAGTTTGGCACAGGTGAAATAACAGTACTGATGTTGGCGAGCGTTTGCCACACTCTTGCTGCTCGCTGGGCATGGCTGCTAAGTACTTGTGGGACAGGGAAGAAAAGAGCAACCTCTTTGTCATGCTCCCCAGTGAGGAACAGGCTGTCTTTCTCCCTAGAACTTGGGTGGGCTATGTGAACAAAGCTTTGCATCACTGAAAACCAACTTTTGCAGATACCTGTTTCTTTTTCTTTCTTTTCTTCTTTATTTTTGTCGTTTCAAGACAGGGTTTGGGGGGGGGGGCGAAGAAATGGCTCAGCAGTTAAGAGCATGGGTTGCTCTTCCAGAGGACCTGCGTTCAATTCTGAGTACCCACATGGCAGCTAATAACTGTCTATAACTCAAATTACAAGGGATCCGATCCCCTCACACAGACATACATGTAGGCAAACAGCAATGCACATAAGATGAAAATAAATTATTTTAAAAAAGAGAGTTTTGTTATGTAGCCTGGCTGTCCTGGAACTTGCTTTGGAGACTAAACTGGCCTCAAGCTCACAGAGACCTGCCTGCCTCTGCCTCCCAAGTGCTGGGATTAAAGGCGTGTACCACCACAGCTTGGCCTAAAAACTGTTTCTTGTATCAAAACATCACCTCTACATGAACACTGAGCTCAGTCACTTCAGATTCTGCCTTTTCTTGTCTGTCTTCTCTTTTTATAACTGAAAGCAGGGCCACTATATATCCCCAAGGCCAGACTGATGGATTAACACTCAGCAACTGCTGGCTGTCTGTGCACAACAAACATCTATGACCAGTGAGTTAGGCTCCCACTGGACACTTCTTATGATCTGGATGTGCAATGGTTCCCACGGGTACACTTGGGCTCCAAAACGGAGACATTATGTAACTTTTGAGATGTAAGGTATACCTGGAAGAGTGGAGTACCCAGGAAAGGGCCTTTAGAGGCTAAACCCATTCCTGGCTGCCTCAGCCTTTCCTGCCGCACCACCACAGGGGGCACTGTTGTATGCTCCTGTCACCACTGAGTCTTGCTACCAACTTCATCCCTGCAGGATGGACTGTGCCTTCTAAATCTGTGATTGAGAATAAGTCTTCCCTCCTTCAAGGTGCTCCTGTCAGGCACTTTGTCTCAATAAGAAAATAAACTAACCTACCGCTACTGTTATTTGGGGACCAAATGGTCTTTGTAGCAGAGTCATCCTGAATCACATGCGTATTCAGCTACATCCCACTAATTGCCAGAGGCCCCTCTCTCTACCAGCTGTGACCACCCAAAATGTTAATGGCATTGCCAAAATCTACCCTGCAAAATTATCCATGGTTAAGAATCAGTGTTCTATAAGTTTCTACATAGAACTATTATGGGCTATTTTTTGTTTTTTAACCACCTGGCTACTTTTGTCTTAAAATTAATAAGCTCTTACTAAATACATGTAAGATTTTTAATTGTGTGTGTGTGTGTGTGTGTGTGTGTGTGTGTGTGTGTGTGTGTGTGTGTGTGTGTGTGTAAGCACACATTGGTGCAGGGCCCTCTAAGGCCAGAAGAGGGAGTTTGAGAGCCTGGAATTGTAGTTATAGGTAGTTGTGAGCCACCTGACATGGTTGTTGGGAATTAAGCACAGGTCCTCTGAAAGAGCTCTTAACTCCTGGGCCATCTTTCCAGTTACAAATGTATATTTTTAATTAAATTAATTTAATATTAAACATTTTAAAATTAATTTAAACTTAAAATTAAATAAAAAAAATCAGGGGAAAAAATCTGGTCTGAGCTCTTAAGTCAAGTTTTTACAACTTCTTGAATGAACATGGCCTGCAGATGTAGAATAACTTTGAAATTCAGCTCTGTGGCAATGCATTGTCAAGCTGCTAATGGATAGTCCCATTACTGTGCAAATTCTTTAAGGAGCTCTCTACTTTGAAGACCAGAAGATGTATGTATGTACATATATATATATATATATATATATATATATATATATATATATATATATATATATATATATATGAGACCTGGAAATATGACATCTGATTTGTGACATGCCTGGATATTATATCTTATGCCTTATATTATATCTTATTTATTATATATTAAAGTAAAAAAGATTTTAAGAAAGGGTCATTTGCTTCTAATAAATACCTGAGAACAATAAGTTTACTTTTGTCACTTACCTAGAGGTGTGAGTGAGTGGGGCAGTTTCTGTTTATGGCCAGTTTTCTTGTGTATGAGTGCTTAGCTGTGTGAACATGTGCACCACATGTATGCCTGGTGCTCATGGGGACCCCTGGAACTGGAATTACAGAGGGTTCTAAGCTGCCATGTAGGTGTCATGAACTGAACCTAACTTGGGTCTTCTAAAAGAGCAGTGAGTGCTCTTAGCTGCCAAAGCATCTCTCTAGTTTACGGCTAGTTTTGTAGTAACTAATGCTCCTGAGAGGGATTTCCTGGTGGTGAGTAACCAGCTGCAGCCAAATGCTCTGAGAAGAACATCCACTTCCTGTTTGCACATCTGCACTTTCTAACCTTGTTCTAGTAGAGAAAAGAAGCACGGGGAAAAGGTAAGGCTGGTGCTCAGAGGTTTTACAGCATGCACAGGAGAGAGCAGGACAGACCTGACCTCATCAATTAGTCAAGCCAACATCTTAATCTAGATTCCATAGAATACTAGCTATGTGACCATGCATACATTTCCTAATTGGAGACCAATTCTTCATTTGTAAAACCCACAGTATCGGCCTCCTAAAATACTGGATAGATTACATGGCATAATGAAGAAAAAATATTCAGTGTCAAGGATTTTTAGATAGGAAAAGATGTTTGCTAGCAGCTATGACTTTCTATAACTGAGCCATGCAATAAGTCCTCTCACAGAGAGTTCTTCATTTCACATTTTCACAGTCAGCTAAATTACAGGAAGCTTATCCTGGGAAAGGGGAAGTGTGTTGCTGGTTGTACAAGGCATGGTGACATTGTATTAGGCAATTATCCCTTTGAAATTCTGGAAAAAGAGCCAGGGAGTGTAGAGAGCTGCCCCAACTATTGCTAAGATGGCGCCGGCTTCCGGCTAAGTCCAGCATGATTAGGCTGGTCAACAAGGTACTGCGCATGTCCCTGGTAATTTTCCACACTTGGTCTTTTCGCCTCTCCCGTGGCGTCAGATGGGGTGATGAGCGGCAGCCAATTGGGAGCTGACACATCCTAAGCGAAAGTCGTTGGCCTATTTAAGGGCTGGGATTGCCTCTCTTGGGGTCTCCATTTTCTGTAAGCTGATGCTCTCCCTCAAGACGCATTAAAGCTTTGCTGCAGAAGGATCCTGTGTGACGTGTCATTCTTGCTGGCGAGAAGAGGCGCGGATGCGTATTCAAATGTGTCCTGGCTGACCAAAGGATGCACATGAGAACAACATTTGAAGGATCAAACATGTCATATTGTGACACAGTAAATGACACAATCTCCTACATTATGGTTGGTGTGGTCAATCGCTGCAACCTATATGGCTCTATCTATAAAGATATTTGCATCTTTGGATTTGACAATTCCACATCTGGAGCAATAATCTGACCAAAGCATCATACACTTCTGAACAAATGCATCCAGCAAAGAACTAGCATTGAAGTGAGGATTGAACAAACGGGAAGTCTACCCACAGCAAAGTGCTTGTAAACTGTACTGCATCCTAAATGATGTCTGTAAGAGCCATTTTCTACACATCCCTTCAAATCACAGAGATCCAAATCAGTGAAGGAGCCAATGCCAGCCGGCACCTGAGCACCCTAGTACTTGGTACAACATTATTAATTGCATATTCTGTATTTTAAATTCTTGGGACAAGAGTGTTTCAGATTCTAGAGGTTTTCCATTTTTTGTGTACCAGCATAGATTTACCAGCAAATGTTTCTAATGTGAGACTGAAACTTTAAAACTTCTGGAGTACTATGTTGACAGCTGTTCATAAAGCTTCAGATCACACAGCATTCTGGCTTATGGTGTCACGTTAAGAGTGTTAGGGCCTGTGTGTGCACTGGTTATCCCTCAAGCCAATGCTAAATTCTGGCCATCAGAGCTCCTAATCTCCGTGAGGAGTCAAAGTTAGCAAAGTAGATACAACAGAAAGTAATGCTGTAGTGCTCTAGTTAAATATTAAGTGATGCTATAAAGTGAGAAGGCACATTTGTCAGGATGACATCAATCGCCTACTCTGGCTACCCTGATGCTTCTGTGCTCTACTGATGCTCCCAAGTGCTGCCCTTTCACCACTCTTTCTGGAACATTCCCAATCACTTGAGTGACATGGTTAAGTTGTGGTACTTGGAAAAGTGATATAACTCTTTTAACCCTAAAGACTAACAGCATAGTCCTTCAAAGCATGATTTGGATGCCTGTTCTGAAGAGTGAGGGGGAACAAGCATCATATTATTCATCAATGGTTGGAAGGGCTTTGTTCCTAGAGTCCATAAAAGGAGTCAGGGTGACCTCCTACTCTTTCTAATTCCCTAACAGAAATGTCGTATTTACCCTTGTCATACCGCAGAGAAAATAAAGTATCCATTAATCAACACTCTTACCATCTGAATATCTATTTGGAGAACACGTTTCATATATCATAGTGATAAAATGATAACAAATGTCCTAATTTATTTTGATAGATAATTTTTCTGAGCTTAAAGACTGAGAAGAGAAGGTAAGTGACAAGGTGATCTCCAAGGTTTGAAAGATCTGACTGCCACATATAAACACTGAGAAATAATCTTAAGGAGATAACACTCTCCTCTGTAGTTCACCCTTTTCATGACCCGCTCCACGATTATCTGCTGTTCTCACCTGGATTCCTGAGTTCTTGGACTTGCATTGCTCCTCAATCACACCCTCACATGCTTCTGATCACAGATAACACACACTGCTCTGAACACATGATCGTCAAGGTACTGTGATTCTTTGTCACTCGTGTTTCGGGTCATTGCAATTCATGTTACTGATTTTCTCTTGCTTTTGATTGCAGCATTCCCTCTGCTCAGGATATCCCCCTGGCCTCCTGTCCCATCTGTCAGCTTCTTCAAGAGAACAAACACCATCCTTCCTGCTCCCTACAAAATGCAGATGCTGGTCTAGGAAACCAGTCCCCTCATCCCTAGGTGATCAGCAGCTCTGGTCAGGGGATGTGATCCTTCTCCAGCACCGGTCTACTAGCCTGCTTCTACACTGGGACCCCAGTGAGACTTGAATATATTTTGGTCTTACTTGCCAAGAAAAGCAAAGAAATTCCTTAGTAAATCGCAGAGTGAGGCCCTGTCTCAAACACCAACCAATAAGCAAGCAAGCAAATGAATCCTTTCTTTCCCAAGTGATACTAAATACTGACCACAGCTTTTTGAACATCTTCTACAAGGGTAATAGATGATATGGGCACATCTTTTCTTTTTCTTTAAATACAACGAGCAAGCAATGAGAATACTGTTCCCTAAGACTGTCAACAGAATAGGTTTTTTTTTTTTTTAGACCTCTCCATAACTTCTGGTAATGTCAACTTGGATTCCCTAATTTGCAAATGTCAAAAAAATACCCGACTGAAACCTGAACTGTGGAGCCAAATGCTGGCTTCTACCTCCTTGTTCACTGTTTACTAACTAACCAGCTACTTATCAGCTAGATAACTCTGGCAAAGTCCTATCACCTTTTGGTACAGTCCATGTGTTGTAGGATACTGTAAGGCATATGGCAAATTTGATACAAATCTCAACTATTGTTAAGCAACATGACTCATTAAATAATTTAAGGAGATTATTAAAGCCAATGTCTTATGTGAGTTTGTTGTAGGAGCACACAATGTCATCTAGGACCTAGTTTTTTCCTGATACCCTGAAATAAGCTTTATCTAAACCAGCATTTCTTAGAACGTGGTAGGCAGCAAACAAGAATACTCAACTAATGTCATGGGTCACAACACCCCATCAAAAGGCAGGAACAAATCCGCCTCTAGATCTGGAGTTAGAATCAATTTTCCCAGAAACAAATAGACCTTTAAAACCAAAATTGAGTGCCGTGTGGAGGCTGAGATGTGAGGCTAGACAGGCAATCAGCAAGGAGAAGTGATGCTAAAATCCATGGATTTTAAACTGCAGAGATGGTTGTTCTCAGCCATCTGCATTCAAAAGTCATAGCAGGTTTAGCAATGAGGCACAAAAATTCCTTTCAACCAAGATGAACTTCTACCCTGACACTGCCAACAGAAAGCGCTGTTCTCAGGGAAAACACTACACTGAGACACGTCTGCTTCTAATTTCTACAATGAAATCTTTGATTCCTTCATTCACGGAACTTGCACTCAATTCCATCTGCCACAGAAATTATGGTTCTGTAGATGATTTTGTTGCAAAATTCTCATTTTATATATATGTGGAATTTAACTTTTTGGATGTTTCTCCTGAAATACTTCTGTCCAAAGAGAACATAATTACAAAGCTTTTAAGAAAGACTGAATGAAACATTTGAGAAGTTGCTAACTTTCTTAGACTACTGCATATTTTCCGTGTCATTAAGTAATTCCTCATAACAATATACATACAACTTGGACAAAAAATTAAGCTAGGATAAAAATATATGATTCTATCTCTAGGATTAGCAAATTCAAAAATAGGCAAAAATAATGACTCATTCAGGAAAGCAGAGGCACATGGCAAGCCTACCAAGGAGAGCAAAGGCATGATTCATCTCACAACTGGATAAAAATTACATATAAACACTTTATTCTACATGTGACTTTCCAGTGTTAGAAAGTAAAACCAATCTGTGGGTTATCAATGATAAACATAACCACATACTAGCGACTGAGTTTTAAAAAGGCAGAAAGGCAGAAAGTATATGTGATTCTGCTATTACTGCCTGCCACACTTCACAAGGTGACCCACTGAGGACTATATGTAGTTTATCACATTTTAAGTTATTATAAAACATTTCACTCACCACATAAATGTTATCATGACTTTGAAACTAAAAAACAGCCTCAAGGGCACTTAGTGCTAAGGAACACTTAGGAGACAATTTAGTTCCTGTCTTGAGTGTTTCTAAGCATACTAAAAGGAAACATTGTAATAAGGTACAGTCAGAGACTACTTGAAGTTGGGAACCTGACAGGTGGAAAAACTGGCACTTGACCAAATGCCCCTGGTCCATGTGGGTTGGGCTTTTCTTTGCAAGATTTTCTTTCCCTAGTTTAAAACAATAATGGACATGAGATAATTTAAATCTCTTCAGAAGGCACAATAGCTACATATTTAAGAGTTAAGAAACATCTGGAAGTATTAACTGCATCAAACATATTCAAGTGCTAAGAAAATGTCTTCTTTTACCCTGACAGCCACAGAATTAGACAATTAGTGTCTAATGAAGACATGAAGTTAGAGACTTTGAGATGCCATAAATTCAATAAACACACACATATATAAATTATGAGACTGAGGTAATACTGTTACACAGACGAGGTATCATCATATACATATACACATACACATATGTAGTCTGGGGACAGACACCCTTTTCAGTGAAAGATCAAAACCACAATCTACAGGCTTCAAAGGAAAATTTTCTAACAAAGCTTTATATTGCTATGAAGTCTTGTTTTACATCCCCTTGGGGATTTTGCTTTGAATACTTGAGTTGGAGACAAAAATGTCATATACAGACAGAACTGTGATTTATGGCTTAAAAAGCACTTAAGAAAAATGATAAAAGTGTTTGTTCATGACCTATTTTTTACAGCTTCACAAAATATTCACTATGACTACTCTCATACAGGGATTCTCTATCAGACACATTAAAAAAAAAATGTCTACCCAGCCCAGCTTTAGTCAACAATCCCTAAAGTGTCACTAAGAAGGTGGCTTCTGTCACTGTTACAGTGACTGGTGGATGAGGATGGGAAGCCACAGCTACAGCCCTTATGTTGTCCCCTGGGGAATCTTCACTCTGAAGCTGTCTCCCTGATCCAAACCAGTATTTGATTTCTTCAGCTTACTCACTTCTGGAAGGCAACACCATAAATATGCCAAGTCCACCAGATGGAATGCCATTTTTGAAGGGTACTTCCGTATGGGGGGGGGGGGGGGGCAGAATGTCAATGGCAATTCACAGGTCTTATTTCTATAACTCTTTTCACTGAGGTTTTGAAATAAGATAAAAGTCAAGGTCAATTCAATGATTATCCATTTCTTCTAAGGGAGATGGAAACAAAGACATACACTGGACCTCTGTGCCTCATGGTATGTGAGGTTGACAAAGTACACAAGTGAGTCATGAACAGCCTAGTCAAGTCTCCTCAACCTGACCCACCTGCTCACTGAATGTCTGCCTGTGTGATGTGTATCTCCCTCTGCACTGCACATTTCTTCTTATAGTAATCACCTCAAATGCTGTAAGATGGGTGTGGAGGAAGGAAATCAGAATCACACCTTACACTACACTAACATGGTTAATCTTCCATTGAAAAAAATGGAACCATCCCTTATTCTTGAAGGTTACAGTTTTAAAAGTCCCAAAGCAAACAAAACCAGAAACTACCCCACCTCTGCTCAGTACCTTTTTCATAAAGCTGTGATCACATCAGAAAGATAGCTATTCCCTAGACGAGCCAGGGACTTTCAGCCTGGGCAAACTGGATGCACAACTTATCTGTGGCCAGCTGTCACTCATGGCAGGACCAATGCCCAATACCAGTGGCACAATGCCACACCATTAACTCCCTCAATCCTAACCAGGACAAGCCTGTCTACTGCTAGTAGCCTCAGAACCATTTCATCCGTGAGCCAGAAGCAAAGCCATTCCAATGCTATAAAAGCATTCATTTTGCCAGCATAGTGTGGTGTATGCCTTTAATCCCAGCACTCAGGAGGGAAAGGCAGGCAGATCTTTGTGAATCTGACGCCAGCCTGATCTACATGAGTTCCAGGACAGCCACATAGATACTGTGTCAAAGTAAAATAAAAATAAAAACGTACTCTTGATTCAGTGAGATAGCTCAGTGGGTAAAACCTGTTGACCCGAGTTCAACCCCAGTATCCACAGCAGAAGGACAGAACCCACTCCTCAAACTCACTCCTACTCTGACCAGCATACAAGCGCGACTGATACACTCACACCCACATACTCCACAAGTAAATAATTAAAAATACTTTACTGTCTAGACTGGGGGTATGTCTCAGAGGCAGAACTCCTAGTTAGGGTTACATTGGGTCCTGGGTTCAAACTCCAGCAGGTAGGGATGGGGAATAAGTTAAGAAAGCATGTTACCCCCAATGTTGAGCTTCCTACTACAGAGAGCTGGGTGAGAATTCTTTCACACATATAAGATCTGCAAAATATTATCTGCTGTCTATAGAGGCCATAATAATCAGATGACTCTAAAACCGCATCTGACAAGTCTTTTTTTTAAAAAGGCATCTTCCAACTGAATGCAATCTACTTAGAATTTGGAAATGATTTCTTCTGAGGGTAAAGGACAACAGATTCCCAAGCTGCTATGCATAGTAGCTAGAGAGGATACCTGTGCTCCAGGTAATCAACATTAGTGATAAGACCTTCGGCAGCAGAGATCTTCATTTTAGTTTGACTGTGGCAATGGTGCAATACACTCTGGATGAGCTATGAACAAATTTCCATCAACAGATGTGCTCACTGGAACTAGGCTTCAAAATCAGCACAAACACAAGAATTATACATGAAACACCTGAGTGTTTTGCTCTCCACATTTTTACAAATATTTCTTTGAGTTTGAGAAGTTTTGAAGATTAAAAACAAAACAAAAAACATCATATCTCGGAATTTCTAACTCTTGACAATTTCTGTCTCAGACAAGAAGATTGAGATCAGAACTGGAGTAGTAGAGGCAGCTGGGGCTTAGCCAGTACAGAGAGCCAAAGAGGATGTCTAGGTGCAAGGCGAGGGCTAAAGATGAACGAGGGTCCAGGAACATGCCAGAAATCACTGGCCAAGTACTGACTGGTACCTGTGTGGGAAAAAAGCCCCACAAAACCAAACACAGGATCCTGGGGTGGCTCTCCGTCCCATTAGCCAGGGAGAACAAGCCTCTAGCCGGCATGGTAACAGGTGGCTGACTCTGAAGGCTCTCTTCATAGCAAGTATCTGGACTGGCCGTAGTCTGAAGGCAACTCTCAAACACCTCATAAACTTCAGATCTCCTAAGGACCAGATGGGAGCTCACAGGCTAAAACAGAGTCTAAACTCAAGACTCGGCAAGTGGTACAAATCTAGAAACAATTTAGGTTGATAGACTCAACAATCTAGCTGGAACATTCGGATTCCTCAAAAGACATGATCTACTGAAGCTCACTGAGAAATAGTCTCTCTGAACACACCACTATCGCTACACAGATCAAAGTTCTAGGAAAATTTGGCAAAGAGAATGCTAAGTGCAGATGGGATCCTCCAACTAGTATCAATTTTTCTTAAAAGCTAATTCTATACAAATGTTCTAGAAAATTAAGGAGAATTATTTCCCAATTACTTTTATAAGGCCAGCATTTCCAAAACCTGGTCATTATAAGATAAACAAACAAAATATTAATATCTCTCATGAACACACTAAATAAAACCTTAACAAAACTTGATGTATTGAATCTAGCAAAATATAAAGGACAAAGATGAAGCTGGACACGGTGGCACATGTCTTTAATCCCAGCATTTGGGAGCAGCAGCAGTTGGGACAATTCAGAGAAAGCCTGTCTCCAAAAACAAAATCCAAAAACCCAAAACAAAAAACTCCAAGAACCCAGGAGGAGATACAGGAAGTCTACATCCATAGGTAGATAACAGTATTACGCCAATGCCAAAGTCCTGGTTTTAAAAGCATTTATAGTTATGAGATTTTTTTCTTCTCAAAGTGGAGAGGAGGTTATCAAAGGGTACAATGAAACTACTATTTTTAAACTTTCTTATAGGTCTTAATTTATTTCAAAATAAAATTTTAAAATTTTTCAGTGTGTTTTCTTTACTAAAATAAACAATAAAATGATTTTGAACAACAAAGTAGATCTTACTACCTCATTTATGCATTCTTTAGATATTGTTACTCTTTAAGAGCCATGCCCTATGAGCGCTGACATCAGCTCCCTTTAAAGTTCCCACGTGCATCTTGCTCTCTATTCCTTTGTCTTCTCACTTCTCTTTCCTGTCTTTTCTCTTTCTTGCCTTCTATGCTGTCATAATCATAACTTTCTATTAATCACAACCATATTCATCTGATGTTCTTTTCTACATACAACAGTGCTGAGTCTCCTGCTACCCGCCACTGCTGGCTGCAGCGTTCCCACGTGCATCCACAGAAACCCACCACCACATAACTGGGTATATGTGAACCATACCAAAATACACATAAAATCCCAACAGATATAGCAATCAAAGCAGTATAATATGTGCCTAAGGACAGGTATAGGTCAAGTGAACCAAACAAAATGAGAAATATTCAATAGGGCAGAATAAAAAATTCAGGAATAAAGCCTGTATAAAGCTATCTAACTTTTAACCAAAGTGATAAAAAAAAATTCAATGGGGAATACATTTTTGTCAAATGGAATTCAAACTATTAGACCTATCTACACGGAGAGAAAATGACCATAGACTTTAAACAAAAAAATCTTCTACAGACCTCTGCCCTTTGAAAGTCACCTTAAAGATAAAGAAATCTTCAAACTGGAAAAAAAAAAAAAGTAAACATTCTCTTCAAAACAAGCCCAGGAAACATAAATAACACAAATAGCTCTTATAACTACACAAAACCAACAACTTTAACAAAATATGATCAACAAATTTGAATAGTACCTGAAACGATGCTCAACATCATTAGTCATTAGGACACACAAATAAAAGCCATGGTAAGTCACCTACATACTCATAAAACTCAAATACCAAGACTCTGCAAGACTTCAGAGCAAGAACTCTTGGTCGTTGCTCACAGAACATTGAAATGGCACAAGACATTTTAGAAAAACAATTAGGCAGTTTCTCTATTAAGGTTACGTATTTACATCTCGTGCAGCTAAGACAGGAAACGAATTAGATATTCACGGATCTACAGTGGAACAACCCAAATATCCTTCTTCATAGGGGAATGGATGAGCTGACTGACAAATGAATGCTACCCAAGAAGGCAAAAGGAACTACTGGTATGGGCAACCAATGGGAAAGTCAAAGCACGAAGAACTTTTTTCTTTCTCCTTTTTCCCTTTTGGCTTTTCAAGACAGGGTTTCTCTGCACTGAGCTGACTGTCCCAGAGTTTGCTCTGTAAACTAGGGGGCCTCAAACTCAAGAGATCCTCCTGCCCCTGCCTTCTGAGTGCTGGGATTGATTAAATGTGTGCAGCACCACCCGGCAAGAACTTTCTCTTTAAAAAAGGTCAATCGTGTTCACAAAATCCCTAACAAAACTTGATATCCCCCAAACACACATACTAAAGAACAGAAGAAACCATGTACAGAAGCAGGATGAAAGAGAATGGGGTGTAGCTAAGAAGAGGCCACTGTAAGTATTTGGTCCAGACAGAAATATTCTATATTTTAGTTGTTTAGTTGGTTATATACATGAATAAATAAATACATTTGCCCCAACTCAATTATCTATTTATAATTTGTGAACTTTATTTTTCATGCATGTAATTTGTTACAGAAAAGGTAAATGTTTAAAAACGAAATCTACATATCCACTAGTGCCTATATGTTAAGTAGCAGTTATTATGTTATATGTGAAACAAATACAATGTAAAATCGGCTCAGCTGGTAAACCTGAGGTTTTATCTTAAACCCTGAGCTTAAATTCAACCTTAGAACTAAAATGTAGGAAGTCATGGTTATTTGGTAATTGAGACAGAGTCAAGGCTACTTCATAAAGACTCAGTTACCACAGAGCAAGAATTCTGACCACCTTTAATCCCAGCACTCTGGAGGCAGAGGCAGGTGGATCTCTGTGAGTTTGAGGCCAGCCTGATGTACAGAGTGAGTTCCAGGATAGCCAGAACTACATAGAGAAACCCTGCCCCCACACGAGAGAGAGAGAGAGAGAGAGAGAGAGAGAGAGAGAGAGAGAGAGAGAGAGAGAGAGAGAGAGAGAGAGAGAGAGAGAGAGAGAGAGAGAGAGAACCTGAAAGGAGGGGTAGGCAAAGGAAAAAAGAATTCTGGACAACAAAAAGGTAATTTCTTGTCTAACAAAAGCAAAAAGGCAGCTGTATGCAGCACTCCTCTGGCTACACTGTGTAGGTTTGCTTTCCTATCTTTCTAGTTGACCTGTGTGTGCTAGGACCTTGCCCTGTTCATCTCTGATTCTCAGCAAAATCTGGCACACAAACCAGTCACCTATGTTTTCATTTTCAAAGTGACCTGTGAGAGCGAATGTCCCGCTCTAGAGGGTGTGTGGTAGAAACACTTCCACAAAACATTAGTTCTACTCTCTCAGGGGTGTCATAGACCTTCTGCATTCCAGTTTTTAAACTATGAAGTTATAAAGAGTAGATAAAATTCCTTAACTTAATGTCTAATCTTTAAATATATAATGTGTAATCATTTCAAAACACTTTCCATTTTAGGCTCCTTTCTAGTTAGTTGGATAATGTAATAAGATAAGAGCTGCATTCAACAAAGAATCCATGGTGTAAAATTTTACACACATCTTTGCTTTTTGTGGTTTAAGGTCAAGTTGAAAATGTTTGAAAAGATAGACTTTTGCTACCCCTAAAATAAAACTTCTCTCTGGCAGAATAAACATGAGCTAAAGAAAATAAGTTACTAGTATCTAGTGAGTTATCAAAAGAGTACTTGGGAGGTTGAGGCAGGATTGTGGCAGGTTAGAGCTAGCCAAGTCTAAGTAGTGGTCTCAGGCCAGCCGATGCTATGCAGTGAGAATTTATCTCAAATAAATAAATAGATAAATTTTAAAGGGGTTAAAAAAAAGAATAAAAAATGCTGTGCCTCATATTTTAAATACTGTAATTATTTTATCAAACAAGGTGATTAGTTGTAGGGAATGAGCCCAGGCCTTAAAGAACACCATGTTCTGCTATTGTCACTAATGCACAGGGTAAAGATCCTGTCACTTAACTCCTTAAGGGTTACAGATATTTTCTATCAGAAGTCTTCAGACTCAGTTCCCAGAGTCCTTAGAAAAATGTAGCATTAAATACACCTTGTTCTTAAGGAGCTGTACTTTGCTTACAGGTCAGCTTCAGGTTCCTCACCCAAGCTGAGATGGGCTTTGGTGATGCATTTCAGTCATCTCTGCTCCTGTAAGTGGCCCCCATAAAACTCATGAGTCCACCCACTTGGACTTTGGTGGTATCTGTAGTTTGGTCTGTCATGGGCTCTGAATCTGGGGTAAACATATGTGTGTGGTAGCATCTCCCCAGAAAATTTTGTCATCACACAATACCCCCAAACTCAGGCATTTCAGAAGATAGATCTTACACTGAGAAATCACAGATAATTTCTATTGTTATCTTCTATTGGTAGTTGTACAAATTCAGCCTCTACTTAGGGCTTTTTGATTATTTAAGGAACAAAATTTGCATATTTTTCCAGTGGGAATACTAAGAGCTGAATATGAATCACTGTTACAAGATGATAGATTTCACTCACATGCCAGACTTAGGACAGAACACATTCCCTGGAGTTGTTTTTGACCCTTATGGGTCAGCAGGTCACAGTGCCAGTTGAATGACCTCACACTGCTAGGAAAGAATAAAGGAAGGAGGCTGCAGGACCAGGTCCACACCAGTAGCGCTCTCAGGCAGCAAAGGAGTCCAGAAGGGGTGAGCAGGAGTCTCTGTCCTCAAGCTGCTTGCTGCCTGCTAAGCCACAACAGACCTCCAACAGTATCACTATGTGAGAGACACAGGCCTTGCCATCACAAAGTCTTACCAGGACTCAAGTGCCTAAAAACGCAGTTAGCTGACCCCAAGGCAGCAGCCCCCCCCCCTCCCCCGCAAAACTCTCAAACTAAATTTTACAGCCTTTCTAATCTCTTAGGCAATTTAAAATATTACTTCAAAGTCTATTCAACAGAAAATAGATTACAGAATAAAATGTGTTAATTTAGATGTCTGTTTCTAACATTCTAATTCCTGTGCTCCTGAAATGTACATCTCCGGAAGTAGGCCCACTTAAAAGACAAGGTTGTTATTAAAGGGTAGTTTATGCTCTATCTTGGGTCATTTCCATTAGCTTTCTGGACTAGGTTTTACTCTGCGACTTCATGAAAATTTCTCTTTTAATGTTTCTCTAGGCACCTGTAAAAGCAAATAATTTAGTGAGTTACAAATCAACCAGATGTTCTTTTTCAGCTATTTAAAATGAATGTGGACTCAGAAAATAAACTTTGTAGATTACAAAGGTTTTATTTTAAATGGACTTAATTAGAATTTATTGCAAATTCTATACATTCGACATTTCTGGAAAAAAAGTTCTTTGATTTTTTTCAAAAAAATGTTTTAAATGTTACATTTGAAAATCTCAGGTTTACTTGAAGTAACACTCTCTAAATTCTGTCCATTTAAAAAAAAAAAAAAAACTCCTTCTATAATAACTTCAATTCTTTAACAAAGATTTCAAACTGGCACCTTGAAGCTGACTTATGAAAAAACAAACTTTAACACTGTATTTATATAGGTTTGGTTAAGCACAGAATTCTCTTTTCTTTGGAGGAAAAACATGAGCCATTTCTGGTAGCAGTGATGAAGTCTACGCCAACAGAGACTGGTGTGTACCTTCTGTGCACACACCACTAACTTTCCAGCTGAGTCCTTTCCCACAAAACTCATTATTTCCCAAAGAAATCAGATGAGGAAACAGTGGAATTTTCAGTTATGATCTTGGAACCATTAAATAAAGGCACTACACGCTTCTCATGGGGGAGGGCTGTCCCTTTATTTTTATTTTTTCTTTCTGAGAGCAATGAGAAAAGACCTTACTGTTAGTATCTTTGAAATAGTTAATAGTTTCATAAAGATTCTCCAAATTAGCTATGTCTTACATTCTAAACCTAATTTCCCCTTTGTCTTTTATTTGTTTTTGAAAACAGATTCCATCACCAAACAACTTCTAGAGTCATAAAGTATTGTTTTCTTAAACACTGTTGCAATGACAACAGCCAAAGAGAATTCTTTGGAAAATTGTTTTTCCTTTTTTGAACATTCTCATCCCCTATTTCCCTGGTTTTAATTGCATCTACATTAATTTCTTCCCAAAGGCTATATTTTTATATTAAAATTATTTTAACATCTTCTATTGGAGAACAGAAGGGAAGACAAGGAAATTCAAAACTTGGTCACTATCACATCTTCTACTTTTTGCCCCCTCTCAGACACTTAAAACAATCTCTACAAAGATCTTATTGTACACTTTTCTTTGCTTGTTTGAGACAGGGTTTTTCTGTGTATCCCAGGCTGTCCTGGGACTCAGAGATCCACCTGCATCTGCTTCCCAAGTAATGGCATTAAAGGGGTGTGCACTACCTCCTCCAGGGTTGGGGTATACTTACTGCAGTAATTTTCATTATGTGTTGTAGTATTTAAAATCTACCTGTCCTGACCAGTCATGCTGATGCACAGATTTGGTCCCAGTACTCAGGGAGGCAGATGCATGTTGTGACTTGTGAGTTCAAGATTAGCCTGGCCTACACTTTGAATTCCAGCCAGGGATACACGAGACTGTCGTTAAAAATAAAAACACAAAAAAACCAAACAAACAAAAACTCAGGAAGCAGGGGCAGGAGGATCTCTGTGTTTGGGGCCAACTTGATCTATAGAGCAACTTCCTAGACAGCCAGGGCTGCACAGACAAACCTTGTCTCAAAAAGCACTCCCCCACCAAAAAAATTAATCTAGCCAGAACATAAAATTTAGGAGTGGGCATCATAATGCACACATTATTTGTCAGACAAATTAAAAAATTGGACTTTTGAAAGAATTCATCATTAAGATGAAGCATATACCTCCCCCAAACTGGAAAGCAGTAATGATTTATTAATCTGGAAACACTATACATCTATACAATAAGAAGGTAACCGAAGTATTAGTAAATGAATACTCAAGCAGAATATGCAAATGATATGACAAAAGGCTGAGAATAATATGTATAGAAAGGACAATTTGAGGGAGATTTTACATAAGTGCTATTTTCTAGTTCTAGACCACCACTGTGATTATAAAGAACTATGCACTAGAACTAAATCCAAACAGCTAATCTAGTAATCTAAAATAAACTCTTGGTAAATTATATGGTCTTTGCTTTCAAGAAATGAATGGGGAGACTGGGGTGCTAGGTAACACACGCAATGATGGCTAGCTATGCAAAGTAGCTTGTGCCAGGTGCCAGCTATGAGGAGGAACAGAGCCTAGATTCTGGAAAGGGATCCCAGAAGAGGAAGTATGTGTTAATGTGTCACAAGGGATGATGGGTAAAACAATTTACCTAGACCTAAAACGCTCTGAAATAACACTGGAAAAAATAACTAGCTACAGCACACACCCAGCAAAGACACAGTTTACTGGATCAAGCAAGGCTACAGTTGAGACAAAGCAGCCTGACCCCAGAGGTGTGGGCACTGGCTCTCAGCTGGGCTCTGTGGGGCTGCTGAGCACACGCCCACATAAAGAAGCTCACTGCCAGGGGTTCTGACTTTTCAAGGGAAAGTATAAAATACAATTTTTAAAATGTCAAATTTCCCAAGTTTTAAATGCTGGCAAGTAAATGTGTTAAAAGCTAAATTACATCTGCCGCCAATCTTGCTGATGGGCCTCAGGCATGCAACTTTGGTTTGGCAAGAAAAATCCCATGCTAAGAATCTGGATAGCATCCTTCAGTCCCTGACAGAAGATACTTAACACTGACTTCAAAATCTGCTTCAAGTTCAGTGCACTGCAGAATCATTTCACATTGGTCTTGTGTGTTTCTCTGTTACAAGGTTACAAGTCAATTATAACCATTTAACTAACTGTGGAGTGACTTGCAAACTTCAGCTGAAAAAACATGCAAAATGATAATAAAGTGTTGACAGTGCAGTGCCTAAGAATGTTGACCTTAAAGCCTAAACCACAGTCCACTGGAAATAGACTATAACCAGCGGCGCACCACTATCCAAAAAACATATGCCATAACCCACTGCCAATGCAGTCTCTGCCCTTGCCAGCATTTCTCCATCATTAGTGATTTTCTAAAGAATCTTTTATTCCCAAACAATAGTCAAATATGTGTAACAAAGTATTAATTCTCCCAATCACTGTGAGCTTTTAATGCTCCATAAACAATCCTTACGCATTCAGTGCTTAAGTGTTGGTGTTTTAATATGCTGAGAGAAAGATAATTAGGATCAGAGACGTGTTCATTCATTTTGATGACAGTACTGGATAAAATTAGTACTATAATCCAAAGGTAATTCCAGGAAGGAAAATTCTTGGTGCCTAATTGTGATATAAAATACAGAATTACAAAAATTGCTTAATCATATGCTTAGAAATAATGATCATTATGAAAACCATTAACAGAGTATACAACAAACACTAAAGAAAAATTTATTATTTGTCTTGACTGTTGAGAACTCCTAATCCTAACCCACTCTTGAATAAAGATTTCCAGAGTATGTCCTATGCATAGCTTGGACACACCAAATCTACTTCTATTTCAGAAAAACGCCACCTCAAAGCACACATCTCTTTTTCTATAAAAGAACTCATATGCTGAACTCAAGAACAGACCATTGGACAGACAAAGATTCAAGCAAAGTGCTTTCAGGATATAATTTTTAGCCAAAGACATTCAATTTGCAACTTCAAAACTACATCAGAATGATTTTCTTATTTCAAAGTAAGTAGACTACATACAATCTGCATACCAATAACTGTCGGGGTGGGAGGGGCTAAAGGGACTCAACTCCTGTTATTCACTGAAGCCATCATGGCTTCCAACAACCCCATTTCTGAAATACTGCCCCATATTAACCAATATTAAATGTTTGTAAGCGGCAGAATTACAGTTATCTTCATAACCTTTTCATTCTCTTGTGACCTTTCCATGGGTCTTTGTCCCACTGGAACACAGCATTTGTGGTCTAAAATGATTTCAGGAGTCCAAAGAATGACTCTCCAATCTTATCCTGCTTGACCACCAGGCAGCACACGACACCACTCACTCTCTCCTCTTGGAAATGTGTAAATTCCTCAGCTTAAAATCCTTCCTTGATTGTTAGGTTCTTCTCTTCTCAACCAACTAGAAATACTTATCTGCCCCACAGCCTTGTTCATGGGCCTGTCTCTGTCTACACAAGTTATCTCACGCACATTCTGTTGGCAACATCCAAGCTCTGGACCCTTTCTCCCGGAATCCAGATTCCACAGCCAACCTCTCTCCTCAGCTTCCCCACTTGGAAGTCAGTCAAATCAGCTTCCAGGAACCCTGCCACCTCAATCACTGTGACTGATACAGTGAAGCACAATGCTTTGGTGTTTTCTGATAGCCTAGTCTTAGTGCTTAGATGGTCAGAAATTGTTGTTTCTTACAGATTTCTTGCCTATCTCTCCCCACCTCCTCCTCTCTGTCATCGTTCAAAAGGGAGTCCTGAAAACAGCTGCTGTGATTTCATTTCTACCTCAGACCACTCTTGCATTTCCCTCACAGCAGTCAGTAACTTATCAAGACACACTCCCCCCCTCCCCGCAAAACCCTCCTGGCTCTCCACTTCCTTCAGAGTAAAAACCAAAGTCCTTCTAATACCTGACAAGTCACCAGAGTTCTCCTGAAGACCAGAAGAGGGCACTAGATCTCATAGAGATGTTTGTGAGCCACCATGTGGTTGCTGGGAATTGAACTCAAGTCCTCTGGAAGAGTAGCCAGTGCTCTTAACTTCTGAACCATCTCTCCAAAGCCTTCTCCTGCTACTCTTCTTGATCACTAGCCTCAGACATATCCCATCTGAGTCTTCATCACACCCTTGCTGAAAAACTTCAGCAAAGCTCCTTCTCAATGAGGCCTACCTAAATTACACTGTAGATAATCCGACTTTTCTTTTTGAACTGTCATGCACAGTGGATATATAATAAGTGAAAGCAGGTTTCAAGCTTTGACTTTTGATACTTCCCGGGCTAAACACTGGAGCAGTACAGTCAGTAGGTCACAGACACACTCACTCTCTCCCAGGCACAGTGAGAGCTGTGCTGCTCAGTAAGTGAGGTACATTTAAGCACACTTCAACTCCCAGCATTCTCAACTTACCATGAACATACCAGACACGACACAGTAGCAGTAATGGCTCCATCTCCCTGGACCTGCACTTCTTCTGACCTCCCTCTGTTTCATACTAAGGACCTTCTAAACACATAAAATGTGTTTTACTTCTTGTCATTTCAATTTCTTAAGTTTTGTCCTAATTCTTGAGGCTTTCCCCAGAATCTCAGGAAGTTCCTGAAGATGGAGCTCAGCCTGGCTTCCCACCTACCACAGACTCCGCATCCGAAGCTGGGGCTCAGTATCTTATGCTTGGCTACCGCCACTTGTTTCCTAATAACTGAGGCTCAATTTAACACTTACTAGAAACATCTAATCCCTTTCTCCATACATGTATTTCATTAGCCAGGCAGACACAAAATCCTTTGCAGGAACTGAAGGAATTACTTAGCCCAGCTCTGAACACTTCATAAAGATGCTGAAATCTATTTTCTGTTGGGCCTAGTGTACACTTTTAAAGTGTTCAGTTTACTCAAGTCTGAGATAGCATGCATAGGAGGAACAGGTCATGTGAGGTAGCACGCTCCCCCACCCCCAGGTACCCCCAGGAACAGATCAGACAGATACAACACAACTCATCCGAGCCTATAGCTGAGCTAGTAATTATGCTGTTTAGATGTAAATGTATCTTCCCAATGTGCTTAAGCTAAGTTCCTTTTTGCTTAAACGCTCCCTCTGAAACTTTCAGACTATTAATTTCCTCTGAATGAATGGTTTTAAAATCTTAAACTCTGGGCCCAATAACAGAAAGTCATTAAGGAGTTTGACTCATAAACTGGGCCAATGGGGTGGGAGGCCTCATACCAGCAACAGGGACTTTCTTTGAAAGAGTACATAGGAAATTCTGCAGAGGGTATGAGCTTAAAGCAGGGTCTTCTGCCACTTTATAGTTTGAAAGTACTTTACCCAATATATTAATGACATAAAAAGCCTAAAAGAGAATTTTAGGCTAAAGATTATATTTCTTTTTGGTATCTGTAAAAAGAAAGAAAAAAAATTGGAAGAGAACTCAGAAATGGTCCTTCCATCAATTAGTGATCAGTGGGAAAGGCCAGCTGTTCTTCCTGCAGCAACAAACTGCCCAGTATCTGAATGGTTTTGTTGCCTGCTTTTCCAGAAATGAAAATCCACTGAAGTAGTAGTAAACATGTGCGACCTCTAAGGCGTCCATTAATCTTTCTATACATAGCTTCCTCATTAGTGATAATAGCTAAAACTACTTGACTGCTTGATGTGTGTTAAAAGCCAGGCCAGTTGTTTTGCATGTACCAACCATTTCATCTAATGATTACAGGAACTTGATAGGGCAATTAATACTTCTACCACCCATCACTTTAAAGGAGAGAAGGAAATGCAAAGCACAAGTTACGTCTCCAGTTACCCAATAAGAACAGCAGAGTCTGGATTCCAGAGAGTTACTTCAAAGCTACTCAGGGGAATCTGGGTCAGCATACTAGAGACACTACTCATGATGACCGCCATTATCATGGAGTCAGTCTAGGTGCCTATCAACAGATACGTGAATGAAGAAAAATTCAGTGTGTGTGTTTTATCCAATCATAAAGTATATAATTTGCAGGAAAATGGACAACACCATATTAAGTGAAATAAACCAAACTCAGAAAGACATGGACCAAGTTTCTCTAATATACATATATGAACTCACTCATATGTGAGGGTGTGTGTGTGAGAGACATAAAAATAGAAGCAAGAATAGCTAGATAAAGGAAGGCCATGAAGGGGGAGTACAGGGGTAAATACAGTCAAATCACATGATACACTTGAATGAAAGCATCTTATGAAACTTATTGCTATGTAAAATAAATCTATGCTAACTTAATAAAAAATTCTTATCAGTAAGCCTGTGGTGGTGCATGCCTTTAATCCCAGCATTGAGGAGGCAGAGGCAGGCAGAACTATGAGTTCAAGGCCAGCCTGGTCTACAGAGTAAATTCCAGGACTACATAGAAAACCCTGTCTCAGAATAAACAAACAATCCTCATCTTACCACCCTGGTCCCCACCTTTCTTCTATACAGCCCTCAGCTCTAAGAGATCTCCCTCTGATAATTTCACTGAGCAACATGTTGGGATTGTAGGCCTTTGGCCAGCATATTTGACTATTTTTCCAAAATTATACATGACAAACTTTTTTGTTGAAGGTAGTGCCTCATTCCAACAGAGCTGATAACATACTTATTTAAAATTTCTGTAATTCTATCATCCACTATCACCATTTTAATGATCCTAAACTGAAATGCTACGCCTTGTCTAGAACCATAAAAATGTCCTTTATTCTTCAGAGAAACACAAGAGAAAGAACATATCTGCATCCTGTGAAAGCTCTTGGTTTTATCCATTACTTCTCTCAGTGAGATGACAATCCCTCTTCTCTGTTAAGTGCCTCCAGTGTGGGTCACCGAACTCAGCATCAGAACTTCACCACTGTTTGGGGGTGAAAACTGGCTGTTTCAGAGGATATTTACTTGCTGGGGGAGAAGATGTGCGGGAAGAGAAACTGCAGAGATGGAGAAAGCATAAATAGAGGAATCCAAATGGTGAACCTTCTCCAGAGACAGGATCTTCTGATGTTTGAGTCTATCTTAGGACCAATAAAACAACAAATCAACAGGGTCCTCAAGACACCCACTCAGCTGTTTGCAGTCAACATCTCACTGGCTGGCCTAGACAGGAGGAAAGTGAGGTGTGTTTGTGTGTGAAGGGCAGAAGGGTGGGATGAGGGGACCACAGAGATCCAGCCTTACTACAGATCCATTCTGACTGACAGGTTGGGCTGTCTGAGCAGAGCCACACACCATGGGTGAATCAGAAAAGGACATCCACCCTCTAGGTACTGAGCCTCCAGGCAGACTAGAATGATAGTACTGGGTTCCAGCCCTGTGTTTTCCCCTGCACTGCTTTGGACAGCAGCCCTAGCTGCTGGCTGGACTACAGTGGGCCCTGAGCTGTTCCCACTGTGGCATGGTCATTCCACCTCTGAAAATGATGGGTTAGCCAATGTCACCTAAGGCCTTTCCACAGCCTTCAATGTGTTCCTAATACACTTCAAACTGTGTCCCATAAACCTAAATTCCCTATTGAACTTTGAGTGTTTCTGTTGATAAGGTTAGAAATCATTTCATATCCTATTTTTGAAGTTATTTTTGTTGCTCTTAAGATTATACTCTCAATTCTGAAATACTCAATTTTTTTTTGAGCCATCAACACATAAGTCACTACATATTAGCCCCACATTACCCAACTGCCCATTGACAGAATGGAGAAGCTGAACCTAATAATTAGTAGGAATGAAAGAAAAAGAATCACCACTACTTCTTGTATCACTTTATGTATTATGTGACATTCTTGGGCAAAGGAAGACAACCACCCAACTCCCAAAAGAGAAAAATACCCAAGAAAACAGAGCAATTTATATTTAATGGCATTTAATGAAATCTAAGAACAGATTAAACTAACCAATTACATAAGAAGTCAGAATAATGGCTTTCCCTGGACCAGATCACTATGTGCCAGATGTTTCTGAGTTGTACATTTTTCAGGTTATAAATAATAAGGGAGCAACAGACTCAAAGAGATAAAACAATATAACTACAAGGTGTGAAAGCCAGCCAGCCTCTGAAATTGTACAGCACATGCTGATTCCTGTGGGGAGAATATTAATTACGTTTCATTCAATGTGACCAGAGCCAGCTCCTGAGTTAGCTTCACTTAGGGAAGACTTTCTCACATGAGACCATTCTGTATGCTAGTATAAAACACCGTTTTATATAAAGTATGAAAGTGTTGGATAAATCTGAGGGTACTCCAGGGTAGTCCACTCAGGATACTCCGTATCTATGTCGATGCTTTTAATGGGAATCTTGTCCTATGCACATAGTAATACAATCTCCCGGGTAGTCTGACTCTCTCCCTAGTTTCTACTGTTTGAACTCTGCCTTGAAGGTCATGGAGGTGAGAAAGAAGAACAAGGAAATGCTGTAGAGACATAGACAGGGAAGCCTTCTCTTTAGGACTGCACTTGTTCATCTATGAATTTGTTCATACACATTGTTTTCTGTTCCTGGGGCAACAAAGTCAGATCAATTATTTTCTCCCCCTGCACAGTGTTCTGTAATCTCTTTGATCAATGTGATCTATTGCAGGATGGATCCACTTGATACATAGAGAGTGACCATATACAAACTTGCACTAGAAGTAATTACACCATTAAATCATGAAAGATAATGAGATGTACAAGAGTGCTTGCTCCTACCCCAAACTTTCTAATGATGTCAGCCATTACTGCTGAAGAGCCCTTTGGTCCCACAGTTTTTATCAAGCATGTATTAAGAGCTTCCCCAAATGGTAGAGGCCAATTAAATATCTGTATAACCATTAGCATTTACACACAAAAATTTTTCATTCTTTAAAACAGAAAGTGGCTGGGTAGGGGTGAGCAATAATGGCATGGGGCTCCTACACATTACTTAACAGCAAACTAGTGAATCAACATTAAGGGGGAGCAAGGTTTCCAGGACAACAATCAATCTGCAGTCAGTCCCATTCCAGGCTGTATACAGACCCTAGGCATGTCAATTCCAAATGTATCCTTAGAGCTGCTAAGAAAGATATTATTCCTTTAATTTCTAGAAAGTTCTTTCTACTCCAATGCTGATTTTCACTATTTATTCTTCTAAGTTTAAATTCTCCATACAACCCAATGCTCAGCATTCTGCTACCTAGTTCCTCTCAAACAATCCCTTTAACTTGTTTCTATTTATTTATATAAATTGACAAGGCCTCTTCTCTAGACAATGTGCAATTCTAAAAGCCCTCTCAACTACCTCCAACTCACTGAAGTTTAGTCACTATGGTAATACCACTCTTTCCATTTAGCTTTGGAGAAGATATATTTTCATTAAAATTTCTCTACTCAGAAAACTCTTCACAGAACTGCACAGTGTTGGCAAAGTTCTTTAATTCCAGCACTAGGGAAGCAGAGGCAAGCAGATCTCTGAGTTCAAGGCCAGCCTGGTTTTCAGGAGTTCCAGGATAGTGAGGGCTATACGAAAACCCTGTCTTCAAAAAACAAAACAAAATCCATGCATTAAAATAAATAAAATCTCTTTCACAGAAATCTCCAGTTTTGTACACAACCAGAATATAGCAAAGTTACAAAATGTGTAATTACACATACAAAATAGTCATATAAAACCCCTGGGTGTGGTGGCTCATGCCTTCACCAGTACCCCAGTACTAGGAGGCAAAGACAAGCAGATCTCGTGAGTTTGAAGCCAGCCTGGTCTACAGTCAGAGCTAGATAGTAAGACTGTCTCAAAACAAAACAAAACAAACAAACAAAAAAACCCCCCAAAACAATGAAAACTGCCTCGGCTTTTATTTTTAAAAAATCAAGCCAAACTAGACAAACAAAAACCCCATAACCATACAAAGACTCCTTAAAAACCCACGGTTGGAAATGGGTGCCAGAGTCCTTGTAACACAGGTAAGCAGAAGGTCTGGTCGGGTGAGGTGGGAACGCCCCTTTAGTCTCAGCACTAGGCAGGCAGAGGCAGGCAGATCTCTGAGTTCCAGGACAGCCAGAGTTATTACACAGAGAAACTCTGGAAAAACTACTCGTTCAGTCTAAGAAGCGGGCAGAGGGCTGAGGCTAGTCAAACAAGAAGCAAACACACTGAAACCACAGACTCTTACAGCTGGATTCTATTGAACACTGCAAACACCTGAAACATTGTTTTTCCTATTAGAGAAAAGCTGGGATCAGATAACTGAAGAGAAACTTACGAAGGCTAGTTACCTGCATCCTGTTTTTCACTAAGAAACAAACGGCATGCACTGGGAGGCTTCTATAGGAATAACAACAACCCTCCACATACCTCAAAAAGCTTTCTATTCCTGAGAAGATTTAAAGTAACATTAAAGTGACTTTGGAGAAAGCCCATGAAATTCGGTCCTCAATTCAGAAATGGGCCTATAGGATAATTTGTGGATGCCATCTGGGATCCAGGCAGTCTCATCAACAAAAGGGAAACTTGTTGAGATCATCCAAATCTAAAATTCACATACATTTTTACATCTGGACTGAATTAATCTTTTCTGGTACTGGCTTTCATGTAATAAAATAATTGTTTGCAGGTTTCATCTAAGGAAAAAAAAATCCCACAGTTTTAGAAATCAAAATGTATAACATCCAAGTTGAAAACTAC
Organism: Phyllotis vaccarum; assembly: GCA_033318265.1. Classification (NCBI taxonomy): domain Eukaryota; kingdom Metazoa; phylum Chordata; class Mammalia; order Rodentia; family Cricetidae; genus Phyllotis; species Phyllotis vaccarum. The sequence goes on from JARWLC010000006.1 coordinate 77,051,137, forward strand.
AAAGAATTCCTTTATCAGAGTTTGCTGTGAGACAGGAGTCATTTACACAAAACTCTTAAACCTGACAGCTCCGTCAAAAACAATTCTATTTGAAACTTGCATTCCAAGCAACTTCCACAAAAGGCTACACAGCCCATTATGTCATAAGTTCTGAAAGCCAAAAGCTCTCCAAGCATAGTTCAATGTGGAATGGTTTACAACAGCCCCCAATTCAGCCAGCCTAGCTGAATGACAGATTTTAAAAACCTATAGCACACTGGCACGTTGCCTTTAAAAGTAGGACTTCATACTTGCCCAGGTTGCTTTCAGGCATTTTCCTGTAGAGCCAAGGATATCTTAAATCTACAAGCTCAAACTGTGTACTTGAAGCTGGTGTCTTACCCCTGTTAGCTCCCAAATGGAAGGGATAAGGAAGACAGAAAGATTTTCCTGTGTCAAAATGTTTTGAGCCTTGCAAGAACTGCCCAGGGTCAGATCACAGGTATTCAGTAAGCAAAACCGGTGGGGGAATTTTTATTACAGTCAGTCCACTTTCTGGAAAAGATGTCCTGCAGATCCTGCAGGGGATATGGGATATCCCCTGGGGGAGGGGGGCTCCATCTAATAATCCTACCAAAGGTCTATTTTACTATGAAATATGAAGTCAGTATGTTTACAAACAATGTCCCTCCAAAGAAAGGAAAGAAAAAAAAAAACACCGCATTTCAATGTCAACTGCCTCCAATTGATTCTCATTTTTAACGTAAAACTGGAATTTCTCAAAACCATAACCAGGGAAAATGATTAGGTGCTAGAAATTTTACTACAAAGCATCAGAGCAAAAGGCATCTGTTTTCCTGGCCCTTTCTGTTCTCTTCCCCTCCCCCACACTCCATCCTGCAAGGTCCTGGTGATTAAAACTTTCTACAGCAGTCTGAATACTACAGATTCGGGACAAGGAAAGCCAAAAACAAAAACAAAACAAAAAATACCGTTCCTGACCCTTTAACAATGCTGGGTCTAAATTTACGCACTGTTCTTAAAAGAAAACCCAAAAGTCACAAGCTTTTTAAATGACAGATGTATTACGGAAAAGTTTCCCCACGGAGTTTTGATGCTGTGGAATATCAACTCCCTGAAACCACAGAAAGGAAATGACTTACATTCTTGGAAAATGAAGCCACTAGCAGCTTTCTCCAAAAGCATTCTCTAATCCCCAAACTACACCCTGTGGCAACAGGGGGTATTTCGTACAAAGCTAAATGTAAGTAGATGCTTAGAAAACCAGTAAACAAACATCACCAGATCCAAAGAAAAGAGAGAAAAAGAGAATCTTGCGTGGAAAATCCGGCAAGGTACACTTTCCCTCCACATTTAGAGGTGCCGAGAAGTCTTGCGCAAGAAAGTTGTGGGCACTATACAGCTCCCGGGGGCAATGCTTGCAAAAACAGACTGGCTACTTAAATAAATAAATAAACAAAACCAAAAAAGATGTAAGGGGGCAACGAGGTAATATTTCTTCCGACACTAGCTACACATTGCACTTTGAAAATTGTGCCAGCTTTTACTTCAACTTTAAACGGGCTTGTTTTTGACAGTTTTCCATCTATCCTCGCTTTTAAGAAAGCACCCCACTATTAGGCTAAGGCATCCTGAAATCCGAAGTGGTGTTTTAATCCTGTAGACCTCACATGGGTGGCCCCCAGCTGTCCACATCCCCGCCTTCTCCGAGAGGAGGCTAGTGGTCTCCTTTGCCTGCCCTGTTAACTTCCTCCAGAAACCCAAATTCTGTAGGCCGCACCCCTCACTCGTGTATCCCTCAGGCCCCCTGGAGGGGCTTCCCACACTACCCAATTGCGGGGACACCGGACAGCCGCGCTGGCTGCCAGGCCTGCGCGCACAACAGGCAATACCGCACAGCGCTCGTGAACACCCGGCTCCCGACCGGTCCCAACTAGTCAGACGGGACGCTACAAACAGGCGCCCCACGAACCAGGATCAGGCAGACTGGGGCGCTGGAACGCAGCACCCCGCACCCCCAGCTCCTCGCCTCCCTCGCGGCCGCGGCTGCCCCGGGGCCCCGGCCTGGGCGAGCTCCGACTCGTGGAGAGGCGACCTGCCCGCCCGGTGCCCGACGCCCAGAGAGCCCCATGAGAGAGAAGAAAGACACCAAGAGCGGCACTGCTGGGAATCACAACTTAGACCAGCAGGGGGCACAGCGGCGGCCGGGGTGCGCCGTCCCAGAAAGGGGGCCAGCAGGCCCGCGCCCGCTCCCGCGCGTACCTCCAAAGTGGCCAGCGCCAGGCGTCCGACTCGGAACCGGCGTCTGCTCCCGCAGCGCCGAGCCTTCTCGCCGCTCCCAGTCCCTCTGCCCGGGCCAGACTAACGCTGCAGCTACCCCGCACCCCGCCCACGCCTTCCGCTCCGCCCCCTCGAGCCCACGCCCACGCCCCGCCCAAGAACGCCCTCCCTACCCGAGGCCACGCCCCCGAGGCGGAGGCGGAGGCGAGCAGCGGAAGAAGCCGAAGCCGACAGTTTAGGATCGCGGCCGCACGTGGAGTGCTGTCCTCCCCGCCCCGCCCGGTCTCGGACCTAACCAACAGTCCTGCGGAGGGGTGAGGCGATCTGGGGGCGAGGGAATGAGAGGGAGAGCCGTCCCACCTCTAAGCCCCGTAACCGAGCCAGGCTCAAATGGAAGTATAGAATGGACTCTGGCTTTGCGTGCCCTTTCCCGGTGCGACCGGAGGCCAGGGCGCGAGGGGAAACTGTCGGCTCCCCCCTCCGTCGCAATGGTCCACTTCTCCGCTCGGCCCCCGCACCCTCAGCCCCCTCAAAGGCCTGTCTGGGTTACCTATGAGTGGCTGTTTGATCTCAGTTCCCGCTTGATAATTCGCCACTAACAGGGGCGGCCACTCAGAGAGGAGGCGGTCCCCAATGGAGAAGGCTTCGTGACTCCTCGGTCCCCTCCTGTCCCGCTCCCACATCGCCCTCACAGCCAAGCCCATCCGCCCCCGCTCAGTCTGTCTTTCCAGGTTGACACAAACTCTGCCTGTAGCCCTCAAAATGATCTTTGCTCTAGGTGAAGATGGCCCGCTCGGCGGCGATAATGCAGAAGGCAGCAAGAAATAATTTCATTAGTACTTGAGACCCTAATAGAGTTCGGAGGTTTCCTTGCCCCCTTTAGTAGTCAAGTGAAGACGTGAACTCCACTTCTCCGTTCTGCCCCCATCTGTCCCTGCTGCGGTGCTTGGCAGGTTATGGAGAGTGACCCCAACTGGCCACGAAGCTTGCCACCCACAGAACTACACGCTGCGTTGGGTTCTGTGGGTGTTGTTGCTCTAATGAGGGGTTGGTCTGTGTGACTGGCTTTGCCAGGTAGGTGCAGAGACCGGAGAAAGAACACTTGATACTGGTAGAAGCGAGCTTTGAAATTGTGCTTGATCCACACATAACTATGTAAAGTATCTGTTATTGATTGAATAGACATGCCTTATCTGTGTGACTTGTTTGCATAGCCAAAAATGGACAGTTTGGGGTTTCTTATAGATGCTTGAAACAACTTCTGACCTAGTTAGTGTTTCTACTGCTGTGATTAAACACCATGACCCAAGGCAAAGGGTTTATATCAACTTGCAGGTCTCAGGCCACAGGCCATCATCACTGAAGGACGTCAGGGCAAGAACTTGGTGTAGGAACGCGGTGTCAGGAGCTGAGGCAAAAGCCACGGACGAGTGCTGGTTTTACTGACTTGGCTCAGCTTACTTCCTTATAGTATTCGGGCCACCAACCCAGGAGTGACACCCCATTCCCAACACATATTCGCATGTGAGCTGAGCTCTCTGAGGACAACCCTCAAGAAAATGCACCAAAGGCCTGTGTGGTTGGGGGCATTTTCTCAATTGAGGTTTCATCTTCCCAAATGACTCTAGCTTGTGTCAAGTTTACATAAAAGCTTAACAGCAGACCCCTCCAAAGCCTTTCCTGCTTGGAGAGAATGAATATTAAGGTTGTGATCATTTACCTTTTCTCAGGCAGTTCCTAGGAAACAGTTTAAAGTTATGGCTCACTTATGGAAAACATAGCAAGAAGTGTGTGTGTGTGTTTAACTTACTGGTATGCTAATATAAAATAATAGTTAACAGTAGTGAGTCATGATGCCTCGTATCGCATCTAAAGCAGATAATGGGGCCACTGAGGTGGCTTATCAGTTAAAGGCACTGGTGGCCAAGCCTGACTACAGGAGAAAAGCAACTCTCAAAAGTTGTCTCAGACTTCACCATGAGCATATGAACAAAAGACCTTTTTACTCAGGATGAGTACATACTGGGGATTAGTTGGCAATAAATTGGTATTAACTGAGGTAAACCAGCATTTGTTGTATATAATAAATGATAAGCATATTACTTCTTTGTGAAAGAGTTCCTTAATCTGATTTATTTTCAGGTTTCATGTACCAAAATCTAACAGAGGAAAAAGAAGACAACATATATTGTTAGACTGTGACATATAACTGCAATTATTGAAACACCTAGGCAACCCAAAGAGCAAAATATTTTGTATAGCTTTAAAAAAAATGTTTAAGATTGGACTTATTGTCCAGGATAAGATTGTGGCAAAATTTACATAGTAAATTTCTGAATAATAATGGCCTCATCAACAGCGTGAACCACACAATAATCACACTCTTACATGATACAATTTATAAACTACTTCAAACTTTCTAAATCAGTTTTATAAACCTCTGCAACATAAAATGCCAAAAGAGTTCTTGAAAGCAACACACATCCACTAAAGCTAGAAAGGGGACTGAGAAAGGACGTGTTTCTTATCATGGGATATGGTTTTAATTTGCTCATTACCAGGAGGAATGCAGTTCTGGATGTCGTCTTGTTTTCTCCTTTAATGCTGGATCTAGTTTATTTTCACTGTACAATGAGATGTTTCTCTAATGTGGAATATTTCACCAGTGACATATTCTGAGCATCTTAAATTGTTACTTTTTCAAGGAATTTAAATATCAGCATGATACATTTTTAGTTTTGTTTTTCCTTGGATCTATTCCCCCGGTGTATTAAATATTCCCAACACTGGAGCATAAGGTTGGCCCTGGGATTCAAAGATAAAATTTCACTCCTGAATCTTAGAGTTGATTGGGAGAGCAGGCAGGAAATTAGACAGTTACAACATCCTCAGTGCCAAGGTGGAGTTACTCTGGAGAAGTAGTACAAGAGTCTGGAGCCGTCAGGGAGAACATTAGACATCCCTTGGGACCTGAGAGGGAAGAAGGATCAGAAGTATGCCTAGGAACCAATTTGCTAAGGCAGTCCTCAAGCCTGTCAGCATGTTGGGATCATCTGAGGATGTAGAAAAACTAGGAATAACTGTGACTGCGTCTGGACAATAACCTTGGCTTTGAAACATTTTTAATACCCCTCATTTAAGTGAAGAAATACATGGAGTCAGGGGTTATAGGGCCTCAGGTAGAGTCACTGAATGAGGAAGTATCCCAGAACCTTGATTTTAAAGGATGATAACCATATAGCTTACTCTTGAAAGTCAGGAAGCTTATAGGTTTGCTGTTTGTTTTACAAGATCCTGCTGTGTATTCCTGACTCTGGCTTCAACATATAGTATTTCTCCCCCACTCTCTGACCACAGAGAGCAATCAGGGACCAAGAGCTGAAACACTGTGGTCAAAGGCCATGGATGCCATGCTGGGGGATCTGTCCCCACTTCTGCTGTGCATTTCTCTGTGATGAGTCCTTCTGCTTCCTCCATGACCTTATGGAATGTGACGCCTCACTCATAAGGCAGCAGTCCTCCACTGTGCTTAACTTAGCAGTACTGTCCCTTCAGCTGGCCCTGCCTTCAGTGGCTGCCACTGAGTCTGTAACAACTAGAACTCAGAGCTATCCTCCATCCTGGTCACACCCTTGGAAGAAGGAAGGGCAGGGCAGGGCCCTCCTGGCCTTATCTGTGGAGCCTTTCTTCTCACTCTGAGGGATTTGAAGATTCTAGTTTTCCAGGACTGAGATTGTGATGTTTGGGGGAAAACAAACCATGCACTCTGTGTGTCGTGCATCCTATACATGCTGTCTACAACCAACCATACTGTCTATACATGCTGTCTACAACCAACCATACTGTCTCCTACATGTATAGACAGCATGTATAGACAGTATGGTTGGTTGTAGACAGCATGTATAGGATGTAGGAGACAGTATGGTTGGTTGTAGACAGCATGTATAGGATGTAGGAGACAGTATGGTTGGTTGTAGACAGCATGTATAGGATGTAGGAGACAGTATGGTTGGTTGTAGACAGCATGTATAGGATGTAGGAGACAGTATGGTTGGTTGTAGACAGCATGTATAGGATGTAGGAGACAGCATGGTTGGTTGTAGACAGCATGTATAGGATGTAGGAGACAGTATGGTTGGTTGTAGACAGCATGTATAGACAGTATGGTTGGTTGTAGACAGCATGTATAGGATGTAGGAGACAGTATGGTTGGTTGTAGACAGCATGTATAGACGGTATGGTTGGTTGTAGACAACATGTATAGGATGTAGGAGACAGTATGGTTGATTGTAGACAGCATGTATAGACAGTATGGTTGGTTGTAGACAGCATGTATAGGATGCACGACACACAGAGTGCATGGTTTGTTTTCCCCCAAACATCACAATCTCAGTCCTGGAAAACTAGAATCTTCAAATCCCTCAGAGTGAGAAGAAAGGCTCCACAGATAAGGCCAGGAGGGCCCTGCCCCGCCCTTCCTTCTTCCAAGGGTGTGACCAGGATGGAGGATAGCTCTGAGTTCTAGTTGTTACAGACTCAGTGGCAGCCACTGAAGGCAGGGCCAGCTGAAGGGACAGTACTGCTAAGTTAAGCACAGTGGAGGACTGCTGTCTTATGAGTGAGGCGTCACATTCCATAAGGTCATGGAGGAAGCAGAAGGACTCATCACAGAGAAATGCACAGCAGAAGTGGGGACAGATTCCCCAGCATGGCATCCATGGCCTTTGACCACAGTGTTTCAGCTCTTGGTTCCGGATTGCTCTCTGAAAGTCTCAAAGAAAACACACCCCACTGCAGGGTAACAGTTGCCTTTGGAGTTAGATTAGATGGAAGATGGACAGAAGCCTGCCTGGCTAGTACTCTTGTTTCCTCAGCTTTCCTTATGCTTTAGGCCTGTTCTGTCCTCCATCTGTTATCTGAGATAGTCATCCAAGTTAGAGTCAGGCTGAGACACAGTGATAATATGCAGATTTGTTGGGCTATTGAGGTTTTATTCACTGTTTTACAAGTTCATTTTGCTTTGGGCCTACAACCACTGAAAACAGTAGGAAATGAGAACATTGATCATTCAGAACTTGTCCGGACTGCTTGGCAAATACTGCCTTGCTGGAGAATACCAGCAGTAGGCCTTCACAAAAGCCCCTCCCCTGTCATTTCTTAATTGATCACCTTGAGTAGGTTGTAAGTACAACAAACCTGCTATTAAATTTGCCTTTCCGTGTTTAAAAAAGATTGATGAATAAGTACAAGTGAGATGTTGGAGCTTAGGGAGTAATTTCACCGGTAATTAAAGGACTGTTGGTGTGGCCTCCAAGAAGAAAACCTTGATGCCTGGCAACTGGAGTATAAAACATGACCCTGCTGTGTAAGAAAAATAATTTGGCACATCTTTACTCATCTTTACTAATTCTTTAACTTAATTCATCTGTAAGTTGGGGGGGGGGGGATCAGTATTCACTCTTACTTAGTTTGGGTTAAATGCCAAAAACATCTTCTACAAGAAAGGTTATGCTCATACTTTTCTTTTTTAAATGGTAGCCTGATAAGCACCCCCAGAATGGTTGCCTATATTTCAATTCTTAAGGAAGAACTCTGGTAATAATACCTTGGATCTTGAATTAGAAATCATGGACTAGCATTATTCTCTAAAACCTCAGGTCAAAGTGTTGACTTTTGAAAGGTACAAAGACAGGTTAATATTGGACATTACTAGTTTTAACTAACTGGCTTTGAAGATAAGATGGGGGACACATTTGTGAGACATATTCTTTTCAAAAGTAACTCTGTGTGTGATTAGCCCGAACATCCCACTTGGTTTCTTACTTTGTCTCTTTTGAGGTATGAGACATCTCATGTAGCTGGGGATGGCCTGATCTCCCTGCCTTCATCTCCCAAGTGTTATGATCACAGATGGCACCATGTTCAGCTTCCCTGCGGTTTCTTGACCTGGAAACACAGAAGCAATTCTTCTTCTATCTATATTGGATAGTAATTTTTGTCCTTGTCTTAAGGATAATTGGGCACATGTACAAAACCTAGATAATTTCATATAATATAGATTTATTAAAATCAATGAGGTATTATGATCATGTAAATTCATCTTTTTGATAACACTTCACCCTCTGAAATTATTTATGAATATATTTTGTTACTTGGAATTTTAAGCTTTGCATGAGCATATGACTTATTTCTAACTGTTACGGCCCTAGTCTCTAGAACATGCCTGGCATATATTTACTGAATGAATGAATCTTCTAAATTACATTGGAGGGAGGAAGAATGTGTATGTGCTGTGCATTTGTGTTTGTGTGTTGAGGGTGGGGTGGAGAGCAGAGAGGCACACCAAGATGTGTAGAGGGATTATGTTGTGCCAGTGTAAATAATTGTCCCCACCTATGAGTTTAATAAAAAGCGCTGATTGGCCAAAGGCAGACAGGAAGTGTAGGTGGGGCTACCAGACAAAGAAATACTCTAGGAGCAGGCAGAACAGAGGAGAATTCCAGAGAGAAGCCAGAAGAAACAGAGGACAACTATGCTGCTCTGAGAAAAGGTACCGAGCCCCATGGCTGAACAGGATAAGAGTTAGATTAAGGGTAAGGACTTAGCAAGTTATATGCCTGGGTCTTAGGTCGATCCGCCTAAAACTATTGTAAGCATCTATGTGTCTCTGCGGGTCTGTGGGTCTTCGAGTCTAAACCTTGAGGCTAGGCCCGAAAGTCTGGGCCAGAAACCTCATACTACAAAGATGAGAATGTGGAGGGAAAAACAGCATTTGAGATGCTTTTTGGGCAGATATCCCAAAGATTGATGAGAAAGGGAATTTTGACTGGCATGAATAGGATACCTTAAGTCAACCAGCTCACATAATGCTTAGTTTTTCAAGTGTAGATATGGGTTTATGGTTAAAATCCTACATCAGTTGATGATGTTCCTTACTATAGATGGTGTTTTACCTAAACCTTCCTTCTGCTTTTACCTAATAATCCCTACAGTCTTTCCACATACTGAGATGCTTGCTGAAGCCATTTTACAGCAGCTAGTTATAAATTGCTGAATTCTTTGCCAGCACAACATGCTGACAGGATGTCCTTGGAGACAGAATGTCTTTAGTTGGTCCAGAGGGTAGAGGATGAGTGGCTTTGCATAACATCCCCTGTCCATGTGACGTTTGCAGCAGCCACTCTACCACCTAGCCCTCTCTGGAAATCTCTGGGTCCACTACATCCTGCCTTCCCTCTCTCCCCAGACCAAGCAGCTCCCAAAAGCCTGTCCCTTCATCCTCAGGCGTCTCTGTTCAGTTCCTGTTTTTTTTTTGTTTTGTTTTGTTTTGTTTTGTTTTGTTTTTGTTTAATTTTTGGCTTCTTTTCAGTTTAATCTTGGGATAGACTTGAGTCCCAGGCCTCTTGACCTTCTAATCCAGCTTTTCTAACAACCCCAACATGAAGGTCAACTCAACCATTGCTTTCCTTGCTTTTTGCTTTAAAGTCTAAGAAATCAAATAAACAAACTAATTAGTCAGTCATGTCACCAAGACAACGGTTCCATTGGTGTTCCCACCAAAGCTTGGTCAACTTTAGACTCCTGGCTTGCTTCTTTCCCATCACAGTGGCTGTTTGGATGTCTCCAGACAGCACTTGCTCTCTTTCCTTCCCCTCTCCTCCCCTCCCTTCTTCCTCCTCTTCTTCCTCTCCCTCCTCTCCCCTGCAGACTACACCCTGCTGCTCAGGGGAGCTGAGTTGATTGCTCTCTTCAGATCCCTCTTCCTGCCACTCTCCAGAGTTAACCCAGCAGCCTTCCTCTTTGCTGGTCAGTCATAGGAGAGGTTTATAAATGTGGCCTTGCTGAAGCCGCACAGCAGTTCTTCGAAGGAATTATCATTGTTGTTATCCTTTATAGATGCCCAAAGTTTTACAGAAAACTGGAAGGAAATCTGGATCTGAGCTCACATTCTTTATCTCTCCAGTCTGTTACCTACACTGCAGAGCTGCTCAGGCATTTTCTCAGGTGCTGTCCTTCTCTACACCTCAAGACTCATCTGTATTTTCCCTTAGGCCATTCTTTCCTGATGCTTCTCAGTCTCCCTAGGAAGCTCTTTCAGGCCTTTCTCCATCATGTACCATTGACTCATTAGCAGATATAAGTACTGTTATGGCAGGTATTAAGGACGCAAGTAAACCAAAACCCAACATACAAAAAACAATCCATTGTCACTCAACCTAGAGCTTTTCATTCAAGCAATTTGTCTTAAGCTTCCAGTCTGTCCCCATGCCCCAGATCCTTCCTTAGTCTGCAAAGTTTCTGCCATTAATCTGAGAAAGCAGGGGCCACATGCATGATAGATGGATGAGAAAGTTCCAGGTCCAGTGACCAACACTTGAAAATGTCATTTTGCTGTATGCCTCCTTTTAATAAGCAGTTACATACTTCAGTGTTCAAACCCCTGTAGCTTCTGCTTTCCTCATTCAGACCCAAGAAATTCTGGAAACCAACCCTTTGCCATTATGAAGGGATTTGTTGCCCTGAAGGCATTTCAGCACCTAAAATGTGGGGGACATTTGTGACACAAAGGGACCTTCAAGTTCATATCTTGCTGCTTCTGGTGGTCCTTATGCAGAGGGCAATTTGTCCTCAGAGAACATTTTGGCCATTTCTAGAGGATGTGCTTTTAGCCCTCAGGAAGGAGAGGAGAAGGGAAGTGGTCCCACTGGCAGGGAGAGACTCTGCTAAGAGGGCCACACCCACAATGAAGAGAACCTCTGATCTAGAAGGTAAATGTAAGCAGAATAGTGTGCCTGTTTTAGGTTGGGGGTGGGAGCCACTAAAGGTGGAGCTCATGTTTTGGGGACCCACAAAGTAGCTTGGTAGAGATGTATTTAATAGTTGAACAGTATGTATGTTAAACAAATGGCCCTCACTAAATACATAAAATTAACGTTTGTTTTTATCATTTCTAGGGACTAAATGTAGGCCTTGTATATGGCAAGCTAGCACTCTACCACTGAACCATGTTCCTAATAATTTAGAATCTAACTCTGAAATGACCAAGAGCTATCATCAAAAGTTGATGATTTAAATTATACTGAACATTGATTTAGACTAACATTCTTTAGTTGTAAATTTCCACTGTGAATCACATTGCTATCATTTCTGATGAGAATATAAATGTCATATACTTGAGTATATTGAAGATCTTATGAAAGCAAAACCCAAGAATTGCTATAAAAAGTAGAGCAAGTCATCTTGTAAAAACAGTGTCTGATTCCCACTTAGATTCATTAGCTGACTTCTTTTTGACAATGGTTTCCAAATCTGGCAGTGGATCTGAACCATGTAAGACCTAGTGACAAGGCTGAGAATCTTATTTTAAAATAACAACACCAACTCCAAATGATCCTGACAGCCTTCCATGGTCACGTGGTGATTCAGGGAATAGAGCCCGTGGAAGAAGGAGGATGTGCTGAGAGGTGATTAGTAATCTTTTTTTTTTATCACACTAAAGACATTGATGTCATTGCAGCCAAGTCAGGTTGAGGAAGGGTTGTCTATTTTTAATTTTCTGTGGTGTTAATAGAATAATAAAAATTGATTATTAATTTGGGCAATAAGAAGCTGTTCAACGAAAGATACTGAAACAAACTACCAGTGTCTTGGTGAATAGTGTAATTGCATTTGGTCCCTAGAAACTGCCACATCAATCTAATTATCTATAAATGATCAGAGCCTTAATTAAAATTTCCAGAAATATGCTGAAGCTGAGAATATAGACCAAACAAGGTATATGAGCCTCCCAATTTCTTATTTCCCATTCCAAAGTTTGCTCTGTTGACATAGGCTGTTCAACATTTATATATCTTATACCTATGCACCTATGTAAATGGACTTATTTCATTCCTGTTGTTCTGCCCATTATGGAATTCATAGATAGATACAAGGTAGCATGGTGAATGAGTGATAAGGGTAAAGATTTCCAGGAATGTGCTGCATTTTTAAGTAACATCTGATTGCTTATGATCATTCACTGTGTCTTAAATACTGTGCCAGATTTAAATTTATAGTCTTATTTAATCATAACAGCAATACTATGAGGTTCAGTTCCATCATATATTTTGTTTTACAAATAAGGAGACAAGACATTAGCAAATTACCAAAAAATGAATAACTCATTAATAATTGAATTTCTTAGTAATTTGAAAAGAGGACAGTTCTGTCTGTACAAACTAAAACACCTATTTTTATCTAATAAAATAAGTGACACTTAATGTCCACCTTCTTAACAGAGTATGGAGACTTTAGGCAGCAATCTGTGTATTAGAATCCAGGGAAAATTACCCAAGGTGTGTGCCCACTCACTGATTTAAGCCCATGTATGTATATGGAACAGGAAGGGCTGGGAACAAACTCTCAGCCCATATCCAATGGGTGGACCTCTTCAATAATAATTATAAATAATCACTGGAGGTACTTGGCAAAAAGAAGTCAATAAGCAGAACTTGATGACACTGCTTCTGTAAGAGCTCAGGCTTGCCTAGGTAGGTCCTGAGGGAATGGATCAAAGAAAGGACCAGACTGAAGCTCTCCAGTTGCCACACCCCTCGGCAATCTATTTGGAACTCAGCTTTTGTGCTTTGTCTCACACACACACACACACACACACACACACACACACACACACACACACACACACACACACACACACACACGAGAGTGACTGTTCAGGTTAAAGGTGGACAACTGTCAGTACCATCAGTTTCTCTGGTTTCATGTAGCATTGCTGGAGTCATGTTGTAAAACCCCACATGTGACAAGAGCCTCTGATGCCAGCTGTGGCTCCTAGAGAAGAGACCCAGCAATGAGAGTCATCAGCAAGAATGTGAGCAATGCAGAACCACCTCTTCTGAACACTCACAGGCCAGGCAGAGTGAAGATGAGTTGGTGTTTTCCCTTGGCCTTGGCTGCCAGGCCATGCTGGCCCCTCCAGTCCTTACACTTGCAGTGAACTTGGCACCTTGCTGCTCTTAGCATCTTGGAGAATTCATAAATAAATACTCTCAAATTTCAAAAAAGGACAACTATTAAAATCCTCTGGGAGATCTGGGTGGGGAGGGCGATTGTGTGTTGGGTTGGAATGGCTGCGAAAAAGCGTAATTGGATGTACAGATTACGTTCATGAGCATGAGAAGACATCAACAGGTGAATTTAGTCTTTCGTTTTACTACTGGCTCCAACTACAGAATGAAATCGCTTTAGTGTTGTGGCTGGTCCTCTGATTGACAGGGGGATAAGCTTTCCTTGTTCTGTTTCTTTTATTTCCCTGGATACACGGCCCTGGAAGTCTGTGGTGGCAAACAGTTGTGAATGTTTCTGACCTCCCTTGATGGTATGCCATTTGCTTTAGCTCAGACACTATTTCTGGGTAGTGTTATCACTCAAGTTACTCTTCAAAAATCTGTTTATATTTATAGCAAAGCTATGTTCCTAAAATAAAGGAATGACATCCGATATATTTGACATCATTTACATATTAAGCCAGAGCACATCAATTAATTAGTCAAGTCAGGTTTTAAAGGATTTTGATGTAATAGCTTTTGCTTAAAATGTTTATTCTTGACTTTAAATCAGAAGTCTAGTCATCCAAGTAGAATTTCTGAACAATTATTTCAATGAAGAAGTGAAATTTTATTTTTAAATATGAAATGTATCTACTATTTTGGTATTTATGAGTGTGGAAAATGGTTTCAAATGAATCTGGACTTCCCTACAAGTCGCCTCTGTTTTGCTGCTATCTCTCAGCTCTCTAGGGAATGAACTCTTTACTGCTTCCTTCTCGGAGTGCATGGGAACAGAGAACTTTAACACACATGTAAAGGAGCATGTGATCCGTCACACAGAGTTTTTCAGATATCAGATCCCACATTTTAACCTTGAAGGCCTCAACCAGACTTTACCATACTAAGCTACATTTTATAGTTGTAAACCATAGATAGATGTCGGCCAGTAGAAGGGCTTTCCAAGCCATTCTCAACACAAACTAGCATGCATGCAGTAACTTCCCTGCTGGAAATACAATGGACCATGATACGAAGCCCAACAGAAGAATAGGTAGCTGGTAAATGCATAAGTTGACCCAAGCCAATGATCAGCTCATGGCAGAAGGCTCTGGTCCTCGAGGGCTGGGGAGAACTGTCAGTGACCTAGGCCTCCTCTCCACACTTCCTACAAAAGGCATACAACCTGAATGTCATGCAAAGCTTAACCAGCCTAAAAGGAATCGGTTTGGGTTTGGTGGTGTTGGTTTGGTTTTTGACAGGGTCTCAGGTAGCCTGGGCTGGCCTCAAACTCTATTGCCTGTGGGTAGTAGAGGAAGATGCTTAACTCCTGTGACTACCTGGAAAGTATTGGGATTTCAGGTGTGTCCCACCACATTTAGTCCAAAGTAACAGAATTTATGGTGGGTGTTTTTCTAGATAAAGGGAATATGAAAAAGGTCAAATTTGGTGCTTTATCAATTGATCATTGTTTATCGGGCACTAAAGTAATTTCATTTACATCTTAAGCTTCCTAACAAACTCAAGAGAGAGTTCTTTCTAATTTAATAATCAGTCTTTTTTAAAGGTAAAGTTACCTATGGCATAGAGAAGTCCCCTTCCTGAAACTAAAACCAAATTCAAACCCAAATGGTCATGGAAGAGATTATATTCTCTCTATAGCTAAAATATGCTACCCCATCGTAAAATACTTAAAACTTTAGAGAAAATTAGAACATTTGAATTTTTCCCTTATATATATGTTACATAAAACTCCCCTTGGCAACCAGAAACATTTATTGACAAGTAAAGATTTTGTTTGCTTTTTTTTTTTTTTTTTTTTAAAAAAAAAAAAAAAATATCACCAGGTCCCAAGAACAGGACATAGCCAGACTTCCTGCTAGACACTGCTGGCAAAAAGCCAAGTTTACCATTAAGCACGGGTTAGCCCTTGCTTGGAGGACAGTGGGAAACTGACTGTTTTCAGACCTGAAAAAAACTTGCAGATCCAAGCTAACATTTTCATTTTGTACATGAAATGCAATTAGGTTACTTTGCTGGGTCAGGGACAAGCAATGTGCCAGGGTCTGTCTCTGGTCTTCCTCACTGCATTCTTTCAGCTACACTAAGTTACAAGTTATTTCCAGATTCATGAGAATTTTCCATTTTTTTCTCTAGGGTTTTTCATTTTGTTTTGATAAAAGCTAATAAATTAATCTTCAATTTTTTCCTTTGTTTTTAAGAAATGAAAAAAAGGTAAATGAAATGTGTTTGGATTTCTCAAGAGCATTTGAATTTCATGAGTTTTGCATTTTCTACAAAAGGGGCCAAGCCCAACAATTTAATTTTCTTAGGCTAAGAGCTTTGATTAAAGCTTTCACCTTGACAAATAATTGGTTTGGGGAGTAGGGGAATAGAGATAATTCAGAGATATGATAAATAGTCGTTCATTTATTTAACCAGATACTCATTGCATGGCAAATATGGTTGAGACACCGTATTAGGTACAGGTCAGACAAACATAATTACACCGTAGTCCTCTCCCTTGAGGGGAGAATTTCCCTCAGTCTCTCCTATTAGCAAAGGAGCTGCATATTTATTCTTACTTCGCTTAAGTTAGACTGCTATCTCCCAAGGTATAGTATGCAGTATGTTTGGTTTACCATATGACTTCAGGTGGCAAGAGACAAACATTTTAAAGAAATAGCTATGTATTATTTCATTATATGAAAATGTACTTGTATATTCAGTGAGCTTATATATTCGTTTCAGTGTGGAAAAGCCCAAGCAGCCCATGTACACGAATTGAATAATACTAAGAGTTTACAGCATAGGCCTGGGCTTTCTTTTTGCTCACTCTGCACAGGTCACACAAGCTGTTAGGCTTAGGCATGCTCTCTTCATTTTTTTTTTTAGTTTTTGTGCTTTCTTCTTGTGGCGGAAGGAGCCATACTGGGGCCCCGAGCAACCTAATCTCCATGTCTTCTGCTCTGACGATGACACAGATCTTTAAGAATACAGAAGATTGAATTCATAGCATAGACTGTATTTGCTAAATTTCCCTGCCCAATCTTTCATTCATTTAAAGATATATAAAAATAAAGTGGGGGGATCCACAAAATTTAAGAAGGTGTGTCAAAGTGCTTCTTCTGAAGGTTGATAGTTGTTCTGTGTGTGGAATATATAAGCCCTCTGTTGTTAATTCTAAATAGTTCAGTTACCTCTCAGGAGCATGCTTTTAGGTACATGGGTGAAAACTGATTAGAATTCTTATGCATACCGTTTGATTTACCATGTGTTACTTGTAAAAACACAGCATTTTTTTATTATAATTCTAGGGTTACCTTCTAATTAAGGCAAATAATTACTCACTTTCTTGTTTTTTGATTCAAAGATGTGCAGCTGTGTTTGTTTTACAAACAGCAAACACATCGGAACTAATCAGTAGTAACAAGCCCTGTTAAACTCCCTTGTTTAGTGAGATGGAGTTGGGGCTGTCTCGCCTATACAGTCATCTCCTGGAGCACAGTTTGGAAACAGGCTGATCTTTGCCACATCGATGGCTTTATTAACTTGACAGTTGGTTCAGCAGAAAGACTTGAAGTTTCTCTCCAGTCCTTCCTCTTACCCTTAGGCCCTAGGTGTCAAGTAATAGTTTTATAGCCATTAGAAGCTAAGTGTTATTAAGTATGTGAGATGAGCCAAGTTACAGGACTCTGCTGGAGTTGGGATTTAAATATAAAGCCCTAAAATTAAAAGACTTAATTGCTAAACATACAAATAACCCTCAATTACCAAAATGTGTGTAAGCTGTAATAACTAGAAAAAGTCACCTCCTAATATACGATTCATCTCATCTGTCCCCTGTGTCACTAAGTATGAACAGCCCCTGACTTGATTCTGTAAGGAACAGGGGAGTCAGTGAAAGTAGGCAGCTCACAGATGATGGATGACTTCATCCAGAGAAAGTCCTAGAGCATCTTCCTTATAAGCCATCCCTTCTGCACCCTCTTCTAGAGCCACCATGCAGAGATGCCAGGTGGTGGTGGGTGGCAGTGACATCAGTAAAAATTCCCTGAGAGGGAAGCAGAACTATTACTCAAAAAAAAAAAAAAAAAAAAAGTACCAGTTTAATTCTGGAGCTTGTTTCTCACCTTGGGTGGTAAAAATGACTCTGTGGATTTTCTCTGTACTAACTAGGCAAGTACTCAGAATGAACACTCTTTTCTTAGGTGGGAGAAACATGAAAATGTCTTTTCAGCAGTCAGGAATCCCAATCCTCCACATCCCTCCTGGAGCTGTCAGCTGGACTCCCAGGCTGCAGGGCTTGGACTCTGCATCATGTGGAAGTGAGAAGCCCCACACCACACAAGAAGGATAATGATGCCAACTGAAAAGTTTGGAGTTGGAGTTCCTGTTAGTTGACACTTATGTGTGCTTTTCATTAAAAATCACCTCCCCCCATCATTAAATTGTCCAGCCTTATTTGTTTGTTCTTGGCATAGTGAAATCCAGCTTGGAACTAAATGGTGGAGGCTTGAATCTTAGCTTCACTTGCTATCTGTGTGACCTTTAGTGATTTACTTAGCCTCTCTGTGCCTGTGTTTCTTCACTTGTAGGATGACAGTTATAAAACTAACTTAAGGATTATAAGTTTTGTGATGTAAAATATGGAAATATTCATCTCAGATCTGGCCTGGCACGTGGGCAGTTGAAGAACATTGTGTACTTCTTTCTGCTCTTCCCACCCCCCGCATGTAAAATTTTTATCCCATCCCATCATTTTGAGAAGAAATCAAAAACATACTCTTTCTTTGATTCTGTTTGTTTTCTTTGAAATAACAACACAGGCTATGAGGGGCTTAACCCTAAAGGGCCCTTCCTCAGCTTGTGGGAACAGAACAGGCCTTACAGAGAGAAGCAAGTCCTCAGTTGGCTGGAGGAAGGAAACATGCCTCCAGCACCTCATTCCAGCATCTGCCACAGTCTCTCAGTCTTTTTTCCCTCTTTATTCTGAGTGTCTGACTAAACATACCTTTGCTACCAAGTTGATGAATGGCTATGTATCACTGTATGGTGCTTATGATCCCACAGTGCGAGTATCATGAAAAAGACAGACACCAGGATGTATAAAGCTATGAAACAACTGGAACCCACGTACAAGGCCAGTGGGAATGGAGAATTCTTTTCATTCCAGAAAGCAACTTGGCAGTTTCCTAACAAGTTAAATTTATGACATCACCCAGCTATTCGCTCTTGGGAATGAAGAGAAATGAAAACCTATCCATTCCAAGATGTGTATACAGCACCCCCCACCCCCAAGACAGTGTTTATCTGTGTATCTCTGGCTGTCCTAGAACTTATTCTGTAGACCAGGATGACCTCCAACTCATAGAGATCTGCCTGCCTCTGCCTTCCGAGTGCTGGGATTAGAGGCATATATTACCACTGCCCTGTGTATATGAGTATTCTTAGCAATATTAACAATGTTGGTTTAGGGAAAAGGAAGCTCATTCAGAATAAAAGGAACATATGTCTGACACTTTATGGATGAACTTTAAAGCCATTATACTCAGTGAAGGGAAGAAGATATAAAAGACAGACTGTATGATCCCATTAAATATAAAATCAATGAAAACAGAAAGTATTTAGATAGAAGCTGCCTGTGGCTTGGGATAAGAGACAGGACTTACTGGAAAACAGTTATGGGACTTATCTGGGGGATGTTGGAATTATTCCCAAACTCAATTGTGGTGATGATTATACACAACTCTTAAAAAGTTTTTAGAATATTTCCGTGTGCCAAACTTGTGACCTTACAATTATATTTCAAGTTGTTGGAAATGTCTCATTACTATGTAATTTATAATCTTATTTTATCAAGTGTAGCAGTCTCAGTAATTTGGAATCTTGTGATCTTGTATTCCTGGCAATGGACAATCTTGGTCTTGGAGTCATTCTGTTTCTGTGCAAGTCACAGCACCAGGGCTGCAGCTTTTAAACTGGCAAAGCACAGAGCGGTGAGTAAAGCAGAGAAAAGCTGATTGACAATGAAGCCAAAAAGGGAGGGGACATGGGGGAACAGGGAGCAGGCCAGAAAGCCACTTCTAGGCTTAAATATCAACCATGGAGATGGCAGGGCCACATAGTCTGCACCCAACACCCAACTGCCTAACTGCACTTCCTGCCTTGGCCCTACAGCCTCTATCTGTCCTTGCCTACATTTAATTTGGCTTGATTTATAATGATCTCCTACAGTCCATACTTTTTCATCTGTTGCTTTTCAGCTGCTTGTGCCCAGGAGTGTCTTTGTCGGGAGAGAACTTTCTGATGAGGCTTAGTCCCTGTGTGCCTTATTTGAAGCTTATAAAATGTCTTCCTAGGTCCCTAAGCTGGGAGCAGGGACTATTCGTTTGTGATTGATGTTACAGCAGGAAGTAAATGTGGTTGAGGATCTCAAAGAACAGTGAATGAACCTGGCTCAGGACGGACTGTTTAATAATGCCTTCTTTCAGTTTCATCCAGTCTCAGGTTTTGTCTTGTTTTGGTTTTTGTTGTTTTTTGAAGCAGAGTCTCACTGTGTAGCCCTGGATGCTCTTGAACTCTCAGAAGAGACCTTCCTTTCTCTGCCTACTGAATGCCAGGATTAAAGGTGTGTGCCATCAGGCCCAGTCCAGTGTGAGTCCTTCCCAGTACGATTGTTAACATAGCCTGAGTTCCAGGCCAGGCACCTAGTTCCACACAGCACTGATGGGTGCAGGCTTTTGTTTGTTTGTTTGCTGTGCTGGGGATTGAAGCCAGGGCTGTACATGTGAGGCAAGTGCTACATTCTTAACCCACACGGGTGCAGTTCCAAAGACATGTAATGAGTAGTCAAAGAGTGTGTGAATCATCTAAGTATCAGCCCTTTTGGTATACAAATGAAGCCTACTTAAAACTCACTTAAAGATGAAAAGCTCCCAACCTACCTGACTGCTAAATCATTAGGATTTTGAACTATCTGAGTTTTTGTTTTGTTTTGTTTTGTTTTTTAGCTATAAGAAGCTTTCTGTACTTTGGAAATTATAGTTGATAATGCTGCACCCATCAGTGCTATGCGTATCTCAATGAGAGAATAAAGAAATGTGACTCCTAGAGAAGAGGAGACAGCAAGACACCTTTTTGTAGGTCTCTGTTCTTGATCCTATGCTCCCAGCCTCCACCCATCTTAGCACTTCACCAGTTCCTCACCAGTTCATCAGACTATCTATCTTAACCAGTGCACT
This sequence comes from Phyllotis vaccarum, assembly GCA_033318265.1. Lineage (NCBI taxonomy): Eukaryota > Metazoa > Chordata > Mammalia > Rodentia > Cricetidae > Phyllotis > Phyllotis vaccarum. The sequence goes on from JARWLC010000006.1 coordinate 77,071,706, forward strand.
TACCTGTAGGCGGAGTTTACTTAGAAGGCACCAATACCAGATAGATATTTATTAAAATATAAACCAACACTCACGGTACAGGTAACAGTTTATAGTAGCACCTGAACAGGGACTGGAGTCTGGAACAGTGGACGAGTGATGGACGGACGATGGATTCCGATCCTCTCTCCAACAGCCAGGAACCAGGAAGAGAGCGTCTCGTGTTCCAGAAGCCCCTTTTCAATGGGCTTTCCCTGCCCCCTTCAAGGGCCCGGGGCCCTGGATAGGTGTCTTTTGACCTTATCAGCTGACACCTGAATCCCACAACACTTACCCATGGCCCAGCTATAGGTTCTCAAGTCAGCCAGAACTCCAGCTCTTCCTTTGCTGAAAATCAGTGGTGTCCCTGAAAAGAAAAAGGCCATTTGTATTCAGGGTACCAGGTAATTAGAACCAGCAAAGAAACAGCTTTGTTTGGCTTACATTTAGTTCAAAGTTTTTGGCATCTGTCACACTGCAGAAAGACAAAGGATTGGAGATGAAGGCCATCATCCCACAGCACATCTCTGCATAGATTTTAAGCAACCCAAGCTGGTCATTTGACTCAAGGTAAATGCTCACACAGCAAATTCCTTTAAGATCTCCCTTTGATGTGTCTTAGAGTTCTTTGTCTTAATTTGACATTGGACTGGAGTAGCTTGGGGAGAATGGTAAGTCCTGACAGTGAGTGAATGATTGGCAGAACAAGATCTCCGGAAACCTTTTCCTTATGAAGATAGGTGCTGCATTTACTATGCAGAAAACCCTAGTTCAGGTCCTGATGAAGAGCAAAAGTCCCACAGGCAAGCTTGACACAAACTGCAGCCTTTCCTGCCTTCCCTCCCCCAATTTCACTACTCCTGAGTTCAAATAATGTTACTCAATAATTTTTGTTTCCCTGAATAAGACATGCCTCAAGACCATATTCATCTGTTTGGCAAACTAGTGCACAGGATAACTATCTTCCAGAACTTGGTGCCTAAACAGCTGCCATTTATTTGGTCCAGAACCTCTTTAAGGAAGGCATAGTACCTCTTGCGTACCATTTGAGAATCCTCCTGCCTCTGCTGTGGCCACAACAAAAAAAATGGGGGCGATGGAGGTTAAAAAGTCCTGTTGGATGCAGAATGCCTGTTCCTTCTACTGTGCTCTTTTCTTTGTCCTCAGACCTTGGAGTACCACCAAGGGTTTGACACACAAATATTTATCTTGTGTATTTAATGCCAAGTGAAACCTAGGACAGGACAATTCCAAATAATAAGACATGAGTCTTGTTCTTTGGGATTTCATAATTTAGTCGAGAGAAAGGAGGGGAGAATAGTATCAAATTCTTCTGAAATTTGACTGATTCTGAAAGTAAGTGCTGGAGAATTAGATAAGGATTCAGTTAATGCCAGTGGATTGGGGGCAGCTTCCCCATATAATGGGATTCCACAGGGTACCTAAAGAAGGCAAGATCTGGAGAAGCTGAGAAAGAAGAGTAGTTTACAAAGACCTGGGATGAGGGATGAACAATGTATGTAACCTCCTGCCTGGGGTGGTGAGATTTCTACTGAGGTGCTAAAGGATTCAAAGTCTGTAGCGATGCAGTATGCATATGTGTGTACATATATATAATCAATGAAACTGTATATGTATACATATTTAATAATACCTCTATGTAACACTGAATGAATTCACTTCCAAAGTTTAGGCAAGAGTTGTACAGGCACTACTTTCTACCCTGTCTAGAATCTGCCTGATTTCAAGCCATCATGAGAGAGAGAAGGGGATTCCAAGTGGGCCATGGGGCAAATGTTAGAAATATTAGGTTCTGTTTCAGCTTTGTTTCATCGACTCACTAAAAATGCAAACAATAGAAATTATTCAGCCTCTTCCGAGCTCATTGTAACTAAGAAAGCTGTAGAGTTCTCTCATTTCTGCCACTAACACCAATTCTGCTGGTGAAGTTTTCCCTCCAACCTCACATTATGCCCAAGACAGAGCAGGCAGCCAATGACGGTGCTGTAAAATCATAATGTCTCTTCTAGCTATCAGGAGAGCTGATGCTAACTATCTTTTTAGGTTTCAAGCTGTACAATGTAACTTTTATTATCATATCTTTTTCTTCTACCTCGCTCATTTAAAAGCTTTCTAATGTGTTTAATTATACGGTTTTAAATTTGTACAAGATTGGGCTGAATCATCATTTAAGATTGGTATTAAATAGGCAAGTGAGCATTCCTGACAACATTCCCAAACTCCCTTAGCTCTAATTTGGATTTTAAAAATTTCATTTTACTGACTTGTGAAGAGTAAATGATTTGGTGCTGAAGTTTAGCTATCTCAGCACTGAAGTTTATAAGGGTGAGTGAAAAACATCCCTTTGGATTCCTGGGGCAGCAGAAAGCAGTTGCAGAAGATGCTTTGATCCACTGAATAAATAAAGCTGAGCACAGTTCATTTCATGAAAGACATAGAAAGAGAACACACACATACACATAAACACACACACACATACACACATAAACACACACATAAACACACATACACACACATACACACACATATACATACACACGCACGCACACACGTAACACATACACACATGCACATCCACATACACATGCACACCCACATACACACATTCATACACACATAAACATGCTATCGTAGAATGACACACTCACATGTACACACATGCACACACACACACACACACACACACACACTAGCATAGAGTGACACTATCATATGTACTTCCCCCGCTAGTTACCTCACTGTCAGGAAGGCAACAATATTAAAAACTAGGAATGAGGAGGGGTATAAAACTGACAAGTCCAGTTTACCATTTACACATTATTCAGAGTCTCCAAGACACTCAACTCCACCTCCACACTCCAGTTTTGACTAGTACTAGCCATAAAGTCTTCCCAGGGAAAAACAGAAGTTGATGGGAACATTTCTGACTCTTCACCAAACCCCAGCTCCTGTGCATGGCCTCTTATCCAGTGTTACTTGTGGTCTCTATCTTAGATTGTGCAAATGGAGTAAAAGAGACTGGAGAGTCAGTCTGGCCCCTCAGCACAGCACACAACAGCTGTGCTGTGACTGGAACAAAGTGACCACAAGTCAAAATGGGCAGAACATGCAGTGGTACCTGGGAAAAGAGGATGAAGGAAAGTGACTCAGGCTGAAAAGACATGACGAGGCTTGGTCAGGATGTGCATTTGACCTGGCAAAAGTCATCGGCAGAGCTGGGAGGGGCCTGCGTGATTTGTGGAACTCCAGCATTCAGAGTGACCCATCAGGGGTTTGGTTTTCATAATCTACTACTTCTGGGTGTTTGGTGTGTAGAATTCAAGGGTCTCTGCTAAAGCCGGTTCCTTGGTTGGCTATGAAGAAGCATGAGAGCTGACTGGCCCATTGAAACAAAGATTTTGCAGTATGAGAACCTGATGTGGGAATGCCTTTTTGTATGCTGTGAATATCAATCTTTAAATAAAGGAGCTGTTTTGGGCCATGACAGGCACCATAGAAGAAGTAGGAGGAGAAATCAGAGCATAGGTAGGAGAAGCAGGGCGGAGTCTGGCAGATCGAGCCAGCTGCCCAAGGAGCAACATGTAAGGAACACAGGTGAGCCACGGACCACGTGGCAGACAGATTAATAGAAATGGGTTGATTTAAGATGTAAGAGCTAGCTAACAATGTGCCTGAGCCATAGGCCAAACAGCATGAAGTTAATATAAGTGTCTGAGTCATTTCTGGGGCCTGAGCAGCAGCAGCAGATGGCTAAGGGGTCTGACGTGGCAGGGTCTGGGCCTCTGGCTGCCCGGGACCAAGAAACTCCACTGCAACAAGAACCTCATTTGATTTCCAAAAACAGGAGCAGAACTTCCACCAGGGTCATTTTTGCTTTCTTTAATACCAATCTAGTTCTTCCCAGCATCCCATACACCCTTGGGTATTGAGACCAGTCACTTTAAGTTCTCATCTGGCTTAATGGCACCTATGTCCTAGCACTTGGGAATTCAAGGCTAGTCTAGGCTATATCATGTGGGTTCCTTGTTTCTTTGTGATCTGGTGGCCACCAAGCCTTGGGGGCAAAGTGGGGCAGAATCAATAAGTGGGGCCTCGTCTAACCTGTGGTACAACTGAAATAGCCTTCTGGGAGACTGCATCAGTGAATGTTACAGCTCAGTTTTATTTCAGAGTGAAGGGAGATATAAAGGCTGGGTCAGTGGCTGGGCATCCTGTAATCCGTATTAAGTAGCCTGTTCCATCATAAGGCTCTGTATGTGGCAGCAGGAACATGGTGTCTGATTACCATGTGGGCATAGGGGGAAACTCTTGCAAGGAACTGTGTTAAGGCCACACGTGATAAGTCAGACACCTGGGCCTAGAGATATTCTCCAAATAAGGTCAGGTAGAGAGCAGGAAGCCCCTGCTAATGGGGAGGGTGAGGTAGCCATGGTAGACTGCAATCTCTAACCATCAGGGCCTCCCAACAGTATTATTGCAAGACACATAAATAAACACACAAATATTTTGATTTCATCTTTTTTTTTTCTTTTGAGGAGCAGGTATTATTTATTCTCACTGTATCATCAAGACAACTGAAGATCTTAATGTTAGCTAACAAAGCCACAAAATGAGTTTGTACTGAGAAAGAACTATATTGAAGGATTCTCAAAGATTAATTTGGGATGAATTTTGGGAGTTCTGCAAATGAGAACCAATCACTGGAAGCTAAAGAGAATGTGTCATGTGTAAGAAATCCGAGTCTGAGTAGGAAGTGTAACTCCAGAAAGTTGTGCAAGCACTGGATACAGGAAAGGATGGATCAATGGGCCATTTTCATCATATAGCTAAGGACTACTGATATGTTTGTATCTTCATCTGTGACCCTCAGCTGGACCTGATTGATCTGCTTGCATTTCTAGAACTTTCCTGAGTGATCATCTCTTCCTGCATTCACTGTTAGGTGGAGCAGTGAGATGCTGCCTGGTTTTCCTCCTCTTGGGCTGATGCTGATTGCTCTTCTCTCCAGAACATCCCACTGAAGCATTGTCCTTGCACAGCTGTGGACCTTGACGTTTACACAGTTTGGGTGACAAGTAGGAGGGATGTGTGTGAAGGGCTGACTTTTTCGTTCTTTCGTTCTTTCTTTCTTTCTTTCTTTCTTTCTTTCTTTCTTTCTTTCTTTCTTTCTTTCTTTCTTTCTCTCTCTCTCTCTCTCTCTCTCTCTCTCTCTCTCTCTCTCTTCCTTCCTTCCTTCCTTCCTTCCTTCCTTCCTTTCAAAGATTTGTCTTAATGTTTATCTATGCATGTGTGTCCATGTGAGTGTGAATATATATTGTGTATGTGGAGGCCAGAAGAAAACATCAGAACCTTTGGAGCTGAAATCTTAGGGAATTGTGAGCCATCTGACATAAGAGCTGGGAACTAAACTTGGCTCCTCTGTAAGAGCAGCAAATGCTCTTAACCACTGAACCACCTCTCCAGCCCCAGACTGATTTCTAGGAAGAAGAATAAAAACATGCATGTAAAGTGAACCACCAGATGAATAATTAGGGCAATGAATGAAATCCAAAAGGTTGCTGATGTGAGCCTTTATTGAAGGTAAATGCCTGGAAATGCTTCTATAAGAATGCAACCTTTCTGTTCCCTCCCTGTTCCAGTCACAACTAGTGCAGCACTCACATAGTCTTTCAGAGCTGGGTGGTCTAAGTTGTACAGTCCATTGGCCTCAAGAGGCACCCAGATGCATCCCACTGGCAAACGTTTCAGGAGAAGCACCAAGCACTGGTTGCCAGACAAACTGTACTGTTTATTTGTGGCCAATGATTCTTGTATTCTAAAGAACAGTCCTGGTTTGCATGATGCTGATATGGTCACCTCCTTTGTGTAGGTTTCCTCTGTGACCGCATGAGCTTGACCCAGATGGGAAGCTTCTTCAGTTCTAACTTTAGCACCTCTGCTGGCTTTCTGTTTTAGCTATGCCTAGCAGAATCTATTTCCCAACCTTAAAGTGGACGGAATCATATTGACCTACTTACTAGTGGGTTGCAAGAAGGATTATGTTATAGGTTTTGCCATACTCTTAAAAGTTACTGTTTCCAAATTACATACATTTAAATGGCTTGAAACAGTCATTGCTGGACGGCTTTTTTCATTTAGAGATCACAGACACAGTGAAGAATAGCAGCCAAAGCAGTAGGGTTATCCCTGCCATGTCCTCATGAGGCTCTACCCATCTTCCTGAACAGCCAGTAGGGTGGAGCAACCAGACATTCAGGTCTCTTCAGAAACTCAACTGGGTGAAACAGGTCATCTGGATGTGCTGTGGCACTAAAGTTGATTCCAGAGGTCACTCGGCCTTGGCAGATGCCACAGGGCAGCTTGGAACCAAGAAAGAATAGTCTTGGCTATTAGTTTCAAATTCACAAAGCCTGTAGCCCCATGCAAGGTTGGGTCAATGAGAATGCCAGGGCAGTTCTCTAGTGGAGGCTGCGCATCCTACTTCACACTGAGAACCTTTGCATCACCTCACTGAGTGCAGATAACCAGGCTACCGAAGTCACGTGTGGTGTCCAGGAACTTCAAAAAGTTAAAGCTTAAAAGACAGTTTTCTTTGAGGGCTGGTTTGGATACATAAACAGTGGCGTGGTTAAATGCCACTCTGTGTTTAAAGTAAATTATACTGCAGTCCTGGAATGTGGTGATGTGAAAGCCTCAGGGCAGCAAATAGAGTCGACTCCATCAGCAAACTGGCAAGTCAGCTGACTTGGGTGCTGCGTCTTCCTCAAGTTCCTATTTCCAACCTGGAGGCCATCTCCAGAACTGGAAGACATATGTGTATGCACTGCTCAGCTCCAGAAAGTCTGTTCTAATATCATATGTCTGCAGCATGACTTGAGGGCCTGTGTCTGTAGGTTGTCTATAGGACTGAAGTCACTCACTCTTCATACATGGGACCCTGGAAGATGACTCAGGCCCATCATGGCAGCAGTTTGAGTCTGGACATTATTCTGTCCTGTAGATCCTGAAGGGACGGGACTGCAACTATTCAGCAAGGGGGGGGGGGTCTCAACAGGAAAAGGCTCATGGAGAGGGGAGATTCCCAGGAAGAGTGTCCTTAGGAGTCAAGAAAAATAATGGTTGTGGGCTCAGGTTGGAGGAGTCCGTGTTGAGGGCCCTGTGTGGTTTGGATATCTTAACTTCTTTCTGAACAGAAGGGTACAGGAGAATCAGACCTCTCTCATTTGGGACACACTTGGGAATCATATTTTCTCAGAGAAAAAAAACCCACAGTCATTATCCCAGCCCCCACACGTGTCAAATCCGTGGAATCTTTCTTGAGGTCCAGGGAGAACCATTTCCCCTCACAGTTCCTCGGTAAGCTACTGCTGGCATCTATACCCCTGCTAATTAGTTGCCCTTGATAGATTTATTTCATCCAGTTGTAACTTTTAGAGACGTTCCCAGGCCAATTTAAAAGTGGAGTGCACAAACCAAACTGAGTGGAAATCAGGTTTGGATGACCTCCACAGAGCGGTCAAGCCAGTTCCCACGGGGTTTGAACTCTTCATTCCCGGAGGGCACTAACGTTGCAGAAAAATACTTCAGGAAGAAATCTCACATAGACCATTTAATTCAGTTGCTTCCTTTTGCAAATGTGGGACCCAGGGGCTCATAAAGGTGAGTAGTTATCAGGCAGAGCTGGGCACTCTGAAAAAGAATGTGGAAGGCAGTACAGACCATGAGAGACCTTCATTGGTTTCTTATTGGGACGGTAGATAGTCACCACAAGGAGTGGCCTTGACTGTTAGTCTCAACAGTCAAGACTGTTCATCTTCCTTTTCATTTTTTCAACTTACTTTTTATATTAAGCTCCTCAAGAAAACACATGAGATCCAGCTGTTGAAGTATTTCAGATAGTTCAGAGAATATACAAAATAACTGACATAGTTTTGGAAGGGTCAGCTGCTAGGGAGGCATGAAGCTTACCAAATATCTGGATGGATCTGTGTCTTAGGTTCTTATCATACCCAGTGCACTTGCTATAAACCTCTGTGCTCTGAGCGGGGTGGTCTCTGAGTCCACTCTCTGTCTAGCACTTTGGAAGTAGTAGGAAGTGGCTGTGTAAGGGTGTGGTGGCAGACAATGTGCTTCATGGGGAACTGAAAGGAAATCTTTCTTGTATTTATGCTGTTTCCAAATGACACTCTTTCCTTTACCTTCCAGCCTCAGATTTGTTAGAGGGGAAATCCAGGATTTTTTTTTTTGCTGCTTCTCTTAACCTTTTCTTTCTCCGCCTCTCCCCTCCTCCTTTTCCTCCACACCTCAAGTTCCAGTTCAGTTATTTATAAAACAACCATCTATAATAAATGCTTATGTCAGAGACACTATTAGTCACATGCTTAACTCTGGCCTCCTATGATTTATTAATAATAGGTGTTTATTCATGTTATTCAATTTTCCTATAGGTTTAAATCCTTGTTTTAATATATACACAGAAGACTTTTTTTTTTTTTTATCAAATCAAGAACAGTTAGTGTGAAACTGATATCATGAGAAGTACCTGCTGTGTACAGAACCATGGGTTCAAATGGATCTGGACTAACTGTCAAGGCAATTGGAAACCACTGGATGATCTACTCAGATTTGCTCATTATTTGAAGTTCCTTATACAAAGGGAATCCGAGAATCATCTGGACTTCTTTAATATTATAAGTACATATGTATGTGTACATGCATGTATGCACATATATGTATATATCACAATAGATACTACCATCAATTTGTTGTAAAATACATTTATAATTATGCTATAGCATTTCACTGAATGTAATGAAATAAAATTGCTTCAATTTGATTGTATGATTCTGAAAATAGATACCACAGTGTCGTCTTGCCTACCAAGTCTGTTCCTCCTGTAGATGTCATTATTTTGGTTAGTGGTAGCTCTATCTATCCATCACCTCAGACTAGATAGCTAAGTGTCATTATTTCTGTTTGTATTTTGCAGTGCTAAGGTCAGAATCCAGATCCTTGCACGTGCTAGACAAGTGTCTGCCTCTGAGCTATGACACACACCCCCAAGCCCTGGGAGTCCTATGCAATGCCCTTCAGTGTTCATCTCCTTACTCAGCCCAGCACAGAGACATGCCAATTTCAGTTCCAGAATGTGTTTAGATTCTGCCTCGTTCTCTCTGCCCCTCCTTTTCCTCCATTCTTCCTAATCCGCTATCAAGTCAGAGGGCCACTCACCCACATCCCCTCAGTAGGCTTCCACACTTGCCTCTCTCCAATCTGTGTTGCTCACCATGACCAGAGAGGGTGTTTGAAAAAGGAGACATGAGCAAATGGGCCCCTGCACCTAGACTCCCAAATGTAAATCTAAATCTCTTTTCACTTCTCAAATGGGCTCCCTAACCCCCAGCTGCCTTGGCCTTCTTTAATATCTAAAACATTTCCTTTGCTTCCCTTCTACTGTGCATCACACCTAACTTTGTACAATGCAGGTTTCTTCCCATCCTCAGGTCTTAACTGAATGTAAATTTCCAGAGAACTCTTGCACCCACACTTGTTTAAGCAACATAATGGAACCCAGGGAATGTAATTATTACTCTCAACTCCTGGACCTGTTTTAAAAACTCTTACAACTGGAGACTGGAGAAATGGTACAGCAGTGAAGAAATGAGTTGTTTTGCAAAGGACCTAGGTTCAATTCCCATGGCAGCTCACAACTGTCTATAACTCTAGGGCATCCAACTCTGTCTTCTGACCTCTATGCAGGCACCGCACACATGTGGTCCACATACACATGTATAAGCAAAACACTCATACAATAAAATAAAAAATATTAAAACAACAGAAAAAACTTCTTGCAATGGCCAGGCATGGTGGCACACTCCTTTAATCCCAGTACTTGGGAGGCAGAGGCAGGTGGATCTCTGTGAGTCTGATCACAGACTGTTCTACATAATGAGTTCTTGGACAGCCAGGACTACACAGAGAAGCCCTGTCTCAAAAATCTCTTGTAAATGTGAATATTATATTCTATTGTAGTATATCACACTAATATATTTTATGGTTGGCCTTATATGCTATATATTTTTATGCATGGTCTCCAGACATCATATATGTTTCAACTCAGTGTAGGCATACAATAAATGTCCAATCAATTTGTGAGAAAAATAGGTCACTAATCTCATACATTTGAAACTTGCCTGTGTTAGCCTAACAAGTATGACTGTCCTAATACCACTAAATTCACTTACAAACTCACCAGGTGATTTTTGCTCTTCACTAGGTAATATGCAAGATCTTAACAAGTATGAGAAGTCAGAAAAGGTGGTTTAAGATTCTTAAATTCAGCACTAACAATGCTATTATTGCTCTCTTATTTTTGCTAATTCATTTTAACTAATATAGGAATTATAATAATTATGAGGTCTAATGTAGCAGTTCAGCATCAAGAACACAATATAAAATGATTATATCAGCATATCTGGCATATCTATCACTTTAGATATACATTTCTGAAATACCTTCTGTTGATTCTGTCGTTCTTCTGTGCCAGGAAGTTCTGTATACCCATGTAATCCTTCCAGTAACTCAATAAAACAGGCAATGGTATATTTATCCATATTGGTGTTTATTTATTTGATTTTGAAACAGCCCTAGCTGTCCTGGAACTGACTGTGTAGATGGGGCTGACCTCAAACTCACAGAGATCCACCTGCCTCTGCCTCCAAAGTGCTGGGATTAAAGGTGTTTTGTTTTTTACAGATAGGAATGATAGGGGTATAGAGAGCTAAGAATAACCCAAGGTCTCAGGCACACTGGCAGAAGTAAATCTATTTAAATATATTCCACAGTAGGATGTGTATTCCTGTTGCTAATCTCACTGAAGTATAGTTGTGACACACTGAGCATTGCATGGTTAGATTTCCCATATTGAGCGATATTCCAGGTTATAGAATAACTTCTAGCCAGTCTTTACCAGCATGCCCTTCCTCTACAGTTCCTTCCTCTGCTCTCCTGCTCCTTCCCCCTTCTCTTCCTCTGCCTGCTGTCCTGTCATGAGATCTCCGATGGAGTCACTTTTTGGTCAGACTATCATATAGAAGGTCAGTGTTTCCACATTCCAAAGGTAGGTCAAAATGTGTGTGGAGAGCGGGGACTTTGCCAGAACAATGACTCACTGTGTACAATGCAAAAGCAGTTCAATAGGAGGTCACAGCTTTAGTTAAGGGCAGTGTGCCTGTCCCCAGGAATGCAATAGGGCTACCACAGAGCCCTCCTAAGGTTTGAGTGTGGCTTCTGTGACACTTGGGAAAATCATACCCATTATAAACAGGTCCTGATGTTTTATTTCATGACCAAAAGGAGGAGAAGGATTCTGTGCAGTTCTTGATGTTACAACATCATGCATATAATAAGTACACAGAGCCTCCTCTAGGTTATTCAGCAGCTGGTAATATAGGCAGTGGAGTCACTGGTTCCTTTGCATCTTTTTGTGGATTGTTTACCTGCTTGTCTTTCTGATCCAGAGTCCTGTTTACTAGAAATTTACTAGCACCAATATGGAATTAGGGTGGTATTAGCCTGGGTAGCTTCCTGTCTCATTCTGAGCCTGGCCTTGATTGACTGGAAATAACTTGAGCAGAACTCATACCTCTGTACCCTTGAGTATATGTACTTGTATACTACTACTTCGTAACCACCAAAGCCCACTTTGGGACTAGCCTCCCTGCTGGTATAATATTGCTAGTGTGGGGAAAAATAGCCTTTGCAGATTTGGGGCCCTTACAAAGTTCCTGTCTTACCATGTCTTTGAGGTTGACTCATAGTTTACACTGCCTATGCTCAATTGCCTTTCTCATTACCCACCTCCCTGAGCAGTAAAACCAAACCTCTGTTGCATTCCTGGTTCTTTAAATGTAAATCCGTCATTCTCATTTGTAGCATCTTAGTCCAATCACCCAGGTCCTTTAAAAAAGTCTTTCCTAGGTTGTTTTCCAAGATAAATAAAATTAAATCCACTGGCATCAGATCTAAGCATCATTTGTTGTTCGTTTTGTTTTTTAAATTACTTTCATTTGTGTGTGGAGGTCAGGGGACAGCTTCTGGGAGTCAGAGCTCTCTCCTAACGTGGATTCTGGAGATAAAACAGAGGGCATCAGGCTTGGTAGCCTTTGCTGAGTCATCTCACGGGTCCAAGCACTGATTTTTTTTCTTTTTTTAAGATCCCAAGATAATTTCAGTGTATAGCTGAGGTCTAAGCTATCACTTTCAGCAAATAACACTTTATAATTTACCAGAAGATGTATGGCCATTAAGCATAGCCTCCCAAGTCCTCTCTTAAACTGTTCCATAATCAACCTCACCCTGCTTCCCATCCTTCCCAATTTAGAGACTCAGACATCCCTTGCTCGTGGCGAATAACTTCTGGCTCTGTCCTTTTTACTCATCTCTTCTTCGGGCTGAATCTTTCCCTCCAGATTGTAAGTAAGCTAAAGTCTCTTCCGTATCTAGCTGATCCTAGACTGCACTGTTTCTGCCCATGTCTCCGGTCTCACGTCTGTCTATCCCTTCCTTGGTCTTCCAGATGTCTTCTCTCTGGAATCCTAGACTTCCATAATTCAGCTAAGCCTTACCAGTCTCTGAGATCTTTCTCTGTTGTCAACTCTTGATGAAATGTTTTCCCCTTCGATGACTACATCAAAGCCTCTCCTCTCACTTGGCACCTGCAGTGGGACTCTCTATTTACCTTTGCTTCTTCTACTGTACGACGCTCCTTGAGGGCAGGATGCTATCTTCAACTTTGTTGACATCAGTACCAGGCTCACTGTAGGTGTTCAAACTGTGCTTTTGAGCAGCATTGCAAACAAATGAAAACAAACAGAAAGCCCAGTTCTGTACCCGAGCAGACTGATGTGGTCTGTCTAGCAATACATGAGTTTTATTTCTTCGGTTCTCACTCTCTAATTCACACAAACAACCGCCGAAGTTGTATGGCTCATGGTTTTTGTTGCTGTTGTTTGAGTTTTTATATCATGTCACAAGATGATGGCACATTTGCATTTTAAAGACAAACTTCTACACATTTAACATAGAGTTCATCTCATTAGTATTTGTGCCCTCTCCAAGGCCATTGCCCTCACAGTGACAAGCAGTAGCCAGGAAAAAATGAGAATCAAGAGATGGCTTATACTTTATAGTATTAGTAATTAAATTCTTAGGGCAGTAGCGGTGACACACACCTTTAATCCCAGCACTTGGACGACAGGCGGATCTCTGTGAGTTCAAGGCCATCCTGGTCTACAGAGTGAGTTCCAGGACAGCTAGAACTACACAGAGAAACCTTGTCTTGAAAACTGAAAAAGAAAGAAGAGAAATTAAAATTCTTGCTTGGGCACATTCTGCTTCCTTTTAAAATTTGATGTGGGAGTGCCTTTCTGTATGCTGTGAATCTCAATCTTTGAATAAAGGAGCTGTTTTGGGCCATGACAGGCACCATAGAAGAATTAGGAGGAGAAATCAGAGCATAGGTAGGAGAAGCAGGGCAGGGTCAGGCAGATCAAGCAAGCCTCAAAAGGAGCAACATGTAAGGAACACAGGTGAGCCATGGGCCACGTGGCAGACAGATTAATAGAAATGGGTTGATTTAAGATGTAAGAGCTAGCTAACAATGTGCCTGAGCCATAGGCCAAACAGCATTAAGTTAATATAAGCGTCTGAGTCATTTCTGGGGGCCTGAGAGGCTGGCGGCGGGCTGCTAAGGGGTCTGGCGTGTCAGATCTGTGGGTTCGGACCTCTGGCTGCCCAGGACCAAGAAAACCCCAAACTACTACAAAAATTCGGTACCATTTCCCTGTGCTGACCATTTCCACCGAGCAGTGAGAGAGCAGGCTGGGTCACAATAGCGAGCAGCCCTGTGCTGACAATTTCTTGTTTCTGTTCTTTTCCTTCTAAGCATGTCTTAAAACATACACGTCTGTCCTCTGTCGTTCCCCAGATGCTTGCTCTCGGAGGGGGAGACCTCCCGTTGTCATCTGATTAGTTGGCTGAGTGGATCTAAGAAATTCCTCAGACCTGTCCCCTTCTTCCTGCCAAAATTTTATGAAACTCAAGACTGCATGTATTCATAAGCACCAGAAAACACCTGTGAGCAATTAACCACACGCCCTTGATTTAGAAGCCTTGGAAATATGCTGATGGCCCTTAGACCGTTGTCGAAGGTCTGTAATTATGTAAGACCACAGCTAAACCATCCCAACAGGCCAATTACAGGAAGGACCATTCTTTCACATACAATGTGACTATGCCTCCAAAAATAATTCTGTCTGAGACTCCAAGAGAAGTACTCTTTAGAGGGGGCAATCTTTAAAGGACCCAAATGTAGGGGTTTGGAAATAGGGCCTTACAGCATGTCTCTGAAATATGTTTATAAACCATGCATGGGAAAAGGAAGCAACTGAACTCAATGAAAAGAAATTGTTGTATTAAAAGGTCCTGTTTAAAGTTATCCATCCAGAAAATGTAGAGTATAACTGGAAACTGGAAACAGATCTCTGCAGGGTCGACAAACTAATTCTGCAAACAACATTATCTCCCAGAAAATGTCCAAATCCATCTTTTAGTAGAAAGTCCACTGTCAGGTTGCAAAAAAAGATTTTTCTAATCCTTTCTTTATGTATAAGAATGAGTTCTTATCATTACACGGAGTACATTATTTCACATTTGCCATGAATAAGATATTAAAAGGGAAGCTGTACAGTGATGAAGAAAGTCATCTATTTCTAGAATCAGACTCTAACAACAGGATCCTAGAAGCCAGTGTTCCTAACCAAGTGCAGATGTGCCTGGTGAGTTCTGAGAAGTTCCATGATGTTGAGACACTTCCCTAAGTCTTTGTAGTTTCCAGGGAAGAAGAGTGGCGGTCTATGGCTGCATTCAATACAGTGTCACTGTTCCGTGTGCCCACTGAACACTTTATAGGTTGTTGCCTCAATTGAGAGGACTGCAAGACTGAAGTTCACACTTGATTGTGAAGGCTTATAGTGACAAGAAGAATGTTGACTAGCTCTGTAATAATTCTACTGATTAAAGATGAAATTATATATATATATGTTGGACTGGGATTATTATTAAAATGGATTTTTATCTTTCTTCTTACTTTGAAAATATATGGCAATTAGAAAAACTGATGTCATACAAATAGCTCATATTTTATTTCTATAGGGGATTGCTGATCTACCACTTTTATTAGAATTGCAGAGGACACTTTTTCTTAGAGACAAGAGGGTCTTGTGAAGATGTATAGCCTGTAGATGATGTGTTAGTGGGTCTCTGATGCAGCCTGGTAATTGACAGACAAAGGATGATCTACCCATCAGTCAACTGACCATTTGCACACAGATTCTGCACTCACCCACTTTCTAGATTTAGGAATGTATGTGTGCCTGGATCTTCTGGGTCCACCTTTCTGGTTTCTCCACTTGAGGATTGAATAGTTCAGCAGCTCTCACCCTAATCCTGCTTCTCTTGCATTTTTTATCTGGGTCACAACCATCTCTGCTTCCTCCTTTCTGAGTTGCATGCCCACACCCAACATGCAAACAGTCATTAAGATCTATCCATCTCTCAGCACACCCTTTTAGAATTCATTGTCACCACTGCTTGGACTATTGCTGTAATCTCCCAGCTCTCTTCCTTCACATCACCTGCCTCACTGAGGTTAAAGTTAATTTAAAACCATCACAAATTTAGTATAGCACTCCCTGTTTCAAACATTAAGCCGTAAACCCTTCTTAGTAGCCAAAATGTTTCTTCATAAGCTGCCCCTGTCCTAGTTCTGGATCTACCTGTCTCTCCACACAAGCTCTAGCCACCCTGACCCAGTCTTCATTTATGCCTCTAAACCTATGGACCTGAAAAGCTCTCCACTGGAATGCCTCTCCCTCCTCTCTTTGAGTTCACTTTATCTCCATTTCCACCAGGTACAGCCAGCTTGAGACTTTTCTTCACTCTCACATTTCCCCACTGTGGCTCATATACCACTGTGTTGACTTTCTTAGTGACCTTTCATGCTTGTTCCCTAGTGTACATGGCTGAGAACCGGGAGGCGTTATTTGACAGCTAGAGAAATTTCAGACAGACAATTCTTCTGTAGATGTTCCCCAAATACAGCTCTCTAACTTTACAGGTTTGAGTTTGGAGGAAACTTGGGGGTCTTCTACCTCTCACCTCTCCAGGAGCGCACAGTGGACATGGAGTCATGTCTTAGTGCCTGGTGTCTCATTTCATACACAGATTGACCTTTGAAGTAAGCATTTCTCTTTATACATGTTTTGCAGAAGCGGAAAACCAGGCTCCTGTAATTTAAGCAAGGTGTTCAAAGTCATGCAGCTGGTTGCAGAGCAACATATAAGTTAGGACTCACAGTCTTTTTCTCCTTGGCAGAGCTAGCTTTCCTTTTCTCACATGGCTGCTTAGATCCGGAAGCACTCTCTGAGCTACTCATCATAACTAAGGATGATATGTTCACAAAGAGATTGTTGGAAGCGCATTATAACTTTACTTGGCTCTGTAGGTTATTAGCTCTATTGAAAGCACACGTCTCGTTTGCATCATCTGCTAAGTGGAGAGATTTTCAAGAGCTATATTTATTGCTAATAGAAAATAAAGGTAGATTTAAACAAAATTGGATATATGCAAGCATTAAACTTACTGTTCTATTTGTTTGTTGCTGTCTTTTTGAGACAGGGTTTCTCTGTATAATAGCTCTGTAGACCTGTAGACAAGGCTGGCCTTGAACTCACAGAGATCCTCTGCCTCTGCCTCCCAAGTGCTGGGACTAATGACAAGTGCCACCACTTCCTGGGGCCATGTTAGTACCTGCGGGTTATGCTGCTGCCAGGGCCACAATGATCTGAGTGGGCCATGGTGTTGTCTGGGCCTGAGCTGCTGCAGAGGGCCATGTCAGGGTCCCTGGTCCTGGTGCACCTGGGGCTATGAGGGTGGTGCTGAGATGGCCCCACTCTTCACTGAGTTGGGAATAGCTGACCCTGCCCCTTGCCAGCATACCTGACTCCATAAACCACCCCACTCACCCCACCCCTACTTTGGAGAGCTGCCCCACCCCTCATAGGAGAGGTCCCCCTACTTGAGAAAGCTGGCTCCATCTCTCAGGAGCTTGAGAGAGCTAGCTAAGACCCTCATCTGAGGGGTGTGGTCCCAGTCGCTCGGACTGACTAACTCAGCTACTACCCAGACCCACACCCCTGGCTTTGAGTTGACAACTCATCAGCATCTACCTCATTTATGACCTGCTCGGGCACATGAAGGGACAGGTCCTGGAGAACCATAGCTGCAGGATCTTCATGACTGGGGCAACAGCAGGATGTCCTAGAGGAGTTTCCACGAGGGGCCAGTATTGATGGTGCAGCAGAAGCTAGAGGCCTTGAACCAGACCAACAACACATTACATGATGAACATTTGCAAGTAAAGCTGTTTGGACAAAAGGGTAGACTGCATGATACGCAGCAGCTCCCAGTACCACTAGCATGAATGAAGAGGTGATGGAGAGGCAGGAAAGATGGAGGGGAGAAGTGGGTTTTGTTTGTTTTCTTTTTGTTTGTTTTAATTAATATTTTAATTATATTTTTATTATTTGTTTTTAAGTTTTCCTTTGGGGGAAGTACAAGGGTAAAAGGCAGATATGGAGGAAATGATAATGAGGGGGACTGGAGTACATGATGTGAAATTTTTGAAGAATCAATAAAAAGTTATGTTAAAAAAAAGATCATGTACTGTTTCCTGGGGACCAGAGTTTATTTTCTAACAGCCACATCAGGTGGCTCACAGTCACCTGTAACTCTAGCTCTAGGAGACCCAACATTCTCTTACTGCTTTCCTCCTCCACACCCACACACATGAGTGCATATATGGAGCCCACATGCATGAGTTAACATACATGCAACCCATACACATGAATGTACATACATGCAACCCACACACGAGCGTACATACATGCACCCCACATGCATGAGTGTACATGCATGCAGACACACACGAGTATACATACATGCACCCACATACATAAGTGTACATGCATGTAGACACACACATGACTGTACATCCATGCAACCCACATGCATGAGTGTACACACATGCAGACACACATGACTGTACATACATGCAACCCACACATGAGTGTACATATACATGAAACCCACACACATGATTGTACATACAAGCAGACACACACATACACATAAATATAAATGAATATTTTTAAAAAGAATTCCATTGATGGAATTCTTAATTTTTTTCCACTCATTTTGTTAGACAACACTTGTGGTCCTATAAAACTTTATCTGTCACCTTCTAGTTTGGTTCTATTCAGTTTTGGCTTTGAGGCACGGGAGTCACTTCTGTAAACCAGGCGTGCTTCATATTCCTCTTCCCTTGGCCTCAGAAGTTTAGGATTATAGGTATGTGCCATGGCAACTGTTTTTATGATTTTAAAAAAGTCACTTGACTTTGTGACATATGCATTTTGCCATGACAACTGTATCTTTGCCAGTGGAACTGGTTACTGGCTGTAGTTGTCTGTCAACTACTTGCACTATAATATAATGCTGCATTGTAGAGTGACTGATATCTAAAGGTATGGAATCCAACAAACCGACAGTATTAACAACCTAATACAGGCTCAGACAGTGTGCCTTCTCTACTTCTCAGGTGTAGCTTTCTTGGGGACTTGATAGACTCTTGTGCCCTAGCCCCAGCCGATTGAATTCTATTGTGGAATATTATTTTAAGGTGTGTTACTTTGTTTATGTTGCATTTGTTTAACTCTGTTAATCTGTTTCTGTGCCTGTCTAAAACACCTGATGGTCTAATCAAGAGCTGAGCGGCCAATAGCAAGGCAGGAGAAAAGATAGGCAGGGCTGGCAAGGAGAGAACTGATAGAAGGAGAAATCTGGGGTGGGGTGGAGAGAAGTAGCCAGAGAAGGAGGAGGACTCCAGAGACAAAAGATAGATGGGATAATTTAAAGTGAAGAAAAGCTGGCAAGAAACAAGCCAAGCTAAGGCCAGGCATTTATAAATAAGAACAAGTCTCTGTGTGTGATTTATTTGGGAGCTGGATTGCAGGCCCTCAAAGAGCAAAATAGTAAAAAGAGCCAAAACAAATAACAACAGATTTCAAATCTGCATTTTGTGAGATACATGTGCCCATACAGTAAGAGAAACAGTGGTTCAAGATCCTAATGTCCAGGTTGCACCCTCTGCTAATCATGTCTCCACAGATGGAACCCACACATAGCTTTATCAAAACTACCCTGGTGATTCTATAATGCTTAAGAGCCACGGAGGGAATTGAGTCACTACCATAAATAGATCCAAGGTTGTTTAAGCAGTTCCTCTCTCCAGTGACATGGTCCTTCCTAGAAGACTGTTCTATGCATTTCCATGAGGAATTCTGGGAAAATAAGACAAAACTGAAGCAGGCAAACACAGGGATTGATTCAGCAGCCTGGGGTCCCACTTGGCTTGGGCTTTGTGTGCCTCCACTTCTAGCAATTGTGTGCTTGACAACCTAGGACTCTTGCTCTGTGTGTATACATACTCCACTCTGAATACACCTAGCAAGCTAACATCAGACTCCCACCTGCACTGAGCTACACACACATCTTTTTAAACAATAAAATAGCTTTCTCCTCCCCTGACACACAATCAAACTTAGTCAGATCCCATTCCATTGTAGTTGTATCTAAGTAAACTGGCCAGTCAAACTAAACTGGTTTAGGTGAGTGTTCAATAATGCAAAATTGTATCCTCAAAGCAACTGTAGAGAGAATCCCCTATTTACTATCCAAAGTTTATTCAGAGTCAGGCCTACACAATGATTAAAATCAGATGCATTGCAAAGAAGGGACAGACATAAACAATTGAGAAATAATTATAAACTAATCTATCGATCAAATTAGAGAATCATCCAAATTACATCCCTTAGCAAGTGGCCCCTCCCTCCTTTAGAGACCTAGGGTCCCTGAGTAATATCTCAGGTCCCAATCTCTTACACTGTAATCTGTCTTTTCTATTCCGTCACTTTGAAGAAAGTTCCCGTGGTGCTCTTGCAAATTTCTGTAAGCCTTTGTTTCAATCCCTTGAATCAGAGGCCAAGAACCCAGACACTAGGTCTGGACCCAACTTCCATCACACGTACACATACAACAAAAAAGAATAGAGAAATTAAATGATTTTTTTCTATATGTTTCTCATTAATGGCTTTTTCTTACTGACCCTTCCAAGCCTCCTTCTCTGTTTCTCCTCCCTAAAGTGATTTCTGGCTTTTATGCTGTCAGGCTGCAGATGATGTTGCCCTGTGTCACAGAGCCAAGAAACTATAGAAAGACTAGCCCATTTCTTCTCCCAATTTGTTTATTTTCCCTACACATTCTCATTCTTGCTCTCTGTCCAGTCTCTCTTGGGCCTGCATTTAAGTCACTAGATTTTGAAACTCTGACTCAGTCTACACAACTCTACAGCCATAGGTCCCAGCCATTGGGGACGTCATCATTTTTTTTTCTAATAAATCAGCCACTTCAAAAGGAGACCATTGTGGGCTGGAGAGATGGCTCAGCAGTTGAGAGCACTGGCTGCTGTCTTCCAGAGGACTTGTGTTCAATTCCTAGCAGCTCACAAACCAGTTGTAACTCTGCAGGCACCTAGCATAAAACTAGTACACAGATGTACATGCAGACAGAACACAGACACTCATCGAGTAAAAATAAACAAGCCATTGGAAAAGAGAGAAAGAGACTCTTGTGGGAGGCTGGTCTCCTAGGCCTGCAGAGTATTTAATAGTTTCTAACTTAGGACCAGAAAAATATAAATGTTTCAAAAAATAAAAGTTGGTATTGTTTGTGTTTTTTTCAAAGTTAGAACTATATTAAATACTCTTGAGTATTGTGACATTTGTAAAGAATATCAGAATGGAAAATAATGATACATGGATATGCTATTGGACAATGAAAATGACTCTAAAAATTTCCTAAAATCTTTAGATTAGGAGATTGGGGATCAAACTCAGATCTTATACTTGCTGGGTAAGCATACTATCTCTGAGCCACACACTAGTACCTTTCATATTCTTACATTTAGTTGCATGATTTTAAAAATTTATTGGTAAAGTTTGTTGTGGTAGTATTGAGGAAAAGGGCCCTCAAAGGGAATGACACTATTAGGAGGTGTGGCATTGTTTGGAGAGGCTATGGTCTTGATGGAGGAAGTGTGTCACTGTGGAGGTGGGCTTTGAGTCTCATATATATGCTCAAGCTATGCCCATTGTCTCAGACTACTTCCTATTGCCTGAGCAAAATGTAGAACTCTCAGCTACCTCTCCAGTACCGTGTGTGCCTGCATGCCACCATGTCGCACCAGGATGATAATGGAATGAACCTCTGAACTATAAGTGAGCCACCACAATTAAATATTATAAGAGTTGCTGTGGTCATGGTGTCTCTTTGCAGCAATAGAAACCCTGAGATATTTGCTTGAAATTTTTATTCTAAGTAGAAAAAAAAAAAAGAAGAAGAAGCTAGTAATGGCCAACCGACTATAAGCAATGGTTTTCCTTTCTTCTAGAAAGCCACCAAACACTAAAAGATTTTTTTAAAATGAATGAAAAGAAATTGAGATGAGAGCTTTCTGATTTTGGGCAATTTGAGAACTTTTGGGGGAAAGCAACTTGGTAGAAAGATTGGTGACCTGAAAAGGGGGTAGATTTGGCATTTATTTTCCAATTCCTGTCACAGGTCCCTAGGTGGAGGATTGTCCTAGGGCTGGGCCTGTGAGTAGATCTCAGGAGAAGAGACAAGTAACCTGGGGAAATACCAGAGCTTGCAGAATATTGCCTATTGCTGCTGCCACTGGAATCACACACAGGTGGATGCCCAGCCCAGCGGTGACTGCAGCTATGGGCATCTGGAAGTGGGACAGTCAGATCTCAATCCTACCTATGGATACAGTACTCCTTAAAACCTTTCAGAGTCTTTTCCTGAGTTCAAGCAGGCTTAATAAACATAGGCTTCACAGACTTTGAGACCTCAGACTTTGTGTTTGGGGTGAGGAGATCCACAATCTGCACCGTTCCATTCTCCAGAGGTCTGTGTTAAGAATTTACAATGTACAGATAGAAAGCCTGTCCTCTAACACAGTAGAGAAGGTCTGAATAGTCCAGAGGAATCAGCTGTCTTGAGCTGAGTCCCCTGCCTCACCTTCAGTTAAAAACTCAACTCTGTTCTATGTATGAGTCCCACACTGGGCACCATTTGTAAACAATTTTTCTTTGGGCTACCAGCTCCCCCCCCTCCTTCTCTCTCTCACACATACACACACACACACACACACACACACACACACACACACAAATATGACACGGAAACTTATTATTAATTATGAAAGGTTGGCCTATAGCTTAGGCTTGTGTCTCACTAAGTCTTATAACTTAAATTAAACCACTTTTATTCATCTATGTGTTGCCATGTGATTGATGGCTTTTACTTCTCCTGCATATCTGTTCCCTCTGCATCTGGCTGATGACTCCTCTTTTCTTCTTTCCAAAGCTCTCTGTCCCCAAAAATCCAGTCTAAACTTCCTGCCTAGCTATTGGCCATTCAGCTCTTTATGAAACCAATCACAGTGACCCATCTTCACATAGTGTAAAGGGATATTCCACAACACAATTCCAGTCCCAGAATCCTTCATCTCTCACCAGCCCCAGCACGTATGACACTGTGAGCTCTTTAACACCACTTTGATGGGCTATGTTCCCTCACTCCTGCTGTCCTTGTTACTTCTGAACCTTTCTCTGCCTGGTGAGTCCCCCTCCTGCCCTGTAGAGTTCGGCCACAACATAACCACATGGCATCTTCCTCTGACCTTTCTCCACCTACCCTCAGTGCCTCCTTCCATGGAAGCAATGCCCATGCTCGTGTCTGTAGAACAACCCCAGTATTTTCACTGTGTGTGTGCTGCTCTCTTCCAGTTGTCTGTACAGTCCAGAGAGCACAGATCATGACTTTCTACTCCAAACTACAACTGAGGACATAGCAGACAAAAACATTATGAGAGATGCAGTGATTGCATTTAACAACAAGGCCAACAGTCTCCTTGGATGCTACACATAAAGTTACAAGGCTGATCAAGGCCAGGCTCCCTGATCAGGTTCTTAGGAGCTCTTCTAGTCAAAAGTGTACATTTATGGCTGATTCTTTCACACACTACCAAGAGATACTATTTTTAAAAAGAATAATTAGAGAATATAAAGGCTACTATAATAATAATAAGTAATAAAAATAGAACATAAAAGAACATAAAAATTCCATAGGATGTTTGGAAGATAGAGTTGGAGCAACTTGGAGAGCGGAGAAGAGAAGCCATTCAACCGGAGTAACTTTGTGTGCCCTGCACTGGGAGGGCTCATTGACCTGTCCCTGGGCCCTTTCATAGCAAGAACTGAATCTCTTTCTTCCCATCAGTACTCCATTAGTACATAATAGTTGCTGGCACATCTCTAAGGAAGGAATGAAGGGCGAGCACATGGGTGAGTGAATGTAATAGCTAAGCAAGGGCTTGAGCAAAGATCGGATATAGGCAACTTTGGTGTTGTAGGTGAAGACAAGTGAAGAAGCACCAGGGACCTCCACCTATGGAAGGGCCAGGCAAGGGAGGCAGCAGTGAGTTCCCAGAGCCATAACTGGAAGAAGGAAAAGATGGACCTACAGGTCATTGTTTGCTAAGAGCAGCCTCAGAACTTTTCATGCTTTCTCTAACAAAGCTTCACAGTAGTGCAAGGTAGTTATAATTATCATCACCACGGTGATCTCCCTTTATCTGTGGTTTCACATTCAGAGATTTTAGTTGCCCAAAAGGTAACTATGGTCCAAAAATATTAAATAGAAAATTCCAGAAATAAATCTTTTGTATATTTTAAATCTCTTGTTATTATAGCACATTGGTGTAATTAATCTATTATCAGTTATTAATATTAATATATGCTGTACCTAGTTTGCAAATGAATGTTTACTCTAGGAAACAAAACAGAACACTGATGAAACCCTATGCAGATGAAAGGCTACCATACATATTTTCTGGATGCCAAGGCAAGGCTGTACAGGGATACCTATCTGTCCAGAGTCTAGAGTCAAAAGGTCATTACATTTGAGGAAAAGAATCTGACTGTGTCTTGACGCTGGGCTACCCTCCCTGGCACAGTTCATGCTAAGCTTCCTATGAGTCCTGTTTTCCTGGCCTTCACCCAGCCAGGGCTCCCAGCTTCTCTGTAGATCAAGGCTCCTAACCAGGATGCCAGCTCCCCCTCCCAGATTATGCAGCCCCTCTCCCCCACTGTGGGAGAGTAAATAGCTGGGTTTAGGGCATAATGGTTTTCTTCTGTTTTGTGTTACCGGATCTGATGCACACATACACACAAACTGCCCCAGAACCTCAAATAATTACAGTAAGACGACTCTGCTTCTTTCCCTTGGCCACAGTAGACTGGCAGGAGCCCAGATACTGCAGAGTGGGCACAGTGACTGGAAGATGGGAAAGGCGGGGATGAGAAATTGGGGGCTGTGACAGAACCTCCAGCTCTGCGTGGCACTGGGTGGAAGAGAGGGAAAGGCCCTGCCTAGAGGGGCAGGGACTTGCTTCATTTACAAACCACTTAATAGAAAGCCCTTTCAGACATAAGATTAACTGAGGGGAAAGGCAAGCGTAAGACAACTCATATACTAGGCTATCATTTATGTCACGGAAGAGAGCTGCGCAGTCCACATTGCTGTCTGGGAACCACCAGCAGTGCTTTTCAGTGAGGAGAGAGTAGTTTGGAGAGAGGAGGAAGGGTTTTTGGCTTTGTTTGAAATAAGAACAAATTCAAGAGACCAGTGAAAAGGAGGAAGCTTTTAATACACAGTTCTGCAGAAAGAGACACCAGCGTGGAAAAAACGCGGCTGACTTGCTGATTTGGAGCAGGGCTCTTTTAGAGAAGTCTTATCATTGTCTGTCTTCTCATAGGCCAAGACTTGCCCCCTTCCCAAAGCCCCTCTCTTACTGGCCTAGTACACAAAGACTTGCCCAGTGAACAATTTGGGGCTTGAGACTGCCCGCCCCCTACTGCTGGGGGCTTATGCACTAAGCAGATGATGCCTGTGACTTTCCAACTCTCCAGGAGACAGGCTGGCGCCAGCTAAGAAGAGAGAGGTCTAGAGGACCGCCCCGCCATGACTCCCATGACCTCTAAATGCACCTCATATTGAAAATGGATGTTTCTTCCAGGAGTTCCCTATAATTTTGAAATTTTCACAATACAATGACAAATATGTAAGGAAAATAATAAAATTAAATCGAAGGAATTTAAGGAACAGATAATAATGTGGAAGATGTGCCTACTCATTTCCTTGTCCATGAAGATTAGACAGCCATTTTATGCTTTGATCTCAATGACCATGACCTCTCCACGTCTATTAAATTAGACGTGGAGTTCACCTTCTACTATACAGTGCAAACACGGCTATTTTCAGTCTGAGCAAAATAATAATAATAATAAAAAGACTGGAGAAATCGTCTCATATACTGTTCCCAGAGATGACACAGGAAGTCAGCTCCTTTCTGCTACCCTTTTACTCCTGTCACCACAGACAGTTTTTTCAGCACCCGATCCTAGAGATATTAGGAAGGGAAAAATGGATAGGGTGAGGCTGTGATCATAGTGTCTAGCTCAAGGCCAAAACACCACTGAAACAGAAGTTGGGGGGGAGTGCTGGGGTGAGGGAGGGTAGAGATTGGTCTTTGGCAAGGCCTGCACAGTGCTTTGCGGGTTTGTGCATGTAGATGTATATGTGAATGTGAGGGTGTACCCCTGTAATGTGTGTACTTGTGTCTATGTGACTGTGGGTTTCTGAAAATGTATAGTTGTGCACATTTTGTGAATGAACTGTGAATGCTTATAGTTATGTTAGCACCTGTGCATGGGTGTGTATGAGAGAATGTCTGTGTGGTGTGGGAAGAACTCTTCCTCTAGGTCAGGATTCTACAAGAAGGAGCTGCCTAGATGCTTGAAAATAATGCTTCACTCTTTTTGTTAGTTTTGACTTTTTTTTTTTTTTTTCTGAGACAGGGTTTCTCTATATTCCTGGCTGTTCTGGAATTCACTCTATAGACAAAGATGCCTCTGCCTCCCAAGTGCTGAGATTAAAGGCATGTGCCACCACCGCCCTGCCTGATGCTGCATTCTTGACACATCCTTTTGGTGACCTTGAAGCATACACCAGGATGCAAGTGTATGACCGGAGAATGCCCTTCCCCTACCCTGGAGAGAATAAGCTTTGCCTGGTCTCAGGGGACCAACTCATCTTTCTCTGACTAAGTCAACAATTTTCAACTGACAGTAATTTTTCTGATCCTCTAGAATCAATGACAGGGAATCTGGGTAATTAAGAGGCACTGCAGAGTATCTCAGAGTCTAAAGATCAGCCCTAGGAAGGTAGGAAATCTGAGGAGCCAGGGCTTGCATTCCTCCTGCCTGCCTTCTTAAATGAATAAAGTGAGGTTTGGTAAGTCTAAGAGCATTCTTCTGCAATGGGCTTCAAGATGAATAAATATTACATCATTCATTTTTTAAAAGTATGCATACTATCTCAAAATAGAGGGGCCAAGCTATCAAATAGCCATGTTCCAGGTCCTAGAGGAATTTAATCTGTACCACCTGGGTCAATTGGTCTGACTTTCTGTAGATGGAATGCGGCACTATTACGAGCCTGGGACAAATTAATATACTCTAAAGAGACACTCATGTCTATCAGACTGTTAAACAATGGACTCCAAAGAAATGGGACTTCTGGGAATCTCATGTTGGGAGAAGGAAAAGGGTAACTGCAGGGAGGCTGGGGGGAGCTTATCTTTCTAAAAAACTAATCAAATTCACGGTACAGGGTGTGCCTGAAACCCAGACAATGATGGGCCAAGGTAGGTGGGGCCACACCCTGACCAGAACTGTGAATCAACATATCCTTAGCCCTCTATTTAAATGTTGATCTTACTTCAGGATGTCAAAGGTGGATTTGAGGGGTTGCTGGATCTTTCTTCCCAATGTGGCCACTTTGAATAAGTCTCCTTTTTCTGCTTTCCATGTTTTATTTGATTTCTTTTATTGACTTATTGAGGATGGGTGCCCAAGCCTGATTTGGGCACGTTGTGATCTCTAAGTCTGACAACCACACCTCTCTGAGTACTTTTTAAGATAGAACCTCTGCTCACATCCTCAAGATGGATATTTAAGTAGAACAATTTGTGGTAAGACGTGGCAATGTAATGATACAGACCCAAAGTACTTGAGGCATAAAGTCTGTATCAAACATTAGGAGAGTATTATGTTTGCTTTCTGTGATGTAGCAATGACTACAGAAATAAATCCATCCCTAAACAGGACTAGATTTACATAACACAATACAAAGTGATGTGGGGATGTCTTTCTATATGCTGTGAATAAAGGACTGTTTTGGCCCATGGCAGGCACCATAGGAGTAGTCAAGAAAATCAGAGCAGAGGTAGAAGAAGGAGGGTGGAGTCAGACAGATGGAGCCAGCTGCCCAAGGAAGCAACATGTAAAAAACACAGGTGAGCCACAGGCCATGTGGCAAGACAGCTTAATAAATATAAATTAAATTAAGATTAAAAAGCTAGTTAATAATATGCTTAAGTCATAGGCCATACAACATAAAATTATTATAAACATCTAAGTCATTAAAAAAAAAAGTGGCTGTAAGCAAGTCCAAACCATAAAGCTAATTGGGCCAAAAACCTCATGTTGCACAAAGAATAGATGTAAAGAAATATGTGTACAAAGAACTCTAGACAAAGTAGTAATTGTGTAGGTGGGCAGGGTGAAGACGTTTGTGGTTTTGATTACCTTTCATTCTTAACATAGCATCATCACTCATGTGGGTCATTGACACTTCCAGAATATAGTCAAGGACTGAACTGTGTTTCTGCCAGGAATGGTGTAAAGAAATAGTTGAAAAGATTAAGAAAATTTAAAAATGGGAGGGTCTTTCTGGTGGAACCAACATGTGGAAATGAACTCCAGAGTAGCAGTCTCTGTAGAGCATAATGAATAAAGGGGGCTAAAAGAATATGGCATATTGTAGGGTTTCTGATTGACAGTCTCCTACCCAGGGGATTTACCATGGTGTCTGTTGAAGATGTACAATGGGCTACAGAACCTTTGCCCCCTCTCTCTGTTCTCTGAAACTCTCAGTATCTATTCTCTTAACTTTCTAAAAGCTTTAGTGACTTTTTATTTCTCATCCAATTATATCCAATAATATCCTCTAATTATAGTTCTTTTAAATGTACTCTAGTAACAACTTTCTTTCTAGCCCTGAGTGGGAAAATATTCCTTATTGTCCTAAGTATATAAACTGGAAAATGTTTTGAACCACTATGATTGACTTCAATGGCTTCCCGAGCTCATGGTGTTGTTATGTCCAGGCATCTTGTGTTCCTGGTGCTATTTATGTAAGAGGTATGAAAACCTCTTGGCTATACTAGGAACTCTTGTAACAGTTCTCCAAAGACCTTCCCTATCACATCCGTGTAGACATTCTGACCATTGCTGCCCTCCCTCCATCCCCCCCTCAGCAGTCTTACTGTCCCACAACTACATGGAAGCTTCTGATCAAGTGATTCAGTTAGTATCCTTCCCAACCTTTCCATTTGCCCTCATCCTCAGAAGAGTTGGCAGCTCACCTCTTGTGGCTGACCCCATCCGTCATTTACCTTCCTCTCTCCTTACACCATGAATTTTACTTTAATGATCTTTTCCCCAAGACAAGATATTGTGGAATATAAAACATCTTTATAACCATTTTTTTCTATGAAATTTGCTGTAAATCAATACTTTTAAATGAGTATCTGCTCTACAGTAGGTGAGTTATTGTTTATTTTAGATGCATTAGTTTATTTAGAGCTTGCTAGTGCTTGAAAAAACACAAAAAGGGTGTTGTTTTCCTTATTTGAGAATTTGGAAAGACAAAAAGCAGGTACAGATGGAAAGCATTGCCATCATCTAAATTACTTTGCCAGTGACCTGCAGACTTCTCTCAAGTTCAGTGGATAGCTTCATGACAATGTCCTTGCTCCAATATCTCCTAGGAGAAATCACCTTTTGCCTTATAGAAGGATAAAATGTATCAGAGATGTTACAGTTTTCTTCTATTTTTCTTTTAAATTGTGTGTGTGTGTGTGTGTGTGTGTGTGTGTGTGTGTGTGTGTGTGTGTGTGTGTGTGTGCCTGGGAATTCCTGAAGAAAGTTTCAGAGGAGACCCTGGAGCTAGAATTGCAGGTAGTTGTGAATCACCCAATGTGTGTGTTGGGTCCTCTACAAGAACTTGACAGCTCCTGTTCCATTACAAATAAACAAAAAACATGTCCAGTTTTGGAATGAGAGAAAAAAGGTTTTTCACTACGTCCATGTATATATTTCTTTAAAAAACAAACAATATTTGTTCACTGAAAGTTACTTAGAAAATATAGACACAAAAGGAAGAAGGGGAATCATTTGCAACTCTACCTATTAGATCTAACAAATCTGAATGAAAGTACAAATATTTAAAGACAATTTTAGTGGGACATTTTTGATGGGCCCACACTACACGTAATGATCCTATGTCACTTGTCCCTAATCTTTCTGAATGGTTATAACAAAATGGCATAGACTGAAATTTGTTTCTCTGGAGTCTGAGGACTTCAAGGTATCCAGTAAGGACCTGGGTTCTGGTTCATAAATGGAGTGTTCTTGTTATGACCTTACCCTCTCTGCTGTAAAGAGTTAATTCCATTCAAGGGCTCTCTCTTCCTGACACTGTGGTTGTCCTAAAACATCCTCTCATCATGGTATCACCTTGAGAACTAGGACTTCAATACACGAATTTACTTTGTAACAGGACACAAAAATGTACACGATGGAGCCAATGAAGGATTCCCTACCGACCTTTTTGGTGTATCATATTTCCACAAATACCATATGAAGTTTTGTTCTGTGTGTATAATAACAGAGGATGAACAGCTCTTTAAATATTTCTACATTTTTAATATTCTGAAGGGGAAAATATTATTTGTTGAGCAATATTTATTGTTGCTATGAGGGCTATTTAATTGAAAGTCTTAAAGTTGAAAAAGAGGAACTACTTTGTTATAAACCTGGAATTGATAGAATTTTCTTGGAAGGGGCAGGTACTTTAGGCTTTACAAATAGTAAGATCTCCGATAAAACTGTTCAAGTCTACCATTATAACAAAAAAGCTGCCATTGGAAAGACATACATGAGCTAGTGAGGCTGTCTCAATAAAACTTTATAAACACTGGGATTTGAATTTTATAGAATTATAATATATGTCATAAAAATCATATTCTTTTATTTTTTCCAACCATCTAAAAATGTAAAAAGTACTCTTTATGTGTGTGCTATTATGGCAAGTGTCCCACACATGCTCTAAATTATCCATTCATACTAATGAGTAATGCTATATCTGCATCTAGCCACAGACCAAGCCACAGAATTAATGAGGATTCTGTCTCCCACCTTTCTTTGTCCTGGATTTAGACACACCTACATCCATACCCATTCACATCTATACCCATTATTGTTGTCTCCTGAATAAGTGCCATTCTGGCCTCTATGGCTCACCATTCTCCCCTAAGGACTAAAACCTTATGTTTACAGGGGGAAAAAAGCTAAAACATGCTTTCCTGCACTACAAATCTCCTTATCACTACAAATCTCCTTATCACTGCCACCTGCTGAGTGCTAGTCTCTTGGGATCCTCCAAGACCTTGGGCGTGCCCAGATGAGGGGGCAGGGTGTGAGAGAGTTAAGAAGGTAGTAGAGAGCTGGGACACAGAGAGAGAAGCCTGGGACAAGCATGTGGTAGAGTTAATAGAGTCAGTGGAAGGAGCAGAAGGAAACCAACATGGCGGGAAGCTAGAGGGAAAAAGGCTAGGTGAGATGCATGGCAGGAGAGAAGCATGGCAGGGGGAAAAACAGGTCTAAGATATAAGATGTATTGAATAAAGCTCGGGACTCTCTCTCAGTGTGTGTGGAGAGCCCCCGAATGATGGAACCTAAATGACTCCTGAGTGCAGATTGTTTAACCTCGACGCCCCTCGCCTGGGAAAAACTCAGCCCACAAAGAAACCGGACACGGTACATTATCCCAAGTCCTTCCATAGTAGGTGGGCCACCCTTCTTCAGAGTTACACAGGTTCAAAAATTTCTATCTAGCATGAATGCACACATCTATAATCCCAGGAGGGTAGTCGTAAATTTGGTCCAGCTTGTCCTAAACGAACCCTGTTGCACAGCTGGGCCCAGTGGAAGACACCTTTTATCCCAGCATTTAGGAGGCAGAGGCAGGTGTTGTGAATCCTAGGCCAGCCTGGTCTACATAAAATTCTATGGCAGCCAGAGCTACACAGTGAGATCCAAGTGAGATCCTGTTCCCAAAACAAAAGGCCAAATGCCATGTCTCTTAGTCAGCTCTATATCTTGGAGTATCTATTGCTCTGGAATCAAGAAGTGACTGGCAGGGACCAGCTGCCCTCTGTGAATTTCCATTTTAAAATGTATTTATGTAATTAACTGGATGTTGGGGAAGTCCTTTTGGAGCCCTGGATATCCAACTCTTCATTCAGGAGGGTAATTTTGGCTGGTCACGAGGCTAAAATAATTCCTCTGCCAGATTTTTAATCGGGTGGCAGAGCAATAGTGATAAACGTTCAAATCACAGCAGCTGGTGGTGGACAAGTCTTTATATTTCAGAACTCAGGAGGCAGAGACTGGTGGATCTCTATGAGTTGGAGGTTAGCTTGGTCTACAGAGCTAATTCTAGGATAGACAAGGCTACACAGAGAAACCCTATGTCCAAAACCTAAAATAATAAAGTTCAACTCATAAATTATTAACTGCTCAGTAAGTGGTAAATTAAATAGAAAGTCTAAATGAAGGTAGAGACTCATAGTTGCTCAATGTTGTCCAGAAATACAATCTGTGTACATTGGACTACAGGGGATTCTAACCTTTGCCTCAAGTCCTCAACTTAAGTGGTAACAGGCAATGTTCAGGCTGGACTCTGCCCTTTCCTTTGGCTATTAAATTATTGACTCAATGGAACCCAGGGTGTTAGACTTTCTCTAGGGATCTCCCGCTTTAGAGGAAAAACCCAGGAGCAGCTGGAGGAGAAACTTGTTTCCTGGAGAAAGATTTACAACTTGTTAGACAACCTCCCAGGAAAGACTAGAGCTGAGACAATGGTGGGTGTGGCTACTTCTGGGCCTGGCTACTGGCTCTGCATATCTCTTAGCATCTGTTTGAAGACAACCCTCCTGTCCCTGCTCCGAGTGTGGCCACATTGAATTTAATCTCCTTTTTCTAATTTTCGGTATCAACTGTCTGTCTTAATTTGCTTATTGAGAGTAGGTGGCTGAATCTGGCATGTGGGGGCACGCCCACTGTGACCCTTCCTCTGATAACATTGTCTTCCTCAGTAATTTTTCTCTCTTGGAAAAAGGGAAATGTCCCTGAAATGTCTGTGTCCCATGGAGGGAAGATGCTGGAAGATGAATAATGGAGCACAGCCAACTTTGCTTAGGGAAGATGGAGTGATGGGTGGGAAACTTCCATGGTGACTCATGAAGCTGGAGCACATGATTGCTAGGGAGGAGAGTGGGAGAGCAGGAGCAGTTTCTTTCTTCATGCTTTTAGTACTTTTGGGTGACTTTTTCAGACTCACAAAGTGAGAAAATTATTTCTTCCTTTCCAAAGGCATCAGCATATAAAGTGACTAGACTCCAGTATTGTGGATAATGGCTTTACAACATCCTCAGGGGCCCATTGCTTTTATCCAAGTGTCCCTATTTCATGGCTTTACATGTGCATAAATGATCAAAAGAAAATCCTTTTTTTTTTTTTCTTGCTAAGCAGCAACCCAAGCTTGGAGGCAGTTCTTGAACCTTTTAGTAAATTTGCAGAGATTTGGAAAGCCCTGAAGAAACGCACATGTAAAGGACTGAACTTCGGAACTTTGGCAAGATCTATTGGACAGAGCCAATGGGTTTGATTCTGCAAAGATCCCCTCACCCTGGTTGAGAGAGAGATGAGCTACCCAGAATGAAATTTCCAATCTTCTTCCCTAAGACATTTTAAACCCAGGGTGGAAAATGCCTCTCTCTCTAAGTTGTCAGGAAAAGTGGCCCTAGGGAACTCATATGGTTCCACCTAGTTAGAGCCAACCAACTTTCCCTAGCCATGACCTTGGGGTGGGAGAGTGGGGGCAGGGGCATACATAACACAGGGAGGAGGTAGAGGTCTAAGAAGCCCCAGGCCTGGGTCAAAGGTCAACATCTGTTGCTTCAGGAAGCCAGCAGTGAAAATACATTTCATCTCTATGTTATACAGCTGATAGAGTTTTCTTTAATGACTCAATTTTCATTTCAAAGCTAAGAATTGTTAATAGGTCATTAAAACAATATGCAAATTACTAGCCAGACTATAGGCAATTACTGTTCCCTGCAAGCCCTTGACATTGCTCCCTGCCTCTGACCATACATGGTTCCTCTTTATCTGGCTCTTTGCCTTTGGCCATGGCCAAGGTTTGATGGCTCAGAGAGAAAGGCAGATTGCTCAGCTAATTAAAGTCTATATTTTTAAACCCTCCCCCCCACACACACACATTGTCAGATCAAGTTGAATGAGCACAACTTTCTTTCTGGAAAAGCTAAAAATAAATTCTGGGCTTAGATGTTACAGATAAAATTGCTGCCTTAAAATCTAAATCGCAGAAAAAATAAAGGCTTCTTGTGGAGATTGCTATTTAGCTGATGTGGGGAGGCATAGGCTCTCTGCTATTACTACCCTCCCTTACAAACCCAGTTTCAGGAACTTCCATGCAAGACTCAGAGCCCGAGTGCTAAATATCAACAGAGAGGTAGGCTCTCCTGCCTTAGGCAATTGGAATTCCACATCCATCTCAGCCTTACCCACCTTGCCTGTGACACTAAAGTCAATGGCAGGAGAGTGTTTGTTGTGATTCCTATGAACTAAATTATATTCTAATTACTTGTGTTCTTCTGAAAAAATGGTACCAAATGGAGCAAAAATCACCCCCCCCTGAACTTTTGCACATCTTTGCTACTGTAATAATACTCTGTGCTCATGGTACTAATTCCCCTTGGCAATTCAAAGGAGGGCTTTCTGCAAAGGTGGAGAAGAACACCTTTCTGTAGCCCTGGGGAAGAAATCAGAATGTTGGAATTTTTAAGACTTAGAACAGCAACAATGTCATCTTGAACTCATAAAGTACAGAGGTCCAGATTTGTGATTTTGAGCTTTCTGATAACTCTTTAGGAGCCTGGCTATGTGTTTGGAGATGGGTTGACTTTGGGATATTGAACAGAAAGTAAGGATGACTGGTTCTCCATCCAACATGGAGGATCTGGGGTTTTTCATGCCACACCATTCAGAGGTTTCTTAGTCTCCAGAAAACACAGAAGGCAGAGATGTCAGAGGACTTCCAAAGCATTTGCTTCTGTATCTAACAAACAGACTCTAACCTGGGAGGTTGTCCTCATTCAGGACTTGATCATGAAGGGAGATGGCAACCCAGGGTGACAAAGGAAGCTGTGCTGCCTCAGAGAAGTGGCTGATGACAACGGAGCTGCAAGTGCCTGTCTTCAACACTAAGCCCAGATAGCCCACCCACTGGATCTGCGTCATACTTTGGGCGCCACTGCACAAGGCATGCAAAGTATATCAAGGAGCTTTGACTCTGGGACCACTGTGATCTCTGTACACAGTTAATACTGTGATTTCTGGCTGATGGCTGCTGTTTTGGTTTGCTTTACATTTTTCTCCTCTATACAGCAAAGCTCTTTTCTCTCATCTCTCTCTTTTTAATCTTTTCACAACCAAGGAAATTGAAAGTGGGGTGATTTTTTTGTTGGAGACTGTGAAACCCAGGACCATAAAAAGCCCTTTCCTGGTGATAAGATGTTTTCTCTGATTGCCAGAATGGCTCTTAGTAAAACCAGAGGATATTCCTTTTGTTTGCCTTCCCACCTTCCCGGAATAGGTGGGGCGGTACTGAGCACAACGGTCCTGCCATCCCCTACCCCCTCTCGTCACTTCCTTCCCCTGAAGAGTATATATGTCACAGCTTGCAGCTCAATAAACGAGACCTTGATGCCACCCAGACTGACTCCATCTTTCTTAGTGCGCTTGGTCTCCTTTCTCTCTCACCCCCATTGGTCTTTCAGGAGGTGCCTCCTGGTGACCCACGAATAACTAGATCTGCTGGACGGGGCAAGTGGCGCCACAACATGGGGCTTGAGGAACGGTAACCCACCAGACAGTGGGAAAAATAGTGGGATCCCACAGAACCCAGACAAGGTAGAGACACCCGGACCACATTGCTCGTGCGCTGCGAGAAGTCTTGAGGAAGGTAAGCCATCCCATTTACCATGGACAAAGAGGTGTTGTTTATTCAAGAAATG
Source organism: Phyllotis vaccarum (assembly GCA_033318265.1). NCBI lineage: Eukaryota > Metazoa > Chordata > Mammalia > Rodentia > Cricetidae > Phyllotis > Phyllotis vaccarum. The sequence goes on from JARWLC010000006.1 coordinate 77,107,335, forward strand.
AAAAGGAATCTTAGGGAGAGAGGAATAAGAGTTAAGATAAAGAATTTGGTTAAGTTCTTTTGTTTTATAGAGGACAAGTGCCTCTGGCTGGTTATTCACAGACCAGGTATTCACCCCCTTTACTTAGAATAACGTGGGGAAGGACATTAATGATTTACTTCGCAAAGGAGAGAAAGTGCCTGATGCCTTTTTAGCTAAAAAAGAAAAATGGAAACTGGAGGCTACTTCAAGATCTTAGAGAAGTTAACAAGACCATGGTTCCTATGGGGGCATTACAGCCCGGGCTACCTTCACCAGTAGCAATTCCCCGGGGTTTTTTCAAAGTTGTGATAGATATAAAAGACTGCTTTTTCTCAGTTCCCCTCAACCTGGCTGATTGCAAGCGCTTTGACTTCTCCATCCCCATAGTAAATCATGTTGGGCCGAAACCAGGCTTTCAGTGGCGGGTGCTTCCCCAGGGTATGGCTAATTCACCCACTCTTTGCCAAAAGTATGTGGCCCAGACTATTGGTCCTACACGCTTGGCTTATTCTGATGTGTATATTATCCATTATATGGATGATCTTTAAGTGCTGCGGCCTTATTGACTGAAGCTCAACAAGTAGCCCAAGAAATAGTTTTAGCCCTTCAACGGTGGGGTTTTTACATAGCCCCAGAAAAAATACAGATTAGTTACCCCTTTTTGTTTTGGGGATTTCAATTAGATCCTGAGTTGCTTTATACTCAAAAAATTCAGATTCAAAGAGATAAGTTGAAAAATTTAAATTATTTTCAAAAATTATTAGGAGATATTAATTGGCTACGGCCCTATCTAAAATTAACTAAAGGAGATTTATGTCCCCTTGATGATGTACTTAAAGGGAATTCCGATCCCTCCTCTCCTAGGGAACTCACTCCTGCAGCCGAAGTGGCTTTGCAAAAGATAGAAACAGCCATAATAAACCAAAAAATTGGATATTTTAATCCCTCGCTGCCCTTGTTTTTTCTTGCCTTCCCCACCGAGTTTGCCCCTACCGGGTTATTGTGGCAGGCTCAAGTGCCTCTTATGTGGGTCCACCTCCCTATGACGGGCAGGAAAGTGCTTCCTAGTTATCCAGCCTTGGTTTGCCAATTACTTTTTTTGGGAGTTCGGAATGCTACTAGATATTTTGGACGTGAGCCAGATATTATAATTACTCCTTATTCCAAGAATCACTTAGAATGGCTACAGACCCATAACTCAGACTGGACTGTTTTTTTACAACTTTTCAGGGACAGTTTGATACACATTTACCTAGTGATAAACTTTTGCAGTTTTTCTCATATACCCCTTTTATTTTTCTTAAAAACACACAGCAGAATCCTATTCTCAGGGCCTTAACCATATTTATTGATGGCTCCAGGAATGGCAGAGCCACCAAAGAGGCCCATAGGCTTCACCATCTTAATTCACAGACGCTAAGGCAAAGATTTCCCATAACCAGAGACCAAGCAAGAGAAATAATTAAAAGTTGTAAGAACTGTGTAACACTTTTGCCAGAGCCTCATTTGGGGGTCAACCCTCGTGGCCTCATGCCTGGGCAACTGTGGCAGATGGATGTTTTGTGCACAAATGGGGATTAAACACATTAGTGGAATTCCTTATAATCCCCACGGCCAAGGTATTGTGGAGGGGGTGCATCCTACATTAAAGAATACCTTATTAAAGCTTGCTTCACAAGACACATTATATCCCATTAAAAGGAATCAAAAGGTTTTGCTGGCTCATGCCCTGTTTGTTTTAAATTTTTTGACTCTTGATCGCTTTGGAAAGTCGGCAGCAGAACGCCATTGGCATCCAGAAACAAAAGACAATTTTGCCACTGTCCTGTGGAAGGATCCTATGACAAAGATTTGGAATGGCCCTGACCCGGTCCTTATATGGGGCAGAGGGTCTGCCTGTATATTTGATACCAAAGAAGGTGGAGCTCGCTGGTTAACAGAAAGATTAATTAAACCCTATGTACAACCTGTTCCCTCAGAGAAAAGAAAGCATGATAATTAATTTTGTCCAGGGACTCCTTCCCTGAGAAAAATCTCTCCTTGCTTTTCCATTTTAGGTAAAAGACGACTCTATTCTGCTGGAGATTACAAAAACAAGCTCGGCAATGAAGGCTGTTCTTCTGGCTGCACTTGGATTTTTTTTACCTGCCTTGATGGAGTGATGCTTAACCCTGTCAAAACTAGTCCCAATCAAGTCAAGAGACTCTCCTGGCAGATCTATTCCCAAATGGGGGAAGTGATTTGGGAACTTACACAGACCCATACCCCTTTTTCATGGTGGCCTGAGTTTACCCCAGACTTCTGTCAACTAGTAGCGGGATTAGAAACTTGGAACATAACTGAGATAGACCTTATCCAGCTGAATAGAAGTAGCTATCATGGCAGACAGATGCAACAAATGACTGCCCCAGGATGTATCAGCCCCACTGCTAGATGTCGATTGGCACAATTGGACTTTTATGTATGTCCTAAAGATGGTAGAAACCGAGCCCCTGCTGTCCCATGCGGGGGCTACGAGGAGTACTTTAGTGCTCAATGGGGATGTGAAACCACGGGTGCAGCTTATTGGGGCCCTTCTTCCTCTTGGGACCTTATTTTGGTTAAAAGGGGATATAAACAGCCTGACGTGGGTGGCACTACATACTACCGAACCTAGGGGGCACAAGGACAACAACATGGATTGTCTCTACCCTTAAAAATTACCTTTACTGAGAGAGGCAAAAAGTTTAGGGATTGGAGCCAGGGCAGGACCTGGGGACTTAGATGGTATTTAGATGGCAAAGATAAGGGGCCACCTTTAAGATTAAACTGAAGATGGATAATGTCATTTCCCTCCCCGTTGGGCCTAATACAGTCCTTCCAGAGCAAAAGGCCCCCATTGCTCCATTCCAGCCTGCTGCTCCACCGCTACAAAGTTCTGTTATTGCCCCCCTGCCCCCCCCCCCCTCCCCCGCTGTTACAGAGCCCCACCTGCCTCTGCCTCCTTCAGCAAATCCTACTGGCCTGCACTTGCCTCTGCTTCCAAGTTCTGGGACTAACAGTGTGAGCCATCCCTTGACCCATATGCCCCCCATCCCTGGGATGGGTGATCGATTGCTCGACTTAGTTCAGGGGGCATATTTAGCCCTAAATACTTCCGATCCAAATAAAACAGCTGAATGCTGGCTTTGTCTTACCTCTAGCCCCCATATTATGAAGGCATAGCCTTGATAGTAGACTTTGCTAACATTACTTCCCCTACCTCCAGATGCTTGGCCCCCATGCATTGCCTGACACTCTCTGAAGTGTCAGGCGTGGGTGTTTGCCTGGGGGCACCCCATGGCCGCTATAGCGCACTTTGCAATCAGACTGCTGTTCCTTTTCCAGGATCATATTATCTAGAAGCTCCTAATGGGACCATTTGGGCCTGCAATACAGGCCTCACACCCTGCGTGTCGGCCAATATTTTTAATAGAACACATGAATTTTGCATATTAATTCAACTTTGGCCACGTGTCCTTTATCATGAAGGAAATACTGTTGCTGAATTTTTTGAGCAAAAACATAGGTTTGCTAGAGAGCCTATTTCTATGACTATAGCCTTATTGTTAGGAGTTGGGGGCATAACTGAGGAAATTGGGACTGGAACCACTGCTATTTTACAAACTAATCATTTGACTCAATTACAGAGGGCTATGACCACAGATCTAGAGGCTATAGAAAAGTCTGTTTCTGCGTTAGAAAAATACCTAACCTCCCTTTCTGAAGTAGTTTTGCAGAATCATAGAGGATTAGACCTCTTATTTTTAAAAGAGGGAGGGCTTTGTGCAGCTTTAAAAGAAGAATGTTGTTTTTATGCTGATAATACAGGGGTGATTAGAGAGTCTATGGAAAAGTTGAGAAAAAGAGTAGCTCAGTGCAAGAAAGAATATGAAGACCAGCAAGGATGGTTTGATGGGCTTTTTACAAAAACCCCTTGCCTCTCCACCCTAATTCCCACACTTGCAGGACCCTGATTATGTTTCTGTTGCTTCTTACCTTTGGCCCTTGGGCTTTTCAGTGCCTCACCCATTTTATAAAAGGCCAGATTGATTCGGCTTTTTCGAAAAACCACTTTCTGTCCATTATCACCGAATAGACTCATTGGAAAGCAATCAGGAGACATCCGTCTCAGGCCGGTTTCAGCAAACAGAGCCTACTGAAAGGCTTCATTTCAATGCGCTCTAACCCCGAGACGATTCTGATGGCTAGAGGGTACCCAACGACGGGAATAGTATGGAGCCTGCTCTGGATGCACAACATACAGAGGTCATCAAGACCGGCACAACAGGGCATGTTGCCAGAGAACAGGATGCACTCCATATAGCCTAAGACAGGGGCCCTCTCCATCTTCTCTCTCTCTTTTAAGAGAAAGGGAGGAATTGTTGGAGACTGAAGGTGCCGGTCCTTCCCATAGCCTTGTGAAACCCAAGACAGTAATAAGCCGTTTCCTGGTGATAAGATGTTTTTTCTGATTGCCAGAATAGCTCTTAGTAACTGATTGCCAGAATAGCTCTTAGTAACTGATTGCTAGAATAGCTCTTAGTAAAACCACAGGATATTTCTTTTGTTTGCCTTCCCGCCTTCCCGGAATGAGTGGGGCGGTACTGAGCACAACGGTCCTGCCATCCCCTACCCCCTCTCCTCACTTCCCTCCCCTGAAGAGTATATATGTCACAGCTTGCAGCTCAATAAACGAGACCTTGATGCCACCCAGACTGACTCCATCTTTCTTAGTGCGCTTGGTCTCCTTTCTCTCTCACCCCCATTGGTCTTTCAGGAGGTGCCTCCTCGTGACCCACAAATAACTAGTCCCGCTGGACGGTGCAATTTTTCTGTTGGAGAGAAAGCCAGCGTGGTGTAAAATGGCTTCTTGTTCTGTCTTCAAATTCCATATTAAAAGCAAACAAAGTTGGGAGAAGGAGGCAGCTGTCTGCTTTCAGAAATCAGCTCTGTCTCCAGGCCTGGCCCTCCCTACACTCCAAAAACATATTCAGGTCCTGGGACAGAGCTGTTCCCCCACGCTCAGCTACCACACAGAATGCTAGTGGACCTGAGCATTGTGTACTTAGAAGTGGAGCTTTAAAAGGATCTCTCTACTTCTCTCATTATTCTTCCTTCATATGCACAGAATGTCCTAAGTTTCTCCCATTCTTGAGACCATCTGCTCCTTATACAGTCCTTTAAATCAACTCTCCATCATCATTGTAAAGATAAGCAAACCATGGTACAGAAATGCTCAGCTATGGTCCAACATGGTCCCATAGCATCAGAGAGCTGTCCCTCCTTAGATCTCCTGTATTTTAACCAGGCTTACCCATCTATGTATGAGCCCAAGTTCTTCACCCTATTCTTGCGTTCAACCCTGTTCCTTTGGCTTGGAAAGCTGGCTCAGCTGGCCAGTTAGTTCTGTATTATCTATCATTGGTTCTTAACCTGTGGGTCACAACAGGGTGTGAGTGTCAAACAATCTTTCACAGGGGTCACATATCAGATATCCTGCATATCAAAGATTTACATTAAAATTCATAATAGTGGCAAAATATAGTCATAAAGTAGCAACAAAATAATTTTATAGTCATAATAATTTTATGTTGGTTTCACAGCATGAAGAATTGTACTAAAAGGCCACAGCCAGCCAGGCAGTGGTGGTCCACGCTTTTAATCCCGATACTCAGGAGTTAGTGGCAGGTGGATCTCTGTGAGTTCAAGGCCAACCTGGTCTACAGAGCCAGTTTCAGGACAGCCAACACTATATACAAAGAAATCTTCTCTTGAAAAATCAGAAAACAACCAAATAAACAAACAAAAGGATGGCAGGATCAGGAAGGATGAGAATCACTGGAAATGATATTTAGCCTTCCACGGTCGGAGGCAGACACTCTTTAGATGGCCTCTGCTGCCTGCCTCCAGCCAGATCGATCTTCTTATCCTAAAGACATTGTTCTCATTTCCCAAGTGGCCCTGTGCTACATTTTCCCCTGTATCCTAATCCTGTGTGCATGTACAAACCCAACCTTTGCACATATCAGCTAAGCTGTCCATGGCAGGCTTTCTGCCTCCAACATCACCCAGCTCCCACATTGCCTGGCTAAGGCCTTGGACACATTAGACAATTTGTGTTGCTCAATTTATCCCACGATAGGAACAATATGGATACCACACAGGTGATGCTGCTTCATGAACAATGATGTTTGACATGCATTGCAATTAGGCTCCTAAAGAATGCTTATTATAAAGTAAATATATTTGCATATGTTAGTCAGAAACTATCCCATGTTTCCTGAGCAACGAGGCCTGTGTACTGTATTAACTAACAACAAACAGTAAGCAACAAATCCAACCTGAAAAGCTCATAAACACACCGCCCTGTCTGTGTGGGATGAGGCACACACATTGCATTGTTTCTTCATAGTTCCTCCTCCCTTTTTTCTTTCCTTCCTTCCTTTCATCTTTTTCTTCTTTGTTTTAAGGAGCCTCTCTATGTGTCCCTGGCATCATTTCAGAACTTGCTATGGAAATTGGGCTAGCCTGGAACTCTCACGGATTCACCTCTTTCTGTACTTTGATTAAAGTCGGGCCTCACCACACCTGACTTTCCTACGTTTTCTTTTGTGAAACACGGAGTTTCTACTAGGCTTTTGTACCAGGACATAGGGGCTCTGCTCAGAGGAACTGTTACATCTGCCAGCCTGCCCACAAGGAAAGCCATGTCCACAAACTATAGAAGTTCCCCTGTTTCACCCTAGAGTGACTTAGACCACTTAGGAGACTAGGGTGGAGGGTGAGTTCAGAGTTAGCATATAAAAGGAACCAGACAGGAAACCTCCCAGGAGGCCAACAGGTGATAGAGCATTCACAGAAAAGAAAGGAAAAGAAAAAAGAACATGCTCCATGGGAGGGACCTATAAAGGTCACAAGGTGCTGAGCACAAGGCCACTGGGTGTCTAGCCTTCTCTTCCAGCTGCAGCCCATTTTATTCCCCTAACTGCTTAAAAAACGGTCTCTGCTTCTACGACTATCTTTGGGTTCCTTCCCAAGTCCTTGCTCTGGGACACAAGGCCCTGGAAGTCTCAGTGGGTGTCCACCAGACCCTGTTTTTTTGCCATTACACTCAGGAAACAAAACATTCCCACCCTTGTGTAAAGAAGCACTTTCAAAGTCCTCCTCATTGGCCTTCTCTGCACCGTTAGCCCTGGGGGTCCTTAGGAAAGATGGTTGTACCTTTCTTCATCTTCAAGCTGTCAGCTGGAGCGAACAGAGAACTTTGCTCAAGATATTTATTTAATCTGATACATTGATGGGACCATACTTTCTAAGTATCAGTGTTTAACAGGGTTTAAATCACTGTCCTGCTTCAGTCTTTCACAGGGCGAGGGCTCTTGATTCTATCTATTCGTCAGAGACCTTGTGGAAATATACTCTGTCTTTCAGAGCCCCTATGGAAATACTCTCTCTCCTCAAAATTCTGCAAAGCTCCATAGTTCATTTGACTGACATGTGGGTTGAGAATCATTGTCGCAAAATAAAGACAGAAAAACACTATGCAACACCTCTTCTCTGTCTTGTTCCTTGTCATTGGTGCTTTTTAATCAGAAAGGTTACATACAACAGGAACATGAGTTAGTTCTCAAGTGCCAAGACTCGCAGTATTTTGCAGTTGTGGAAAACAGTGAGCAGCTGAGACCTTAGCAGCAGGTAAAGTAAAACATTTCCACACAAGCAGAGCTCAGTACCCTCCAAGGGAGGGAGAACACAGATTGAAGATCCGGGAGCTTCCATTTATGCTAGAATGTCCTTAATGAACTCTAGCAATATTTTAGTGTTAAAACCAGAATGGGAAGACCCATTATTGCCTCAGAATCTAAGGAAGGCAAGCTGTTGTTTACTGAGAGATTGTAATGAACCATAGTCTGTAACCATATGGCAAAGCTGGTACTTTCCATTCTATCGCAGGTAATTGATCTGTGTTTCTAAGATCCACTATATTAACTGCCTTCTCCATGGAATAGAAGGGTGTTCTCTTGCCATCTCCTTCTTAAAAATTTATTTATTTTTATTTTATACGCATTGGTGCTTTTGCCTGCATGTATATCTGAAAGGGTGTCAGATTCCCTAGAAGTGGAGTTATAGACAGCTGTGAGCTGTAGGTCTGGAATTGAACCTGGGTTCTCTGGAAGAGCTGCCATTGCTCTTAACCGCTGATCCATCTCTCTCTCCAGCTCCCAACCTCTTGCCATTTCTGACATGTCAGAATCTTATAGTTGTCATGTTGCATTGACTTATCCTACGCTCTCTCCTCTTATTCTTTTCCTGGTGTTTCAGTCCGAAGCCAACCGTTGAACTGCTGACACTTTCCCAGGACAGAAGGGAGAAGTTCACTTCCTCTTAGTCTCTAGACTGACTGCACCTCAGTCCCACCAGCAATCCCGGTGCCCACCTCACATACTCTAAAGACACGATCATCCATGCCAAGCTACTGTGTTTGACCTTTGATTCAGAAAGTCTGACTGTTTTTCTCTTACAAACAAGAAATGTAATCAGGCATGGTGGTGTATGCCTTTAATCCCAGCACTAGGGAGGTAGAGGCTGGTGGGTCTCTGAGTTCAAGGCCAGCCTGGTCTAGAAAGTGAGGTTCAAGACAGTCAAGGTGACACAGAGAAACTCTGTCTCAAAAACAAAACAAAAGAAAACAACAAAAAAACAAAAAAAAAAAACAAAGAGAAAAAAGAAAACAAGGAATATAAATTCTATACAGACGGAATAGGAATATATATGTGTATATATATATATATGTACACACATGTATGCATATATTAAAAAATATATTGTGACCATGTTCTGTCTTGTCTTTGAAAAACGAAACAAATGCTCTGTAGCCAGAAGTAGGAAGAGCTGTCCCGGGACTTCCCTTTTGAGATGAAGTGTATAGAATGTAGCAGGGCGCAGAGACCCTGGGTTTGCCAGGACAGACTAAGCGCTCACCTGTCTGACACAGTCCTGTGCTCTCGCTGCAGACTCAAAAAATCTGAGGCCCTGCATCTGGGAATTATTATTCAGGGGACAAGAGCACGAGCAGCAGCCAACTGCCTGCCTGTGGCAGTCACTCTCTGGCTTCTTATCCTGGGTACATTTTAGAAAACAGGCAGGGAGAGGAGTTTTTTGTGTGTTAAAGGGCTGGATGAGAGCAGCTAAGCCTTCCGGAAATGCCGTGTCTTCGCTCCCACACACGTTTTCAATGTTCATAGGAAAAAGATGGATGGTAAAGGCTGGAGGTTACCCTGCAAACACTTTCTAGGTTAGAAGAGAGAAACTTCCCGAAGTATTAGTGCTGTGTAGAGTTCTACCCTGCTCTCCTGTCAAATGCTTCTTTCTGTGTGTGTTAGGAATAAGAACATCAGGTGATTAATGCCCCACTGAGCTTGGGGCGGTGCAGTGACATGCAACTCTTCTGGATACTATCGAAAGTAAAGTTGGTCTAGAAAGAAACACCACACAATTCACTGTGCACTAAACTGAATGACTAAATAGTATAGTACGATACTGCCATTTCTCGTGCAGACTGTTCCTCTGGAGACAAACTAAGCAGCAAGTCCAAAAAATTAAAAAAATAAAATTAAAAAAAAGCCTTCACATATTCGTCTTTGTGTCTTGGGCACTCAGTGCAGTGTCTGCTCTGGACAGGCCCTGTGTGATGCCTTGGAGGTAGCCTATCAGCAGGGAGCTTGAGAAGCATTTAGTTCTCTCAGGGAATAGAAAGTCAGGTTCCTCATCCAGTGTACGTGCCTGGGTGGTCACCGGTGCATCTCACCATCTGCCCCAGTCCACAGCAAAGATCCTGCTTGCCCTCAGAGGTAGCTCTCACATTTGCTTCACCAGAGCAGGTCCTCTCCGATGTCAGCAGTGGGCGTGGTCAGGAGGTAGGATGGGGCCCGAGACTCCTCCCTCAGGTGCCTCAGGCTGGGTGGGCAGTGTGGCCTGCTCCTTGGGAACCTGAGTGTTTTTGAGTTTAGCGAGATGTGTATGCTTTTCTTGCTGTGAAATCATTGTCCTTTTGTCAGTTCAAGTTTCTTGTTACATTTATTATAGCTTTGGAGTAAAAAAAATGTGAAAAAAGCTTTCAATGATTGTACTGTGGTTGCAAGTTTCACTCTAAGATGTTCATGCCACCTTTATTCCTCGTAATTTTGAGGGGCTACCCAGGCTCTCTCTTCCCTAATGGCTTATTTAGTCTTCTCTGTATAATAATAAAACTGTATTTTATCGATATAAAAAAGTGTGGGGTTGCATAAGGAATTGCTACTTTTTGCTTTCGCTGTCCTTCATATATTTTTAACAAAGGTCATACATTAAAAAAAAATTATCTGTAAGCTAGCCTGCTAATTAAAAATAAATAATAGCTAATAAGTAGAAATTGTAGCTTACATAATAATCATAATTCTGTCTGGGCCTGTATATTTGGGTAAGAATTGTAACCCCATTTGCCTTAATCCAGAGAAATGTGTTAAGATTCTGAGGCTGTATTGCTGTTACTATGGAAACCAAAGAATGTGCCCACCATGATTCAACGACTTCCAGATTCTCAATAATTATGTCCTTTGAAGAAAAGAAATAAAATTTTAATTAAATGTATAGACTGCTTAAATCATTTAACACATAGTTTACTAAAACATTTAACATAGTTTACTATAATGTCAGCTGATACATCCTTGACCCTTTGGAAATTTCCCTTAGCAACTGCTGCCAGGCTTTTGAGAGGTGAGTAAAGGATTTACTGAACCCTGTGACACATGTAGAATGGTACCGGGGCTTCAAGGACGGGAAAGAGAACACATGCCTACACTGTCCCTGTAAGTGAGAAGATAATTTTTAAAGATTACAGACAATGACTCAAAAGTTTTATAGGGCTATAGGCAAAAAGACGTCTTACTCTTGTTGTGGTTGAAACACCTAAAAAAACAGCCGCAAAAGCCAAAGGCTTCTTTAGCTCTCCAGGGAACTGAAGTTTAGACCGTTCGTGCGTGCGTGCGTGTGCGTGTGCGTGTTGGGGGTCAGGGAGGTTGTTTTAAAATAACATTTTCTTCCAGGTCATGAAAACAATGGCACCAATCGCTGAATATTTTAAAACATGGTAATTTTAGAAGAGCTGCTTAGAGTCAGCTAGGGTTCTGACAAACATGCTGTTTTGTTATATTTTCCCTCCTGGCAGGGAACACACAATGGGGCAGAGCTGTTCATGGCAGTCACAGTCAGGAAGTAGAGAAAACTAGAAGAGGCCCCCTTCTCCTTTACGGGAACGTCTGCAGCGGCATACATGTACTGTTACTTGGTGTCACCTCCTGAAGGCTGCAGACTTCCCAATAGCACCACAGGTTGGTAACTAAGACTTCATCACATTGTCCTTTTGGGGAACAGGTGAAATACAGACTATAGTAATGCAATTGTAACTCATGATAGTGTAGGACTAATAAAAGAATCATGGAAGCCAAAGCAACAATGATGATGAAGTATGGGGCAGGGGGGTGGGGGTGGGATTCAATTATTATGCAATCTTCATTTTTTGCAAAAAATTTAAAAACTCTTAATCTTGGAAAATAGGAAAACAAGGATAAAATAGTTTCTCAAAGGGTTTCTTGCTAGACCCACGACCCAGGTATTTCTTTAATAACTCGGCTGGGTTTCAACTCATACTATTTTTCAGCTGTTACTATTTTTTATTTCTTGGCTATTCTTTCATCATTGTTAACCAATTTCCTCTTGGTGTCTCCCATTCAAAATCATGCCATGCGAGTACATCACTGAGAGGCAAGAAGGATATGTAACCTCATATTTTCCTGTCTGTGCATGAATTGACCAATCGCAAAAAGACTTGGAAACCAGCCATGGCTGGTCAATGATCATGGCACACATTTGTCATTAACATGGTGATTTGTGGGCTGAATCAATAGTAGCAGCTCAGTCAATGAAACATGAACTACGTTGTTGGACAAGTGTCACGTATCACATTCTTGACGTCTAAAATTTACGCATACTTGGCTCATGAAAAACATAAACTGGCTCCATTTGATACTAGAATTTTTTTTTTTTTAACAACGTTGAGACCACAAATGAGTTAGCAAGATATTATCAGCTGTTGTCCCCCAACTAGTCTCCAGTATGCCATGATGGTAGAGGTCACAGTGAAAGGTAACAACAATGCTTTAATGATGATCGTGATAATAATGGTCAGGATAGCTAACATTTATTGAGCACTTATTACAATCCAGTACTTAAAGAAAGCTTTACATGATTTCATTTGTTTTCCCCCTCATCTTTCTGTTGTTGTTTTGCTTTGTTTTGTTTTGATTTCCCTGTGTAGCCCAGGCTGTCCTGGTCTACAGGCTCTGTAGAGCAGGCTGGCCTGGAACTCAGAGATTCTTCTGCCTCCTAAGTGTTGGGATTAAAGGCCTGTGTCTTTAATATCTAGCACTTTCTTCCTTATCTTGACATAAGCTCCAAGAGGTTTATGAGTCAACCTGGTTAGCTTGTTCTGAGACTCAGTTCTGGGTAGAGCTGCCCTCGACTGCTCAGCACACTGCTTAGGGAGGGTACTTTTTAGTGTACAGAGTTCTCTCATGCATGCTGGACTATTGGTCATGCAGCAGCCAAGCCTGAACCAGAAGGCTGCAGGATTTCATAGTTAGCACGAAGCAGTGGCATGAACTCCTCCTGATTAAAGGGACTGATTTTCAGCACTACACTCAGAATGGACTGAGCAGTTATGACAACTATGGCTTTATACTAAAAATGCAAAGTAGAACCCACAGTGGCTCCTGTTGGGTAAGCGGCTGTCTGCTCAGGATGAAGGCACTCCACTCTGGGATAGGTAGATCTCATTTAAGAAAAAAGGTAACAACACTGGGCTGCACACTGACTTACAGGAAATTAAATTTCAACTGCCACCAAGAATTAGATAGCCTTGGGAGATTTAATACCTTCCACTGAGCTAAATCATTTCTTTCCCAGAACTTGAGACTCATCCTGCATTTGCTCTGAATTGGGGTGACATCTTCGTGAGGTGGCAGCACCTGAGTCAAGCTGTTGATGTGGTATAAGACTTTGTGAATTTGTGTTGTTCCCAAGATGGGTTGGAGGCTACATCTCTGGTCTTCTAGAGTCTGTGAGTTCCTTTGATTTAATCCTTTAGTGTTTGAAGTAGCCAGAGTTCTCTTAAAGAGCTGACAGGGATAGTCAGTGGCTTATCAGAGTTGGAGCTAGGAACAGCTTTTGATGATAATTTTAGGGGATCTGAAGCTCTCATTTTGGGAGATTTCCAGCCAATCTAATCACTGTGCTTTCAGGGATAAAAAAGCTATCATCCTCTGTTGGGTCTCATTCTTATAAATCCTGGGGAGGGGCGTGCACAGGTTCAGCTTCTTCTATTTCTAATTTTTGTTACATAATCAAATAGAGTGCAGAAATTTTTTATTTTAATTTCAGCTTTTCCTCATGCTAGTTTTGTTAGGATCCAATGCAAATTCATCTTTTAAAAAGTCTAAAACTAAATTAGAAGGAGTAATGTCATCAGCATCATCATTGCAATGCCATAGAACATGATAACTAATAAAGAAAATAGGGTCAGAAGCAGTCAGCTGGAACCCTCATTCCAACAGCCCTGGCTCCCAGAGGGACTTTATATCCACCTGATGTAACTTAAACCTTGCTTTGTTCCGCTGCATTTGACGGAGGTTGTGGCAGCTAATATCAGTTGGAAGGGCCCTCAAGGTCACCTCCTGGAACACACAGGGATCAGTCTGGTGTCATTTGCACAATGCCCCCAGGGATCAGAGGTATCACTACTTCCTCCTCTATAATTCCAGAAAAGTTGTCTCATCATTTTAAAATGTAGCCACAGATAAAGTTGACAGCCTTATATTTTCATGTTGAGGTTATTCATATAACCCAGAGAGATACTAATGCAGTCTAAAAGCAACAGCAACACATACATCTTTATTGTAGAAAAAAATATGTCAGTCAGTGGTCTCGGCATCATCCCGGGACATTGTAGTAGTCGGTGGATCTCAAAGAATGCATTCTGTGATAGCGCAGTCTCCCACAGTATGGAGCCCACTCCCAACCTCACCGAGATGACAGGAATTCTCATAATCTCAGGGTCCTGCAGCACTGAAAGCTCCTGACCTTGCAGAGGTGATGGGACTCTCGCCTGAGTTGCCCCAATATTGGCACCTCCAGCTTTAAAGCTAGCATCTGTGATGACTGATGAGCACGAGGTGATGCTCGCAGTGCCTCTTTATCCTGGTACTCCCCTTTTATTGAATATCACATGCAATAAATAAATCAAATAACTTGAAGCCCAAACCAAGATCTCACAACTTTGCTGAAGAAACCTTTCAGACATTAGATGTCCTCACAATGACTTTGCTGCTGGTTTCCTAATGGGATGGAAAGACACACACCTGTCACAGCTTGGGTGGGAAATGGGGTTATGACCACAAGACTGATAGTGCAGTATCTGAAGGAGCTGGGACCCTGTGAGCCCTCTGTGTGTAGGTTCGAGGTGTTCCGCAGCTTTCAAAACTCTAATCCTTACAACACCAAGCACTCCCGGCTAATGTGGAGGAAACTGAGATGATGACCATGATTTTAAGTCTCAGGGTCCTAAAGAACAAGCATGATCTCCCTGCCTCTTGGCTTTCGGTCCTTTCTTAGCTCTGAGGGGACTGTTAAGGCAAATTCCACATGGGATCACCTATTTAGTTTGAGGGTTTTCATTTCTAAAAAGTAGGTCACCTAATCACAAGTTTAGGCCATAAAATTGCATTTAAAAAAAAATAAAGCCTCATCTTCACCCTCTCACAAGACAAATTTAAGTTACATGATGTGCTAATGCATGTGTGTGTGTGGTGTGCCTGTGTGCCTGTGGGGGGGTAGTTTGTTGGGAAAGGACTACAAGTGAGCAGCCAGGGAGCCTAGGACACATTTTCTGGAGAAGTATAGGGACAACCAGGGTAAACATAAACTATTGTTAGAAGCTTGGCCACAGGGATAGTGTACCGGTGGAAGGTAAGACTCCATCTTTCCAGACTTTCATGAAAGGAAACAATTCTGAAACCACAATGAGACAAATGGGAGTCCTGGAGTTATTACCACATGGCTAGATGTTTGCTAGGTGTAAATATTAGTCTTCTGTTGTTTTGGTGGGGTTTTTTGTTGTTGTTTGGTTTTCTTTGAGACAAAGTCTCACTATGAAACCCTGGCTGACCTGGAACTCACTATGTAGACCAGGCTATCCTCAGACTCACAGAGATCCTCCTAACTTTGCCTCCCAAGTGCTGACTCAAAGGCACCACACCAACTAGGTACAAATACCAGTCTTTTAAATCATTTCATGTTCACGTCACTCTTAGACCGTGACTACTGATCATGATGCTGCTTGTGGTTTGAAAGGGTGAGCCCCAGGACGGTAAAGCAAGGTTCCCATGCTATCCAAATAAAGAGTTGTAAACCAGGATTCCAAGCAGGGTAATTTTCTTTTCCCATTTATACCATTTACCACTTACTGCCCAGCCTCTGAGGGAAGTAAACATGGATGGGGCTGAGGAGAAGTGAAGAAACCACCAAAGGTAAGAGCAGGGTGGAGGTCAGGTTCAGTTACTGTAATGATGTAGGGGATTTATGTTACAGTGTAAATAATTGTCCCGCCTACTAGTTTAATAAAAAACGCTGATTGGCCAAAGACAGACAGGAAGTGTGGGTGGGGCTACCAGACTGAGAAAGCTCTGGGAACAGGAAGAACAGAGCAGAGATGCCACAGAGAAGCCAGAAGAAGCAGAGGACAACTATGCTTCTCTGAGAAAAGATACCGAGACACATGGCTGAACAGGATAAAAATCATGGGTTAGATAGATTAAGGGCAAGAGCCAGCAAGTTATATGCCTGGGCCCCAGGTCGATCAGCATACAATTAATGTAAGCATCTGTGTGTCTCTGTGGGTCTGCAGGTCTGCCGGTCCAAACCTTGAGGCTAGGCCCGAAAGTCCAGGCCAGAAACCTCATACTACAAAAGCCTCATACTACAGTAACGACAGAACTGAGGCAGCCAGCTTACAAAGAGAAAAGGCTCACCTTGGCTCGTGGCTTTGGAGGTGTCGGTCCTCAGTTTACCCCTGTTGCTGTGGGCATGTGGTGCTACCACACACTGTGGGAGAGTGCGTGACAATGGAGAACTGTGAGGCAAAGAGGTTGGGGCCCTCATACTCTCATACCCTGACTTCCTTCTATTAGACTCCACTTCTTAAAGGCCTCTCTGCCTTGCGATGTGGATTCAGATGGTTGTAACCAGGGAAGAGCCAGCAATGAGTGGTGGAGCAAAACTGGTAAATTCCTTCTCTTGGGGTTGGCAAGACTTGCCCACATGCTGACTATGGTGGTAACTACCTAAGGGCAAAATAACAAAAGACCTTGAAATCTACTTATCATATGTCAGAAAGTATCACAGAGAGCTAATTATAATAAAGTCACTCCACCCACATACACTCAGGCTGATGACTTCTATGCCCAAGTGGCACCTTTACTGGATTTCTCTATTTCTCTCAAAGCTTGCCAGCTTGGAGGTACCTTGGCCCTTTTCTTTATTATTGATGTTCCATCAAACTCTCCTAATCCTTCCCGGAAAAGTTTGCCATTTACACTGATACCAGGCTTTTTGTACTTTGCTTGAGGTTTGCAGTCATGCTTCATAGGTCACCTTGCCACCGTCTCCCTCATGTAGAATGAAAGCAAGGCCTTGTGGATCTTCCATCATAACCCAGAACATTGTAAATGGTTTTGCAGGATGAGTCAGAAAAACTGCTCTGTTCTAGCTCAGCCCTCTGTGTCGTTAGACTTTCCAAATAGAAGAGGGAATCTTGGGACTGGTGCTTTCTTAGGTTCCCTTAGATGCTGAACAATATCAGTTTATAAATGAATCACTCCTCTGCTGATACAGCTGCCTATGGATCTATGGATTTGTTTGAACTTTTAACCCAAAGGCTCTGTCTAAAGGTTTTCTCGAATTCCCCTCTCATGCCAGCTTCATTTCCAAACCCCAGCTTTTCTGTTGCTATCTTTACTTGCTATAAAATCCTTCTTCCTGCAATAACTATATCATCATTCAGTGTTCTACTTAGAAACTATGATTTCCACTGAGCTTCCTCCCCAAATGACCTAAGGCTCTAATATTTTAATTTTACAGAAAATGTTTGTATATAGTAGATGGTGGCAGAAAGCCTGGGCCTGATCATCAGTTTTCTGGAATCAAGTCCTTGCTCTACTGTAGTAGCTGGTGAGCTGCCTTCTTTACCCCTCAGTATTTCTCATTTTTCATTTTGCATACGATGGGATCATAATAGTGGCCACTTGGTAAGATTCTGTGAGGCTTGACATAATAAATGTCAAGCATATAGAAGAGTTTTTTATATATCATGAATGCTATACAAGTGTCACTTATAATGGAATTATACAACACTTATATGACTCTTAAGAAATACAATATTTCTTACATGTGGATATTGTCTTATATGGTAAGTAGTAAGGATTTTCACCATTTCATACCTTTTCCACTTCCTGACCAAAAAAGGCTGATGTTCAATAAAAACTCTGGGTGAACTGTAGGTTAATCAAATGAACAAAGGGGCATCAACTACTCTTCAGCTATTGGGCATCAACAAGAGGAGGCGGAAGGCAGAGACACTGAACACTGCTCAGGAGACCTCATATAGCTAGCTGTCTAACATACATCCCCTATGGCAGCTGGCTCAGTTTCCAAGTACTGATACTGCACTGTAACTTGTTTTATAGGAACATACTCTGTATATTTGGCATTTCCAACTTACAGGAAAGTTAATCAACAGGAAGCATCCATCTATGCTTCTAAACAGTCTATTTCTTCAACTCTTCAGGAAGAAAACCACATTTATTCATGTGACCAAACAAAAGATAGGAAAATAAACCACAGTAATGTACAAGAAGGAATGTCGAGCATTTGATGATACCTTTAGTAACAGACCTTTAAATGTTGTCCTTTCTCACCAAATGCCTTGAAATTTGTTTTTTGAAACAGTCTTGTTTGTCCTGGAAATTCCCGAGTCCATGTTATTCACCCATCTTCATTTCTCTATGTAGTCCTGGCTGTCCTGGAACTCATTCTCCTTCCAAGTAGTAGGGACAACTGGCACACATCACTGTGCCTTGATACAAATGTCGAACTTTCAAACCTAGGAGTTTGTCTCTCATTAATGAAGGACTCCTTCATTGTCATGCTGTTAGAAGAGGGCACCAAGTTCATGTGACAGTACGAGGAACAGATCTGAAGTACCAGTGGGTGGCTGACAGATGTGGACAAACAAAATCAACCCTTTGCAGCTGAGGGCTGAGGACCTTCATGGCATGCTGCAAATGAAGCCCTCTTGGTTTGGCAAAGAAAGGCTATGATGAAAACCAGCATCACAGTCACTGCAGTTGCAGCTTCGGGCCTCTTCAGAAATCTAGGTTTCTTCCCGAATATTTAGAGCTGGATTGTCAGAATGAGACTTTCTAATGGATTTTCTGAAACAACCTTATATAACTCAGTGCACACACAAAAAAATCCTTTGAAAATGGATACGAAAGCCATCATTATGGCGAGAAGTTATTACAAGGAAGGAAAGAAAGCTAATATACATGTGGACTAAAATGAGAAATGCTCTAATTTTATTAATGTTATCCTTTTGTCCCATTTTACCATGAACTACAAATATGGTTGGGATCTATTGTCTGAGTTTTACCTCGAACTGCTTATTAATATGCAAAAGAGACAGTTCCTGAATGCTGGTCAACACACTTTTCCTCTTTGCAGCCCTGCAAGGAAAATTTCTCAGAGTTTTGTTAAGTTTCTCAGCACTGATTGAAACCAGGCCTCAATGCCAAGGTGGGCAGGAAGAGGATGGAGACATCAAACATTCCATCCCATTCAAAGCCTCGGGTCACACTGGCTTGATAAGTCAGTGTTCAATGACAAGCCCCTCTCACAGGTGATACCCATCAAATTATAAGCTATGGCTTACAACTCTAAGGACTTTGTGTAGGGATGTGGGGATCAGAGCCATGGGCTTGAATTTCTGAGGTCAAAATTCAAAATTTCCAGATTATCATGGGCCAAAAAGGAATAGAGTTATTTTCTTGAGTGCTGGCTCACCTCAAAGTTTTATTTCTCTAGTTCAGTCATCAATGGGTCAATATTTTAGCCATTCTGAAGACAAGGTTATTGAGCCTGTCTGGGTACAACTCCAAAGAAAAGAAACACAACTTTCCTGTTTCCCAAACCAAAAAACAAAACAAAACAAGCATTGAGGAGGTCCCTTTCTCTTTGGTCATCATGTATAAGATGGTCTATCACATGTTTGTGGAGCCCTATGATAGGGGCTTTGGCTCTGAGCGACTCTCCAGAGTACCAAAAAAAAAAAAAAAAAAAAAAAAAAAAACCCAAAACAAAACAAAACAACAACAACAAAAACCAAACCAAAAAATCGTACCATTAATGTCAGCATGGAGCATGCACAACCGTCAGGGATTTGGTGTGCTTGGCAGAGGGACTCTACCCAAGTTTTTCTCCTGTTGTGGGTCCCTGATTTGCTACTGTATGTATCTAGGAATGAAATCATTTTAATACCTTACATAGCTTTTGGATTCGAGCCAAACATATCAATGGGCTCAAATGAAATATAAGATTGATTTGTTCAGCTTATTTCTCACTGGCACTGCTCAGACTCCTTGAATCCCAGAGACACAATGAAATATGATAGCATGGACTGGGCAAGAAAAACCCACTGAGGGTTTTTGAGGCAGGGTTTCTCTTATTTGCCCTGGCTTTCCTGGGACTCTGTAGACCAGGTTAGCCTCAAAATCACTGAGATCACCTGCCTCTGCCTTCCAAGTGTTGGGATTAAAGGCAAGTACCACCACCTGTGCCCACCAGTTTCTACATTTCCCCTTTTTATTCACAGCATAAACTCTACATTTAGACCTTTGTTAATAGAGAGCATCCAATCTCCATATTAATTTATAGGTATAAAAAATGGAATACAGAATAAGTAATGGAAAGAGAGGAATAGTTGAAGGAATTCCCCAACATGTGCTTTTGTACATTTGTAAAAGCATTTCCTAGCACATATGAAGGTCAAGGAAACATGTGGCTGATACCCACTGTGCTGTGTGGAGAGTATTCTCCAGTACTGTATAGTGTAATGCTTGCCAAACTGCGCATGGCTGCCCTGGTCTATGAGAATCACATTGTAAAATCAAATGTTTCTGTTCTTCCATGCTTCCTACTCACTATTGGCTAGGCTTTGAATCATTCTGTTTTGGGTGGAATTCTGATGTTGGAATTCTTGGGTTCAATCCCTGGTTCCACCACTTACTATGTAATCTTGTGCAAACAACTTAGCCTCTTTGTGTCTTGGTCTCCTGCACTGCAGAGCAGGAATTGGAAGTTTCCAAGGCTATGGGGCTGATGTAAGATATAAGTATTGTTCATAGGTGTCAGCAATGGAGACTGCCAAAATAATTATCACTGTTGATAAGGGACATCCAAGTCTGGCCTGCTGCGCAGACCACTTCTGAGCCCTTCCAGCTCCTTCTGTTCATGCAGGGTTCACCCTTTCATAGATACCCTGGCCCTCCCATGCCATTTCTTCTGTGGGCTTTAGGCAGAACATCCCCAGCTATGGGTTACTTTATCACAAACACACAAGCTGCAGGAACACCTACCTCACCACTGCCCCAGACCCTGCTAGTGAATCAGGTGACTGTTAGACTCCTTCCATGTCTCTCTTTCTAGTAGTTCATGTGCATGTGTGTTGGATTTGAGAAGGAAATAGAACCAACCATGAATTGATGGAATATTTCATTGTCAATAACCATGAGTTTGGGGGTAGTGGTGGTGAGGTAATGATGGATTTTGGTCAAAGATGAGCCCCAGAGCAGAGGCAGAAGGCAAGTGTTCTTGTTTCACAGGCAGTGACTCTATGTATGTGTTGAGTTAGGAGTGGGGTGTGAGTTTTGGAGATAGATCTGGAAATCAATGATTGAGTTATTGATGGAGATCTAAGGATCAGGGGGACAGAGTGAACACTCTAGTAGGAAGGCTAAGGCTAGCAATGAGTATGAACCATGGGAACAGAATATTTTCCTCTCATTGATCCTTTGCTCATTCATCTGACAAGTTTACAGAGCATTCATTGTACTGTGGTATCGAGTACAAAGGATTCCATGGAGAAGAATTGCTAACTTCTTGGAGTTTATCTTCAAGTCCTGACAAGTTAACACAATCTTTAGAGCATGCATCACACATTAGGATCATAGTAGGTGCAGAGTGGTTTGTTTTCTAGAGAAAACTTGGTGCCAGCAGGGAACAGTCTTTGGGTCAGAATGACGGGGCTAGATTGGGGGAGTATGGTAAGATGAGGGTGGAGAGGTGAGGATCCTAAGAAGTTCTTAGAATCAGAAGTTAATGCTGGGCATAATGGAGCAAACCTTTAATCCCCATACTTTGGAGGCAGAGGCAGACAGATTTCTGATTTCAAGGCCAGCTTGGAACAGCTAGGCCTACAGAGATAGATCCTGCCCACAACAAACAAAAAACAATATAAGGGTGGGGCTAAGGCCATAAGATACTTTGGGGACTTGTGTTGGATCCCCAAAACCCGTGTAAAATGATGCCCTCAGGTAGCTGAAATTGCTCAGTGGGTAAAAAGGGGCTTGCCCTCCAGCTTGATGGCCTGAGAGATTGCTGTCTAGAACTGACTTGATGTGGGAATGTCTTTCTGTATGCTGTGAATATCAATCTTTAAATAAAGGAGTTGTTTTGGCCCGTGACAAGCACCATAGAAAAAGTAGGAGGGGAAATCACAACATAGGTAGGAGAAGCAGGGCAGAGTCAGAGACAGACCGAGCCAGCTGCCAAAGAAGAAACATGTGAGGAAGGCCACATGGCAGACAGAATAATGAAAATGGGTTGAGTTAAGATGTAAGAGCTATAGCAATGTGCCTGAGTCATAGGCCAAACAGCATGAACTTAATATAAGTGTTTGAGTCATTTCTGGGGGCCTAATCAGCTGAGGGTGGCTAAGGGGTCTGGTGCAGCAGGTCTGTGGGTCTGGACCTCTGGCCGCCTGGGACCAGGAAACCTCATTGCTACACTGACTTCTACAAATTATCCCATGACCTCCATCAGTATGCTGTGGCACATGTGTTTGCACACACAGGTGATATTATAAAAAAAAGAAATGAAACAAAACAGACATGATTATAGGTGCTTCTAAGCCCAGCACTAGGAAGATAGAGGTAGGTGGATCTCTGTCTACTCAGGCAGTCTAGCCTACTTGGTGAGTTCCAGGTCAACAAGTCACAAAATACAAGGATGGATCCTGAAGACTCATACCTGAAGTTGTCATTTGGCCTCTACTTATATATCCACAAAAACGTGTGTATCCCCCCTTCCCTATAGATACATATACACATACATGGGCATGCACGCACATGTTAAGGGACTTGTTCTTTATTTTGAGGGCACTCTGTAGTAGGAGGTTTCTGGCTCTGACTTTCAGGCCTATAGCCTCAAGGTTTAGGCCCGCAGACCCACAGACCCACAGAGACACACAGATGCTTACAATAGTTTTAGGCTGATTGGCCTAAGGCCCAGGCATATGACTTACTAACTCTTTACCCTTAATCTAACCCATGACTCTTATCCTGTTCAGCCATGGGGCTTGGTACCTTTTCTTAGAGCAACATAGTTTCCTCTGCTTCTTCTGGCTTCTCTCTGGCATTCTGCTCTGTTCTTCCAGTTCCCAGACTTCTCCTAGTCTGGTAGCCCCACCCACACTTCCTGTCTGCCTTTGGCCAACCAGTGCTTTTTATTAAACCAGTGGGTGGGACAATTATTTACAATGGAACAACATACTCCCCCTACAACACTCTTTAGTATATAACAAGCATCAGTCAAATGGCATACAAGGCCAGGGAACAGTTATCACAAATAATATTTTCCGGGACCAAGAGATGGCTCTGTAGTTAGTTCTACACCAGTTCTAGAGGATCTGATACCTTCTGGCCTCTAAGGGCACCAGTCATGCATGAGGTACATTGATGTCCATGCAAACAAAACACCCATACATATAAAATAAAAATAAATTTTTAAAAGTAATTTTTTTATATGAGGAGGACTCAACTGAGAATACTCACTGGGAGGGTTACTCCCCTGTGTTTTCAGTAGACATCTCTCTGATGGAAGAGCAAGGCCCTGTCTGAACTCCGCAGCCACACCAGTCACCTCTCCCTAGGCAGAGTATGCAAACCCTGGGGCAGCCTGTATTTGCTGTGGGTGGCTTTTCACAAAGCCACCGGGAAGGAAAGGAGCCCTGTCATTTGTGAGCTTCTGGTAGCCACACTCAGAATTCTCAGTTTGGCCCTCAAGGTCGTTCAGCCTCTCTCACCCAAACTAATCCCACTCCAGGCAGGGCTTGCCTCTAGTCAAATGAGTCTCAGACTCTGCCCTGCTCTTTTTCACAATCCCAGAGACACACCTGTAAAGCAGGACTGATCACTCCTGTTCAGGAAGTGATCATGTTCTAGCACAGAACCTGGTGCCCAGTCATTTTTCAGCTAGGCTCAGGAGTCATCAGACCCAAATTCTAGACCCTTGCCCACCCATACTAAATGTTTTCAGGGATTTCCTCTACTGTGAGGAAACAGATGCAGAGACACACAAAGTAAAACTAAAACAGATACAATAAAAGGAAGCAAGACCATGCCTGGGAGAGACAGCGGCAACAACCTACCATTTTGTAATCCATTTGCTTTCTGTCTCCTCTTTGGATGGTAAATATGTCTTTTTACGTAGCTCCTCTGTTGCCCAATGGAGCTACTTATTTCTCACTTAATTCATGATCTCTATGGTGTTATTAATATTCCAATGCAAATCATCTTGAGTCTCAGGACTGCTTTGAGAAATAAGTGCAATTACATACGCAAAGCGTCTTGGACCTGGCACCCACACAGCAGTTTTAATGTTAAAAATGATGATGAAGCTGTTATCCATCTCTTAAGCTCAGATACATATGAGATCTCTCCAAGTTGAGGAGTCTCTCTGGTATGCTGACTCCCAGAGAAACAATTATAACCATAATGGCTACTGCTTATTGGTGATTAGTCACTGGACAGCAGCCATTTCCGTGGTCTGTGTCTTAACCCAGTTCTTTTCATGAAAACCTGAGAGGCAGGACCTGTGAGTTTTATGTGGATAAGGAAACTGAGGCCTCAAAATATCAACTAACTAAATAAGGTGTATAGTTAGGAAGTCATGGTGACAGTCTTGGACCAAGTGGGCTAGTCCCACAGCCCGAATACTGAACCACGGCTTTGGAGGCATGCTGACCAACTTCTGTTTGCCCCTAGACTCCCAGCTTACAGGCCCTTCCTGCTTTCCAAGCAGAGTACATTGCTCCATCTCTACACTCCCATAGGACTGACCATAAAGAGAACAATTAGCTTCTCTAGCAATTACCACATTAGCATTTTTAAATGTGTGTGTTTACCAGTACATGAGTTTCTTTAGGAAGAATTTCTGCTTATTCAAGGTTGTGTACTTCGCACAGGGCTTGGAACCTTTCTGAAATACATCAATACCCATCGAGTCTCAACTGAACTGACTGTAGAATCTGATGCTGGTGGGCAAGGTAACTGCTGGAGGGAAAACATGGTTCAGGGGAAATTTCAAGCAGCAAGAACCATGGTGCGGCATTAACCTATTGAGTTTTTGTGCCATGAGGTCAGAGATGGGTTTTCTGTTTTCTCCAGCTGGAATGGTTTAAATCCCCCTGTTATAAAGATGACTCTTCTAACCACTGCCTCTAGCCTTGTTGGCTACAATGTTATTCTCCTTCAGTTCTTTCTAGGACGGTTCAGTTCATGAAAGATGTTAGTGCCTCCTAAACTCGACAGGAGAATGAGAGGTCCTGCCGGAACCTGTGGTTAGCAGCAGTTAGTAATATTTCACCAGTGATTGTTACATAAGCTGAATGAATGCTGAGGAGCCTCAGCCCTGTCCTGCTGTGAGGCGAACTTCCACAGTATACATGGCACTGCCCTCTATCTGGATAACGCCTTAAGACTCACAGACCTTTCTTCCCATTTGTTCCTCTGCTTCCTCCAATACCCCACTGGAGTGGCTGTGAGAGGCTCCAGAGAGGCCAGGGCTTTTGCCCTTGCAGAGAAAGATGAAGTTGGGACATGATCTTGCTTTCTGAACATTTGCAGGGCATAGCATGCAAGACGACCTAAGTAGCTGATTTGCTGCTGATATTTCCATCCCCATGCCTTGTTTTATGCCTCCAGATACCTCTTTCTGAGCACTGGTTGACTGGGTAAAGGTGTGCGACTCTACTCTGGTTCTAAGTTATTGTGATTCCCCTGACCTCTATGCCCTTGACCACTATGGCTGACCACAGGCCCAGGTTGGACTGTTCCACACTGGCTCAGGGCCACAGCAACCACAACAGGCCAGCAGCCTGTGTTGACAGAGGTCTCTATTGTATTTCAACTTCCTCAGAGAATGTGCTACTACACCCAGACTATCTCAATCTAGGTGGCGTTTGCTGCGTGTGGGAACTTTTACAGACAGGTTTGTGAAAATGCAGGATGTGTGCAGGAATCCATGCTGGCTGCAGGGAGAGAGAAAAATGGTGTGTGGGGGAACGTGGGCGGGAGGGGGGCGCGGGCTGGGGGGGGACTGGAGAGAGGAGAGTTCTAGGCATCTGCCACTGAAAAATGAGGCAAAGACATAGTGGATTCTAAAATACAGCTGAAAGAGAGGTAGTTTGGGCAGCTGAATCCCATTAAGAAATCATGAGCAAGCTTTGTGTTCCTGCCGATGTGATGAAGAGGAAAAATAATCTCCTAGGGCTTCACAAAGAAAACATTTTGTGAGCAGAAGGCTTAAAGTTCTGCAACTCAAAATGGAAACAGCTTGCTAGGCACCCAGCGGGCCCAGGAAGGAATCAAGCTTGTTCTAAAGCCCTTGCCCCCGGGAGGCTCTGGGAAGGAAGTTCCAGGGCTTGGGCAGAGCACCTGCAGAGGAAGCCAGAGTCAGGTGGGCCCCTCGGAAAGGCAGCCCAAGGCCAGGATGCTGATGGAGCAGACAAAGCCACCTTTATATTCACAGCCTTTCACAAAGGCATTTCACACCAACAGATAAGGTAGAATTTGTGGTGTTCTTGGCTTCCACCCTTAGGCTGCACCTAGACTTAGTTAACCAAGTTAAGCCTTGTTCTAAAATAAAGTCACACCGCCAATTGAATCTTTAAAGAAATTCAAATTTAAGCCACCCCAAGCACTAAAACAGAATCAGCACATCTATTCTTGGTAGGCTTTGTGATTGACAAGTGGAACATGGTCTCCGTGGGTAGCAGAGATTGTTTTGTAGGCTTTGTGCTGTGATAAAAAAGGCCAACTTGGTCTCACATAAAAGCAGCGTGTTTACATTGTATTTTAAAACTATAACGTGCACACAGATATGAAATAAAGTCGTTTAACCAAGCTTGTTTTAGAGGGCTTTGAAGATTTATTATCTATTTTTGAACGTACCTAGATTTATGTTAGGAAGATCGTGTTTCAGTAGACCTCAGGGTACAAGTGGACGAAGGAACTAAACAGTCTAGTGTGTTGGGGTCTTGTGGGAGGGAGCATCCAGTGGTGCCTTTTAGAGTGGATATGAAGGCTAGGGGGGAGGAGAGCCGATTCTGTCCTAGCCCCTGAAGGCACACCTGGCCAATGGCAATTAGCCCCACCCCGCCCTGAGTTCTGACGTCAAGCTCCACCTTTGACCCTTCCCTCTTATTGTCCTGACTTTCCCACACACTGCCCGAGGGTGTGTCTTCTCAACCCCCTCCCTCTCTTCTCTCTCCTCCTCCTTTCTCTCTCTCTTGATTTCTGTCCATTATCTCTTCTTCCTCTCTTCATAATAAGGTGGTCCCAGTCTAAGTGTCTCCCTCCATGCCTTCCACCGCGCCCACATGGGGTATGGGGCCTCCATCCACAGCCATCGGCATATCGGTTATATAACAACATAATGGGGGAGTTGGTTCTGACAGCACCCTTTTTTATTTTTTATTTTTGGCAAAAGTTCATCAAATTTTGAACTCATGATCCTTCTATCTCCAACTCCTGAGTGCTGGTATTACAGGCTTACAGGCATGTGCCAACACACTTGGCTCAAAGGGCCTGTTCAAAACTGGCTCTTGCCCAAAGACAGCATTAACTCACAGGGTGGCTAATGATTCTATGCAACCTTTGAGCCCAAAGACACGCTTTAATTTAAAAAATTAAAAAGAAAATGGGTTGCATATGACAATGACTTGAGAGAGACAGCCAGGCCTATCTTCTGATGTTTCTGGTGACTGGTCTTGTTCAGAGCAGACTGGTTTTAGCAGGTGTTCATCTTGCTATTTGGCACTTAATAACGTGTGCATTGTGCCAAAGATACTGGAATCATCTTTATTATTTGAACACAAAGGACCAGCATGGCTCCATATAGCACCCTGTTGGGGACTGAGTACCTGGCAGAACGTTATGGCCATTACTCATGCTATCTACTATCGCATCCCTCTTGATGCCTTCTCTGAGATCTGGCTTCTCTGATAGTTCCTTTCTTAGAAGCTACTAGAAAAGATGGGAGAGCTGATGAAGGAGGACTGCATTCCCATGAGATGGTTCCTCTGCCCTTTGTCACTTTTCTTTCCTGGTCTCCTTCCCTAGGAATGATAAAGGCTCCTCAGGATGCTGGCATTACAGCTGGGTGAGAGGGCTCCTCAGAATTGTCACTGAGCAGACCCTGCTGTGCAGAAACATCTCTTTCCTCCAGTGTGTGGCTAGTTTTAGCACTATAAGAATATACTTGAATGCATTAAGCACCTGGAGCTTAATGACTCACAGTCATTCTCTGCCTGTCTGGGCTGGAACCCTAGCCATGGCATAGGACACCCAACCTTCCTCAGAAACGAAAAGGGACCAGATCACATCCATTTATATCAGTGTATCTACAAAAAAACTTGAGGCTGACATCCATGCAATCTCCTTCTCTTAGATGTGTGTTTGTTGGGGGTTGACCATAAAAGAATTATATAACTTAAGAATATGAACAAAATTGTCTTCTCTCTCCTCGAATTGTCTGTGAAATTGCAGACGAGTCTGTAAGTCGTTCTCTTAAAATGGAACAAAAGAGCTAGCTTGACAAGACTGCCCCATTGATGGGAAGTAGCAGCTCTTTTCAAGTCGTTCCTTCAAAGACTTTGGCATCCTGAATTCAGTACATTCTCTTTTCGACTGCCATAGGCATTTGTTTTTAATATGTCTTTATAGAGTAAATGATTCAACAGGGCACTTCAAAACTGCATTTCTGACCAGCAAAATAAATGCTGGCTCCAGATGTTTCTCATTTTTCCCACTAATTCAAACTCTGAAAACTCTTGTTATAGAGCATCCACTTAATCCTAATGTTTTACATTCCTCTCTTTCACAATCTCCTTTTGCATCTCTCACCAAAGTCATCTATGGGATAATCTACCCAGGATGCAAGTGTACCTTCCCCAGCATAACCTGAGAGGTGGGCACACAGATCCTTCTCCAAGGGTCTTTTCATGTCCTCTGATCCTCTGATGCCTGCATTAGTCATCCAAATGACCTTTTGGATTTTGTTTCAAGCCTAGTTGACTTTAGAGAAGCTAAGTTGCCACTCTGTGCCCTTCTACTTTAAGATGGGCCGTGTATGATGGTCTAGCCTTCCTGGCCTCATGCTGCAAGCAAGGGCCAGCAGAGACCAGGGTCTAGAGAAGCAAGAACAAGGAAGTAACAAGACAATGATGCCGTAGTGGTAATGGAGATGTACACAGGTGAGATATTTAATGGAGCCACTTGACCTTTGCCCCATACGCTTCTGCTTCCCATGAGATCTTTGTTAAATTTTAAAATGTGTAATTCTATTAATGAAATGATTTTAAACTCCTTTGGTAGTTCAGAAACATCCCCTCTAGGCTTGTGTGTTTGAACACTTGGGTCCTAGCTGGTTGCCTTGGAATGTCCTGGCAGAGATGGGCCACTGGGAGTTGATTGTGAGCATTATAGCCTGGCCCTTGTTTTAGTCTATTTTTTCTGTTTCTTGACCCACCAAGATGTAAACAGATGGCACAATAGGCTCCTTCTGCCACAACTGTGCCACGCCAGTCACTGTGCATTCCCTACCACAGTCTATTCTGCCCTCAGAAACTCAGGGCTCAAATAATCCTCACTCCCTAAGTAAATTTCTGGCATGTTTCCTTGTACCAATGAGAAAGATAACCAGTGCAGTTGTGGCTAGTGTTTACTAAGCTTGTTGATGTTGCAAATGCCCCTTGTTAGCCTAACATTTCTCAGGACAGTCTTAAAAAGTGGGTCCTGTTATCTCTCTCCACTTTGCAAGTGAGGAAACAGAGTCTTGAAGACTCTAATGATGACTTGTGCATGATACAGAGAAGACATGAGTTTTGTATAAATGTGTATGGTGTATGTATACATATATACATATACACATATGCATATACATATGCATGTGTGTGCACAGGTGCATGCATGTGTGGAGGCCAGAGGTCAATGTTGGCTATATTCTCTACCTTACTTTTTTTTTTTTTATAGATTTATTTAATGCACTATTGGTATTTTGCCTGCATGTATGTTGAGTTGTGAACTGCCATGTGGTGCTGGGAATTGAACCCAGGTCCTTTGGAAGAATAGTCAGTGCTCTTAACTCCTTGAGCCATCTTTTCCAGCCCCACTCTACCTTACTTTTTGAGACATTGAGTTTTGTATCTGCCTGTCTCCAGCATTTGGGATACAGACACATGTCTCTATGCATAGCTTTGATGTGGGTGCTCGGTATCTGAATTCAGGTCCTCATGCCTGGTCAGAAAGCATGTCAATCCCTGATCTACTCCTCCAGGCCCTCATTCTTATACTTGTGAAGGAGAGATCATCTCAAGCAAAGGCCTTTGTTATCATTTAGCCAACATTTCAAAGAGATGCTATCTTTATATAAATTGCTCCTACGAAGAACAGATGCTTCACAGCTGTCCTCAGAGGCACACCGAATCACACTGCTGGCAGCTATCACTGGCCATCAGAGTTCCCAGTATTGGGTATTTCAGAAAAACTCCAATACATTCTAAGCATTGCAAGAGCACAAGATCATATTTGAGCAACGCAACCATTTGCAGATGACTACAGAAGTGACAATCTAGCACTTCTAGTCCACGTTAAGGTCTTAATTCGTTTATAAAGATAATGACCTATAGACATAAGGTATAAAAGTTATCCATCTTAGATGTTTGGTGCCCATGGTAGACATGTCATTTGTGATTATTTCCCTTCTCAAAACAAATAATGAACTTAAATTAGATATTAATTGACAGCTTTGGCGAAATCCTAGTTTTCATAGATTCTTAGATAACACTTAAGTTTCATAAAGACAAAGTGTTTGGAATGAAGTATAATTTTATGACGCCGACTTTAGCTTATTAGATGTAGGATGGATTAACTTGAAGAGACAAAAGGCAATGGAGAAAAGTAAGACAAGAGAGACATCTAGACCAGTACATTCCATCAGAGGGAGAGTTTCTGTTCCTGTGGTTCTTGAAGTAATGCAAAACTATTAACATTGGATGTGCATCAGAATCACCTGAAATATTTTTGATAAATCACAAAGAAGACCCTGAGATGTGCTCCCAGGGGGTGCTTAGCTGCTGATCTGGGAACCTCATTTCTTTAATTAAAAAAAAAAAAATTCTTGGTGTGTGTGTATGTGTGTGTATGCGTGTGTGTGTATGTATGTGAATGCGTGTGTGTGTATGTGTGTATATGTGTGTATGTATATGTATGCATGTGTGTGTATGCGTGTGTGTATGTGTGTGTGTGAGTGTGTGTGTGTGTCTAGAGGCTGGAGTTGATATGCAGTATCTTCCTTGATTGCTCATCGCCTTATTTTTTTCTTATTTTATGGTCTTTCACTCAACCTGGCTTGGCCAGGAATCTGTTTTGTCTCCATGCCACTCTTAGCATTGGGTTAGAGATGCATGCTGCCATATCAGTATTTTACATGGGCACTGGGGATCTGAACTCAAGTCCTTATGCTGTGTGGCAATATTTCAACACCTAACCATGCCCCTAGTCCCTTGAACCCTTATTTCTAGAAAGAACATACTCTGAATTATATGTATCTGGAGATCTGGCTTGACTTTTCCCAGCTTGTGTTCTAAATTCTCTCTCCATAGCTGATAACATCTTTGGATCTTATAAACTTGTGGTTAATTTTTTAAAATTAAGCTTATAGTTTCACATTTAATAAATCTTACCTGGTAAAAACTGGTGAGTTTCCAATAGGAAGAATGTTCGAGGGAAAATAAATGGATGCAAAGCTGTTGAGAGAAAGATAAGGGATAATCAAGAAAATAAAATTAATTTTATTATCATGATGGTTGATATTCGCTCTTAGACTGGATAAACACGGTAATAAGGAGATAAGTTATATTCTATAGCAGTTTCCACTATCAACCTAAACACAAATGCAATCAAGTCTAAACAGTGGTTAAAAAAGAAATTTTTATGGTTGAGCAATAAATTCTATTGAATAGAAAACAATAAAATCACACAACCCAATGCTCTAAATAATGTTAATTGACATCTATTATTACCCAGGTTTTGTTTGCCTAAGTTATGGAACTGTTTTGAAATGATGATGATATTAAACTAAATTTTTAGAGGCAGGATCTTAGTGTGTAGCTTAGGCTGGCCCAAACTCAAGGGATCTTAGTGTGTAGCTTAGGCTGGCCTAAACTCAAGACCTTCCTGCCTCAGCCTCCTGAGTGTTGGAATTTCCTTCCTTACCAGGATCTGCTCTACCACCCCCACCTCCACCTCAGGAAATGCTGAGAACAGTCTTTGAAGAAGTCCTTTCTCCCTATTTACTTTCACAAATTCTGGGTATGTTGCTTATATCTGAAGTTCTATGTTAGCTGTGAATATTAACACATTGGAAGTTTTTACATTAAAAGCTCTCAGCTTAAGAAGCTGGGAGTGCAGCCCAGTTGTAGAATGCTTACTAAGCATGTATGAAGTCCTGAGTTTGATCCTTGGTACCATAAAAACTGAATGTGGTGGTATATGCATGTAATTCTAGCACTTGAGAGGTGGAGGCAGGAAAATCAGAAGTTCAAAGTCATCCTTATCTACATAGTGAGTTTGAGCTGGGATGCGTGAGACCTTGTCTCAAAAACAAAGCAATTTGAGACTTAAGTTTTCCTCTTAATAATTGGATAGGCTGGGCATGTTGCTTAGTGGATAAAGCACCCATCTAACACCAAAGGGGTATAAGGCCCTGGGTTTGATCCTTAGCACCTGAAAATCAAAGAACATTTGACTTGAGCATATTCAATACAAATCTGTTATCCCAGCACTAGGGAGTCTGGGGCTATCTCAGAGATCAAAGCTAGCCTTGGTTATGTAGTGAGACCTTGTCTCAACAAGCAAATAAGAAGACACTCTGTCAAGAACCTGATCTGCATTTCTTTATGATCTCCAGGATCTAGAACCGAGTGGCAAGCACCTGGCCATCAGCAGCAGCCTTGGCTGTCTCTTCTCTCCTGGCCCATGACTTCCCTTCTAACCTTATTTGACATTGGTATTGGAGTGATGTTTGACCCCTTGTGAGCCTTTGGATCTTTAATGTTTTCTGTACATTAGCAGAGTCTTTTTGGAAATGTGCACATATTCTGTTTGATAAAAACAAGAAGTCCCTAATCTCTCAGCTTCTTTTGCAAATAAAACACTTACCCACAGAACACAATACCTAATAAAGTGCTGCCCTTGGTCTAGAGGGAAAATGCATGGACAATAAACATGTGGGATTTAGCTTTTTGCTCTGAATGTATATCATGGATCATGCAATGGCAGGGCACCCAGCTGTGCTCATAGGAAGGTTTAGGACTTTCCACTATTTTTGTCCATTTATTTAATTCAGGAAGCCAATTTTAGGTGAGGAAATTTGGGTTGACAAAGTAGCTAGGTTGAGGTTGTCTACTGTATTTTTTTCAGAAAAGCTTCCAGTCTATAGAGAGTTTCTTTCAAACAGAGAATTGCTCTCTCTATTTGAAATTCTACCTGTAGAATATCCATATTCCCTATAAAGGTAGGCATGTCGCTATGAAAACAAGGAAGTGGGCAGTCACTTCCTTGATATCCAAGTTGAAGAAATGAAGAGCATGAAGATGAAGTCAGCGTTAGCAGAGAGTGTGAGAGGTGGAGGGAGTTTCCCAGCAGCCATGCACTGATGCGTGTAACTATCCCAGCATGTGCATTTCTCTAGCTCAGTGGACACTGTCTTGGTCCTCCTAATAACCAGTTATATGAACTTGGGCAGATCTGCAAGCTCTTCCTGTTCCATTCCATGCCAATAAGGGATTTGTGTTAAATAACTCTGTGACTCCCTAAAGATGGAGCATGGTATTTTCTCAAGTAGAGGTGTCTGCAATACAGGAAGGCCAGCTTGCTTTGATTTAGGAATTGATGTGTAGCCCTTAACTTTGGCCATCTGTGTCCAGCCTGGAGAGCGCACAGTTGGTTCTACGGTCACACTGATCTCCTTTCAGTTCAGTCTGTTCCTCGATGTCTGGGCTCTCTGGTTATTATTAGATACTCTTTCACCCCTTGTTATTAAAAAACTCCATCATCTCTAAGTCCCAGTTTTCTCTACCTGGTTTACAGTGAAGATTTTCTTTTCTGCTTGGAGCCATAAAGTGTATGGGGGAGGAGCAACTTGCAATTCTCAGAATGGAAAATTTATTAAAAATATTACATGAAACATTTGAGTTGTTTATAAAAGGGAAAAACCCACTTTGTTTTGATTTTAATTTTTCATTGATTGCAAAGCTTACCTTGTCCTAACAAAGCAAGATTTTATTGAAAAGTAGTGTTGAGAGAAGAAATCATGAAGGGAGGGATATATTCAATATGAACAGGAGTCAGGGTCAAGTACAACAGCTTGTTATCTAGAGTGGGTCTTAGGGCATCAAGGAAGTGTGAGCCAGGAAGCCTTTCTCTATTATTCTCTTTCCTCCTTCAATTCTAACAGGTACATATTATAGAGTAACTATAAGATATAACAAGGTAAAACTTCCCAAGTTTCCACTACCCACAAACTCATGAAGTTAACATTTTGCTGTCTATGCTTCCAGATTTCCAGCAAATATAAGCGTGCACATTATGTAGTTGTAAAAAGTTGTGTTATACTATAAATATTTCTACATGTGAATGCACACAAACATTGTGTGTATGTGAATGTGTGTATTCATAAATTACAGCAGGGTCTACACTAGGTTGGGATGCCACGTGTCGTAAAAGATATAATTGGAAGGCCAGTGATAACTCCATGAGTAAGGGCACTTGCTACCAAGATGGATGACTTGCGTTTGATCCCCAGGCCTCACGTGGTAGAAAGAAAGAATGAACTCTTGCAAGTTGCCCTCTGTCTTCTGCATGAGTGTCCTTGTCTGTACACACACACACACATACACACACACACACACACACACACACACACACACACACATACACACACATAAATAAAAAGGATATAGTTGAAGACATACCTCTAGAGCAGGAACCTAAATTAAAATCCTTTATTTTTTATATGTTTGTTAATCAGAACATGGACACGTAAAATATAACAGCACCATGTAAATTAATATTCATCAGCCTAACACTATCATAAAAGACATAGTGGAAATATAGTGTTTTTATGAATATACTAATGGAAAAGTAGTGCATTTTGGGAAATCATTGTTGGTCATCCTCTCAACAACTTCTGCTGTTGCTGTGATAAGAAACAGTTTATGAGAGAAAGGCTTTATTTTGACTCTGAGGTTGAGGTTACTGGTTATAGTTTATCACTGCTGGGAAGTCAGATCAGTAGGGGCCTGAGTTGTTGGACACATTGTATCCATACAGGAAGAGCATGGATGAATGCTTATATTCAGCTCACTCTCCTATTTACACTGTAGTTAATCCAAGCCTAGGGGTGGTTCCACCCACAGTGGGCAAGTCTTCCACCTAGTCTAATCATGATAATCTCCACATGACTGCCTAGAAACCTATTTTCCAGATGACTTTAGACTTCATCAATTTAACAAGTGAAATTAACTATCACAATCATTTTCTCTCCAGCTGACAATTGGGGGACTTGATGGAGGGAGAATGGATGGCACTCTTGGTACCACCCACATTGAAGTCACTGAAGCCTCAGGCAGAGGAGACTTGAGAATAAGGTCAAGTAGACAAATATTGGAGAGGATCCAAAGAGAGACAAGCTAATGTGGAGAATCTGAAATTGTTTTATGGTGAACTTCAGAGACATATATTTGTATGTAATGTCAAAAAGTAACTCATGTATAGGTCTCTCTCTCTCTTTCTCTCTCTCTCACACACACACTGAAATTAAAATTATTTGGGACAATATTAAGCTTGAGAGAATACATTCTGATATATTTTACTCTGTGTAATGCAATTCCTTTCACCCCATCCCATTCTGTTCCATTGTTTTTCTCTTTTGAAATAATTGGTCACGACATAGCAAAGTTGGTTTCTCAACTGTATGCTTCTTAGTTTGAAAAATATAAAGCTAAGGGTAAATGAATATTCATCATTCTGACACATTAATAAAAGACAACTAATTATTGTATATTAAGAGGGCTTCCTCTTAATTTATGTAAAAAAAGGTCTGTAATAATCACACAATATTAATGTTATTTATTTTCAGCTACTTAAAAAAGACAATATATTTGGGAGCATTAATCTATAGAATTCAGGCACTTAGAATAAATTCAAACTCAGGTCCTGTGTAAAATATGAAATATGCATATCGCTGTTTCAGAACAATAACTGTTACCACTTAGGGATGAGTAATGATCAGTAAATTTAACCAACCGGAACTCAATAAACACATCCTTTGATGCCAAATAGAGCTGCTCAGATGAAACAAGGACCCCAAACCAGGCTCTGAACTCAGATCAACTGAATCCCCTCCCTTCAATGACTATTATCTAACTCTAAGTTCAGAGCGCACCCTTTAAGAAAGTGCTGACCTCTAAAAGGAATGTCCTAGAAAAAGGGAGCAACCTTCTAAGGCAATATAGAACATGGCTTCCACCTGAGGTGTTGAGTCTTTAGAGCAGCTGGCCTGGTCCTTTCTTGTCTCCCTTCAGTGCTAATGGAGAGGACCTTCAGGGTCCCTTCCAGCCACCAGTACTTAGTGATTCACTCAAATGAAACAAAGCCAATCCTACCATCAGAAGCCTTTCTCCATTTCTGAAAACTAAAAGTGAGTAGGGTTGTTTCTTTCTAAATATTTAGAAATAATCCTCTAACCACCTTCTAGAAGGTCTAGAGGGGAGGGCTTTGCTTCTCATCACTTCCTGGTATTTGAACTTGGTGGGCTTATTTGGTGCCTTCATGAAGCATCTTTTTTAGCCCAGTGGGGCCAATTATAGCTGCCTAAATGGACTGCAGTAGCACGGATCATGTCTGCTTCGAATGTAATGACATCCTGTGAGGAAAGTAAGGTGATTTGAAGATTCTGTTCACACAGTTCTGAAAGTTGTCGGACTTGTCATTCCAGGTGTCAGAGTTAAAATGCTCATCTTCCTTGGTGCCACCTCCTGTGTGCCCATGGAGAGCAGAACAAAGGGAGGGGATGCAGGCAGTACCATCTAAGGAGCCAAGCAAAAGGTCGGCCTTTTGAGTCATGATGACCTCTGAGTGACAACCGCTTCCCAAAGAAGCTTTCACTCAAGGCTTTTATAGGCTGTGCAAAAGGAAGTGACTGGAACCAGTAGTTGGCCAAGGGAAGCATGGGAAAGGGAGGGGGCTGTGAGTACTCCCCTTCTGAAAGACAGTGTCTTTGTGTTTTTTCAGTCTGATCAAATATAATACACACAGAACACACAACCCTTTTCCTGTATTAGGGAAATATCGCTTCTTTTGATAACATCTTTCTGTAAGTCACTGGGCACCTATCCGGTTTTGACAAACACAAGTTCCTACATGCAATGGAGTCACTCTTATGTGAATGGCTTATTTAAACATTTGCTTGCTTTTTTTCTTGAAAGAAGGTTGTTGCCTGGAGGGCCTTTCACAGAGACCTGGACCACTCTTTCTAACACTGTTCTGTTCTTCAGAAGATTGTAAATCATCTTTTAAATAGCCCATTATTCTAAACACTCTGCTGTCCTAAGTCTTTCAGTCAACTTTGTCTTAGGTCGGCTTTCTTTGTGACCCGGGTGCTCTACATTCAAATGGAGGCCACATAATCAATCCTCCCACATGCCGACTCATCCACTCTGTTTCCTCTGAACCAGGGTCTTCCATTCCATCTCCTTCCTTTTCACTGAAGCCCATTTCTTTTCCATTGCATCATTTTAAGAAAACATCAAAAGGTGATTTGGTATAGAATGAGGTCGCACATATTTCTACCCAATTTCATTTTTTGAGAGAAGAAACTGGGGACCAGAGATAAGCTAATATCATGTGTCTCAAAGAGCAAAGACAAAAGCCCTAATTCATCCTCTAGTGCACCACCCATGAGATTACCAAGTTTAGGATCTTAAGTGTTTAAATAGTGACATACTTGAGTACAATGTAGAAAAAGACTCAAGCAGGATATGAAATATGACAAAAACCTAGAGAGTCTCAGAGGAGAAATAAGATCTTGTTAGTTACTATGATAAAATGCTTGATAAAAACATCTTCACAAAGGCAATGTTTATTTTTGGCTCATGGGTTAAGAATAGAGTCCATCAAGGCAGGGAAGAATGGCGTCTTGAAGATGTGACTCACATTGCATCCCCAGTCAGGAAGCAGAAATGGATGAAGGCTTGTGCTTGGCTTTCTTCCCCCTTTCTATTTAGTTATAGCCCTGACCCAGGGGTGATGGTGCCCCACCCATATTGGGATTCTTCAGTTACCCTAGATGATTCTCATAGGCACTCTCAAGACAGGCCTATCTCCTTGGAGACCCGAAATCCTGTCACGTTGACAATCAATACTGCCATAGGCCTCTTGGCAAGGTGTAAAGTTACAGTGAACCAACGTAGCACAAATAGTTAATGAGGTTATTATGAATGAAATCTATATGTGGCCATGTCCCCAAAGGAATAATTCCTTAATATAAGATTTTAATTGGTGTCTTCAGGAAATACAGGTGGCTAGGAACTAGGAACTCAATGACTTATGACTTTGCAGTTAAGTATCATGGGATTTCTAAAAATAAGGTTGTCTTAAATATCTCTATACAGCTATTAAATCTTATTTTCAGTGACTAGGACTGGGCTTCTCCATGCTTGACTTTGTTAAGCACTTTAAATGGCATTCAGTGTTATCAGAGACCTTCTAATAAGTATGCTGCTTCACTTCTTCCTCAGCAATAGCTACTCAGATCTACATTTAATCAAAATTGTATTACAACTACAATAGCTTTTTTTCTTGTTATGGCTCTGGATCTATATAGCAACGAGGAGGCTTTAAAACATATTTAAAGCATACATTAAAATTCTTTGAATGGTTTGAATGGGAATGGCACCATATACTCATGAGTTTGAATGCTTGGCCCATAAGGATTGGCACTATTAAGGAGATGTGACCTTGTTAGAACAGATGTGGCCTTGTTGGAGAAAGTATGTCACTGTGGAGGTGGGTTTTAAAGTCTCATGTGTGTTCAAGCCATGTTCAGTGTGGCAGACTCCTTCTGCTGCCTGTGGATCAAGATGTAGAACTCTCAGCTCCTTCTCCAGCACCATGTCTGCCTGCATGCCGCCATGCTTCCCACTGAACCTCTGAAACTTTAAGCCAGTCCCAACAAAATGTCTTTCTTCATAAGAGTCGCTACGGTCATGGTGCCTCTTCACAGCAATAGAAACCATAACTGAGACCCTCATTATGGGGACAGCTGGCCATCATGGAAGAAGTCTGACTGCTTTTCTCTTGGCCAATAGCCCTGTTGGACCCACAGCCTGCAGTCATCACCACCAACTACTAGATGCAGCAGAAGAAAACCTAAGGCCACCTCAGCAGAATATTTCTTTCCAAAATTCTGACTCAAAGAATCCAAGGAAAAATGGTTGTATTGTGCCATCAAGTTAGGAACTAGGTTGGTATGTATTGAAAATAACTGGAACCATCCATAATTGCTATAATGCAAGCATTTTTCTTTTACTTTCTTCCCCCCCCCCCTTTTTTTTGAGACAGATGTACCTCTGACTGGCCTGGAATTCACTATGTACATTGCACTGGCCTTTAACTTTTAGAGATCTATCTGCCTCTGCCTCCCAAGTGTTGGATTAAAGGTGAACGTCATCATGTCTGACTTCTCATATATATATTTTTACATTTATTTTATTATTTATTTATATATGTGGTGTAGTACACGGATGTGAAGATGCTAGTGGCAGCCATAAGAGGGTTCCAGGTACTCTGGAGTTACAGGTGTTTGTTAGCCATACTATATGACTGCTAGGGATCCAGCTCTGGTCCTCTGGGAAAGGACATGCTTTTAATCTTTAAGCCATATCTCCAGCCACTTCTAGGTGTTCCTTTATTTAACCAAGTAGACCAATCAAAATCAACCATCACAAAGTTGAAGGGGAAATTGATGGGCTTTGGGATATACATTCAGGATAGGAATCTTGAGTTTGGGTCAAATTTTATAAAAGGGGAAAGTAAAGTAAATTAGAAATCTGTGAATGTAATTTTACAAAATAGTATAACTTTGTTGAGGACTTTTTTGCATGTGTGTGTTTCTATTTGATTTTTAAGTGCATCATTAGATTATTTATTTGAGATCTCTCTCTCTCTCTTGTGTGACCATTTATAGGTCTAAAGCCTCCTATTATAACTGTCTTGGCTAGTCCAAAGATTCAGTAAAATTAAAAATTTTATTTTCATTTGATTCTATAATTTTTATCCCCGACTTCTTCAGTGTTTTACTGCTCATTGAAGAATGTATTCAGTCTCTGCATGCTTATATATCAATGACTCTTTCCTTGTTCTTGATTTCTAAATTTATTCCATTATAACTTGATAGGATATAAGAAATTATTTTCTTTTTCTTTTTTTTTTTTTGTATTTGTTAAGACTTGCTTTGTGTCTGGGCAGTGATGGTGCACACCATTAATCCCAGCACTTGAGAGGCAGAGGCAGGCAGATATGCAAATTTGAGGCCTGCCTATGAATAGTGATTGCCAAGACAGCCAGGACTACACAGAGAAAGTCTATCTTGAAAACCAACAACAAAAATAAACAAGCAAAACCACGACTTTCTTTGTGATTTAGGATGTGTTCTGTGTTAGAGAAGTTCCATGGGCGACTGAGAGGGATGCTTTCCATATATGTTGGATGCTGATATTCTGTAGACATGCATTTGACTTAATGTAGATTAACTTTGCAGTTTCTTTTTCACGCCAGCCAGAATTACTCATCAACCAAGCAAAAGACAACGGATGATGAGGATGTGGAGAAGAGGAGCCCTTACACTTTGCTGATGAGATATAAACTAGTGGAAGCACTATGGTGTTCAGATTGGTGGTTCCGCAAAAAATTAAAAATAGTATCACTGTATGATCCAGCTCCTAAACATATTTCCAAAGGAGTCAACAGTAACATGCTATGAGACTTGATGTACTCTTCATAATTGGCAAGATGGAGAAGCAGCCTAGATGCCAACAGATGAATGGATATAGGAATTATGATACATATATACAATGGAGTTCTAATCAGTTTCAAAGAAGAATTAAATAATGACATTTACAGGAAAATGGGTGGAAGATCATTATGCTAACTAAAATCAGCCAGACTCAAAAAGACCAATATCGCATGTCTCTCTATGAAGAAAGTAGATTTATATAATTTTCTAATGGCTTAATATTAGAATATTTCTTTCTGTAAGATAAGAGTTTTCTGAAAATATAAACTATATTATCTTTGTATCTATATACATAGGTATATATATATCACATATACATGTATATATAATTTTGAATAAGATTACAAATGAGTCTTTGCTAGGTTTTTTTCTTTTTCAATGAATCATGTTACTATTTAAAACAAAACATAATTGAAATCATCTGCAAAAATCACAACTTTTACACTCCCTTCACCTTTATTCTTACTGAAAATGTCTATATATCCATCATTGTGAAAACCCTGGCTGGGGGTGAGTTCTTCAATTCAAGACTATTTTTCTGAAGCTCATCATGTCAATGTCAGGCTGAAGTCATAAGAAGCCACCCAAGCCTATTGTCAATTGAAATATAAGCTTTTCTCAGAAGTCACCTGCTATCCGTCTGCAGTTCTCTTACATGGCATGCAGTTATGGACTCAGCCTCAGTTTCCCACTTAAGGTACTCTCTCCACACTGGCAGTTTATAATCCATTCCCAGTGCTAGTGTAAAGGAGGTCCTTTCCAGTGCTAAAGGGACCATCTAGTTGAATTGTTTCTCTTGTTCCTTCCCTTATTCTAGTCCCCAGTGATTGACAAAAGCCTTCTTTGTCTAGAGTCCACAAGGGAAACTATATTGACAGTCTGAAATTAATGTTGTCATATATGGAAAGGAATTGGAGTCACAGTGATTTTGTTCCTCTTTGGTCATGGGGTGAGTTCATCACAGTCCTCCTGCCTCCCAGAGAGGAAGCTGGTGCAGACACTTCCTGCAGGAGGACTCCATCTAAAAGCACTTTCCAGGTTTAGATCAAGAACGCTGGACTCAGATAATGGCTCAGTCTTCCCAAAATCATGCTGTTTCTCATGGTGGTGGAAAACTCCTAAGTTAACATTTGAAGGTGTGTGTGTGTGTGTGTGTGTGTGTGTGTGTGTGTGTGTGTGTGTGTGTGAGTGTGAGTGTGTGTAGGGGGTGAGCTTCATAGATATCAGCAATCCAAAATTCATTTCATTCAACAAATGAATCTTTTAAAATGTGAATTTCAAATTATTTCTTTCTTATAGTAAAATGCTAGACTAGAAACTTTTGTTAAGAAAAGGCCAAGAGTAATCTTGGAGACTGAAGAAGTTCATCAAACAGGGGGTCAGAGTGGAATACCAGAAGGGCTTTCTGCAAACTTAAGCCTAAACCCCCAACCAGGAGGATCAGTTCAAAGAAGTGGAATGTCAAGCAGACACACAATCCCACTCTGCTCCCACAACAAGCCAATCTCAGTGCTGCTATTGGTTCATACTCATATATTCATGTTCCTGGTGATCACCATTCTGTCATATATAAAGCATGTAGAATACTGATATAAACAGTTTTAAGACTTATCAAGGGAAATTTAAGTAAATATAAAATTTTACTGAAGTTTGCTTTGGGTGATGTTCATTTTATTGCAACAGGGCATCTCTCTCTTTCCCTACCTAGATTGTGGTGCAGACAGCAATGATACAATATATCAATCAACACATTTTTTTCATATTAATAAATGTACTGCTGGTGTTATCATGGGAAATACCCAATGACTATAAGACATAGTCCCAGAATAGAACAGTTTCAAAACAAAAATTGAAGGAGCTGTTGGAAAAGGGAAAGGACAGAAAATTCATTGTAGGTCAGTATTTATAATGTGAAGACTTAAGTTGAGTCTAGATAAGTTGTCAAGTCTCTGTTTCTCCCTGTGAATGTGACTGTGTTTAGACTTGCCTCTTAAACACTTGCTGAAAGTGCTCATATCAGTTTCTGCACCCTCTTTGCTTGACCTATTGGCTCCAGAAAATGGTAGACAGAACTAGGAGTCAGATGTGCAAGAAGAGAACAAGCAAACTTATTCTTGACCAGAGAAAGACAAACTGTTGTGGAATATGAATTTAAGATGTGTTACATTTGTTTATGCTGTGGAGTATTTGTTTGATGATGCAAAGATGTGGTTGCATTTTTTTATGTTGCATGTGTTTAACTCTGTAAAATTGTGTTACTTTGCCTGCCTAAAACACCTGATTGGTCTAATAAAGAATTGAATGGTCAATAGCAAGACAGGAGAGAGAAATATTCAGGGCTGCCAGGCAAAGAGAATAAATAGAAGGAGAAAACTAGGTTGAGAGTATTGAGAGAGAAGAGAAGAGGAGAATGGAGAAAAGGAGAAGGAGAGAATGCCAGGGGTTAGCCATACAGCCAGCCATGGAGTAAGAAGGAAAGAAAGATATTTAGAATAAAGAAAGGTAAACAACAACAACAAAAAACCAAAAACAAAATGAAATCAAAGAGAAATGGGATAATTTAAGTTAGAAAAGCTGGCTAGAAACAAGCCAAGCTGTGGCCGGACATTTATAAGTAAGACTGTCTCCATGGATTCATTTGGGAACTGGGTGGAAGGCTCCCAAAGAGCAAAAACAAGAAAATAAAACCAAAACCATAGCAAACATTGATAAAGATGGAAATACTCAAAGTAGTTGAGGGTTCTGAATTCACAGGATCTGGAGAGCAGGAAACAGAGGAAAAGATGTAGGGAAGTGAACCATGCAAATGGGACAAAAAAAGCCTTAGATGGGCAGAAGGTTGACAGAGGAGAGTCTGAAGACTGCTAGATAGGTGAGCTAGAGACAGGAGCTAGTTGAAATACAAAACAATGAATAAAAATATAATGTCTACTGCAGAAAACCCAGAACACGCTGGTACAATTGGAACATCCTGGTAGTGTGGACCAGAGGGAAGGCTTAGAATTTGCATGGGAATCAGCAATCTGAATGTCTCTGATGTAGTTAGTCCAAGGTCCATAGCCTGATAAGGACTGAAAAGCATGATTGCTGAAATCTTTCAGAAGGTTAGAAAGTGAGACCTTTAAGTGGGAAGAGATTGGAAAAAAAAAACCCCAAAAACAATGAAAAAAAGAAAACAAAAAACCAAAAAAACAAAACCCCAAACTAGCAGGAGCCCATTGAATTTTCATCCACATGGCTTTTGAGGTGGAGTTGGTAATTACACAGAATTAGGTTCAGAATAATCAAAACTGACCTAAATGATCCTAAACACTGTACTCATAAAACAATTCCCCAGGACCTTGTGAGACGCTGTCACAACAACAAAAACTCTAAAGAACATGTTCCCAATTTCTCCCATATCCCAGCTCCTAGTAACTGCCCCTCTGTGCTCTGCTTTTCCTTCTCTGACTTTACTCTCTCCCTCCCTGCCCCCTCTCTAGGGTTACTCTGTGTGGCCCTGGCTGTCTTGGAACTCACTATGTAGACTAGGCTGTCCTTAAACTCACAAAGATCTGCCTCTGCCTCATAAGTGCTGGGATTAAAGATGTGCATGACCACCTCTTAGCCTTACCCATTTATTTTTGACCAAGAGGCTGATTCTGTGTAGTGGTGATTGTGAATGTTTTGTCTCCTCACTTTTGCTTTCTCATAGCAGCTGAGACTTTTTGATGAGTGAGTACCAAGAAAACATAACATTGCCTTTTGGGAGGCAGAATTCAGGGGTTGAGATACAGGAATGTGAGGTTCAACATAGAGTTTAAGGATTCAGATCTGGATTTGGAAGCTACTAGAGTTAGCTGATTGCAGTGGAGGGAAGAGACAAAGCCTAGAACAGAACTGTGCAGTGATAAGCCAGGCATTGGTTGCGGTGTTGCACTATGGATGAGATAAATGTCCCCTTAATGGACAGTGACTGACAAATAGGAGAGTGTGGTCAAAACTGTGCACTAACTTCCACTGGAACAAGATGCTTGACTC
Organism: Phyllotis vaccarum; assembly: GCA_033318265.1. NCBI lineage: Eukaryota > Metazoa > Chordata > Mammalia > Rodentia > Cricetidae > Phyllotis > Phyllotis vaccarum. The sequence goes on from JARWLC010000006.1 coordinate 77,152,236, forward strand.
ATGTTCCCACATGTCTCCTCAAGGACTTGATCTAAATGTATAATAGGACCAAAAATAGAATGACAAACTTGACTGAGCCTGTGTCTTGTAATGCTCTCCACCAAATTTCCTCCCAGAGTCGACTCCAGAGCTTATCTTGGACAATTCTGTTGATCACCTAAACTTTCTGGTATTCACTGGAATACAGTTCTGCAAAGTAAATGGTTGTATGAAAGGTTTTCACATGTGGCAAACAAAAGAAAGACCTAATTACTCAGTGCTTGGCATGAAAAAGAGTATTGTGCATTCAAGTACACAAATCTGTGAGTTTAACACAAACTTCCTGTCTTTTATCCCTGCTGTGTGGGCAATGACCTTGGTGTGTTGTGAGTTTGTAGTGATTTCTAAGCAAAGCCTCCTGTTAGGTCATAGGAGTACCAAAAATAAATTGTATTTAATTCATTCATCAGCTGCATTGAACATGAACACCCAAGCCTTTGATATTTACACTCAAGATAGAAAGGTAAATAACACTTAGCTCTGGCTTTGGAGGAGCTTCTGAGTAGCTTAGGTGTGTACAAATGACCACATCAAAGCAGGGGGTGATTATAAATTGCCTCTGTGTTGCACTTGCTCCAACCTTTGAACAAATCACCCAAGGATCTCAGAGCTTACCTAGGAAGTAAGAGAACCCAGCATATAATTAAGTTAACAGCAGCACCAACTGGGCTATCTTTCCTTGAATGTGTCAGTACTAGTTTTCAGTTGCCTTTTTAGCCTGCACTGCTATCTAACGAAAGCTACAAACTTGGAAGTGCTTGGAATTAATTGGCTCTGAAGGCAGTTCTTCCACCCGCAGCTGTGAAAACAAACGCTTGTGGCTGAAGTATTTCTTGGCACATAGTAGGCAATCATTATATATTTATTAAAGCAATAATAGTTAAAACGCAGCATTTGGTTTAAATTTGGTCTGAACTGGATTGTGTATTTATGCCTATACGTTAATTGCTATCATTCAAAACATTAAATTTCCATATTGATTAGATAGATCTGATCAGTATAACTTCCAGGGAGATTAAATATGTCCCAACATGCATCTGAAGATCACATGTTCCACTAGAAATCTCACAGTAGGATTTTGTCAGGTAATGGCAGTAGAGTGATGCTATGTTTTCACACTGCTGCTCCCTTTTACCAGAAATGTACAGGAAGGACCCTGCATGGTAGCAGAGTGGGTACCTTGCTATACCCATACTATAGAAGCTTCTAGTGTTTCCTAGCACAAGCCAGGGCCACTTTGTTTTTCAATAAACTTTATTTACCTGAAGAGTTTAAAATATACAGACAAACTGTTAAAGCAGGGCTGAGTTCCCAAAATCCTTACCTCCTTATCTCCCATGACTAAGGTCTTACATTATAGTGGTATGCTTATTTGAATGAATGAACCAACAATAATTCAAATTCATGTTACAGTTTGAATCTAGATTGCCACCCCCCCCCCCAACCTAGGCTGGAGTTTTAGGTACTTGCTTCCCAGCTGGTGGCTTTCTTCTTGAAGACTGAGGAAGCTTTAGAAGGTAGAGACTAGCTGGAGGAAGTCACTTGGGGGTGCATCTTTGAGAGGTATCACCGGATCCTTGCTCATTTCTTTTCCATGCTGTAAGTGGCCTCAGCTGTACCCCTACCTCTGTGCCTTGCCTGTCCTGATGGACCATAAACCAAATAAATGTCCCCTGTCTTAGATTGTTTGTGTCAGGTAATCATAGTCACAACAACGTGAAAGTAATTATTGTAACCCAGGTCAAGACATTTTCCAATTCCTTGATTACTATGCATCGCCCTTCTGTCCCAGGATACCCTGTAGGATGCTACAAGTATTTGTGATATGCTCTAAGCGTCCTACTGGCTGTGACAGATTCTTGAACTTTACTTTGAAAAGCCTTAATAATCATTTGAGCAGTGCCCTGTAGAAAGCTGAACCTTGTCTGCTGTTTTTCTTGTGACTAAACTGTGGTTGTTGCTGCTGGGGCAATCATAGACTCTGAGGGTAACTCTTTAATCAGAGCATTCCAACAATGTATGTGTTGATCTTGACCCCCAGCTGGGGCAGTGTTTGCAGAGTCCCCCATTGTAAAGTTAGCTTTTCATTTTCTCCTACACCCACTACTTGGTCCTCACAAGAAAAGCAGGAACTTAAACACTCTCCTTGAGGCAGAGACTCTGCATCAACCAAAGGAATTTTTAAAGCAAAAATTGTTCCTTCATTTTTTATTTAATTTAACAAATTAAATTATCTATTTATTTAAGCAGTCATGCATTTATAGCCTGTGGAGTATTAGATGTTGATTTTATGTTGTAGATCTTAATCCTCATATGATTTTAGTTGTTTTCTCTCGTGTCTTTACAGGTTCAGCCACTGGGAGCCCCAGTTGGCACCTTTGTTTCCTTGACCCTCAGTATTATTTTTGTGTTTGTTTTATTTTAGTACTTTCTTACTGACTGACTTTATAGGATGTTCTGGCTTAATCTTATATATTTCTTACCCTCATTCTAGAACCATCCATATCTCTGAAACTAACATATGGGCGGTAGGTATACTTGCTAATGAGGCAATAGGTGCAATTTTGATGCACAGGAGAAAGATTCTTATAGCTCCATTCTCTTCCCATTGTCCAGGTACAAAGCTCCACCTCACTCTATCCTTTTGGGAAACCACGCTGCTTTTCTCTCTATCTTCTTCATTATAAGTAATGTTTCAAAGCCAAAGCAATATTAGAAAGAGCTGATAGAAAAAGAAGACCTCTGGAGATTCTCTCTCTTAAGAATAGATAGAAAATCTTGTATCTGCCTAATTTATGGCAGGGGCTTCAGGACTGAGGCATCAAGCAATGGCCCTCAGGGGACATAGCCAATTCATAGTATCAAAAAATGCATCTCCAAATAAATAGTTAAATAAACAACAAGCTGTGAGCTCAGCTCAAAACCACAAGGAAATTGTAGTCTGTTCAGGGGGCTAACAAAGATTTCTCAAACCCAGGTCCTTCTGTGCCTCCTAAGCTGCAGGCCTCATATTTTGACAGGTACTCTCCTGATGACAGGATAACTTACACAGGCCTGGGCACAATCTAGGAACAGACAAGCCTAGGAGCAAGATAAACAAATATCTAGGAGCATCAGAAGACTGTCTCTAAGAATTCTCAGTTCCTCTTGTATCATATGTTGACCCCCAAACCAATCATTGGTAAATTAAATGGTCTAAACTAGAAAGACTATATCTTTCCTTTCCCTGAGGTCTGTATATCAAGTGAAACTACAATTCTCTTGGCAGGAAGAAAATGACTTGGCTAATACCAAGAGGACCTGATAAAGTGTTAATGCATTCTTTACAGGTCATACTGAGTTTCCTGGCTGAGGAGATTGCTGCACATTCGTGAGGACCTGAGTTGGATCCCAGAACCTATGGAGAACAGCATGGTATGGTTGTAGGCACTCACAGTCTCAATGCTAGAGATGTGGAGACAGATATCCCTGGCCCAGCAAGTCCTAGGCAAACAAGAGAGCCTGTCAAAAACCAACCAACCAACCAACCAACCAACCAACCAACCAACCAACCAACCAACCAACTTAACAAAAAAAGCAGAAAACAACAACAAAAAACCCCACACATATACACAAACCCCCAAACAAACAAACAAACAAACAAACAAACAAACAAACAAACAAACAAAAAATGGAGCCGGATGTTGGAGCAAATGCTAAAAGATCAAAGAGACAGAGGAATAAGACATATCCACCTCTCACCACTCTGAATCCTAAGGCCTAAAGGGTAGATCCTGTCTCCACAAATCCTCAGACTGGATATGTGAAGTGAAGGGAAGCACAGGCCAAAATGGAAGGGACAAACTCATGTCTCCTCCAGTCTTATGTTCCTTTCTCTGCCCTGCCATATTAGTAATATGGGATTAAAGGTGTGAGCCACCACCACTTGGCTCTGTTTGGCCTTGAACTCACAGAGTTCCAGGTGCCTCTGCCTCCTGAGTACTGGGATTGAAGGCATGTGCCACCACTGCCTGGCCTCTGCGGCTGACTCTGTGGCTGGTTCTGTCCTCTGATCTTCAGGCAACCTTTATTAGATTATAAATAATATATCACTACAAAAAGGATATTCAGAGCCTTAAGAATGTCATCCAAAGTTGACCTCTGGTCTCCTCTTGCACATGTATGTATGCAAATGTACACACACACATAAGACTGAGTTTTCTTATGTGTGTGTATAAGCACACTTGTACATACATTCTTAGAACATTTGTAGAACATTTGTTTAATGGAGGCAGGGTCTCATGTACTTCAGGTTGACTTCAAACTCATTGTGTAGCTGAGGATAAATTTGAACACCTGATCTTCCCTCCATCTCCCAATCACAGGCAGGACAGCTGGACATTACACTCAGTTCTTTTTTAGAATCTTTACATTTTTTTGTAGGGTGAGGCCTTTGAGGAGCCTGAAGGAGACTTACATGAAGAGAGTTTATTTGGGGGTCAACTCATAAAGCAGAGTGCTAGAGTAGGGAAAAAATGGGGAGCAGGAGTGTTAAGTATGCTGGTAACTATGCTCGGTCCCCAAGACATGCTGAGGGGTCTGTTGGAAGCACCTTGGTACTTTCCACTCAGAAGATAAAAGAGAGAAGCGCTAATTTATCAGCCTCCTACGCTGAAGGAGGGTGGCCCCATGGGTGTTAATTTACTCACCCCCTCCACCTCCAGGATAGATAATTGTGAGTCTGTTCATATTCTCACACTTCAGTATCAGTGAGACCTAATGCAAGTAGCATGGCATGGCTACAAGCTGGGGACAAGAGCTGTTAAATTCTACCCCTGAGCAGCTGACCAAAGCCTGTCTGGACCCAGATGTCACCTCAGTGACTGCTAAGGGGTGAGGCTGAAAGGTTTTAAGAATGGACATGAAATGAGCATTCAGTACAAAGCTCCCATTTCACTTGTAAATATTCACCATCTGTAGAAGTACTTAATCCAAGTCTCCAGCAAGCTCTTCCAGGACAGGAGATCTCATGTCTGGGTACTGCTGGTCATGATTTGAAAGTGAAATGTCTCCTACAGGCTTGCGTTGACTGCCTGGTCCCCAGATGGCAGTGCTGTCTTGGGAGGTGACAATCTTTAGGAGACTATCCTAGGGGAGGGAGAAAGTCACTGAGGGTGTGCTTTTGAAGTTCATTGCTGATCCTCAATCTTGTCTTTGCTTCCCGTCCACCATGAGGTGACAAACCTCTACCCCTGGTATGTTCTTTTGCTCAATTGCAGGAGGTCAGGCAGTCATGAACTGAAGCCCTTTGAAAACATGAGCAGGATACATCTTGATCTCTTAAGCAGTTTCTGTCAGGCACTTGATCATTGTGAAAATAAAGCAGGCAGATGTCCTCTTTCTATTCCCAGCCCAGGACCTGGTATGTTATATATACTGAAGACTTCTTTGGTGAATAGAAGGATTTTAGAAAATGAAGAAGAAAAAAATAGAATCTAATTCCAAGACATTTCCAAAAATGAAGTGCTCAATAATAAGCCACAAACCCACTCAACTCCCCCAGGCAGTGCCTGAAATCACAAGGTTCCTGAGACCTTTGAAGGCATGGGCTAAGGTTGACCAAAGCCTACCATGGATACCTATGACTCTTACTCAGGTTGGAGATTGTCTGTTGGAGAACATCCCTTCCTGCCTCACTCTAGCAGGATTCTGTGTGGCTGGGCAGAATCCATGAACGTTTACATTCAAGTACCTTTCCTATGGACTAACTCTTAATATTTCCCAGGTTTCCCACGAGGCAAATCCCTGAAAGTTTCATGAGTGCTGATCCTGTTCTGCCATGGAGTCACAGGCTATGTACACGCACCAGGCTCCCAACTGACCTGAAACCCAACAGTTCTGGGAACAGTCTACCAAGTCAAGATTAGAAGCAAAGTTGGATATATGCAATGTCCCAAAGTGGCCACCCCATGGAGTATTACTCTCCTTGGGGAAAATATATCATCCTCATGCCTCTTTTCTTATTGTTATTTAATTTTTATTCTATCTTTTAATTTTAAAGTCAAAATTTCCTGGGTAGTAACTATGGCAACCTCTAGTTTTCAACCAGCCCTAATACTTTTTGTAGAAGTTTGAATGTAATTGACCCCCATAATTTCATAGGGAATTTCACTACCAGAAGGAGTAGCTTAGTTGGAGTGAGTACGGTCTTGTTAGAGGAAGCATGCTGCTGTGGGGTCGGCTCTGAGGTTTCCTATGTTCAGGATACCACCCAGTGTCTCAGCTGATTTCCTATTGCCTGCAAGATACAAGATTGTCAGCTACTACTCCAGCACCACATCTGCCTGCACACTGTATGCTCCCCACCATGATGATGATAGACTGGACCTCTGCAACTGTAATGGAGCCCTCTCAACTAAATGTTTTCCTTATGAGAGTTCCTGTGGTCATGGTGTCTCTTCACAGCAATAGAACACTAAGACATTAGTGTATGCTGAATCATAAAGAGTGACTGGCTTTCTTCATAAAGAATTTAAACTGCAAAGGAAGATATTCTGTTTCTTTTTGCTGTTTGTTAGCAAATATCCTATAAGCTCTTGCTTTCATCTTGATGAACCTGATCTGATTAAAGTCATGTTCCCATCCTGCAGCATCAAGGGCATTTGTAGGGAAGAATATATTGTAATGACCAATGTGAAGGTGCTATTAATACTGTTATTCTAAAATGACATTTCCCATCATTTAAGGTTTTCTGGTTGATGACAAGTGTTACCTCAAGAAACAGCAGAGACTTTGAATTCTAAAAAGTTTTTTTTTTTGAAACAAGAGATTATTAACAACATATTCCAATGTATACTTGCCAATGGCCATCTCCTTTTTGACTGTTTCCTCTTTGAACTGCCATAACAAAAATCACCCAGAAGAACTGATGTCTGGGGGCCTGTGACTTCCTGTAGGAGTCACCAAGGATTTAGGTCTGGGAGACTGGCAGTCTGTGTCCCTTGTTTATGGCAAAGCAGTCTTACACCTGGCTTTCAGGTCCCTGAGATCTCCCAGGTGATACAAACCTCTTCTTGGTCAGGATTGCCATCTACATTATCTAACTGTCGGTTCCTTTGAGAGTGTGTACTCCATGGCCCTACATTGAGACTTGAATGGAACTCAATAGTGGCTGCCCTTGGGAAGTAGGTGGGTCCTCCAGGCTTGCAGGGGGATCTGAGCAAGTGATCCCCCAGAGCCACCACGGTCTGTGTATACTGGCAGATATCCAAAGGCACTTGCCATACTCAGGACTATTTGTCTACATCCTGAAAACAATGCACCCAGGAATTCAGAGTGACAAAGGAAAAATACTTGTTAGATTACAGCGTGGAATGCGTCCAAACAGGATATCAATGTTGGATCTATAGTTCACATGAAAACATAGTAGAGGAGTCCACAGTTGATGCCAGTGAAGACTTACACTCCAGCTTTGACAATGGTTTAGCATAGAACTTAGGCCTTTTATAGGAAGCCCAATGTAGAAAACTTAAAGTTCACACATAAAATACATTGGAATGTGTTTTTTCATTGATTCCACATAGTAATTATGCACCATTATACTCTAAACCATATTCTATGTGTTGTCTTATTCAAATAGTGGTTTAAATTCAATGGCCTGAAAGATGATCAGATAAAAGGGAGCTTACAAAACAATGAAGACACTCCATTTGGGGTGTATGAGAACTATTTCTGATATTTTCTGAGAGTCCAACAGTTAAAGGCAAATAGGAATACAAGCTGGAGATTGGGGAGTGGCACACACTTTATTCCCACGTGGACCTTTTTAAATTCCAGCCTGGTACTATGCCAGACAGGGCAACATATTGAAACTCTGTCTATAAACAAGAACAAATGCCAAAGCAAAGTCTATACATACACATATACTTAAAATACCATAATAAGCATCCCATGACATATTAATGTGTTTCACAATATATGCATTTACTGATGCGTATATAGTACACTTATATAGTATATGTTCATTTATGTTGATTTTATAATCTATTCACCAAAGTGCCAAATGTTGGCTTTCTGTATTTGCCATAATTGTGTCTGATCTTTTGTTCTCTTCAGTTCTATGTATTTAACCCATTCTTTTTTAAGGAACTTGCAGACTCTAAGTTATATTTCAAGAAAATTATTTATAAAGGTTGTATGTGCTTAAAAAACCTTATGGCTGCTGGTGGTGGTACAAGCCTTTTAATCTCAGTATTTGGAATGCAAAACAGACAGATCTTTGAATTTGAGGCCAGCCTGGTCTACAGAGTGAGTTCTAGGATAGCCAGGACTACACAGGAAAACCTTGTCTTGAAAAACCAAAATAAAATAAAATAAAATAAAATAAAATAAAATAAAATAAAATAAAATAAAATAAAATAAAATGCCCTAAAGTATTGAAGCTTCACGAGACAGTGGCCCAGGAGTAACCCTTCTGGATTCTGATAACTTTTCACTAGTTAGTGACCGGTTGAGAAAGGGCAAGCTTGCTTTCTGGAAGTAGGTAGGTGAGGCCTGACCTAAGATGAAGGGGTCTGGTGGACAGTCAGAGAAAGACAGGAAATGGTTCTGGTGCTGGAAGCAAGTTTACCTGACTGATAGATCTAATTTTCAGATGATTGTGGCAAAGAACGAAATCTTCAACAGAACATTTGGCCCTATGGGTGAGGAGACAGCTCAGTTGGTAATGTGCTTGGTTCCTAAGCATGAGGACCTGAGCTTGATCCTCAGCACCCACTGGAGGAGCAAGGTACAGTAGTAGGTACCCAGTGTTGGAAGAATGGAGACAGGGGGATCTGTAGGGCTTTCTGGCTGGCAAGTTTAGCTTCATCAGTGAGCTCCAGTTTCAGTGAATGTGTTGACTAGTTCAATGTCAACTAGACACAGCCAGAGTCATTTTGGAAGAAGGAATCTGAATTCAAAATTTCCCCCAGAGATTGGCCTTTGGGCAAATCTGTGGTGCGTTTTCTTGATTGATGATTGATGTGGGAGGGTCTAGATGTCTGTGGTGCCATCTCATGGCCTGTGGTCCTGGGTTCCATAAGAAATCAGTCTGAACAAGCAAGAGGATCAAGCCAGTAGGCAGCATGTCTCCATGGCCTCTGCCTCGGCTGCTGTCCCCAGTTCCTGTGCTGACTTCCTCAGTGGTGGACTGTACGTGGAACTGTAAGCTGAAACAAATCTGCTCTTTACCTTGTTGCTTTTAGTCATGGTGCTTTATCACAGTGATAGAAATTCCAGAAGGGACAGTGAGAGAACCTGTCTCAAAAAATAAGGTAGAGGGTGACTGAGGACATCTGGCCAGATGTTGATCTCTGGCCTCTACATGTATGATGCACATGTGCACATATGTACACACACATTCCTAAAGAACATTTAACTCTAAGGAGGCCCTGGACGGAGACGTGAGCTGTGCCCTTGTAGGGAGCACTAGGGACAGAGGAAATAATTAATAACAATTTGTTTGTGATTCTTTAATATGCCAACTACCTTAAGAGTGTGGTATTTTTATATATCACTCATGTGTAATGTCTTTCTGTATGCTGTAAATATGCTTTATTACCATTTGTTAATAAAGAAGCTGTTTCAGCCTATGGCAAGGCAGCTTAGAGGCAGGTGGGAAATTCAAGCAGAGATAAAGAGAGAAGGACAGAGTCAGGGGGAGAAGCTGCCAGCTGCTGCCCAGAAAGCAAGATGTAATGGGACACATGGCAATACAATAGATTAATAAAAATGGCTTACGTTGTAAGAGCTAGTCAGTAATGAGCCTGAGCCATAGGCCAAACAGGGACTAAGCCGCTATGGGACTGCTGGTCTGGACCTCGAGGCTAGGCCAGGCCAGAAACTTCTGGCCACACACCACAGTGAGTAAACTGAGGCCCAAATATGCAAGAGATCCTGAACACTGACTCCATCCACATCACAATGTATGCCACAGTCATTGTGAAAATCATCAAGGTCATACAGAGTACGTGAAAGAGTTGAATACAGATCTAAGTTTTCTGATTTCAGCACAGCACTGAAGCATCATTTTAGGAATCTGGAGAATTTTTTGTTTTGTTTTGTTTTTGAGGGGTGTGTGTCTTTGTTTTGTTTTGATACATGGTCTCATATAGCCTAGGCTAGCCTTAAACTCTCTAGCCAAAACATCTTTAGAATATGATGTTGAATTCCTACCTCCACCTCCTGAGTGCTAGGGTTACAATGGTGTACCACCATACCCTGCCCTTTTAGGAGTGTTGAGCTGGAATTATAATAGAGTATTGCTTTCTGTGAGAGGGATGCTGCCATTTGTCAAGGGGGTTTGAGGGAGTGTGGACATACAAGCCCAAATGCCATTTTCACAAAAATGTCAGAGAAGCAATAGCTGCTCCATATTCATACACTTTCAATTGGTTCTAGTTCAAACAGCATGCTCAGTGCAGTATGTGGAGAGCAAATAACAGACACCATTTGCAACTCCCAAAGCAAGTTGTGATTTGGAGGGAACCCAAACAGATGGTTCTCCAGAATAAATTTCTCCATGCTATCCTGTGTTCTCAGCAGAGAACCACAATCATCTTGGTTAAGTGAATGCGTGCCTGATGTAGGACAGCCAATGTTTCAGGCGTGGTCCTCTAAAAGGAGAGTATTCTAGCCGGGGAGATGAGACACAGCCGCACAGGAGGACATGGCAGTGAGGGCAAAGGAGTTCAGAGAACACAAGCTGTTCCTTGCTGTTCTTTTCTGGAATACATGACCGTTCACACCACAAACCTGGCTCCATATGCTGTGGGAGGCCTAGAAATAGATGATCAGTTCCTAAAATAAGACTTTGGGCCTTACTTGCACTCAACTATATCATGAAATTAAACAAGCCTCTCTAAGTAATATTAAAGCCCAATTCTGCTCTTTAATTGACTTTAACATTCATTTCTTTCAAGTTTTGTTTTCTGGTGAGTTCCTTTGCTGGTTAAATGATGTTTGTAATTTTGTCAGCTTGACACAAACTACAGTTATCTGGGAATATAGAACCTTAGATGAGAACAATGCCTCCATCAGATTGGCCTGTAGGCCAATCTGTAGGAGATTTTCTTGATTAATGATTAATGTGGGATGGCCCAGAAAACTGAGGGTGGTCCCACCCTGGGCAGGTGGTTTTGGGGTATATAAAAAGGGAGGAAGCCAGTATGCAGTGTTCCTCCAAGGACTTTGGCTCTGCTTCGGTTCTTGCCCTGTTTTTCCTTCATGATAGAGAATAAGCAGAAAGATGTAACAATCCCTTCACCACCTTCAGTCATAGTCTTTATAACAACAATAGAAAACACATGGAGATAGTCTCCTTCCTCCCTATAACTCCCCATCTGTCCATCTCATTATGCTATAAATTGGGTTAGTGGCTGAGAGTCCAGACAGTAGGTAGGCAAAGCACTGCTCAGAACAGGTTCTGCAGAGAACAGCATTGCCCTGTTCCTGTCTGGATCTGTTTGACCATCACACTGAAAAATTTAATGTCTCTGAGACAGAATGATAAGTCTCTAGAGGGATTCTATAAGAGTGCATGGCATCATTGGTCCTCAAATATTGATGCGAGGGCAAGAACCTGGGGTTCATGCTAAAGTGCAGATCTGACTCAGATCTGGAGTGTCCAAGGTCCTACATTCCTACTCTGCCCCCAGGTGATGCTTCCTCTGACGAGCAAGTCCTGTAGTACACCAGGAAGCGGTCTGGTTCTGGACTTTTGATATCCAGTCTCTCCCTCTCAATTCAAGCTTTAGCCATCCTAATTATCTTTTCTTCTGCTCTAGGGACACAGCTTCCCAGGGGTGCTTTAGCTCATGGCAATTCTGTCATGTTCTCCATCCTTCCCAAAGCTGAAAGTTTAAGTCTAGACTTTTATCTCACACATTCTTCAATTATCTCTCAAAAAAGGCACAATATGGATTTAGAAATGCATGGAGTAGGCAACACTTCAGAGTGAAGAGAAGGGTCAGATTCTTCTCCCTAAGCTTGCCAGGTCATGTCAGGAATCCATTGTGATCATGACCATTGTGTTCTGGGGCACCTGCCAATGACTTCTGATGGCTACAAGTTGCAGAGTCCCTCACGGCCTTGGGTGATTGAGAATAAATGACCAGCCTTCTGTTTAACAGGTTCCGGGAAGAAACAGGAACAAATGCCAGCTGTTTATATGTGTTGTAGTGCTTAACGGTCATGACTACTATTCTCAATTATTTTCTGGCAATGGCCTTTTAATTGTTCTGTATTGTATGTATGTATGTATGTATGTATGTATGTATGTATGTATGTATGTATGTATGTATATATGTATGTGTGTGTGTATGTATGTATGTATGTATGTATGTATGTATGTATGTGTGTGTGTGTGTGTGTGTGTGTGTGTGTGTGTGTATGTATGTATGTATGTATGTATCTGTCTGTCTTTCTTTCTGTCTGTCTGTTGCCCAGTCAGTTGGTCTGTCTGGCTGTCTACCTGTCTGTCTGTCTGTCCATCTGTTCATCCGTTCTTCTGTGTATGCAAATGCACATCTGTGAGTGCATGTGGAGGCCAAAGACTGATGTCTGTTGTCCTTTCTCTATCTCTCTCCACCTTACATTTGACACAAACTACAGTTCTTCTGAAGCTGGCTGGCTGCCTGTGTCCACCTCTCTCTACTGAGTTCACAGATGTGTATCACCGTGTGCAGGTTTTCTGAAGTGTGCTGAAAACTGATGTCTCCATCCTCTGTGACAAGCTCTTTGCTGACTGAGCCATCTCCTCAACCCTTTTATGATTTTAAGTGGTACCTGTCCTCTGATAATACCATTTTAATCATGCTTCTGCAGATAATAAGAATTCATTTCTAAGATTATGAATCCTCGAGCATCACCATTTCCACTGTTTGATGCTGCCATACATTGTGGTTTTTATTAAGATATAATTCTCATATCTCCTCCTTAGAATTTCTGCACATGTCAACATGAATGTCACATGACATTGCTTAGGCAGTCTGGAGTAGCATGCACTTCCATTTATTTACAGAAGATCTACGGTTGGTTGTTTTTATTTGTTTGTTTGCTTTTTTCTTTCAGAGCCCCCCAAGAGACCCAAGAGACCCAAGAGACCCAAGAGACCCAAGAGATCCAATATCTAATTTCAAAATCCTTGGGAACTATGCCACCCTCCAAAATACTTACAGATGTGTCTCTTTAGGACAAAACAACTATTCTTCTGATATTTGGTGTTTCTTTAGTGTGGTCACATGATTGTTCAGGGTATCATATTTCACAGTGAAGATAAAAGAAACCATCACAAAAGTAAGTTAGTGTCACAGGTTTTGTTTTGTTTTGTTTTTTTAAATTACTTTTGGATGAGATACATAACATTTGCATGGGAACAGAAAAAATGCTTTCTTTCTTAAATGGGACCATGCAAATAAACACTATAGAGTCCTTTATATATATATATTTAAAGTGCCAGATGGAAAGATATGTTTGGCTAGGGTGCACCAGGCTAGGCTATGAATCACCAAGTGCCTCTCTAAGCCTATTACTGAATGTGTATATGATAGAAACCAGAAAGGGCTGCATTTTAAACTCTGACTCATGGAGCAATGCTTGTGGCTTCTTGGGGGAGGATCAGAAATAAGAATGACATTGGCTTAGGCCCAGAAAACTTGTAACCAAAGAGAAGCCTCCACTTCCCGGAAGAGAGTGGGATACACAGAGCTTCCAATGTCACATTGGGTAGAATTATGTAACCGGTCAAAGGCTGTGACTCAGGGGTGGAGAGTTTTGTGCCTCCTCCTCCCCCCTCCCCGCTTCTGCTGTAAATATTTTAAGTACTCCATAACATCAGAGTTAGGACTGACTTTCCTGGAATGAAATTCTAAAATAAATTGACAGCCAAATACTCTGTGGAATTTCTAAACGCCAACAGGTTTGGGGCTGTTACATAACACAGCAGCTTTGTCTTTAAACAAACGCTTTCTCTTTTCTCAGTATTACTGTTTCCAAAATGTCTGAATCCCTTCACCAGAGGGTTCTAGTTCTGGCTTAAGGAAAAAGGCACCGAGAGCACACCAAGGGTATTTCAATGTCAAATCTTCTTGATCTGAACTGTTGGCATTGTGTTTTGTCATGTTGAATCATTTCTCTAGCCCTAGTGACCTGAGTTCCTTAAATCAGGTCTCCGTATAGACACAATCTCTATCTTTGCTTTTCACATGACATCAGATGTGCCCAGGGCTGGAGTACAACCTCAAAAGGTTTTATCAGAATTTTGTTCAAAGAGAAAACCACACGCTGATGGTCCACACACACACACCTGGGCTGCCGTCAGCAACAATCCAGGGACAATTGATTTCGTATAGCATCCCTTTCATTTCCTCCCCTTCCTCAGGCCTTCATGATGCCAGACAAGTTCATCACCATCAAGCTGCATCCCCAGCTCTCCCTTTCATCTCTTATACCTAGTCCTACCTCTGGCTTTTCACATGGTGTGTTACCTGTGCCTTATGATTCCAAACATGAGTGAAGTGTATAGCCATTGCCAGTTTAAGCAGAAGAATCTTACAAATATTATAGGGACTATAGAAAAAGTCTTTTTTTTTTCCTAACAGACTATTACATACTGAATGGAGATGGTTTTTCCTAATGGAAAATAGAGAAATTCAGGATCTGCTAAGAGGCTGAATCAAGATGTATTCAAAACTGCACTGAACCCTGGGCCCTGAGCCCTGGAATTTCCGTGAACTGATAAGTCCTCTTTTTACTTAAGATAATTTGGGTCAGAAATTGATTTTTTTTAAAATCATAGAAACCTAGGATTTTTATATTTTGCCACCAAGTATCCAAAATTCTTTATTATCTTGTTGCTGATGTTTATAATAGAATGTTAGTATGCCATCTCAAAGAAAACACAGTACAATAATCAGTTTAGAGTTAGAAACCCCTGCTTTCGATTCTTTCACAATGTACACTTTTTTATTTCTCTGTTCTGCCAAATATATTGCCATGTTGTGTAAACCTAGGATTGTCCAGCTCCTGAGCCCAGACTCTGACTTACAGGCTCCTTTCCAACCTTAGGTCAGGCTTTCACTACATCATTTGAAGAAAACACACGGCTCTGCAAAGGCTGCTTACATGTTGATTAGACTTTCATGTTTTTACTTAGTTATTTGTGTGTCTATACACATTCCCTGCTCTGCAAAGGCTGCTTACATGTTGATTAGACTTTCATGTTTTTACTTAGTATTGTGTGTGTCTATACACATTCCCTGCTCTGTTGTCAGGAAGATCATCAAATAAGAGAAAAGCAAAAACCTCTAGTTCATTTATCAACTTGACAAATAATAGAAGTTGTTTGCGACACTCTTGATGCTGGAGCTGCATACCGAGTGCTCTCTGTGTGGGCAGTTCAGTAGACCACTCATACCCACAAGATCACACAGGTGGACTCACCAGGGGGCTCAAAGTAGCTGGGCAATGATTTTTCTATCTGTATCGAACATGTATAGAGTTTTTCCTTGTTATTCTGAACAATACTAAACAACTATTTAATGGTTGAAGCAGGGCTGATCTGAAGTATACGAGAAGACACACAGAGATTATATACAAACATTACATCATTTTATGTTAGGATTTGAACACCTGTGGATTTTAGCGCCTTAGGGATCCTGGAACTCATCTCTCATGGAGACAAAGGAGGACTGTAATGAGTATCAGTGCTCACATAAGCTAGCTTATTGACTTCACTTTACTCCATAGGCTGTGTGTGGTGATGAAATAGGCTCTGGGGGCAGGAAAAGAAGTCGATGTATGGAGTTTGCCTAATTCTGTGGTAGAAAAAGCTCCACCTTGGGTTGCAAGCAACCAGTTTAAACAGTGGCTCTCCAAGATCTTTCACATCTAACAATCAGCTCTTGGAAGCAGGTGGGATGGACGCCAGTATATCACTAGAGAAACATGTGCCAGAGAACAGTCAGACACTTTGCCCACATCCAGGAGTGTAAACCTAGGATTGTCCAGCTCCTGAGCCCAGACTCTGACTTCTGGGCTCCTTTCCAACCTTGGGTCAGGCTTTCACTACATCATTTGAAGGAAACACACAGCTCTGCAAAGGCTGCTTACATGTGTCTTGCATTAAAACAGATGTTATGTCAAAAGAACAGTTAAATTGCTTCCATGTTGTGTGTTAAGACCCATTATTAAATATGACACATGCCAGCCTCTCTGGCCAGCACTCACCAGCTCTTCTGCTGTAGAATGTTCTGAAGGTAATCTTGCTCAGTGCATGTCTCACACTGTAAATAAAAACTGGAAAAATAGCTTGAAAACTAGAGCTCCAATTAGCAGATCTCTGAGCATGGTTGGACTCTAAACCTTACAGTAATTCATATCTTGCCATGTTCCTTAATCTTATATAAGCCTTTCCAAGAGGCTTAAGAAATTTATGTTGTGTGTTCAGAGCCAACGAAAAACACCAAGTTATAATCATGGATTGAACATCATTGTACTGCATGTAGATAAATGCCAAGCACTCTCCTACTATTGAAAATTAAGTAAATTATAACTGATGAGATGTTACGCCAATTTCCCGTTATCCTTTCTTGCAAGCTTCACTACAAAGCCTTTTTTTCCCCTCACAGATGGGGTGTTCTGCATACATTGTTTATTATTACATTCCAAGTCCCAAGGCCACAACAAACTGAAGCTGACAGCAATTGTAAACATTAGATAATAATGTCTTTACAGAGCAGGACTATCAGAGGTCACCAGATAATAAGCACCAGTGTGAAAGCAGAGTGAAGATTCAGAGTGCTTACGTGTGCAAGCAAATCCAGGGTAAAGTTTCTTCAGAGCCCCATTCATACGCAATGCTTGCTGTGACATGAATCTGAAAAGAAGCTTCTTTGCCAAACATATGTAACTGCAGAGCCAGCATCTAATGTGATCTGGGAGCAGTTTTTTTCTGTATGAAGCATCATTTTAGTTTTGAAGAAACTCAGTAGCCCCTGTATCTCCTACCAAAGGTATTAAAGAGAGAAAAGAGTCTCCACGGGGAAATAGGATAGAATTTTATCTGTTAGCAAATGTAAATCCTCGTGTGTGTGTGTGTGTGTGTGTGTGTGTGTGTGTGTGTGTGTGTGTGTGTGTGTGATGTTGTTTGAGGCAGGGTCACTCTACAATGCTCTGGCTGGCCTGGAATTCACTGTATAAGCCAGGCTGGCCTTAAATTCACAGAGATCCACCTGCCTCAGTCTTCCTAGTGTTGGGATTAAAGGTGTGCAGACCACACTTGGCTCTGTATCTGCATGCTTTTAAAACACCAGTGTCATTTAGACATTATTAAATTTAGGATAATGAGAGCGAGAGACATGTTTTAAAAGTGTTCCTGTTTGTTAGAGTCATATAATAATTACTGATCAATTAATATAGTGCCTGCAATTTACTTCGAAATGTCTGGGAAGGTAATATGGAGTACAGATGGTATGAGGCTGGCCATGTTTTTTCTAAAGGTGTACATAGAAGCATTTTATTTATGTCTGAAACCTTGGACTTAAGGAAACTTACTTTAAACCCAAACTTGAAACATTTTGAATATTCTAAAGGCTGAAGCACAGAGTGAGAATCTGTTGCCCCATTGCTGACCATGTGCCCCATTATTGTTTCTCCATAGCAGTCTATTTCTCCTGCTGCCCAGTCCTTTTCCAAAGACCTAACTACGTCAGCTCATGGAAGCCCCTTGTTTAAAACCTCTTCATGCTTTTACAAGACCACAGCACTCTGGACTTGTTCTCTCCCCGCTTCTAGTCTCCGTGGGGCCATGCATTCCATCTTCTATCTAGCATATAGTAAGGTCTCAATACCCTCCCTGCCCTCAGGCACGATTTCTCTATGTAACTGTCCCAGCTGTCCTGGAACTTGCTTGTTTTGTAGATCCTTCTGCTGCCCTTCCTCAAGTGCTGGGATTAAAGGTATGCCCACTCTTGTGGATAGAAACCAATGTGGAAAACTACATACAGCTGCTTCTAACAATTGATCTACCATAGTCAGATCAGTGGCCAGTTTCTACCTTGGAGTTTTGCTTGACTTTAACACTTCTAAGTAATTTGTGGAAGCTATTTATAGCCCAAATTAAAGATCAATACTCAGATAATAGCAGAATTCTACTTGAAAGAAGAACAGATAAGATGTATGCAGTTTCTAAAATACCCAGACTAAAAGCAAACTAACCACATGTGGGACAGTTCTAATATAAAGACACAAACCCAAAATACTCCAAGATCCCAAAGTTTTTGAGTGTTAATGTGATGCTCTGTATACAGAAGTTTATATTTAGATTTATGTGATAATTCAAATACAGTAAAAAAACAGACATGTTAAGATGACCTTCAGGGTAAATGGATGGAACTAGGAAAAGCTATTCCGAGTGAGGTACCCCCGACCCAGGAAAACAGACATGGTATGTTGTAGAAGGATTATGTTGCTCCCTTGTAAATAATTGTCCCTGCCTATGAGTTTAATAAAAAGCTCTGATTGGCCAAAGGCAGACAGGAAGTGTGGGTGGGGCTACCAGACTAAGAAGACTCTGGGAACAGGCAGAACAGAGCAGAAGGCCAGAGAGAAGCCAGAAGAAGCAGAGGACAACTATGCTGCTCTGAGAAAAGGTACCGAGCCGCATGGCTGAACAGGATAAGAGTCATGGGTTAGATTAAGGGTAAAGAGTTAGCAAGTGATATGCCTGGGCCTTAAGCCGATCAACCTAAAACTACTGTAAGCATCTGTGTGTCTTTGCAGGTCTGTGGGTCTGCGGGTCTAAACCTTGAGGCTAGGCCTGAAAATCCGGGCCAGAAACTTCCTACTACAGTATGTACTGAGTTATAAGTGAATATTAGCTTAAAGAACAACCATGATACTATCCACAGGCCCGGAGAGTCAATGTAACAAGAGGGTTCATGGAGGGATACTCAGATCTCCCTGGGAAGGGGAAATAAAAGAGATTTTCTGAGTGGACCAAGAGCAGGTGGGGATGGGAACATGAGAGATCAGGTTGGGGGAACAGGGCTGAAGGGGTCATGAGAGATCAGGTTGGGGGAACAGGGCTGAAGGGGTCTACTGGAAAGGGGGGGCATTGCAGGGTTAGGTAAAAATCTGGCACAAGAGAGTCTCCCAGGAAACTACAAGGATTTCTCCTAGCAATAGCAGATACATAGCTTAAATTGGCTGTCTCCTGTGACCAGATTGGTACCAATTATCATCAGAGAAGCTTCATCCAGCAACTGATGGAAACAGGTATAGACCCACAGCCAAACAGAGTTTGGGAAATTGTGCAGAGGAAGGGTAGAAAAGCTTGTAGGAACCTGAGGGGTCAAGGACATCTGTAGTAGGAGGTTTCTGGCCCGGACTTTCGGGCCTAACCTCAAGGTTTAGGTCTCAAAGACCTACAGACCCGTAGACCTGCAGACCCACAGTCCCACAGAGACACACAGATGCTTTCAATAGTTTTTGGCTGATCGGCCTAAGGCTCAGGCATATCACTTGCTAGCTCTCTCCCCTTCATCTAACCCATGACTCTTAACCTGTTCAGCCATGGGGCTCGGTACCTTTTCTCACAGCAGTACGGTTGTCCTCTGCTTCCTGCGGCTTCTCTCTGGTGTTCTCTCTCGCATTCTGCTCTGTGCTTCTTGTTCTCAGAGTTTTTAGTCTGGTAGCCCCACCCACACTTCCTGCCTGCCTTTGGCCAATCAGCACTTTTTATTGAACCAGTGGGTGGAACAATTATTTACCATGAAATAACACAATACCCCTATAGACATCATTTAAAAAAACCTCACAGAATCAACTAACCTGAGTTTATATGGGCCAGGGAGCCTGTATGGGACTGACTTAGGTACTCTAAGTATATGTGACAGCTGTGTAGTTGATCCTCTTGTGGGACTCCTAACAGTGTGAGCAAGGGTTGTCTTTCACTCTTTTAGTGACTTTTGGGACCCTACTTCTCATACTGGGTCACCCTGCCCAGCCTTAATACATGGAAAGGTGCTTAGTCTTATTGCAACTTGATGTGCCATGTTTTGTTGATACTCATGGGAGACCTGTACTGTGGGACTATGCTCTTGTCCACTGTAAATATTGGTTTAATAAGATGCTGACTAGCCAGAAGCTAGGCAGACAGGAAGTATAAAGTGGGCAACAAGACAAGGAGAATGCTGGGAAGAGGAAGTGCAGAGCAGGTGCTAGTCAGAGGCAGAGGAAGCAAGATGAGAACGCTGCACTGAGCAGAGGAACCAAGCCATGTGGCTAAACATAAATAGAAATATGGGTTAACTTGAAGTATAAGAGTTAGCAAGCAATAAGCTTGAAACATAGACCAAACTGCTTGTAATTAATATAAGCTCTTGTGCATTATTTTGGGACTAAGTGGCTACAGGACCATCTGGGTGGGACAGAGAAACTTCGGACTACAGGTCTGCCCTTTCCTAAAAGGAAATGGAAGAGGAGTGGATTGTGGGATTCAGACAGAGAGAGTTAGGGGTGGGGTGGGGGGGGGGCTGGAAGGAGAGGAGGGAGGGGAAACTGTAGCCAAAATATAAAATAAATAAATTTATTTAAAAAATAAAATGACCTTCAGGATATGTATCTCAGGTCTGGATAAAGCACCAATGAATTTTACATTTATACACGGATTCCATCCCCAAGACATCTCATTATTTATATGCAAATATTCTCAAATTCAAATCTCAGATTCAAGACCCGCCTTGCCTACAGAGTTAAGTTCAAGACTGGCTTGGGTAACTTATTGAAATGCTCTCTCTGTCTCAAAATAAGAACTGCAAATAGGCTGTTGCATAGCTCAGTGTACAACACTTGCCTTCCACCTTCAAACACACACACACACACACACACACACACACACACACACACACACACACACACCTCAACCACACATGTAAATGAACAAACAAAAAAATCCAGAATGAGCACACTGATATAGTTAAAGTAGGTTTGTGCTTGTGTTTGTCAAGACTAGGGGACAGGTTGGTGAGGAATAAAGGCTTAATAGGTATAGTCCTGTCTTTTACATTATTATAGAGAGTGGAGGTGGTTGTAAAATATTGTGAATATACTAAACTCATTGACTTTGTACTTTCATAGTTGTTAATATTATAATTCTTATGCTGTATACTTTTTTCCCAAAATAAAAATTTCTGAGATCAACCTTCAGAGATTATTTTAAGGCATCTGTTATGGATTTTAGGAGCAAGTGAGTGTCTTGAGATCACATGTTAAGAGACTTTAACATTGTACTTCCATAACAAAAAACTCTCCTTAGCTTACACTTCAGCAAGGAGAATGGCTAAGAGGCATCACACATAACTCTCCAGAGCTTCTATTCTTCACTTTGAGAGCTGCTGGGGACATTAAGTGACATTTCTGCAGGGCTGAGTTACATAAGCTTGCTTTCAGTCTCCCAACCCATCTCTTCCCATGAGACACCTGAAGTCTCAGTTCTGTTCCCTGGCCAAGGTTAATCTCTCCCATGCCCTCCATAAAAGTCCTTTGTTCTCACATTTCCAGCGTTTTTCCTTCTATCGCTTTTTTTTTTCTCGGTCAAAAACTAGAAATACGTTTCCACATCTTAATGGGTCTCCTCTGACCTTCGAGATCCTGGAATGGACAATTCCATTGTGAGAGATCTTAGCCAGTGCTGACTGACTACTAACCAAAATAGCCTCTGGGGGATTGGAACTGCTCCCACAGTAGAGGAAGTTAAGGTAGAAAAATCCAGGTCTAGTGGTTTTGACTCACGGGAGATCTAAGTTTGGAACAAACGTAGCAAAGAAGTGACTCACAGGTCTGCTCCAGTCAGAGGCAATTTCGATGGGAACAATTGGAAATTTGCCCAGGAATCCTCAGAAACCCAAGGTCCAAGACATCTACGTCAGCACTACTGACCTTGGAACGTTTGCTGAATTTAGGATATTTTGAAATAAATAGGGGAAACAAATAAACACCCCTCCCCTAAATCTCCGCCATCAAAAACCAAATCAGGGTGGGCAGCCCTGGCAGGGCTGTCTTTGTTTTTTTTTTAAATCTGGTATGAAGGGCTCAAAAAATAGCTGGGTGATGACTGTGCCATATTTTCTTTCCATTTTGCTCCAAGATAAGCCCCTGGCACCTGGAAATCTCCCTTGACAGGGCATTTCAAAACCATACACAGTGAGCTGTGTTTTCATTTTGAAATTAATTTTCTTCTTTATTGACAGTGAAATAATTATTTATTTACTCACAGAATGTATTCCTGACTCATGAACTATCTGCCCTAGGTGCTGTGGACAATTGCACCTTTGGCTTAGAGAGCAGAGAAAGAAGGAACAGCCTCAGGGTGACTTACTAAACCAGGTAAAGAGCTCACTTAGGGGAGAGAAAAGCTAATTTACATCTTCTGATTTAAACGTTCTGACCTTTCTGTGGAACCCCATTCTGAACCAGACCTTGTGCTAAATGATAGAGATGCTCAGATAAAACAGAAAATCCTACATGGCATTGCTTCCCTCTCACAGTATATTTCTCTAAAGGTCCTATAGCACCCAGCAGGCTCAATTCAGAAGGGAAGGCTAAACTGAGCTCGGTATGAAAACATACCTAGATGCCAATGATTCCCTTCTGCTGGCCTGACTGCTGGACTGCTGGACCACTGGATGTGGATCCCAGCCTAGACAGCAGGAGAGCTGTGGCCTCTCCCAGCTGGGTATCATACTCAAAACTCTCAGTATTCCCTCTGCTACCTACCCGATACTCTCAACACCCTCTCACTCCTCGTTCTCTTTATCCTGTCAACTGAGCATCGGAGTTGAACCTAGACAGAAAATTCCACTTAAGAACAAACAAAATGCAGCCTACTGTTACCAAGATTTATGAAGGGGTCTGGGTGAGAGAGCAGTAATTGGAAGGCCCTAGACATTCTTTGAGGAGAGCCAGCACACAGAGTGTGTTTTTTGCCACAGTGTTCCAAAGGAATATTTTTCTTGCTACTCACTGCAACAGCTGGTCAGGAATTTCCCTATTTGTTAGAGTGAAGGAATTTGGCAAGAAAAACCCCAAATCTCTTCACTTCCCCCACCTGAGATACAGTCAACTGTACCTTAGGACAGGTAAAAACAAAGTGATCAGACAGCTTATTCATTTACAAATGATTCAGGGAACTGAAATTTTCTCTCTGACTTTCCCACCCCCAGGCAGGGAGTTCTGGGAGAGAAACAACAAAGGAAGAGTTACTGGCCTGAAACTCTCTACCGGCCTTGGCTCTCCCAAGACATCACATTCCAGAATGGAATGGAACGCTGCTGAAGGAGGCCAGATATAGGAGGCATGTCCCCACCTACACACACCCCTAGAGTTCTTAATGAAGGCTGTTTTCCCCAAGCACTAACTATTCTTTTATTCAATAAATGCTTTGTTCAGTGTTCCTCATGTAGGGTGCTATGGAGGCAATGAGAATTACAGTGAGGGAAAAATGGACACAGACTTACAGATACTTAGTCAATGGCAGCACAAATGAAGGTGGGAAGTGAAACACAGCTGCTCATAAAACAGGACACATGTGGACTAGCATGGTGGGAGCCAATGTGATTGCGGGCTAGCACGGTGGGAGCCCGTGTGATTGCGGGCTAGCACGGTGGGAGCCCGTGTGATTGCGGGCTAGCACGGTGGGAGCCCGTGTGATTGCGGGCTAGCACGGTGGGAGCCCGTGTGATTGCGGGCTAGCACGGTGGGAGCCCGTGTGATTGCGGACTAGCACGGTGGGAGCCCGTGTAAAAGAGCTGAAGAATGAGCTGGAGGATTTCAAATGAAAGAAGAAATCCAGCCCAAGGGAGCAGCCTGGGCAAGATCCAGTGCCAACCACAGTTTATCAAGTTAGAGAAGGAAAGAACAGTCATAGAATAGAAGGGAAGCTAGAGACATGGAGGGATAGAAGGGGAGAGAGAGGGAGGAAAAAAGGGTAAGAAAGGGGAAGAATGGAGAGGGGGAAGAGGAAGAAGAGGAAAGAAAGGAGAAAAGAGGAAATGATCAACTGATTAACGGAGTCAAATCCATATCTGTATGGTAGCAATGAACATCCCAAAATTAGAAAAGAATTTCATTTATAGCAGCATCAAAGAGAACAAAATACTCATTGGGAGCAAATTTAAACAAAGAAGTTCAAGTCCTGTATGTTGAAAACAATAGGGCATCAGTGAAAGAATTTTAGAATATATAAATGAAGTAACTGGTGCTGTGGAATAATCTTTTTGTGTACTGTAAATATTTGTTTCTCAAATTAGTTTAATAAAAAGCTGACAAGCCAGTAACCAAGCAGGATGTATAGGTTGGACATCCAAACTATGGATGCTGGGATGAAGGGTGGAGTTAGAGGAGATGCCATCAGACTCAGAAGGAGCAGGATGGGTAGAAAATGTGGTAATAAGACATGAGAAATGTTAGAGGGTAGATAAGAAATATGAGATAATTTAAAGTGTAAGAGGCAGCTAATAACAAGCCTGAGCTATTGGTTGGACATTTATAATTAATTTATGCTTCAGTGTGTTTATTCAGTAGCTGCTGGCAAGAAGGAAATGTCTGTCTACAAGCTGGTATTTGTGAACATTTAAGGTGCGGTACATGGAGACCATGCATTCAACAATTCCTTTCAATATCCCAAATTAGTTCTTTGCAGAAACTGACAAGTTGACCCCCAAATGCACACAGAAACACTCAGAACTTAGCCAAAATAATCTTGAAAATGAAAAATAGTCACACTTCCCAATTAGCAGGAAGAACTTAGCAGGAAGCTTTAGGCTATAAGACACTATGCTCTTGGCAAGAGGATTGACACACTGATCAATGAGACAGCACTGATACTTGAGAAATAGATATTGCCGCTCTCCTTGGTAATGGAGTTTTTGAGGAAGATGCCAAGACAGTTAAAGAATAGATTTCCAATAGTTATGCCACTATACCTGGATAATCATATGCAAGAGGAGGCCAAAGTTCACACCGTATGCAAGAATCATCTCAAAATATACATAGCTAGTCTAAATGCAAGAGTCAAGACTTTCAGAAAGAGTCATTTGAAAGTAAAGCTTGACCTTGGAGTAATGGAGAGATGGCTCAGCTGTTAAGAGCACTAGCTGCTCTTCCAGAGGACCCAGGTTCAATTCCCAGCACCCACATGACAGCTCACAACTGTCTATAACTCCTGTCCCAGGGGACCAGACACCTTCACACAGACATACATGCAGGCCAAACACCAACGCACATTAAAAAAAAAAAAAAACCCAAAACTATACCTTGGGTCAGGCAATAGTTTCTTAGCTATGACAAGGACACAAGAGAGAAAAGACAAAAATAGACTATTGAGTGTCATCAGAAGTCTGTGCTTCAAAGTACAGAGTCAAAAAGCATGGGGAAGAATTCTACAGAATTGGGAGAGAATATTATCAGAAAGGAAAGCTACTCAGAGACTAAGCTAGAGTGCAGACTAAATCCAACAATTGAAGAAAACAATTAAAACAGAAACAGATAGATTTTTCACTTTTTTCAAGAGTTAACTCAAAATGGATCAACAACCTAAAAGGTAAAGGCCATAAATATAAAACTCCTGGATGACAACAGTAAACCTAGGTGATCTTGGCTGTGCAGCAGGCCTTTTAGGTTCAACATCAAAGACATGATCTAAGAAAGATGTAACTGATACACTGGATTCCACGGAGATTAACACTTCTGCTCTGCAAAACACACTGTCAAAGGTTGAGAAGACAAGCCACAGACTGGAGGAAAGCATTTAAGAAGACATAGCTGTATCTGCTAAAAGATTTATCCAGAATGTACCAGGAATTCTTATAACACAGCAATAAGGAGTGAACATTGAGGTGTAAGAAATGGACAAAGAGCTGATCAGATGCCCTAGTCAGAGAAGATGCAAATGACAGATGAAAGATATTTTGTAGTAGTGGGGGTTTCTGGGTGGACCACACTTCTAATTAGATTTCCAGATGGAGTTAACCACTATTCTAAGAATGGTTATAGATGTATATGGCCAGTCCATTAAGAACTAACCATTGTTTTAGCTTTTACAGGATCCCAAAGAGATGCCATCGCCCTTAAGTCAGCAGGAAGCAACCTTATGAAAGACTACGCCCCCTTTCCCAATAAGTTTTATGCTCTGAGGGTTGTGGGTAATTATTATTCTAATAGAATAGTTATAAGTTAAAACTGGGTGAAGGACAGAACTATAATATAGCATCAAAGATCTCTTTTGAAGAAGAGAGGGGGGATAGATAGGATAGATAAAGGAGACTGTTCTACCTACCTATACACCGTTCTAGCTGAATGTATGGGCTAAGTTAAAGACAGTTTGCACTGGCATAGATATTTGTATATTGATACAAATGTGAAATCATTTTATATGTTTAATTGTGATAATTTGTACATTGGTACAAAGTTTAATCTGAGATTGCTTTATTTAACCAAAGCAACTTGTACTTCGGTATAAATCTGAATCTGTAACTATTATGTAAAACTTCATCTGAAATTGCTATATTTTATGTATGCTTCTACCTCTGTTTAAAATATTGCATCATTGTCACATATACTATGCAATTACTACCTTCATTTAACTATACTAGATATAATGCATGATTGCACTAGTTATGATATATGCACAAGATGTTTTATATACTTCTGTTTAGATGATATATATGTATTTACATGTCTAAAATGCTATGGCCACTTTACAAGGTAATATACCCCTGGCTAATGTTTGATAGTCCTACTAAAGGTCATTGTTCAGGGATTGTACACCCCTTATATAGGTATTCTAATTTTTAGTACAGGGTTTATTCCTTAAGACGATAAGAGCTGCAGTCAACATTACTTAAGATATCATATCCCAGTCATATCAGATACAGGTTAGAATATCATAGATAGACAGGAATCTTCAACCATTTCATAGACCCAGAGAATATGGCATTTAACATTTGAAATTCGGCCACGAGAGACACGACGACTCCTGGTGTCACTGCTCCTTTCCCGAGATGGTGTTGAGCATCGAGGATACTCCATTGGAGTTTGTTCTTTTGGCAGAGAATGGCCGGTTGAGTAAGGAACTGTCCTTACTTTGATTGCTGACAGTACACACATGGTGTCAAGCTGGATGAACAAGTTGATGGATGGAGACTGACGAAACCTGCCTGGACAGGATAAGACAGTCCCTCCAAAATTGCCCTGCTTGTGAAAAGATCTGTCAGATACCATAGGCCTATAGCCAATATGATAGATGATCCAACGGCGCACAAAACCAGAGGTGATTGTCCAGGTAGCTGTGTTGCTGTCCTCTCCCAAATTTTGGAAGCCACTACTTACATGTACTTCTGACTTTCAAGTGATACATCTTCCTTCTCAGGTCTTGAAGGGGTTGAAGAATAGGTATTTAAGGTTACTACCTCATAATAATTCCTATTGTACATAGTCTTAGTTTAGAACCTTCTTAGTTAGACAAAAGGGGGAGATGTAGTGGGATTCAGGTGTCAGCTGATAAGGTCCTAAGACGCTTATTCAGGGTCCTGAGCTCCTGGAGGGATGTGGCCAACCTGGAGGGGGTGTGGCCAACCCCATTGATAAGGAGCTTCTGGGACACGAGGACTCTCTGCCTGTTTCTGGCTGTTGGAGAGACCGGTTTGGAATCCATCGTCCACCGTTCCAGACTCCAGTCCCTGTTCAGGCTCCGCTATAAACTGTTACCTGTACCGTGAGTGTTGGTTTATATTTTAATAAATATCTATCCTGTACTGGTACCTTCTAAGTAAACTTCGCCTACAATATTTGACCTCACACCCCACTGAGGAACTATCTATACCCCACAGAATACTTAGAACGGCCAACATCCAAAATGACAGAATATGCTCAAGAGGAGATGAAGACCTGGGAACTCTAATGGCTGCAGGCTGGTGATGTGAAGGCATAGATTTACCTTCCCAAAACTTTATCTCAGGGAAAGACCATTTAGTGCCTGAGGGCAGGGCCTGATCTAAAAAGAAAAATCTAGGAAAAATCTCAGGAACGTGCCTGACAGCCAGTTGATCCAAAACTTGGTATCATGGCAAAGGTTTAACCAATAGTTTCCAAGTATTACTGTACCCTATATCCCTTTACCCAATCCTGAAATGCTAAAACATGTAACACCCCACTTAATATTTATCTCTTTAAAATCCCTCTCACCCCTGAGCTCGGGGCTGAATTCCTCTACTTAGCCAGAACTTCAGCTTATCTGGGTTCAAACCTATCCAAAAGAATAAGCTGACTTTTGTGTGTTTGCATCGAATTCAGCTCCCTGGTGGTCCTTGGGGGTCCCTTGAATAGTGGGTGGATGTTAGAGTACAAAATGCTGTAGCCACTTTGGAAGCAAGTTCCACAATATTTTTTTTTTCAAAAGTAAACACAGTCTTATCATGCACCCAGAAAGCCCAGTCTTCACTGTTCACCCAAATGAACTTGAAAACAAGTCTGCACAAAAACTTGAATAATATTTTTAGCAAAGATACCCTCCAGCATGTGAGTAAACTGTAGTGCATTCACACAGTGGATATTATTCAGGACTAATAGGAAATGAGCTATTGAGTCACAAAAAGATGTTGAGGGACTTAAGTGTCTCTTGCTAAATGGAAGAGTTCAATCTGAACATGTTAGATACCATGACATGTATCTTAGGCGCCTGACTATATGGCATTGTGGGAAGGTCAAACTGCAGAGCCAGAGGAAAGATCAGGGGCTGGGGAAGGGAGGGATGGACAGGTGAAAACAGGGGTTTTAGGACAGTGAAATCCTCTCTATGGTTCTATAGTAATAGGTACATATCATTAGACTCTTGGGACTTTGGATAGTAATCTGTCAGTATAGGCTCACTGGCTCGAGCAACTATTTCACTGTTTTGGGCTATGTTTGGTTGCAGGAGTGCTGTGCGTGTGTGGACACATGGGGATATATACTTCCTCTCAATTTTACGGTGAGCTTAAAGTTTTTCTTAAAAGTAGTCTATTTTAAGACAAAATTCCCCCAATACAATAAACCATTATTTGTATTAGAAGCATGTACAGTGTTCTCCCCAGAATTTCTAGGTTAGTTTACAAATGATCAAAGTTATAGAGTAAAATATGTTTTCTAAACACTAAAAAAATATGAACCAAAGAGGCTCAGAGGTGATTCAGTGGGTAAAAATGGCTACCATGCAAGCATGAGGACCTGAGCTCAGATCCCCAGATTCTATGTAAATCTGGGTACTGTAGTGTGCATTGTAATCTCGGTGCTCCTAAGGTGAGAGGATTTTCTGACACTTATGAGCAACATGTCTTACATGTATAGTGGAGACCAATAAAGAGGCCCCATCTCAAAACAGGTAAGTCAACACCTGAGGTGGTCCTCTGACTGTCCCATGCATGCTCTTCACACTCACAGAGAAACAATTGCCTATATAGAGAGACAAATCATTTGAATACACCTTTATTCAAAAGAGATCTGCTGGTACCAGTGGGTACATACAATGGTGCTCAATGCTGTTCATTCCAATGGAAATACACATTAAAATCACAATGAGCTACCACTTTGCATTCATCAGACTGTTTGAAATCAAAAGTCAGAGAATAATTAGTGTTGACAAGGAGGTGGAGAAACTGGAACCCTCAAATTCTGCTGGTTAGATTGTCAAGTAGCTACGGTGAAAATAGTTTGGCAGGTTCTCAAAAAGTAAAACACAGGGTTTCTGTTTAACCTGGCAATTTCATCCCAAGATAACTGAAAGCATATGTCCACATAAAGGTGTGTCTATAAATGTTTAGAGCTACATTAAGAAAATAGTGGAAAAAGCCTAGAGATCTGTCATGTAAATAGATAAGATAAGGTGATGTATATTTACACAATAGGAATTTATTCAGCCTTAACAGAGAATCTAGTGTTGGTCCTTTCTATAGCACACATGACTCTGGATTGTTTAACCAAATGAAAGAAACGAATCACAGGTCAGAACAGAAAATCTATAGACCGAGCAGCCGGCAGCTCAGGGAAGGGGTCATGGCTACATATGGTCAAGATTGCTCAGTAGGTCAGAGTTACATTTCGATCTCCTAGAAAGTGACCGTGATAGTGACTTAGTGTAACCTCAGTGCTCCTAAGGTGAGAGGATTTTGTGGGTGTGGACTTAAAGCACGCACAATCAACATTTAAATAAGCTATTATTTCAAAACAAAACAAAGCAAAGCCACACATGGAGCCAGAGTGTTGGTGGACACCTGACCATTATCAAGCAGCATTGATCATGGAGGAAATGGGTTTCTCTGGCCCCAATCAAGAGTTAACATCTGTTTTCTTTTTTCCCCAGTTCTCCAGACTTTAGATGAGAAGCTGTCCTGAAAATGATTAGACCCCTGTGGTGGGGGTCTATGAGCTTTCCTCACCCTGCAAGTACAGACCCACCACCCACTGCTCCTCTGCCCCATGCAATGGGATCTTTGCTTTCCCTAGAGGTTATCCTGGATCAGCATGGAGCTGAGCACTGTACTGGGGTCCAAGAGCCTCTCTCTGGAGAGCACCTGGCACAAACTCCTAGTCTTATCTGACTCAACCTGCTTGATTCACTAAACAAGCAGGGAAGCACAACCTGACTTCGGGTCACACAGCTGACTCTGCTGCTCAGCTGGAGTGTGGGCCTTTGTCCAGCTGCTTTCTACCCCGCTTCCTGTGGTGGCAGATACTGATTTTCCTCATGACAAAGCGGTTATTCACCCATTCTGGAAGGCTAGACATTGTTATCCCCTGGTTTAGAGCTAGGACAGCAAACTGATAACCTCTTCCAGTAGAATGTTCTAGAAGGAAAAACTCAATAGAAAGACGACTATATATGGGAAAAGGGAAAGGAGCTGTGAGATTTACAGACTCCATGCATAGCCAGAGAAGGAAAAACAGAAAGGGTTTTAAAAAATATGCATCTCAAATCAGGGAAGAAGCAGCTCTCAGCAGCCAGCACCTACACCTTTTTCCATGAGCTTCCCTCATCATAATATACAGCTCCCTGCCCAATCATGCAGCAGGGCTGTGACTAAGCTTTAAAGAGTGGTGACTAACTCCCATTCCATCAAGGATAGAGGGAGAAAAATCCTTTCTGAAAAGGTGATGTGGGATGGGCAGCAGCTGCTTGGGAAGAGGGTGTAGTTGAACATGTGGTTTGGAAGAGCATAACTAGTGATGTGGCTTTTGGCGTGAACTGTGACCTGCAGCTATCTGCCCTGTACAGACACATCCCTGCAGGCAGACAGAATCAGGGACGGTGAGTTCCTAGTGCACCCACACCCGCCATGAATTTGTCTTCTCTGATGTGCAATGAACTGGCACTTGCCTCTCCCATTACAGCTTCCACTCAGCCCATTTTTACAGTAGGCTCTCCACCTTCCTGAGATAAAGGGTCTATGTTGAGAAAGAAACACAAGGGAAAAATGCAATTGAGAGGAGTGTATCCCTGTGCAGTGACAAAC
Source organism: Phyllotis vaccarum (assembly GCA_033318265.1). NCBI lineage: Eukaryota > Metazoa > Chordata > Mammalia > Rodentia > Cricetidae > Phyllotis > Phyllotis vaccarum. Next base: position 77,183,837 of record JARWLC010000006.1, read on the forward strand.
ACTTGGAGGCATGACCTCAGCCAAGCACCTTTAGAAAATGGAGCTCTGGTAGAAGATGGGTCACATGCTAGGGAAGAACAGGAAACCTGAAGACCTGAAATACTTAGGACATTAGCTGGTGGAGACCATGCTGTATGTAAATCAGGTAGAAGTGACTGAAAGTTATCATTTCCGATTTTCTAACTTGGTAAGATGTGGTTACTTAGAGCAGAGACTGAATGCATCAGTCTCTCATAAAAACACCAGCATGTTGCTCAGATTCTGGGCTAAGTAATTTATGGCATTGGGATAATTCACCCCAATGTAATATGGAGCTCGTTTGTAGCCCATGTTTTGTTGAGACAGGATCTTACTATGTCATCCTGGGTGGCCAGGAACTTCCAATCTAGACCAGTGTTTTATTTTTAAAGCAACTTTTCTGTGAATTAGACCATTCTTAAAAAAAAAAAAAATCAATCATTATAAACACTATGAACAATTGCCAAGGCCCTTAAGCAGAACAGTTTCCTGGTCTGGATTTCTTTGAAACATGGTCAAAACCTAACACCCTAGGCTGTACTTCCCTGGTATGGTGAGTCCCCCAAAGCACTGGTCTCTTTTCGCTGGGCTGAGCATAATGTTAAGAGTAAGACCACTATAAAAATGCTTAACCCAAGCACTTGGCAGATGCGAAGAATACACAAATTACGATTTGTAGGGTTAAATTTGGAAGTATTTGAGAAACAAACACTTTTCAAGATGACTCAGTAGCAGTGTTGCGGCCCTCTGAGGCCTGGATGGCTCTGAACACCAGAATGAAGAGCCAGGCACAGCTGTCAGGGAGTCTAGGTGGAGATGACCTTAGGATCATCTGGGCCTGAATTCTGTCTTCCTATTGTTGCCATGGTCCTGTTGTTTGCCAGGAGTGATAGGTCTTATGCAAATGTGGATTTCAGTGATACTCTTTTTTTTCTATCTGAAAGACTCTGAAGCAAAAAGTTTCCAGAAATAATTTATAGACTAGAGACTAATTTTGAAGAAAGTAATAAAATCTAGAACTTAAATTGCTGTGAATGTGCAGTCATTTTTAAAAAGTAGACAGTAACAATTTATTGATTTCATGCTAAAGCTCTTAAACAGCACAGATGAAAGTAGAGGAAATCTCCATTGTTAGGAAGTAAATTCACAAAGAAGGGGAAAGGCATAAACACACACACACACACACACACACACACACACACACACACACACGCACAGATGCACGCGTGCGTGCGCACGCAAGCACACACATACACCAATAAACTTATATGTCATGTAGCCCACAGATGAGTTGTTTGTCCTCCCACACAAAAAAGAATTCCTGGAGAACCTCCTGAAGGCAGAAGAGCTACTATATTGTGCCCAGGAAGTGGGGCAGACAAAGAAAAAGATGAAGTTATTCTGGGCAACAGTAGAATGATGGCCAGACATTAGGAGACAAGACGCGAAGCCCGAGCAAATAGCAAGTCTCAGCAGACAGCCAAATGGGTGTGGGTCTGCAATCAGAAGCTCCCAAACCTGAGAGAGAAGTTTGGGTCAGGTTGAGGACATCTGTAGGAAACCATGCAAAGATGTGGAGAAAGTGGTTCTGGGCCAGTCTTGGTGATCATTTATACACAAAGGACCTCTTCAGACTCAACAAGTTATGCAACAAACATGCAAAACAAAGTGTAATTAGTGTAAATCTGGCGTATGGAACACTTCCACTAGCTGGGATTGCTGAAACTCAACAATGATGACTTTGGTAACAGCGGGAGTTCAGAGACAAGCCTCAGAGGCAGGTGTAGGAGCGTGTTTTACCCACTGTCTTCATTTGCTGACAACAAAATCACAATCCAAATAAAAGCGTGTGTTTGTAATAGATCTTCCTGATACGAAGATTGTGAAGCACACATACAAATGTCAACATAAGCATCGCATCAAGAGCATGAAAGAGATACTTGTAAAACTGGTAAATTAGGAGCAATGGTTCACTTTGCCAAAATATACTTTACACTGTCAAAATATTTATAATAAATGGTGCATTTAAATGACATATAAACTTGAATGGATATATTTAATGACTTGTTGAAGAAAGGCCCAGAGAAAGAGAGACGAGAGACTGACAGCTATTCAGGAATCTGCTGTACATGTAAACATGTTGCACCAACTCTCGATTCTTTGAATTTTTCCTTATTTTGCAGCTGCTGTTGACAATGAGTATCTTTCATATTGGCCAGTATATTTGTTTATGTCATTAAGACAGAGTGAGACAGCAGGAGACAGCATAGCTCCCATTGGATAACACCAGCCTTCCAGGGCCTTTGCAGACAGCTGAATACCAGAGGCATATCTCTTTGGTTCTTGGTAATAGCTATGAATGCAGCAGGTTGCTTGTTTGTTGGTGTGTGTTGGTGCACATGTGCATGTATGGCCAGACAGGTCTTCAGAGTGAGCTCCAGGACAGCCAAGGCTACAGAGAAACACTGTGCCAAACAACAATAAACCCAAAAAACAAACAAACAAAAAGCCCAACTCCCAAACCAGAAAAGTCACCTGATTTCTTCAACATCACACAGCAAGCACAACCAGGCCGTGATCCACAGGACTTGTGCATCACATTCATGGGGTTGACTTTACTACTTTCTGGAAAACAGCAGGAGATACACAAATCCATATCCCTCCTGTAGGTGACCAGATAGCCATGATCCACTGGATCAATTCACCAATGCCCACAGGAGGAACCGGCAACCTCTGCTCAGTGTCCTATCTTGCTGCTCTGCAGGATTCCAACTATGCATGCAAAGCAGATATGGGACAGAGGATGCTGTGGCACTGCAGGGAGGGAAGCTACATCTATCCCCTGGGCCTTTGGCTTCTATGATGCTGCAGCAGCCTCTTCTTTGGATCTAGCTGGAAGACATACTTGTGCTTACAGTGAAGAGCATGAAAATATGGGTCCACTTGAACAAGCTCTTTGGAATGCACAGAGTCACCCCCAGAGCACAAAGCAGCTGTTAAATATTTCCTAAGGGTTTTCATAATTTATGAAAGTTTTTTTATCCCATGAGGGTTTCCCTAGAGACGCCATTGGGAAGCACAGACCAGTTCTATGGAGAACAGGGAGAGGAAGAGAGAGAGCTGTTGTATGCATCTGCATCTCTGATCTATTTGTCCCATCTACCCAAATATTTACATAGCCCTCTCTCTTGATTATTCCCTTGCCCGGTGCTCACCTGTCCTCTGCCTTCAGCCTAGAGTCTTTGGAACAAGCTATTTAGCCATTTCAGGATTTGGTTTATTCGTTCATGGCCAGGACTGATCTGGATGTTGTCATGAGGAATATGTTTATAAACCGTGGTGATGCTTTCCGCTGAGAGATGTTCCGAGAATATAAAAATCTCTGCTGTGATGATTAATGCATGGCCTTTGCCAATGAGATTATTTAAATGATAGAACAGTGGCTTCTATTTTAATGGAACAAACTCTTTGAAAAGTTTCAAAGTATTTTTCCAACTTAAATTGTGGTGAGCATTATTAAACCCCACTGAGAGACAGAGGTGGTAGAGTGCAGTAATGCTCAGGAGCTCAATGGTACTGTAGCTGAGTTGCCAGAGTTAGGTCGCCCCTCTCCCATCATTTACAGGTTCATCTACCTTATCATTTCTGGTGTTGACACCTTTATCCTGAGGCATTGCCCCACAGTAAGATGACAGTCCACAGGAGAATAATAAACATTAATTTAGGTCTTGGAGATAAAAAGATGAGCCACAGAATCCATGTTCTCAAAACCTTGTGATTGGAGGAGAGGCAAGATGGGTGGGGGCACAGTGTTCAGACACTGAGATGGATCCCTGTGTAGAAACAGGGGTGGGGGTGGGAGGTAGGAACAAGAGTGGAGGCCAAAGCGAGAACAGTATGAGAACTGGCCTTTCATTTGTTTGCAAATGGTCTTTATGCATGAGTCTGGATGGGTGCCCTTGGAACAGATACCAGGGCAAAGTTTTGGTAAGAGATCAATTTGGCAGGTAAAGAAAACCTTGTTGGGGACTTGAGATCATGAGTCAGAGGAGGGAAGAGAAAGTGGTTGTCACTGGGAAATTGGAGCTTATTTCTGGGTTGGTGAAAACCTCAGAGTCACCCCAGCCAAGGGACAAGGGAGCTGGGTCTATGTATTTCAACTTTTGCCAGTTACTGGTTATGGGAACACTTTCTGGGTACATGAATTCTTAACATTTATTATCTACAAAATGGGGACAAAGTGAGTGCAGAGACCAAAGAACCAGACCTCCAGACAAAGGACTGGTGGAGTGTTGTATTAATGAAGAAAACCCAGGGCCAGATCTTTGGGAAAGGCAGAGATATCAGATAGGAAATACCACAGTCAGATCTCACCCAGCTGTCTTCCAGCTTCTTCAGCCTTGCTTCTCCTGGCTTCTTCCGCCTGTTCTGTCTTTCTACGTCTGCCTTAAATACTCTCTTAACTCAGTTAAGGTGTGACCACCACTGCCTGCCTGGGAGCCTGGAATTCTTTCTGTAAACTAAGATGACCTCAAACTCAGATTGGATTAAGGGCATAGGTCACCACTCCCGGATATTCTCTGTGCTGGGATTAAAGGTGTGGGTTACCAATCTCTGATCCTCCTAGACTGACTGTGGGTAGATCCCTCTGATCCCCACAGTGGAAGTCCTGATGTAAGATGATGGTGGGGAAGAGACAGAGCAGGAATGGTTTCTGCTCCCTTTGAAAGGGAGTCAATCCAAGAACGCAAATCACTCTAATCTCTGTGCTTGCCCTCTGAACCAGTCGAAGGGCACTTCATAGAATTCATTTTACAGAGTGCATGCTGGCCAAGTGAAGGGCATCCCTGGCTAAAATCATGCTAAGAATAGAAGAACATATACAGCTTCCTTCCCAGACTTATATTAAAAAAGGTCTTATGTCACTACTGCTGTCCTTTGGGTTCCCAAATACTGTCACCTGCTGAACCTTCTTCCAGATCCATCTCATCTCCCATGGGACAGCTAGCTTACCCTGTTCATGTAGGCTATACCACCTACATGTACTTGCTGGATGGTTGACTCATCACTTCCTTCAAAAGGGTCGATTGCCAGAGGCCAGAATCTGTCTCATACAGAACTCTTAAGTGACACATATGGCATTCTTCTACAAACGTACAAATAACACATCTCTCCCATTGTGCAACTTTCCTTTTGCAACAAGTGTAGAGGAGTGTGGATATGTGCTATACCTCATATTGAGGAATATTCTGGTTGCCCTTTGACACTCCTGAGACTGATAATAAAGTTTGCCTTGAATCAGAGGGTGGAGCTAGCTCTTAGCTGACTAGAATTAGCCATAGAGATTTTGGAGGACCCAGAACAGATAGAGAGACACAGGAAGTAGTAAAGAGGAGCTTAGAAAGATTTAAGGGCCCTGGATTGATGAAGGAAGGAGAGAGAGGGACAAAGGAGGAGAGAGAGACAGAAAGAGGGAGGGGGGCTAGGACATACAGGTCCATTGGCTCCATTCCTATGAACCGAGACCCTCTGGAGAATGTGCATGTATCTTCACAGAGGTACTGAGTCCATCTCCCCATCTTGTGAGCACACATTCTGCCCTAAGAGTTTACATTTCATGCAGCGTTTTCAAAATTTGTTCTGGCCTTGCCTTGCCTGTAGCTGGGTCTCTTTTTGGTCTGAGTCCTCCAGGCAAAATCTAGTTTGCTTGAATTGGGGTGACATTTTCAACTCAGGAGGATGTGCAGCATGCTTTGCAAATCCCCAGATGGAGACCATTGTGCAAAAGGGTGTGTGTGTGTATGTGTGTGTGTGTGTTGTGTCTGAGGTGATGCTGAGGTAGACCTACATGTGACAGGATTTGTCTCCTAGAGTGTTTTTCATTAAGGTGCCCTGGGAACACACAGCGGCCACTTCAACTACAAAGCTAACTGAGTATCAGGAAGCCCCTTTGCAAAGACTGACTTTAAATTGCCAATCATTTTATGATTTTACTCCTGCCCCTGCCTTTTAGGTTTCTGTCTTCACATAAAAATAACCATCTGCGAGATGTTCAACTATGAATAACATTGTTTGTCTGCTATTCACAACTCTAAAAAACTTGATGAAAACCTCAGTTTATTTTCTGATATTTAAAAAGAAGGCATTTTGCATAAGAAACCATTTATTATTTGATATGTGCTCTTTTATGAATCACTAAGAGATGTATTTAAACCACCTTTAAATCCTGCTAAATAACAAACCCAAGGAACAACTAAATTAAGAATTCCATCTCTGTTTTCATAGGTGAGTCATATGAATGACCTTTATTCCTGGTACATTTAAGATGATTACTGGCTGCACTTAATAGTGTTCATTTTATATCCCACACTTTCCACTGCTTAAGTGTGTTCTCAGTACTGCTCAGAGGAAACACGATGTAACTATGTGGGCTTATGCCAGATGCAGCCACAATGATTTTTGCAAAGCTAAGAATTTATGAGACATAAATATCACTTCTGTTTTTTACAAATTTATCTTAGTAAGTTATAGAAAAGCTGAGAAACAAAATATTTAGGGCTGAAACAAGAATGAGCTGACCCGCCACAATATATAGATAGTTTGCTTCCTGTCTACCAGTCCTGAAGACAAGAGTGGTCCAAAGGCACAGAGGCTTCCTGGCCTATCAGTGATGTCTGGAATACTTATGAGGCTTGTACTGAAAACATCTCACAGAAAAGAAGAGGCCTGAATGGAATCGAGACTGTCTCTGAAGCGTGCAGGGTGAGGCACTGAATTTGATACCCTTAGAGGGTAATTCACCAGATCACAGTGTCTTATAAGTGAAAATTTACTCTCCTGGCTTTGGGATGGAGAGATGGCTCAGTACTTAGAAACATGTACTTTAGCAGAGGACTTGAGTTTGGTTTCAGCACAGGTCAGGAAACTCACAACCTCCTGTAAGTCTAGCTCTAGGGGATCTATCATAATAATTCTGCCCTCCTTCCCTTACATGTATGTGCACCCCCGTCAAAAAAATCCATGAAATTAAAATAATATTAAAACATAAATATGTTCTGTGTGTCTCCTTTATCCCTTTCTTTTTGGCTGGAGGTTTGGTTTTTAATGTTCTCAGCTTCTTCTATTAATAAAGCACTGTTTCTCCTCATGAATTGACAGTAGTCCTTTATTTTGGAGCATATTCTCTCTGAGAAGAGAGAGGATACACATGTCTAACACTTCTGGAGATTAGGGGTCCTCGTGTTTCATGTTCCCTGAGATAAACCCCAGCACAGGTAGGGGTTACATGGGTCCTATGTCCTCCAATCCAGACTCTTCTTCCATCTTACGTGAGTGCTCTACATTCTGTTATAATAAAAATAAATCCAGTTATATGATATGGACACTTGGATACTTAGCTCTATTTTAGTGCACTGATATGCTTATAAAATCAGTTTGATGATTTATTATAAAACATAGCTGGATCGGTGTGCAGTTTTGCTGAATGTATACATCTATGTGGTCTCATCATGCTACCTCCCCCTCCTAGCTGCCTACATCCATATATTTGTTTTCTGTTACTTGACATGCTTTTTTCAAAAAAAAATTTTATTTTAGTTCTCTCTGTCTCTGTCTCTCTGTGTGTTTGGGGGTTGGTGGGTATGTGCACAGAAGTACAATCTCTCTGTCTCTGTCTCTGTGTGTTTGGGGCTTGGTGGGTATGTGCACAGAAGTACAATCTCTCTGTCTCTGTCTCTGTGTGTTTGGGGCTTGGTGGGTATGTGCACAGAAGTACAATCTCTCTGTCTCTGTGTGTTTGGGGGTCAGTGGGTATGTGCACAGAAGTACAATCTCTTTGTTTCTGTCTCTGTGTGTTTGGGGGTCGGTGGGTATGTGCACAGAAGTACAATCTCTCTGTCTCTGTGTGTTTGGGGGTCAGTGGGTATGTGCACAGAAGTACAATCTCTTTGTCTCTGTCTCTTTGTGTGTTTGGAGGTCAGTGGGTATGTGCACAGAAGTACAATCTCTCTGTCTCTGTCTCTTTGTGTGTTTGGGGGTTGGTGGGTATGTGCACAGAACTACCATCTCTGTCTCTCTGTCTCTCTGTGTGTTTGGGGGTCACTAGGTATGTGCCCAGAAGTACACGTGCCTGTGGAGACTGAAGTGTAAAGTCCCCTGAAGTCAGAGTTAGGACGTGGGTGCAGGAAACTGAGCTCAGTCCTCTGTAAGAGCAGTTTATACTCCTAAACACCATATGTCTTTTTCTGGGCATCATAAATATTCAGTCTTTTTGGTCTATTTTTCGTCTGGTTTTTGATCAGCATAATGTATTTGAAATCCATGCACTCTGTATTTGTGAACAGTTCACTCATTTAAAATGCTGGCCCTAATTTTATTGCACAAATCTATCCAGCACTGTATATTCATTCATCCTTTGATGGCTGTTTCGGTTGTTTCTGGTTTGGGGCTACAAAGAACTAAGGCACTGTGAATATTCATGTTTAAATTTTTGGATATATGAATTTTTTGCTGAATAAAATAAATAGAGTAGAACTGTTGAGTCACAATGTAACATTTGATTAACTTTATAAAGGCATTGCTTAACTTTTTTGGTAAATGGCTGCACCATTTCACCTGCTCATGGGCCATGCATGAGAAGAATGGCCAGACATCTTTTCTAATTTTAGTTGTTCTGTGGGTGTAGAGTGGTATTTCATTGTACTATGTAATTTGTGTTTCTCTGATGACTAATGAGGCTGGGCATCAGCTTATTGGTCACTCACACAGCTTCTTTTAATGAAGCATGTGTTCAGTTCTTTCTGCTCCTGGGTAAAATAGTTTACTGATTTTTATATTCTTTAGTTTTAAATATTCTTTCTATATCTGGGGAAAAATCCCTTGATCAATATGGTATCAATATTTTTCCCATTCTTTAGTTTGCCTTTTAAAAAAATCTTATTAATAATATCTTTTCTGGAGTAGGAGAGATATTGTTCCTTAGTATATAGTAGGAATAACTTTACAAATAAGCTTTGGGAATGAATATATCGACTGTTTCTAACATTTAATACCAAGGAGAATCATGACAACTAATAAAGAATCTTTGGCAGAATCCCTCATGATTACTAATCAAATATCTGTCAGTGATAAACAGTCCCCAGGGATCTCTGCTTTAATGCTCACTATTATTCCCTTTTTACAGCTCTCCAGAGAGTCTCCAACAATGCCAGCTCTTTAAAGCACAAGGGTCACCATGCTTTTTTTTTTTTTTTTTTTTTTTTTTTTTTTTTTTTTTTTTTTTTTGGCAGTGAAGGAAGAGGAAGTTATTTTAAAATTGGGGTTGTTCTGCATTCCATCAGGAACAAAAACCCCTACATATTAGACTTCAAAATCTCAAGACTCACCTCTTGCTGTCCAAGTTGGAAGCCAGTGACTTTGCTCTGACTGGGGATTCAGACCAAGTATATTTTATTCATTTCTATTTGTACCATATCTCCTGTGCTGAGTTAGAGATGTGGGATCTAGGGCAGCATGGACCAACCTTTTTAGTTCGTTAGTGAGGCAGTGAGCACAGGACACTAATTAGCTCATTCCTCTGGCTTATGGTTATTTGTTAAATAGAACTCCACACATAAGTGATTGTGTGCATGTCATGATTGATGTGCCAGAGGGGTAGCTAACTTGAGTCATCCTGAAGGTGTTTATTTCCTTCAGAACCACATGGCCACATGCCTGTATCCTTAGAGCATTTGCTGTAACAGGAATTATATAACAAAATAGCCATAGTTAACCCAGGGAAACAGCACTATGGTGGCAATGAGGTAATCACAAATCCCAGGCTAGGCCAGAGAGGAAGTGAGTTAATACACAGGGTCAGGCTTGTGTAATTTTTGACTCATCCTGGTTAAAATTTGCCAAAGTGGAAGAAAATGTTCTGGATCTCAGAAATTACAGCGATTATAAGAAAGACACTTTTATTAATCTATGTGTATAGGTGTTTTGCTTGTATGACTGTCTATGAACTACGTACATGCATGTCCAGTGCCTGAAGAGGCCAGAAGAAGGTGTCAGTATCTTGGAACTGGAGTTATAGATGGTTGTGAACCACCATGTGGATGCTGAAACTGAACTTGGGTCCTCTCTGAGCAAACGGTACCTTTTACTGCTGAGCCTGGGCCTTCTCTCCAGCCCCACAAATGCCTTTTTATTATCTTGGGGAGGGGCTCCTTTACTTACGAGCTAGCAAGGATGGAATTAGACATCTAAATGTGCAATTTTCTTTCTCTCTTGATTCTTAAGTAATGTCCTTCTTTTGTAGCCTTAGGTAAGAGAAATTATCTTTGCTACAGATTATCTTCATGGTACACCGTGCATCATATTAAAGAAAAATATTGTCAGATACAGTCTTGGCACAAAGCTTCATCTTATTCTATTGGGATGAGGATGCTGAAGGCCATGGAGGCTGAAAGTCCTTAAAATACCTTTGCTCCATAAACCCAGTTTTTAAAGTCAGCTGAGCATGCTGATATGATGTTTTCCTCTTATACGGCCAAACTTGAAATAATGTTTTACACCATACTTGTGAAGTCGTACTTGTCCCCAAAGTCTCCTTGGCTTGGTCACATGTAAACTTTGTCTTGGCTGTACTCTGAAGAGTCTTGGGGTTTGGAAATTGCAGGCCTGAATTAGGGGCCTGAGGGCTATGGGGTTCTAATAATTCCCATTCAGTTCTCCAGGGACCAAGATGAGGCAGCCACAATCTACAAGTTTTCACATTAGACTTTCTGGAGAAGCAGTTTACATCTTCAGAACTGGCTTTGCCGGAAACCTGGTCATGGCCCTGAAATAACTGTGGCTTCTCGCTGACTGTGCAGCAGAGGTGCATAGTGGCTCCTAGCTTTGCAAAGGATAAAATGCATTTGCTTGTGCCTGACAGTGGTGTGGCTGTAAGCTTTGGGGCAGAGTCTTAGGGAAAGAAAACTCAACTTGGTTGAGAGTGAGAGCCACAAAATCCAACTTGAGATTCATTCTGTCTTTTCTTCTGTGTTTAATATGATTGAGGAAAATTCAAATTCTATTGCTCCAACAGTATATTTCTGTATTCATCTATAATGGCACACTCAAAAGACAAACACCTTAAGTGGCTTAGCATTTAAGCTGTGTGACAAGTGCTGCATTCTTCCAATGGGGTAAAGTACTTTGGATTGAGAAAGTCATTACTGCTCCAAGCCTGTCTCCCAGAAAACTCCTCAGGGGACAACTCCCTTACCCTCTATGTATGGTTGGTCACCTTTTAAAACAAATCATTGGAATGTGTGATTTTGAGGAGGAGTTTATCAATTATAGATTGCTTTCTTAATCAACTCTGCTGTTTTCTAGCTCTAAATTTTAAATTAAAAAACAATAATTAAAGCATATAACAGAGCTCATAGTTCAGTCCATCATAGTAGATCATTTATCTGTAATGACAGAATTGAGAATGGTGTTATGATTTGGAGCCAAAATGATAAGATCTTTTAAAATTGAGGCCCTTGGAAGTCATTCTCTTGACTCAAACATTGGTCTGGGTTGAAAGAGGCAAGAGAATGTTTCCAATGGAGGAGATTAAAATGCTATTATAAATACATTTATCTTCCTTTGCTTAGGGACTCTATCCCATAATACCATTTGCATAATGGGATACTTTGTTCCTTTTAAATGTTAAACTTGGAACATTTTATTCCAAGTGCCCATCAAAAAAATAAACAAGTGTACTTTCAAGCCCTGGGCTTTTCATATATATATATATATATCTGATGCTAAGAATTAGTCCATTTTGCCTGTTTTTCAGGAAAGCATACACTTTCTTATTATTCTGAAACATTTCCAAATGACAGAATTCTAAAGAGTTGTAAAATATAGATAAATAGATGTTAGGAATTCACTTCCTCTATCCTCTTCAACCAACCTACCACACACACACACACACACACACACACACACACACACACACACACACACATACACTATTCTCTCTGAAGGCCTGGGAGGTGCCATTTTTCTTTAGTTGGTGTCTCCCTGCTCAGCTTCCTCTCATTTATCCATCTTTGTCTTGAGAGAGCCGGTCACTTACCTCAATGCATGTTAGCACTCTTTCCTCCCTCAGGTTCCCAGCACATACAAAACTGTCTTATGTCTAATTGCCTAGATAGCTAATAGCTAACTGGAAAAAAAAAATCCCTGCTGATGGAGAATCTATCAGCTCAAGTGGAACATGTTTTATTTCTTAAAAAGGACTCTGGGGGCCTATAATAGTTGTGTTTACTCACTTAAAAATGGAATTCAAGACAAGAGGTCAACCAGTGGGCAAGTTGTTAGCAGGAACAGAAACATGTACCATGTAGGCACTTTGCCCAACCTCCACACCTCACACCTCTAATACAGGGTCCAGAGATAAGTTAAACAGCACATTAGCCAAACATGTTTAGGAATGGGGATTAGAACAGAAAATAGCCACCTTAGAGAGTATCCCATAATAGCCTAGGAACCTTTCGCATAATGATTGTAAATATTGCAAAGCAGCTTGGATCCCTTAAACTCCACTTTTCTGACATTTCTCTTATTTGTATTAGCAGTTGGCTTTCTTCTGAGTCAACTTTTATTATCCAGGACATAGAGTCTATGGTATTCAATGGTAAAAATTGAGACTCCCCGATGGTTCTCCTCAATGCAGCTATTCATGTAGTCAATAGACAGACCTCCCTGGGATCCTCAGTAGCAGCTCGTTTTTCTGGTCTCTTGAGGATGTTCTTTCTGCAACATTAGCTGTTTATTCCCAGGAGTTGCTTCTCTGACTACAGCTTGACACCATAAAGCCATGTACCAAGGAAGAGCAAATCTGCCTCTGAGGTAAAGCAGGTGATAGGAGCTTGGTCGAGGCAATCGTGGAGGTCCTGCAGACCAAGACATTGTGTCCAGGGAGTACAACAAAGTCCATAGCAGACCTATTATGTATATGGAGTCCAGCCATAGAGCAGGGGTGAGGGGGAGGGTAGATATTTTGATGGTCAGGAGGTAAGAAGTGCACATATATATAGTGATGAAAAACCGAGTTCCTACTATGGGAAAAAGGGACTAGCTAGTTAGGAAGATCCAAGCAGTAGAAGGGGACTGAGTTGTGTTCTGGAATCAGCACACAAGACAGGCACCGAAAAGATCTGTGACCTGGGTAATGGGGACAGATGGGTAGTATGGTTTCTTGAAACTTAGAATCAAGGAGCAGCTAATGTATAAGAACTGGACCACCAAAAAGGGATACATCTATGATTGGTTTTTCTTTATTTCAGTCTTGTAGCACAATCTAGGAAAAGAGGCATTATAGCTGGAGGATGAGGCTGGGTATATACCATCATGGCTTAATAAATTTAGACACTGAAGAAGCATTAGAAAAGCTCTGCTGTCAACTGAGGAAATGAATTTAAAAAATGAAAAGGTATTACCCAAGACACCTTCTTTATTTATCATGTATCTCATTTGGTTCCCATCTTTCTTATTGTACTGTTAAAAACTGATTATACTAACATTTTTTTTCTTTAAAAAAATTAAGAAAGTCATTTTTGAAGAATGTACTAGGCTGGGGAGAATTTTGAGACCTCGCTGCCTCTTTTGTAATTATGGTCTTCTTGGGAGACCCTTCAGCTAAGCTGGTAGGTAAATGGATGAGTAGAAACATGAGGACAAGGCACGATGAGGTAGAGAGGGTGGTAACCCTTAACTCACTGTATGTCCTGGCACAAGATGAGGCACTAAACAGGCAGTATTTTGCCTGATCCCAGAAATGCAAGAATTAGCTTTCTCTGGTTCCCAAATAAAATCACCAAAGCTTGAGAGAGATCTGTGACTTCACTGACACTGATAGTGCTTCATCTGTTAAGCCTTACAGGCCATGAGAACTGAGAAAGCCTGATGTTATTTGCCTCTGATTAGGCCTAAAGAGGAGTCAGGCCTCACTGGACCTCATCTCAACCGTGTGTGGTGAAATTTGTTGGACATGGAAGGCTGACAGGGTAGAGAGAGTTCCAGAGGGGACTGAGCCAAGTCTAAGGCCAAGCTGCTTTAACTGAATAGTATGACCAGACTCATTAGAGGTCTTAATGATATTTAAATCTCTCCTTAGTTTAAAAAAAATGTAGAGATTCAGAAAGTGATGTGGGAATGTCTTTCTGTATGCTGTGAATATCAATCTTTAAATAAAGGAGCTGTTTTGGGCCATAACAGGCACCATAGAAAATGTAGGCGGGGTAGGGGGATGGAGGGTGGGGAATCAGAATAGGTAGGAAAGGAAGGGCAGAGTCAGAGACAGATCGACCCAGCCGCCCAAAGAAGATACATGTAAGGTGAGCCACGGGCCACGTGGTAGACAGATTAATGAGAATAGATTGAGTTAAGATGGAAGAGCATGCTAGCAATGTGCCTAAACCGTAGGCCAAACATCATGAAGTTAAGTGTTGGAGTCATTTCTGAGGGCCTAAGCAGCTGCGGGTGGCTAAGAGGTCTGGAGTGGCAGGTCTGTGGGTCTGGACCTCTGGCCTCCCCGGGACCAGGAAACCTTATTGTAACAAGGAAGTCACCAAGAACTTTGATCAAATGAGTTCCAGGTTCCCTTGGATGTAAGAGGATTAGTCGTGAACCTCTCACAGACACACCTTACATTGCAAAGCCCAAGGGCCATAATAACAGCCAGTCTGGCACAGGGTACTCTTATCAGCGTTCACTATTTGACAGAATTATGAACAACAAGAATGGCCAGAGGAATCATTCTCTTATTGGCCTCTGATTAGTGACTGGTAAGTTTCTCTTCAGGCAGCAGTAACCTTATTTGCTAGCTGTCAAGGTTGGCTCCTCCCTCCTCAGAAAATCAGAACACCTGGGCTCTTTTGCTCATTTGGACCAGACTTTCGGTTAAAACCCGATTTATCAAGGAGTTAGTTAGGAGGATGGTCCAGCGCAGAGAACCCTGGGAAGAGCACAGGTGGAAAACATCCCACTCACCTTCAGCCACCTCTACACACTGGTCAATCCTAGGACACACCATGGCATCAAGGCCCAGAGCCCACCAATGTCGAGAGGCTGCAGTAGCCTCATTATTGAACCCCAGTCTTTGTTTATTTTCTATCCACATGGCCAGATCATCATGGAAAGCAGAACAGGGGAAAGAGAAGACATATAGACTACTCTAGCTGTCCCCCCCCTCCCCCGCAGCTACTCAATACACCAGTTTGTGCTACCTAAAGACTTCAGTGCTTTTCAACCATCTTAGGTGGGGGGGGGGGGAGGCACGACGACGGATGGGGGGGAGATAAAGTATTACACCAGCTTGGACGACAGGAGTTGCTGAGGCTGAAATTTCCCCAGCGACTGGCTTGATGGAAGGTAGGACATTGTCTCCTGGGGCTGCAATGATTCACAGCGGCTTTTCAGCAACCAAAAATAAACCTTTACTCTGCCCAATGGGTGATGAGCGTAACATCTACTACATCCTGTAGCTTAAGTGTGTTTCCGAGACTTCCCAGACTCCAACTCAGTTCCTCTCACTTTGGCCTTCAAATCTGGAGCACGACCGTGGGAAGGATCTCGGGATAATTGTTTTTTGTTGAGCCCCTCATCTGAGGATCTCTGAGTACTTTATAAACACTAATTAAATTGCCACAGCACAACATTTTAGAATGCATAATGACTACCACTCCAGCGCCAAGCCAACTCTTTAAAGATGGGGAGCTTGAAGGATGGCATGGCTAGATTTCAGAGACTGACTTATCACGGAGGCGAGGCCCCAAACTGCCTCATTTCTAGTCTGTGCAGAAGAGGATCGAAGTGATGATGGAGTCATGTGATCCCTCCGCAAATTCACAGTGTGAATTATTATATTTGGAAAGAGAATGAAATGTCTACATGGTAAACTGTAAAACCGCAGCACTAATGCCCCTTTAGACGCTCTCCTGATCTTTTGTTTCAGTTTTCCACCAATAAACTAGTGACACACAGGTTCCCCAAATCTCTTACATGGGCCAGTTGTACATTCTAAAACCTACAGAAAGTACTTGTGTGCCTTTCAGTAACAATTGCACACCCCCAGATTGCAATCTATTATCTCACCCTGCAGGGTTTCTATGCCCAGGAGTGCCTGCCCTCTGTTTCCTTCGGGACGTTATCCTCAAAGGTGTACTTTTATCAGGCAGCCCCACGGCAGAAAGACCTCTCCAAGCCCCAGGTTCTATAGAGCTGGTAGGATAATCGAGTGACAAGTGTAGAACTGCGATCATCCAAGGACATGCTTATTAACAATGATTCAAAATGATGTCCAACTTTTCTGAACTTTAGAAAAAAAAAAACAGTTAAAATACTTTTTCTATGCAAGAGCTTCCACGTTGCTCTGTTTTTGAAAAATTATTTTGGAACATCATATCATCATTTGGATTATCCTAGGGGTTTATTTAACACACACACACATTATTATCATTATTATTAGTGGCAAATTTTTATTTTCCTATAATATTTTATTTTTCCCCCATTAAAATTTGCAATTTAGAATCAAGTGTGATGGGATAAAGTAATCAAGGGGGGGGGGGAATTAAAGCCTGGCTTTTGAATTTTTTCTATCCCCTATAAGCTATCCCCAGAGGCAATTCTAGGCAAGAATTTGCATAAACATTTAGAATAATGATGGACAGTCAGGTAGGTGAAAGTGTTAACTCCTGGACTTGTTATTAGAATAATATTCCTCATCTATATTTGACTAAAAAAAAAAGATGTGTTTATGTGTGTGTGTTTAGTGTGTGTGTGTGTTTTTGGTGTGTGTATTGTGTCCCCAGGTGCATGCATTCCTGCAGAGGCCAAAGGATCAAATTTCCTGGAGCTGGAATTACAGGTGGTTGTTAGCCAATTGACCCGGATGTTGGGAACCAAACTTGGACCCGCTGGAAGAGCAGCATACGCTCTTAACCACTGAGTCATCTCTCCACCTTGGATTTTTAAAATGACTTTTTAAAACCTGAAAGTCTCAGTCTTTTCAAGTCATATGATAGCTGCCAGCCTCAATTCACAGTTTCAGTCAGGGATGTGAAGAAAGAAGGAAAAACCAGGTCTTAAGAACGGGTGGAAGGGCAAGTTGAGGCAGGGAAAAGTCAAACTGCCTTAGAGACATCATAGAGAAATCACCCTGGTAGGCGAGGATTTAATCATAGTTTGCTTTAAGAAATCACTCACAGGACTGTTTGTTTTGGGAAGGGGAGAGACTGCCCATAGTGGGCTGCAATAAACTTTCCAGACAGACTGGCTATTTCTCATCTCTTCTATCTAGTAATACCTTTTGCAAACTTGGGTCGTTTAGGGGGATCAAATATTTGACTTTTTCCTCTCTGTTTTGGACAGTAGCCTATCACCTGTTCCCATCTTTGCTCTGGACTCCAGGACAAGCGGGGGCTTGAGAGTGGGGACCTGAGGGAAGAGGGCGGGGCAAGTGCACGGATGTCTCCACTGTGAATAGTGAGTGATTAGCAGTATGAGAGAGCCTCGTTCCTTTTTCACAGGCCAGGTTTTCCTTAGGTGCTGGCAGAATTTCCAGACAATTTGCTCTGGGGACAGACTTGGCTAAACTTCTGCCATTGCCAGCTTGGGGGCCCTCTCGCTTTATGAGGTTAAGCGGCCAAAATGGGGTGGAAGAACACCCAAAGAGCCAAAAAAAAAAAAAAGGGGGGGGGGAAGGATGTGGTGCCTGACACCAGGTAGAGTATGTGTGGGTCGCCCAGCAGGGGACACCGCAGGGAGTACAGAGCAGGTGAGAGCTCTTTACCTACCTCCTTATGGTAGTAGCTTTCTCTAGGCACAGGGATAGCTGGCAGTACCGCCTGTCAAGGAGCTGGAGAGCTGAGGGGCTGAGAGGCACAGAATGTGGCTCTAGTGTCCAGTATGGCGTCCACATGGGCATACTACAGAGAAAGAAATAGTGGAAAATGTGGCTCTCACAGATGGGCGAGGGCTGTATTAGAGGATGGAGCCCCTGATTTCAGCACCAAGAGGGTCTCCTCACTTCATGCCTGTCTTCAGGACTAGGGAACTTTGCAGAGGTAATGTGGAACTTCCCCTCCTGGACACCCCCTCCCAACCTCCCCAGTACTGTTCATGCAATACCCAGCCTGCCCCTTTTGGCTTCACCTGGGGTGTGTTTTTCAACAAATACTGTGCAGTACTTCTAACTGAATGGAAATCAGCAGGTTCTCTATGAGCTGACTATGTTGGTGGGCAAGGACACGGTGGGGGGGGTCACCAGTTTCAGGAATTGTTATCAGTCGCTTCATTCTGTGGGAGCTCAGCCACACTGAGGTCTCTTAGAGAGACTTCTAGAGGATTTTCATTTATAGCAGTTTTGAAAAGACCCATGCATGGTCATGAATTACTCAGGGTCACTAGTTGCTATTGTCGTCCCCAATTTCTACCAAATGCCCTCACATGGATTTGTCTAGCTAGGATAGTAGAAATTCTGTGTACCACTACCTTTCTGTTGCCCTCAGCGTCTGCACCAACCAGGCTTCCCGGAGGCTACTGCAAACCTGGTACTAGAATTCTGCATGAGATGGCCAGGTGGCTATGACTTGCATTGGTGACTTATAGGCTGGTATTCTCCTTGCCTTCATCCTTCCGCTCCTCTCTCCCCCCCTCTGATTATGTGACTAATATTTTATAATTTTAGAAAATAAAAGGCTAAAAAAAATACTAACAGCTCGCAGTATAACATTGGCAACATTATAGTACATATTTCCTGGGCTTTTTCTATGCTGCTATTTTAAAGTGAAATCACACATATATATATCCATCCTCTACTATATCACAAATATTACCCTTCAATGTTTATAGATATAGATCCGAATTATAACTTTTGATGGCTAGCTAATAGTCTAGGGCAAAAATGTGTTTGGTTTATTATTATTTGCCTGGAGTTGGGTTTTGCTTGTGTTACTAGGTTACTTTTGATACAAAGTGGGCTCTTTATGTAAACACCACTAAATACTGGTTAGATGCTTTTCTTTAGAGGAATCCTTCACAACATAAGTGCTATGTTAAATCCTTTTAAAGGCTTTGATGTATCATGTCAAAATTACTGTATGCAAACTCCCTGCCAGCATGCAGCATCCCTGTGGGAACCAGCACTGCCCTGGTTCTCCCATTTCAATATAGACATCACAACTGCTCTTCTGCTCTGATAGTCCAGACACAGCACATTTACTGTTTTAACCTGGTGTTCAATATTTTCTTGCCCCCTTTCTGGTATCTTCTATCTTCTCCTGAAGCCTTTATTTGACTTATGCTCCCCCCTGAAACAGTAAATACCAACTGAGCTCTTCCTGTGTACAGGCACCGCTCTAAATACTGCAGCCACAGGAGCTGCTTCTTGGGAAGTGACTGAGGGGTGGTCCCTGGGGGCTGGAGAGGGAGCTTGGTGGAGGATAAGACAATTCTAGAATGATAGAGTGAAATAAATGGGAAAATGTATTTAATGCAGAGAAAAGAGGGTCAGCAAAGCCACTAAGGCTTAAGTTTCCAGGGAGGGTAATGCTGTTGATGGTTAGGTTTCTGATGGGGAACAGTTTTGCAGAGCACATAGTAGAGTTTAGACTTTTACTGTAGATAGAGATAAGGGAGTAATTGCCACTCAGAATCTATCAGAAGTTCTGTTGCTACTTGCCACTCTCCACTGGTTATTATGCCTTCCTCCAGGCATGGTGTATTATATTTCACGTAGAGCCTCTGTCCTTGCCTCTGACCTCTGAATCTCTTTCTTCTCTTAGAGGTGCCTAGATTGCAGTGAAAAAGAATGGACCAGCCCGACGTGGTGGTGCACACTCTTAACCCCAGAACTCAGAAAGCAGAGGCAGATGGATCTTTGAGTTCAAAGCCAGCCTGGTCTAAAGAGAGAGTTCCAGGACAGACAGGGCCACACAAAGAAACCCCATCTCAACAAACAAACAAACAAACAAACAAACAAACAAACAAACCAAAAACAGAGTGAACCAAACATAGCCAATTCATGTAAAAAATTGAAAACAAGCATTCCAAATTAAACAAATGAACAGTATTTTCAGCAATTAATGAAAAAAAGAGGCCATGAATTTGAAGGAGAGCAAGGATGGATATGTGGGGGTGGGGTGGAGGAGGAAAGAGGAGAGGAAAATGATGTTATTATATTATAATATCAAGAAACAACTGAAGATAAAAATGTATTAGTTAGCCAGGTGGCAGTGCACGCCTTTAATCCTAGTATTCAGGAGGCAGAGAGGCAGGAGGATCTCTGTGAGCTCAAGGCCAGCCTGGTTCCATAAAGGGAGTTCCAGGGCAGCCAGAGCTGTTACACAGAGAAACCCTGTTTTGAAAAACAGAACAAACAAAAATGTATTGGTCCTCCCTGACTCAGGGAGGGTATTCTTCCAGCTAGTTGTGTCAGCCACCAGCAGAAAGATTCCTGGCTTCAGTCTGAGCTGTAGGACTGAGCTTCACTAGAGAACCGGCTCCCAGTGAGCAGGGAGCCTGAAGGAGAGTCCTGGCTTTGGCGCCAGTGGTCATCTGCTTCTCAGCTAGCCTTTGAGTGACTCTATTAAGGCAACTGGCAGCCATTGTTCAAATTTAAATAGAAACATTGTAAAAAACAAATTTGGGCAAGCATAGTCCGCTCTGTTCTTTCCAACAGCTTAATAAATCTTTATCTAGAAGAAAATTGCTTTGAGTGTGGTGCTGAAAATGTGGCTGGGTGACAGCTCTCGGCTACCGTTTCCAGTAGCTGACATTGCAGTTCACCTGCAGGCTGTGAG
Source organism: Phyllotis vaccarum (assembly GCA_033318265.1). Taxonomy (NCBI): domain Eukaryota; kingdom Metazoa; phylum Chordata; class Mammalia; order Rodentia; family Cricetidae; genus Phyllotis; species Phyllotis vaccarum. The sequence continues at coordinate 77,204,674 of JARWLC010000006.1, forward strand.
CATCGTCTGCGGTCTGACTCAAAAAGAGTACAGGCTCCATTTATTCCTGTCTACGCTCTTCTCAGACCTCCTCTCTCTGATGGGCCAAAGGAGAAGGATGCCTGATGCTACCCCGTAATAGAGAATCCCAAAGAACTATAGCTCACACACGCTGCTTCTAAGTAGATGATTCTGTTGGCAGTCAGTCTGCCAGGAACAAGTCTCCACAGAGGTTCCTATGTGCCAGTAAGGAAAGCTCTGTTATTTGTATAAAAACTTGGCTAGAAAGGAAGTAATCTCATTAAGATGGCTCTTAGCCCCTTGATAGACAGCAGTCGAGCAGGCTATAATGTCTTCCTCTTTACTAATATGGGTTTAGTTCGGTGAGATTCTGGGCCCCCTAGGATGTGAGACCTAGTGGGAGGTGTCTGGGAGTCACTCAGCCTTTGCTTCATCCAAATTTTTCCCTTTGCAGGCACACTATGTTATAGTCTTCCATCTGAATTTACATCTTTACCATTTCTCTCCTGGAACTGTCAAAATTGTCTAAGCATTTGGGAAGGTTTGAAAAGTCTCAATTGTGAATGCGACTTTCTTCCTTTCTTTCTTTCTTCCTTTCTTTCTTCCTTCCTTTCTTTCTTTCTTTCTTTCTTTCTTTCTTTCTTTCTTTCTTTCTTTCTTTCTTTCTTTCTTTCTTTCTCTCTTTCTTTCTTTCTTTCTCTTTCTCTCTTTCCTTCCTTCTTTCCTTCCTTCCTTCTTTCCTTCCTCCCTTCTTTCTTTCTTTCCTTCCTTTCTTCTTTCCTTTCTTCTTTCCTTCCTTCCTTCCTTCCTTCTTCCTTCCTTCTTTCCTTTCTTTCTTTCTTTCTTTCCTTCCTTCTTTCCTTCCTCCCTTCTTTCTTTCTTTCCTTCCTTTCTTCTTTCCTTCCTTCCTTCCTTCCTTCCTTCTTCCTTCCTTCTTTCCTTTCTTTCTTTCCTTCCTTTCTTCTTTCCTTTCTTCTTTCCTTCCTTCCTTCCTTCTTCCTTCCTTCCTTTCTTTCTTTCCTTCCTTTCTTCTTTCCTTCCTTCTTTCTTTCTTTCTTTCTTTCTTTCCTTCCTTTCTTCTTTCCTTCCTTCCTTCCTTCCTTCCTTCCTTCCTCCCTCCTTCCTTCCTTCCTTCCTCCTTCCTTCCTTCCTTCCTTCCTTCCTTCCTTCCTCCTTCCTTCCTTCCTTCCTTCCTTCCTTCCTCCTTCCTTCCTTCCTTCCTTCCTTCCTTCCTTCCTTCCTTCCTTCCTTCCTTCTTTCTTTTCTTTCTCTCTTCTGGCTCTTTCACAAATCATAAATCCTGACATGTAGCAAGAGAGACCCAGTCCATTTTCATCCAGTGTATGGGTTCTCCCTCAGGGTAACAGGAGTCCCGCAGGGGGTCTTCATAGACTCAGCATGCATGTTCTCAAGTTAGATTAAGGGTCGCCAAGTCATTATTTCCACAACATATTAGGATGTTTCAATTTTCCAAGCTCAGTTAATATCTGAGATGAAAGTGAAATAAACTAGAAAAAAAAGTGATAATTTAGACAACAGTTCACCAGATAGGAGTCAAGGTCCTAGAAAAATTTTGTACGGAAAGCCTGAAGGGCCAAGCTCCTGAAAAGGCTCTGAAAGGTGGGTGCTTCTTGCTGCAGCCATATCTTCCAAGATTTTTTTTCATCTGGCAGCATCATCTCCTTCGCTTTCTCTGTCTGCAGGCTACCTGAGCTCAGGCCCTGCCCCCTCTCTTGTTTGTGTGTGACCTCAGGTGGCTAACTTGTTTCTCTGTGCCTTGGTTCCTCCTCTGGAAAAGATTGCCTTGAGAAATTAATGAGAGAAAGTTGTTGAAGCTTTCTACACACTTTCTGACACCTAACAAGTGTGTAATACATCTCAGCTGATTTCTTTTAAATGGGAAGTCTGGCACGCTGTCACACTGTGGAACTTCTAACATGATAAATGGAGAGGAAAATTGGGCACTGGAAATTCAGTTCCTCTTTCTTCCCTCACTTGCACGTTAAAGGCAGGTGATCGTGTTTCCTGTCACAGAAAAGCTATGTGCCCAGCTGTCATTGCTTAGAGTCTGAGCTGAGGTGTGCCTCTGTGAGGGAAAGCATCATATGGAACACTAGCTTATCCAACACGTCTACAAATGAACAATGACCAAAAAGCACAGCTGGGAACTGGGTGGGAATGACCTGGATTAGAAGCTGCACCGTGATTCCAAGTCATACCTCACCAGGGCACCTGCGCATGCAACCACAGTTTTGGAGTGGAATTTGGGAATCTGTGTCTGGGGCTTTGGGCAGGTTGCTGAGGAGCTGACTGTGCTTAAAAAAAAAAAAAAAAAAGCTCAGCTATTGTGAGTAATGTGTAATACACCTGTAAAAGGAAGACATTCCATCAGCACCATGTGCTCTGCCCCGCCCCACTTTCCCATAGGTTTGATCATATGACACACATGGACCAATGGGACTAGAATGGCCAAGGGTAGTGTCTTTATAAGTGCTCACAGACTTGGTCTTTATTCCTACCAGGAAGCAAGGCCCATCTGTCTCAGCTGAGCCCCTTCCCTCCTCCTCAGCTACACAATAAGCCTGGGTAAAAACAGCAGAGTCTGAATAAGCCAGTCACTATAAATAGTTGCTGTTTAAAGTCACTGTTATGGTGTGTTGTGCTATGATTGGCCACTAAGACATAAATCAGTTGATGGGCCCTGCAGTACCAAAGGTTGGCAACAGGTGCCTCTGGCTTGAGGACTAAATGGAGGCCAGAAGGCAGGAAGGAAATAATTAGAGCAGAAAAAAAAGAAACCTATATCAGCAAAACAACTAGCAAAATTACCCCCTGCCATAATTTACATAATAATAATAATAATAACAAAACTGCATAAGAAATCTGTGGATCTCACTAAAACCAAGGGCCCCGGACATGCTGTTAGAAGACAAAATTGCTCTTCATATGCATTTCCTCCAGCCACTTAAAGATTCTTAATGTAAGGAACCACCTCATGGCAACAGGTCTCGGAGGCTGAGGCTGCAAGGCCCTGCCTTACACACACACGTGGTAGACTTGCAGAGGTATTGAGAGGTATTGAGACTTATTCAACCATAGGGAAGAGCTGCTGAAGCCTATTCCCAGGGCCACCCTGAGTAGCCCAGAGCAGTCTGTCCAATGTGGCAACCATTAGCCCTGGAAAACTGGCAGTTGAAATGTGGCCAGTCTAAACCGAGAGGCTGTCAGAGTGAAAAATGAACATTGGAGCCTTAAAATGTAGTATGCAAAACCCACAAAATATTTTAATTTTATGTAGATTTCTTGTTGCAATGATACTTTGGACATATTGATTAAGTGAAATACATTACTAAAATTACTTTAACCTCGTTTTCTTTACTTTTTTATGTCATAGGGTTTGGGGGTACAGTTCAATGGTGGGGTGCTTGCCTAACAAACACAAGGATCTGGATTGAATCTCCAGAATAGTGTACACGAGCACGTGTGCATATTATATTCTCTCTCTCTCTCTCTCTCTCTCTCTCTCTCTCATACACATACATGCAAAGTAGCTGTTAGAATTTTAAAATGTGGCTCCATCTGTGGTTTGCATATTTTTCTTGGTGAGCATTAGTACAGAAAGAGACCTGTCTCCAAAAGCATTGTGGGTACAAACTTTTCAGAATGCACATGATAAGGGATATAAAAATCTGACATTTTCAAAGGTGTTATACCGGACTATAGTAACAGTTGAAAATGATGGGAAGCTTCTTGATGCTCCACTTTCCAGAGGCAGGGAGTACTCACTGCATAGTGGCAATCTCAAGCCATTTCCTAGAGGCAGGGAGTACTCACTACATAGTGGCAATCTCAAGCCATTTCTTTCCCAAACGACATCTTAGAATGTAGAATAGAATCCAGGTGCTAAGTCAAAAGTAGAGCTGGAAATTGTTCATAGAACTGAGAACCTGACAATTTGTGTGTAGACAGATCTGAGAATTGTTGTGGACTGGCTGCCACTCTTGCAGCCTACCTCTCCTGTTTAGAATGGAGGTGCCCAGCTATTCAGGTAGCTTGCCTATATATTTCATTGTATGTGACTAATGTTTCATTGTATATCAGGTATATGGTTTATTTTGGAAGTTGAATTTAGAGGAAGTCAACAGGCTTACACTGGCTATATCAGAAGGCACACTTCCCCTCAGGTTAAACAGGGGACAAGATACCTTTACCATATCTGGACTTGATGCAATGCCGAAGATGATGGAGCTTGAATCTCATGTGGTCAGTGAAAGTGGGTCAGAGGCCTTGAAAAATGAGCATGTTTTGCACATGGGAGGAATGTACATACATTGTTTGAAGGTGGACTTTGAGTATTAAAAGCGAAGATAAATCATTTGAAGATGTTATTAAGAAATGGAATTTTCAGCCCAAATTGAGGAGCTATGGACAGTTGATGGCTTCTGAGGGAGGACAAGTCAGTTTTCTTTAAGAGTGTGCCCCTTGTAGGTTGACCACACTCCAGTGGATGGGCCCACACATAGGAGTATATGGGCAGCATAAATGGAGCTTGATGGGTTATTGCTAATAAAAAGAAAAAGGACATGAAATTGGGTTGATAGAGAGGTAAGAGTGGATCTGGAAAAGGAGAGGAGTTGGGGTGAATATGACTAAAATACATTGAATTTAATTCTCAAAAATTAATATAAATATATTTGAAAAAAAGAAATGGATCTTATCCAGGTGGGGTGGTATACACATACGACCCCTGCATGTGGGGTCCTGAGGTGGAATGATTGACAGATGTCTGAACTATATAACAAGTGTCATGACAAGCAATGGCCCAGAGCAGGACCTTGCTCAAAAAATAAAAAAAATAACCCCATAGCTTTTATGTCTCCTTCCTCCAAATCTAGCTGGATCTCTTGCTTTGCTCCTTAGAACATGACAGAGGTGGTATCTAACTTCCAAGGTCAGACTGTAAGAAGTTCTGTAGTTCCTGCTCTTGCCCAACCGTTAATAAGGCCTGTGACAAAATTCAAGCTCATGTCAGCTGATCCCTAGAGTGATGCCCTCTGAAAGCCGTGGCTGATATGGCACGTGAGTAAGCAGAGGACAAGCGGAAGAGGTGGTTAGTGGGTTTTAACACAATGGACCACTAGAAACGATACATTGGAGCTAAGGTGTTTGCTTTCCATCAACATTTAACTGACACCATCTGTTCACAGAAGTTGCGCAGGGCATGGACATGGTTGATGTCACCAGCTTTTTGGTGAAGGTATGCTTTGGGACCCTAATTCAGTTGAAGCACTTCCACCCCTCTGTTCTCTCCATGAACCGCTCCACATCTTTTCACACATTGTGACAGCTGGCTTCCCTTAGAAGGAGCAACCTCAGAGAGAGAGATTGTGACTTAGCAGTTATCTCAAGTGTGGCTACCACATAAATCAATAAATCAACGATTACACCTTTATGCTAGGCTTCATGTCAAGAAACCCAAGGAGGCTACTTTATTCATAACCCATTACTCCTTGGCTCTACTTTTCTGATTTGTTCTTCATCCATTTCTCTTTATTTCTCAACCTCCCACAGACTTTCCTCCACTTTCTCAGCTCCAGTAGGCATTGAACGTGGTGTTTCAGGTCTTACCACACCGACAGGAGGAATCACTGTTAGGGACTGACTTGGTGTTCATTCTTAGAAGGATCAGTGACAGGAAAAGGAGCCTCCTATAATCAGTTTCCCTGATCTTTACCCAAATCCAGCTCAATATAAGAAAGACTGAGACTGTGATTGACTGGTGATTTCCTCTCTGGAGACCATTCCCTCCTGCTATGCTTATATGTTTATAGTCTCCCCAAATGGAACTTTATGATGATATGTTTGAGGCCTCATGAGAAAAAGAGAAGCCACAGAGAACACTACACCATTCATAGGGAATACACAAGTTTTCGTGAATAGCACTGTCTGTGGAAATATGACAGAACTGTTAAAGGCTATTCTGATGAGTGTTATTAATGGACAAAGATCTCAGCTAACTTGTTCAGTTGCAGTGTTTGGTGGAAGTGAGATTTTTGAGAGTCAAAAATGGGTAATTGAAGAAATTGTTGCAGGTACTGTTGACTTTTCTTGACTATATTCAAAATGAAAGAAGAGAGAATTGATTAAAATATGGATTATTACTCTAAGAAAAGGCAAACTAAAATATTTTGGAAATTGGCCAGACTATAAAGAATGCAAAGCATATTTGGGAGAGGCAAGAGTATGAACAAATACTCTAAAGAGAAACCAAGACCCAAACTCCAAGACAATGGAGAGTGACCCAGATGGGAATTCAGGAGCCATGATAAATGTAGAACAAACGAATAGATAAGGTACAGCGCATATAGTGAGCTCATGGCTAAGATCAAGGATGGAAAAACCAAAAGCTATATGGAGAGATTATTGTTAACTAGAATCCAGAAGTGTAAAACTTTTCATGTACACTCCATCCCCAGGAAATCATCTGTGTCAGAGCTGAGTATACCTGTATAGGAGCCGTACATAAGACCGGAAGTACTTGACTCTCAATTTTTTCAGCCACCAAGTAATTGCCATGGATCTCTGTGTCAGGGTTGTGGAGCTTAAGTGGGACAAGCCTTCTGAGGACATTGTCCACTAGAAGCTGTTTATAATCAAGGCACCATAGTAGAGGCAGGTTTGACCGTGAGCTTTGACACTGACCCTTGAGCTCTACTGTCCCCACACTGACTAGCCTAATTCTATGATTCTCGGCCTTCAGTCTTTCTCCCCAGCCTGCTTATGTCAGGATGAAATACTGCTCCCTATGTACAGTAGGTGTTCAGGTAAGGTTAGTCTTCTCTAGTTCTCATATTTCAAATCTCCAGCTTTCTCATTCTTTTACAAAACAGTGTCACAACAAAGAAAATCCTTTGAGACCTAAAGTTAAGACCAAATACCAAAGCTGGTTACATTTCAGTAATTTGTTCCAAGCCTCACAATAAACCAGTTTCTGGAGTCTAAGGGGATGGAGGCTCGGGGTGCTGTTTAAGCAGAGAGCTCAACCCAATGCCTCAGCACCCGAGGTTACTCAGAGCCCTCCTCTGACATCTCTAGCACTGTGAGACAGAAATCTACATTTCAGAAGACTTGGATGTGGGTTGAGAGCACACAGGGGTTCAGGATGTGAGAGCTCCCCCCCATGAGTGAGCCTAGGCCATCACTAGCCCAGAGACTTCTTGAACTTCTCATGGGAATCATTCCCAGCACTTGTAGGAGTGGTAAGTGGAAGTTGCTAGAACAGAGTCCCCTGGGCTTTACTGGGCTAAGCATACAAGCTGAAAGTCAAGAGAAGGAAAAATAGGCATAGAAAACCTGACATCAAAAGACTATAGCCTGTCTCCAGAAATATCAGCCCTGGGCAAGCAGCAACCTCATTCCCATGCTCGAAGAACCCATGTGGACCTTAAACAGCCAGCAGAGAGTGGGCTGCATAGTGCTTCTTTATCAATGGGGACCATGATAAACGTCACATGACAGAGCACTGCAGAAGAAAGTCACCACAGGCTGTGCAGTGAGTCCTTCAGTCTCCCTGGTGACCACTAGCAGAACTTTTCTGAGGTTTCACGGAAGACAAAGGAGCTGAGGAAGCTGGAATAGCATCATTCTCTGTCCTTCCTCACGGGTCTATACTGTCTTCTGGGCAAGTCTCAGGCTCAGCTCAACTCATCACAGGCTGTTGTGGGGGCTCTGCAGTGCACTTCAATTGACCTTGACCAAGAACATGGACAAGACTCAGCTTCTCCCTCCCCCCACCTTCCTCTCTTCCTCCCTCCCTCTCTCCCCCATCTCTCTTCCTTCATCCCTCCCTCCCTCCCTCCATCCCTCCTTCCTTCCCTCCCTTTCTCCCTCTCTCTTTCTTCCACCCTCCTTTTCCTTCCTCTCCTTCCTCTCTTCCTCTCTTTTTTCTTCTTTTTATAAAGTGGGGGTATTGGTTCCCCCACCTCACAAGTGTATTATAAAGGATGCACTAGATCAGGGACTTACAGCCTTTGAATAGTGTCCACTGAAAGAGCTTGTGCTCATCATGAGCTGATAGACAGTGACTGCCAGTGACAGTCAGGACTTTCCAGAGCAGGGAATGACACAGCAAAGCCAGAGAGGAAGAAGCTACCAGGAAGAAAAGAGAAGGAAGAGTACATGCTGGGAACAATGTCATAGTCACATCTATCAACCTCGTCTCTGGGTCTACAGCAGAAAAGCTGATGTCCCAGCCTCCAGTGGCAGGAAAGATCCAGTTATGTTTGCTTCAGCCCAAAAGCATTAAGATATGTCCCAAAGTGAGAAAGAAAGACCACTGGAAACATCAGAAAGGAAACCTCTGGTGGAAAGAAGTATCCTTGCCCTCAAAGGGTCTGGGAGAACAAGGCAGAGCCTTCCCCTGCCTTGTACCTCCTCACAGACAAGGAACAATGTGGAGCTCACAGTCAGTATGTAAATCTAACAGCAGAGCCTTGCCTATCACTAGGCCACCAGGAACTGGATTTGAGGATGTTTGAGCAAGCAGGGAAGCCTAGGAGTTGCTAGTTCCATCAGGTGTCATTTCTAACTGGACAGGGTAAGCTGGCTTCTTTCCACAGCCATGCCAAAAACTCAGTGGAGCTTTGTTGGCTACAGTAAGAAGAGGTAGGTAAAGATCTCTGAAAAGGAGATGTAGAAGGGTATAGATATACAGATGTGTGGATATGCAGATACATAGTCCTGGGTTTATCCCAATGTCTAAAACACAGAAGGTACACTTAACATTTACAGTGTAGTTAAAGAAACCCAGGATCTTTTGAGTGACATCCTTGTGCAGGGGCGCTATTAATGCCTACACCATTTCGGTTTTAGTATATGTACCACCTAAGTGAGCACTTGTAGCCCTCTATGCCAGGTGTCTCTTCCCTCTATCCCCAACTCGCTCTCAAACAATGGTCAAGAGCAGCCACTACAAAACAGTGATGTAATGATGGAGTTTTAAAATATCTTATCTGAGAGATGATTACCTGGTTGCTGACTCCCAAACTTAGTTTTCCTTTGAAAAAGTGGACCTAAAACTTCTCACAAATTCCATTTTGTTCTTCTCCACATTCCCTTTATTACTTCCCTCTCTCAGACATGCAACATCTTTTATGGCACTTGGTTCTGAGAAACCCGGCAATAGCTCATCACATTTGTTTTATGGCCTCCCGTCTGGTTTTACTAAGTTACACTCCTTATAAAGAGGCACATGAACCCAAAATGTATAGATATTTCTTGTTACCCCAAGGGCTGAGCCTGTAACTGATGCTAATGTAACCACCATCTACTTAATGTTTCTCAGACTCTCAGATTCCTTTTCAAGAACATATGGCCATCTCTTGCAAGAAGCCATTATTAGGCTCTTATAAAACCACTTACTAAATGGAGCTTGTCTTCTGCTCAGATCAACATCTGTGATTTTGTGAGTGTTCCTCACAATGGTGCGTGAGTCTGCAGACAGGGCACACATGAACATGCACACAAGAAAAGTTCAGAAAACACAAACACTGATTCGTTAAAATGTGAGTTCCTTCCTATCTTCCCTGCTGTGCCTGTAACTGGACGACTCTCCTGAGCAGACTCAGGTTACAGATGCTCTCAGCAGTATAACAGCCCTCACATTAGCTGATGCTTCACAGACACAAGCCAAAACACCCACACTCTTCGGTCATCTTACTGCATCGCGTACACAGGAATTTGGGATTCAGTCTGTCTTCAGATTATAGATTATGCAAAGCAAAACATAACAGTAACCACTTTTTTTCCTACCTGCTCCAGAAGCCACCAGGAGCCTGGCTGCTGCTCAGAACCTGTCAGACATCAGGGTGAGTTCTTCAGCTCCCTCCCCTGGAACCAGAACCCGAGAAAACTTTCAGTGGCTATGAGCAAGCAGACTGTAAACTTCTAGTCAGTTCCTTCTCTTCCGTTCCCATGGCTTATTGAGTACCAGAGTGAAGGACTTAAAAAAAAAAAAAAAAAAAAAAAAAAAAAAAAAACGTTTAGAGAGATGAGGATTGGATTTGGGGGAAGGGAAAGAAAAAAACAGGGTTTTCAAGGCAAGAGTTAGTTCACCTAACACCCTCAAGGAGGAAATCCCTCCTTTCCCAGCTTTGATTTCTCATAGACCTGCCACTGCATTACTCATGTAATTGCTACATTGCCCCTTTGCAAACTGCAGACATGCTTTTTGGGCAGGCCTCCAGATTTTTTTGTACATGCCTCTACCTGTCTGTGGGGATATCACTGGGCCTGGGAAAGTTGAGAGAGCAATATGCTACCTGAAAGGGAAGGCTTAGACCACACTATTAATCAAGCTATAGGGTAAAAATATACCACAGAAGGACAGAGGGCTGCTTGGAGCTTCTCTACACATAGGGCGTTCACCTCACTCAGTCCCTCCAAGTAGAGAGGCAAGCTACACTTTGTCAAGCTTTGACTCCTTTCCGCGAAGAGCAAAGGAGTATGAGGATTACTATTGCAGAAGGAATGTGGTTCTCTTACTCTGGGGAGCCAATATAGGATGGTGAAGACAAAGGGCGAAGGATTACAGTTTCTTTACGTAGAATACGATAGAGAAGGCAAACAACGCAGAGGCTCTATGTCTGATTAAGTCCTGGACTCCAAGAAGGTGACAGCAGAGAGGAAAGTCAATAAGGAAGAAATTTGATAGTCCCAATTGGCTCCCCTGGTCCTGATCTATGTGACTTTGCTTAAATCATTTAACCTAGCTTCTAAACAAATGTAAGAAGAGTGGTCTTGAGGATCAGAGAGACTCCAACACCCCCCACCCAATTCTTTTAATCTTTGATTTTCATTGGAACATCACTCTTCCCCCTGTTTGTCTGGGTGAGGTCATTACCACTCCCAGAGACCAAGGCCATCAGATTCAGAGGTGGGGTTCTGAAACATCTGCCAAGAAGATTTTTTTTTTTCCTATAGTGACCTCTTAGGTTATGATTGCTGTGAAAAACATCATGCCTGAAAGCAACATGGTGAGGAAAGGGTTTATTTCACCTTATACTTCCCATGGAACAGTCAGCCCATCACTGGGAGAAGTCATGGCAGGAGTCTGGAGGCAGAAACTGGAACAGAGGCCCTGGGGGGGGGGGTGTGTGTGCTGTTTATAGACTTCTTATTCCTTGCTCACTCAATCTGTTTTCTAATACAACTAAAGACAAACTGCCCACTGTGGGCTGGGCCTGCCACTGTGATGGCTAAAGTTATGTTTTAAGTTTAAATTACATTGCTTAGGAGATCTATAAAAGAGAAATGCCTCCAACCTGTAAGCCCCACTCACCCAAGGACAGGTAACTTCCTGGGGTACTGGAGTCTGTTGCTCTTGTGAGATAACAAGCCACATATTTTGGCTTCTGTAAAAAAGTTTGGTTGCCCAAACTGCACAGGATGTGCTTGATAACACATAGGCAGGAAGTATGTAGGTGACAGGAAGTAAGTCAGAATGTACGCTTGCTCCTAATTGGATGAAGGTGGGAAATACATCGCCTTGTGGGTCTTGCCTTCATAAACCCTAACCTCCAGTGTAATTCGGCACCATGTCCTGGGACTCCTGGGTGTGGACCTGGTCATTGTCTATCACCCTGGCTAGTATTTAATAAAGCTTGCTTTAAATTTGGCTCAAAAATTGTGGTTGTGATCTTATTCTTACTTGGTGGGATTAATACCTCATCAATCATTAAGAAAATGCCCTAGAGACTTGCCTATAGGCAGTCTGGATATAGGCATTTTCTCAATTGAATTTCTTCCCAGATGATTCTAGTTTATGTCAAGCTGACCAAAAGAGTTCAGCTAGAGCATGGTATGAGACCAATTTTTGAGAATGTTATTTGAAGACTTAGTTTTAATGATGGCTGAAGCCAGTATTTCTTTTGTGTCTCTAAAATGTATCACTTATCTTTTTAAATCTATGCAATTAGATATCTGAAAAATTGGGAAAATTGCACCTGAAATGAATCTTTCCTCTTGCCCTCTACTCATACCACTGCTGTTAAATATTCATATTCCCAACAACACCAGCTTCAAAAGAGTTATAGCTCCAACAAATTTGTTTCTTTTTTATTTATTCTTGGAAATGTTTTTAGAGTCTTAGTTTGCATTAGGGAAATGTAGAAGACATAAGGCAGATTCTAGAGAAATATTTCAAAAATCCTTTCCTCTGTTTTTCTGAATATAGTTCTTTGTTAAAAATCTGGTCAGTGTGCAAGGTGGACAGTGGAAATCCCCATGACTGGATCTCCTCCATAACAATGCATAATATTAGTGACTAGCTGTTCAAAACCATAGAGCAGCAGGGACAGCCTAAAGCAGTCTAGAGATGCAGGCACAGGACCTCAGGACAGTCATGCATTTTAATAAGTCACACAAGGAACCCATGTGCCTAAAGTCTGAAAAGCCTTGGGATATTGCATGTGTCTTTGTACTGAAAGGCTTTTTGCATATAGTTAAGAGAAGGGGGAGATACATAATTTCTCAGCTTTTAATTTCACAGTTAGTAATGGAAAGCATGTGCCAATACAATGAACCAGTAGTCATGTTATCAAAATCTTTATATTTATTTCATAAGAAGCTCATTTACTAGAAATTTATGCCAGTTGTGACAGTATCATAGGTGGATTCTGGGCTCTAGGATACTATGTACAGTGGCAAACTCAAGAAGGTCACAGCATCCAGTAGAGGCAATCAGTCTTCTTCCGGAATACGTGGAGACACATGGAGATCATGTTCACGGGTACTGATCCTCAATCAATGTTCAGATTTGGTAGGACTGAGAGAAGCATAAACTTTGCATTTGTAACAAATGCCTAGGAGTGTCCATGATTCTGGCGCTAGAACTTTTCACCAGGATTTTAATAAATTAAATAAATAAATAAATAAACAAACAAACAAACAAACAGGTTTGTTTTATACACACACATAGGCAAAAAGTATGTAGGTGACTGGAAGTACAGTGTGTTTGTGTGTGTGTGTATATATGTGTTGCAGAATATTTGATCACTCTGTGAACCCAAGAACCTGAGATTGTGCTATTTACTGGAAAAACCTGTGTAGCTGTGGTGTGGCTCAGCCCTTGCACACACTTTTAATCCAAGAGCTTTCAACATTTCCTGTCTTGACTGCCTGATTCCAAATAACTGACCCAGGCTGAATATGAATTATAAATGCTCAGCCGATAGCTCAGGCTTGTTGCTAGCTAACTCTTACACTTAAATTAACCCATATTTCTATTTATGCTTTACCAGTTGGCTCATGGCTTGTTACCTCTGTTTTGCACATCCTGCTTGCTCAATGGCTGGCTGGCAGCTGGCTGACTCCACCCTCCTTCTTCCCATCTTTCTCAGTTTGGCTTTCCTGCCTCACTTCCTGCCCAGCTACTGGCCTGTCAGCTTTTTACTAACCAATGACGGCAATGCATATTCATAGTGTCCTGAAGAATTATACCATGGCAGCTTTCTGCTTGAATATTGTAAACAGGATTACATAAAGTCAACGATAAATCAAGAGGTGCAGCAAGCAACCAGTCAACAGAAAATGAACATAGGATTATCAAGAAAAAAAAATCATAGAGAATAAAGGGAGTCAGGAGGATGAATAGAGAGATGCACAGGAAGTAGAAGAGAGGAACATTCAATTTGAGGAAAATTTTTGGAGATGGCATAGGAGAAGAGAGGGCTTCTGGGGATTGAAGGAGGAGGAAGGTCAGCTGGGTGCTTTGTAGGCTTTCAGTTCAGCATCTGCCTCCCGAGTCTTTATTGGTAAAATCAAATGATTAAGATTTTGTTAAAAACAATGTGTGTGTATACATATGTATGTATGTATATATATATGTATATATTCCTGAAATTTGCTTTTTGCTCTTAAGTGGAGTATCTTTTTATGTCTTTAATGTAATATTCCAATATTTTAAAGGTTACAGGATAAAGAATTATTGTTGCTATGACAATGCATGTTAATGATTTCTAAAGGAGAGTAATCAACATCTAAACATAAGAATGAGCATCCACACTCTCATTTCCTTTTTCAAAATTTAATTTCTTCTTTTAAAAGAATGTGTGTAGTGTTTTGCCTATGTGTATGTATGTGTACCACCTACATGGCTGGTGCCTTTGGAACTTGGAAGAGATTTTCAGATTCTCTTGAAATGGAGTTATAAGTGATTGTAAGCCACATGTGGGTTCTTAGAATCAAGCAACAAGTGGCCTTAGCTGCTGATCCCTGTCTCTACCATTTTAATCATTACCTTTAAATAAGCATCTTGTGCTTGGGTCTAGAGATAAGTGAAGATCTGAACTGACCAGAAATGGGATCACATTACATAAGTGGCTATGGGGATTCACAAATGAAATTTTGGTGGCTGGAATCTTCTTTTTTCCTCTGACCTATGCACAGTGCCAGCTGTGGCTTCGGTTCATAGAATGTCTTGGTGGCTGAAAAGAAGGGACTTCTTGGTGCAGGATCATCTACCATACTATATAAGAACACTCAGAAGCCAGGTGCCCTCCTCCTCAACCAGACTCCTGGAACAAAATGGCTAGGGACTGCAGAAGGCAGGCTGACAAGAACCAGACCTGGAATGAATTGTGAGGCAGTTCCCAACAGATGTGCTAACATGCTCCTTGGAAGTCCATCTGCTTCATCTATAGTGTGCCTTCTTGAATCTCCTATCGGAAGCTCTGGGTTCAGACTTCTTCATCTCATCAAGTTAACTGGTCAAAAGGATTTTTTATTTTGGTGCAAAAAGTATAGCCAAAAAAAGAGAAATGATATATTAAAACATGGGCATGAATTTATTTCTCAAGTTGAGTTATATGCCCTTGTTCTGTGACTGCTATCAAAGGGTGACAGGACCACATAGGTCTTAGAGCACTATAGGTCAAGACCCCTTGTGGGTCAAACAATGTTTCCATGGGGTCATATATCAGGTATCCTGAATATTAGATATTTACATTATAATTCATAACAATAGCAAAATTACAGTTATGAAGTAGCAATGAAAATAATTTTATGGTTGGGGAGTCACCACAACATGAGGAACTGTATTAAAGGGTTGAAACATTAGGAAAGTTAAGAATTCACTCTCCTAGAGAATTGGATATGGAATAGTCTAGTACAGAGATTAGAAATCTTTTTTAAAAAAATATTTTTTATGTATACAGTATATAGAAGAGGGCACCAGATCTCATTATTGATGGGTGAGCCACCATGTAGTTGCTGGGACTTGAACTAGGACCTCTGGAAGAATAGTCAGTGCTCTTAACATCTGAGCATCTCTCCAGCCCTGAGATTAGAAATCTTAAACAGCCACCACACTGCTTCTGAATAAGTCATATATTGGTCCCAATTTGGCCAATTTATCATTTAAAACTCTATCAAAAAGATTTCATTTTACTCATTACACAATCCTTCAATAAACCTGTTATTAGCCTGGCATTGTGCTTGATATCTGAGTAGATTTCTGCACTATTGAGGAATCAGAGTTGAAAGGTTGACAAGAGAATCATTAGTTACCTGGTCATGAACATGATGAGGACAAGATGCCCACTGACAGTGGCGGTACACCTAACCCAGATGTGACCTCAGCAATGCTCCAGACAAGGCCGCACAGAAATGGGCTGGCTGGACAGAGTATAGTGTGCCAGGAAACATGAGTAATATGTGCCAGGGCATGGATGTGAGGAACAGTCAGTTGGGCAAGCACAGGGTCATTCCAGACCTTGTGTGTTAGTACAAGAGAGGGGATGAGGTGGAAGTCAGCTGAGAGGTCAGACATACTCACAGCGGAATCATCAGTGAGGCATGTGAAACAGGTTTTCATCTGTAAAGGCTCTTTGACAGCTTTGCAAAGGCTGGGAATAGGAGGCAAGACCAGAGCCAGGAGCCCAACTTTGAGCCTCTTATGGAATCTCAGGGAGTAGTAGTGCTTTGTCCTGGAACTGGCCATGAACACCAAGACACCAAGAGAGATTCAAGGCATATTTAGGAGTAAGGAAGTGTGATGTTGTGATGACCAGTTGGTGGGGAAGCTGAGGGCGAGATGTGAGTCTCAGGAGTCTCAAGTTTTATTTTAGGCAGTTGATGAAGAGCGGCAAAGCATTTTGGGACAGGATCCAGTTGATCATATGAATGGGCTGGTCCCAGGTATTGCATCTAAAAGCAGAGAAAACTTGATTTAAGGTTTGTCAAGAGTGCTTACATCATCTCCCACACAGTGGAGAACTATTCCCACAGAAGGCTCAGTAGTATTCTCTCAAAACCTACCTCTATCTAGAACCCAATAGCGTAACTTTAGGGTCTTGCACATGTAGTTACTTAAGATGTTAACTAAATTGGGGCAGACTCTAAATCAAATGAAGTATATAGAAGAAATGCAGAGACCAGGGGATGACACAGCTTCATGCCAGGGACACCAGAGACAGCTGGAAGCCTCCAAAAGCAGCAAAGAAGGCTTCCACTCTACATCTTTCAGAAGAATCATGACTCTATTGGAGAATTATTTTATAATTTGAGCTATCAGAATCATAAGCAAATATGTTCTTACTGATTTAAGCTGCTCAGTTTGTGATGGATGTGGAGTTGTAGTGGCCATAGTAAACTGACAATCTTTGTGGCCAAGCTGTAGGTGAAATTGCACTAATTGTTCAATTTTCTGGGTGGATTTAGATACCTGTTTTTTAGGAAGGGATGCTAAATTGAGCTACAAAACTTCACACAAGTGTGTGTGACAAGGCACAGTGGCAGTGGAATGTGGTCAAGTCAGAGCTGTGCCGGGCTGCTAGGGAAACAGACCAAGACTGGATTCTGGAGTTAACTGTAGAGAGTAGAAGCACCAAATACCATTGACTTCATCATCAACATTCTTTGAAACAGGTAGAACACTATTTTTACATTTTACTTGTGTGTGCGTGTGTGTTTATGCCAGTGAAATCTGAGGATATCTTGTAGAAATCTGTTCTCTCCCTCCATGTGGGTCTCAGAATTTGAATACAAGTTGTCAGGCTTGGGGCAAACACCCTAATCCATGGAGCCATCTCTTCAGCACTAAGTTGGGCATTATCTCCACCATCCTAATTAACAAGCAAGTTGACAGACACTAAGTAATTATATGAGGATTATATCTTCAACACATGTTTAACGGCAGGTATAGAAGCCATGTTTTTTTATTCTTAGTCTAGACATTTCTGTATGGGTCTGACTTCTACTCCACTTTCCCTAGGGAATCATCTTGGACATCTTCGGGGATTCAATAAAAGCTTCAGAAGTTTCGGAAATATCAGAGGGAATCTACCCACAGTCTATGTGGGGGGTTAGTAAAAGCTCCAGAAGTTCCAGAGCTCTAACCACAGTCAGTCTAGGAGAATCAGAGAGTGGTGATTCACACCTTTAATCCCAGCACAGGGAGTATCCTGGGAGTGGTGACCTATGCCCTTAATCCCAACTGAGTCAAGGTCACTTCAGATTATAGAAGGAATTCCAGGCTCCCAAGCAGGTGTGGTGGGGCCACGCCTTAATTTACCAAAAGGGTATTTAAGACAGGATAGAAACACAGGAGGGGAAGCCAAGCCAAGGGAAGTGAGGCTGAGGGAACTGGAAGACAGCTGGGTAAGATCTGACTGTGGTGTTTATTCTCTCTTATGTCTCCGACTTACTCAGAGATCTATCCCTGAGTCTCATTTATTTGTGCGACAGACATCATCAGTTATTATCACAAAAAGATTCTATGAATGTAAATTTTCCACAAAACCAAAATTATTTCTGTAAATGGAACTATTTTACACGGCAGTCTATCATGCCTTTTAAAACAAATTACTCAAAGTACATTGATCTCTTCTTCCCGGACTGGGTATTGATTATTGTTAACACATTTTAGTCATCTCGACTCCTCCAAAGAGATTTACAGAAAACTCCAGGTGCAGCTTTAGGTAGCACAACTGGAGCCCTCCACAAATCTGCACACTCACCCCTAGCCAAAGGCGAATCAGTACAAAAGTCTCACTTCCAGCTGAGGAGCTACTGGCAATTTACAGCTGCTGGAGGGGAGAGTCGGTTTTCTTTAAAGTGTGACCCCCATGGGTCGACCACTCCAGTTGCCTATTTACCCAGGAATATATGGGCAGCACAAATAAACTTCATGGAAAAAAAAAAAAAAGATGGGACCACAAAGTTGGGTGGAAGGGAGAAGGCTGGTAATGTGGGAGGAGCTGGAAAAGGGAAGGATAAATATGATCGAAAGCGTGCTTCCTCTGTCTCTGTGTCTCTGTCTGTCTCTGTGTGAGTAATATAGACAAGGGTTCAAGGATCCCAATTACTTAATACAACTACACCAAAGAAATTTCATGAGTGTTTGACCTCTCGACATTCTTATGAATCTTTTTAATGTGGTGGTTTCCATATATGCAGCAGTGGAGACTCTTTACCCTCATTTCTTAGCTGCTGTACCTGTGTCTGCTTCTTGGATTCTTCCTTGGCAAGAATTGTGATGAATTCCAGAAGTTCATCCTTCCTGTTCACCTTCCTTGCTGAACAAAGACCCAAAGAATGAACAGCAGAGTTCTTACTCTTAGAAAAGAGGAAAGAAGGAAGCACCCATGGGTGCTCCTTCCAGCCTCCTCTGCTGCAGGCTGAGTTTTGCTCTAGAAATTTGAATTAAGAAGCATCTCCATGGCCTTCAGTCAAATGTGGGTGTGGGCTTGCATAGTCTCCCTGCCCCCGTGTTCTGGGGCTAGCTGAAGAAAGACTCTGCAACCTGTCCATGTCCTATGACATAAACCTCAGACTTAGCATTTAAGGAAGTCAGCACATAGCTCCAGGGAGCATCTGGATTCAAGCCCAAAGTAGGTAAAACCAGATAACTCCATTGGAAGAAGCACCTCTTTTGTCAAACACGAATCAAGCTGAGGTTGACTTTTGCTAACCGTAGCTTTCTTTTCTACACTGAGGGGCTCCCTATTTTCTAGTCTCTGGAACTTCCAACTCTTTGAGGTTCTCATTACCATACTGCCTGCCTTCTGGTTTACCCAGAAGGAAAATGCAACTATAAATCATAAAGCACAATTTGAATAAATAAAATAAAACATGATACAAATTAAGGCCAGTTCCTGAAATAAAATCACAAAAGAGCCCACTCGCATATGCTCAGAGCTCTTACTGATTTATTGGATGAATAGCTCACTCCAGAAAGCATTTGGGAAGCCCATGTGCCAGCAAGCACGCTAACGCTTTCCAATCGAGAGACCAGTGAGTAAGAGGTTTCTGGCCTGGACTTTTGGGCCTAGCCTCAAGGTTTAGACCCACAGACCCGCAGAGACACCCAGATACTTACATAATTTTAGGCTGATTGGCCTAAGACCCAGGCACATAACTTGCTAACTCTTCACCCTTAAACTAACCCATGATTCTTATCCTGTTCAGCCATTCGACTCGGTACCTTTTCTCAGAGCAGCATAGTTGTCCTCTGTATCTTCTGGCTTGTTTGGCAACTCTGGAGTCTCTGTGGCATGTCTGCTCTGTTCTTCCTGTTCCCAGAGTTGTCTCAGTCTGGTAGCCCTGCCCACACTTCCTGTCTACCTTTGACCAATCAGCACTTTTTATTAAACTCATAGGCGGGACAATTATTTACAATGTAACATCATAATCCCCTACAGACCAGAAGATTCCTCTGACAGTCAACATTTGCTGTTCCAAACACGCTGTCACTTTGGGGTTCCTCAGATTTAAGTTTCTACAGCCTAAGAACATTAAAAGCCAGCATGGGTCGCTCAAAGGAAACTTGTTCTGAGGGGGAGCGCCTTGGGGCCCAGGTGGCATAGTTCCTGTGGCATCTGTCACCTTGCTTTGCTCCTTTGCACATTTTAGGCACCTGGTACTTTCACCCTTTCTGTGTTGTAGCTATGAGAGTGCCACCTGCATAAAGCAATGGCCTCATCAATGCTGATCCAGGCCTTGAACATGGACTCTGCCTAGTGGATCTCATCCTTCCTAATGCTGCAACCCTTCATACAGTTCCTCAGGTTGTGGTGATCCCTCAATCATAAAATTGCTTCGTTGCTCCTTCTTACTAGTAATTTTGCTACTGTTATGAATCATAACAAAAATATTTAATACGCAAATATCTGAGATGCTCACAGGGGTTTTTATCCACAGGCTGAGAACTGTTGTCTTAGCCTGAAGAGATATACATTAATATTTTCTCCTCACCATCATTTTTTTACATGTGGATTTATAGAAATTTATATTATTTGTTTTAAATTTTTATTGGCATAAAATAATTGTACGTCTTATGAGCATCATGACATTTACATATATGGATTTAATGCACTTTGCTCATATTCCTTCCTCTATTACTTTAAAAATAGATTTCCCCATTTCCACATTAATTTTATGTGTTTTTTTTCTTTCCTTGGTAGATTCTACAGATGAATGAAAAAAATTATCCAATCAATAAATGTGCTGTGGGCCTGAACAGCCATTCTCAAATGAGGAAGTACAAATGGCTGATAAACACGTAATAAATGTTCAACACCAGCACATCTGACCTTGTACAGCAATGTTCACAATGACCAAGTTACAGACTCAAGTGCTGATGGCATCAACAGATTAATGGATAATGAAGAATGAGATTGTATCATTTGCAGGAGATGGATGAAACTACAATACTTTGTTTACTTGAAATCGGCCAGCTCTTCGGAGATAAGGCATTACTCATTATTCTTTTCGGTTTTCTTGCCTGTTTGTTTGTTTTTGATACAGAGTCTCACTATGTAGCCTGGACTGTCCTAGAATTCACTATGTAGATCAGGTTGGCCTCAGACTCACAAAGATTCACCTGTGTCTGCCCGCATGACTGCTGTAGGAATTCATCATGATGGCTATGCATTCAATATGTTGGGCAGGGACTCATTTACTGGACAATGCAATATAAGGTTTTCATCTACTGGAGGAAAGTGAGCTACAAACCTCACCACCACACCATGACACCCACCCCAACCCCGCACTCATTTCAGCTTCATATTATGAGAAAGACACCATTCTTCTGCTTTACCCAGGAGAAAACTAGCAAAGGATGCAGGAATCTACTTTGGGGTATATGTGATGGTAATAAGATCTGAGTCTAGGAAGGACAGCAAGCCCATGGGCATAGTTCCTTTATATAGATGCAACGGTGCTCTCCCCTCCAGCACTACAAAGACCACTAGAGGACAAACGCAGGCAAGCAGATCTTTGCAGTGCTACTCTTTCTAATCATGCTTGGCAATTTTCTACACAGCAGGAAAACACGCTGTGTTGGTTGGTTCATGTCAGCCTGACACAAGGTAAAGTCATTTAGGAAGAGAGAACCTCAACTGAGAAAAGGCCTGCACCACACTTACCTGTGGGAAAGCCTGGGCTGCATTTTCTTAATTACTGATTGATTGTGGGAGGGCCCAGTCCATTGTGGGTGGTTTCCCTGGGAAGGTGGTCCTGGGGTGTATAAGAAAGAATGCTTAAACTGCAAGGAGTAAGTAAACAGCATCCCTCCATAATCTCTGCTTTAGCTCCTGTCCTGACATCCGGACCTAGAAGAGAAATAAAGCCTTACCTATGGTTATGGTGTTTCATCACAGCAGTGGAAACCCTAACTAAGATGCATGCATAACAGAAGCAAGCACCTATGAGAATATATATGTGGACTCCTCTCTCAACAATTTTTCTCAGTGGCTAGTCCTGGTTCCCTACATGGCCACTGACAATGGCTTTGCATTTTCCACTGACCTTTCCTTCAATTATGCAGCCTCAACTATTTTATAAATCCACATCTATGTGTCAACTGTGTTTGCAAACTGTGGCACCAGATCCCCAAGTGCAACTGTGTTCTCTCACTGCTCTGCAACTTTCCAAGGCTTTGGTGGTAACTTGGCCTTGTCTCTTTCTCCATTCCACTTGACAACTTCTGATTACAGCTCAGCCTGACCTGTAGCCTCCCCAACTTGGGCCTCCTGACCACTATTACTGATTCTTCTTGGTCCCATCTCGCCTTCAATCAAGTATAGGCAATGCATTGTTGAGCCTATCAAATCTAAAACTCCCTTGCCTGACTTGTAAAACCTCCATCGTCTCACCCGCCCTATCCAGTTTTCTTTCCTAGGAAGGCCGATCCACTCCCAAGGAACCATGAGGCTGTTATCTTCACCACAGAGGCAGCAACCCACACACCTCTCCAGCTGCCATTTCCCACCTCAGTTGACCTCTTTCTTGCTAGGTCTCTGGCAAGTTGCATTTTACTCATTACAGAAAAGCCCATCTCAAGTCTAGACTGTATAGTCGAACTGTTCCTACCTCTTCAACATGCGCAGATCACATTTTCCTTATTGTGTGTACAAATAAATAGTAACATGAATAACAGTCCTGGTGAATCAACTTGTATTGAACACATGTGTCAGGCTCTCTTGGGAAAAGCAGCTTTATGCTTTATTACTCGTGATTACAGATGGGGAAATGCAGACCCAGAGGAAACAATGCACGCAGAGGAACACTTGTTTGCTATTTGTTTATCCCATGTGTTACCCAATGAGCTCCCCACTGAGAGTTGAGACTGAGCTTCAGAATGTTCATGTTTCCCACAGGCTGGGATGAAGCAGCGAGTCTACCGTGAGTTATTAGTTAGTTCTGCTAGGCAGTTTTTTTTATATACTCAGGTGTTACACATCTTTTAAAATTCTTACTCTGCAGGAGTTGTCTCCTAATGAGAAAAGGAATGCTTTGCAAATCAGTCCTTCGGGGCACAGAGATGAACAGTTTGGGGAGAATTATAATCTATAAATGTCTCTGTGGGATTCTAGGTTACTCTTCATATATACTGGAAATGTTCAGGATGGGAGGCCACAGAATTGTCAGCAATTATTTATGAGAATAAGTGGCATTTTAGAAGGGTCACTGTGGGCCAGGAGTGAGGTCACTGGCCAACATCTTTATTCTTTAATTTAATTTTATTTTTTAAAAAAATTACATAGCAGCAAGATTTTCCTAAAAGCAACCAAATTTTTGCAGCACAATATTAGAGTTTTCTTCAAATCTCTTTAATACATGTTTTTCTTTTGACAACCAAGGTAAATAAAGATATAAATTCAAAAAAGACAATATCACAGTGTAACCATAAAGGAAGGAAAGGACTGTGGTTTAGATGACCATTTTAACTTTTATGACTTTTATAAGTATTTCTTATATTCACTGTAGCTATAACCTCTCTCTTCTTCCCCACATCTTCTATTTAACCCCCTATGAGTGAGGATTCATGAGATTCCTCCTCTCCCTCAACTTCAGATCAAAGCTTCGTCAAAGGGTAAAAATCACAGAGGAGAAACACTATATTTCAAAATTCTTAGCTTGGCTCCACGCAGCTTATGAATTCCCAAGCAAACTCCCAAGCTCTAAAGGAGCAAATAGTTGTAAACTGATGCATTGACTGAGGAAACATGCTTTATCCTGATTTGATTTTCTACTGGTTACTGCTCACTTTCACTGATGCTAAGGATGAGAGAAAGGCAAAACGTTTCTATACCTTGTTTCCTCCATTTCTTTTAGAAAATTTTACTCATTATTTATCTTGCCACTAGGTGTGTGCTCCTGAGTGTAGGTATCTATCTGTGTTATGTGCATGTAAATGCTCTCAGAGGCAGGATGAGGGTGTTGCACCTTCAGGAACTGAGGTGAAGGAGGTTGTGAGCTGCCCGATGTGGGTGTTTGGAACTGGAATCCAGTCTTCTGAACTAGCAGTGATTGCTCTAACTACTGGGTCATCTCTACCCCTTTATGTAGTTTCTGACAGCCTCAGCTTATTGGGGTTTCCTTCACCGCCAACTGAAGTCAAATACATTTATATCTGAGCCTGTAGTAATTTCAGCTTAGAGATAAGCTGTTTTATCAAACATTTCTCTGGAAAAGTGATTTTCAAACTAAATGTTGGTAAATGACCAACATTTCATAACTTTTCCACAATTACCCAAACAATGCCAGCTCACTATGGAAAACTTGGAATACACTTCTTTATTCTTATCAGTTTCTTTGCACATAATTTTAACCTTTCAGACCTAAGTAAGACCCATTTTCCATGTTACATATTAGCTTTTGATACATAGTTTAGAACCACTTGAGATACTTATATATTTCATGTAGACTCCAATGGTCATTGAGAGCCGTTTTCTACTCTCTCCTTCTCTCTGCCTCTGCCTCTGCCTTTGTCTCTCTCTGTGTCTGTCTCTGCTCTGTGTGTTTGTAAACCTAAAAATGAATTTCTGTAGCCCCTGCACACTAACATTGCTGGTAAATCTGCAATTCTCCAATATAACTATTTCTTAGAATGGTGCTTGAGCCGCTATCAACTTTCCTGTAGGTCAACTGTTCATTTCTATCTAAAGGCCCCAAGGATTCTTTAACAAGAAAGAAACCTCAACACATGATAAGATACTCTGTGCAGATCTTACCATTTTACTTTTCTCTCAGATGGTCTTCCACTCAGGCTGCCTTCTACTGTTTCTGGGCATTGTTCACTACACCCTGTTCAGGTTATTCTTTGGTGCTTCCTGCCATCTCACTCGGTGGGGTCTTGACTCTTTGGCACCAGGTTGGCCCTTCACTGACAGAGTGGCTGTCACTTTTCTTTCTGCCCTAGTCATTTGAGGATCCTCCCTTCCTTCTTATTACACCTCATTGTCCTCCTGATGGCATCTGGCTTCTGCTTTGCAGTAAGCCTGCCTGTCCAATCATCTTGGAGTCACAAAACTATATATGCTGAGATGGATCCTCTCCTGAAGAAATTTCCCTTCAGAGATAATAACTGCTTCAAGTTTTGGTCAAAAGATTATCTTTGCCCTTATCTGGAGCTATTCATCTCTGGGGCTATTTGAGTGTTTCCCTTCTATTCCTATCTGAAAGGAGAACCATATATTCAGAGAGCGCTGGGAAGTATTGACGCTTCCTCACTGTCCCCTGGACACAAGTAGAGCAGAAGAGGAAGCTGATGGTCATCCACCTGTCTGGGCTTTCCTATTTCCTATCCAGCTCACTCATCCAATCGTGAGGTTGGGTTTCTAATGCAGTGACTTCTGAACTGTAAGGGAGGGACTGAAAGGCACCCCGGTGTTGTATTTTAGTGGCATGTAGAGAAGGACACAGCCAGGCCCCATCATGGCTCTTTTCATTACATAGTTAACCATTTTAACACCTAACAGCTCACCCTCCTGTCTACCTCCTGCTTGGCTGAAGAATGACATCATCTCTAAATAGACATAGAAATGGAGACAGGGCCAGGGTCAGAGGATTGATTCTGGCTTTTGCTCCAGCCTAGAGATAGGATGACTCACGTGAGTGCATGGGTGGAATGTTGTTTATGCAAGTCAGTTTTGCAAATTAGTTTATATTCAAACAAACTGTATAGTCTTCCATGTGGAAAAAGTGTAAATATGGTCAGTTCAGAATTCAGGAAAAAAAGAACGTGAACTTGTCAGGATGTCTCTAGCACTTTCCAAGCTGGATAATGGTTCTGGCTGGTCCAAGCAAGCATTGCCTCTCTTCCAACAGGGACAACCTTATCTTGAAAGTGGAGGTGTCCATAATGGATGACTCAGTTTCTTGAGATCATTTTGGCCTTGACTTCGAGCTGTGAGCAACGTCACTTTCCACATACGGCTTTCCTTTAGTTCAAGGGAAAATCCGGGCAGGCAAATATGGTTCTGCTGCTGAAGAGATAATAGAGTCTGTTCTGAAGTTTATTGTCAACATAGAGTTAATATAAACTTTGGGCATAGTCATTTGATATGAACAAAATGAGCGACACCAGGTACAAAAGAAGCATTTAGCAATTGTGTACCTGCCTCTTCCAGGTCCTTGTGGCTCCTTGTCTTCACTCTGACTTTTAGTGTTCAAGACTCCTCTGACACTCACCTTCCACCTTCCTACACTTCAGTCAGCCCTTCTCAATCTAGCCTTCCCAGACTCCAGACTCATCCTGTTCTCTATCACAGCTCACGTTTTCTCCTTCTTCCTTCCTACAAATCCAGATCTCACCTTTTCAGAGTGAGGGCAAGCCCACTTTTCCCCAATTAAACCTCTGCAGCCATCCAGTGCTGCTTGATTTCAAGCATATATGAGTGTTCTAAGCTTGTCTTTTGACTGGCCCTAGGGCCACACAGCTTCCTATGAACCTCATCACTACCTTCCCTACTTCTCTGCTATACACATCTCCAGATATGTCAGCAGTATTTAACTCCTGTGTGCATATGTTTGGTCCCCTAAGACTTCTAAGGGCAGAGGTTCTCAAGCATTCCTTCATCTTATGGCCCTAACATGAAACCAGCTCTAGCGTTTTCTTGAACTGGAATGAAATCTAAGTGCTTCCACAATGTCAAAATGCAAACCCGGATGCTACGCCAATGGGTCTTTGCCGTGTGCTTTCTGAAAAGCAGTGGTTTATCAGCATCCCAGATCTTTGCTCCATGTGACATAAGTGGGATAGTGACCAGGGAGAAATGGATCAGACCTGGCTAGGCTGTGGTCTCTGTAGAGCTTAGAATGAGTTAGATTTTCAAAGTCAGTCTTTCTCATCTTTAAAGTTGAGAGTTCTTAGGATCTTGGTGACCATTAAGCAAGACTGTGTGATACGTTTAGCATGGTGTCCAGTATACAGTAGATGCTGCATAAGTGTTAACTGTGATTGACAAGAAGGATTCCAGGTAATGCCGTGATTTGAGTCATTGCTATGAGAATCTTTAGACCATGAGAAATTGCATAACACTTAAAGGTTTATTTTTGTTTGTTTGTTTGTTTGTTTTTAAAGACAAGGAGATAGTAAAATCAGACCCTGACTACCAATCTTTAGTGATAAAGTGAATACAAAGACACTCCTAGCCCACATGTGTGCCCAGAACTAAGAGAAAGTATGAATAGGCAGAGGGGACATTCCTCTAGGAAGGAGGAAAGTTCTCTGAGCTGGAGCCAGAGCCTGGGCCCTCACCTGGGCGTTGGTCCAGAAAAAACAAGAAGATTTTTTTCATCAGACTCTGGTGACTTCAAATGAAAGGAGCTGTTTCAACCTGCCCAGGTGCCCTTGCTAAGGCTGTGAAGCAGGAAGAACAGGGTTATCCTTGCTTTCTGCCCAGACTATTCCAGGTGAGCCAGAATCCACGATCCTGAGACAGAATCCACTGTCTGTCAAGTTCAAAGGCAACTTGAACAGTAGCAGAGTAGCCGCCATGGTGGTCACCTGGGGTTTTTAGAAACTGGCAACCAGTCTTTTCTGAGAGCCTACTGAATAAAATAGAGTGTGAATTAGGCTAGGAGAGGATGAGACATATACAAATAGGATCTCAGCTAAGTTTTGTCTGTCCCCCAAAACTGACATGGCCCTAGCATAGACTATACCATTGCCAAGCTGGGGAAGGTGAGCTGTGGGTTCTCAGGGGTGTAAGGCAGGCAGGCGTTCCTGTCTCTCTCGGTATCTTTTCTGTTGGCCTCCTTTGGATGTCTTCCAAAATAGCCGAACTCATTATACCTCACTCAAAAATTATTTCACAAACTGCTCAAGGGTATCAACTAATAAGTGTTGCAGAGGTAACCATTAGCTCTTATCACATGCAGGAACAGATGTGTTCTCAAGGAAACAGACACACACACACTCACATTATCCTTAATTAAATCATATAACAAACTTACAACACAGCCTTGGGGATTAACTTGCCCAAGTGGCTGAACAAAGATTCTTGGTGTCTGGTGCTTGAGTCCAAGGGCATTTCAAAGAGTCAAAGGAAGCAGAAAGATGGGTGAGGTGGTGAGATGAATGGTCTTACCAGATTATTCACAGGGTACGCCCCCTGTGAGGCTGAGTTCAGCGAGCCGAGGACAAAGAGGAGAATGGAAAAGGGGGGATTCTGTTTTGGGGATCTTCTCTGATGGGAGGAGGAGTTTGCCTGACAAGGCAAAGGGGTCCTTAGCACCCTTACTTTGAAATCTCATAATGAGGGGTCTTGGTATAGCTGTCAACCATCATTATACCGAGTTCTGTAGGTCTCTGAATCTGGTATGTCCCATACTTAAAATCCTGTCATTTCTCAGGGCAATTTCTCTTCCACTTTATGTCTCCTCCTCTTCCTCCTCCTCTTCCTCCTCTTCCTTTCCCCCCTTCCTCTCCCCCTCCTCCTCCTAATATAGTTTGAACACTGGCCCTCGTGGAGCAATGCTCTAGCCATCCATCTTCGACCTCTGTTGCTGTTGTTTTCTTTGTTGTCCCGGGTGCTGGAAGAAGTCTCAGCTGCATCCTCAGAGTCCTCTTTGGCTTATAGTTATGCCACTGGTTCCTTGTTCCGAGAGCACTGAATGTTCCTTTGAAATAGCAGCTGGAATGTTGTGATGTCAAAAGAAACAATTCATCAGGAAGATACAGCAACTTGAACAGAGTCTGCAAATACTTATAGCAGAACTCGAGCACTGGTGAAGAAAGAACAAATTCCACAGTTGTAATGGAGTAATTTTAGCATCCGTATCAGTGGACAATTCATAGACATTCTCCATAAAACATATAGGTAGATGATATGAACAACAGTATTAGTCATTACCAAACTGACACCATGAACACAGTGCTAATCAGTTGGCGAATGCACATTCCTTCAAGTATATACTAGTGTACTGAAAAGGCAAGTCATGTGATGAATGATAAAACAAGCCAACAATATTTTGAGACAGGGTTTCTCTGTGTAGCTCTGGCTGTCCTGGAACTCACTCTGTAGACCAGGCTGACCTTGAGCTCACAGAGATCCGCCTGCCTCTGCCTCCCAAGTGCTAGGATGAAAGGCGTGTGCCACTATTGCTTGGCAACAAGTCAACAAATTTTAAGGAATTGAAAAATACAGTGGTCTTTCTTTCTGGTCACAATGGAATTAAACAAGAAATCAGTATCAATGTGACACCTACTCAAACCCCAGATATCCAGAAATTCAACAAGATTTTCTTAAATAATTTTGAAATAAATGAAAATAAAGAGCATTGTATCAAAATTTGTGAAAACCATTTGTCTTAGTTAAGGTTTTATTTGCTGTGAAGAGACCCTGGGGCCACAGAAACTTTCATAAAGGAAAACATTTAATTGGGGTGACTCACATTTTAGAAGTTCAGTCCATTTTCATCATAGCATGCAGGCAGACATGGTGCTGGAGAAGTAGCTGAGAGTCCTATGTATTGCGGGCAACAGGAAGTTGTATGAAACACTGGGTGGTATTCTGAGCATAGAAACCCTCAAAACCCACCCCTATAGTGACACACTTCCTTTCACAAACCAGTGCCCTGAATGGCAAGGTATAAAGTGGGAGGACCAGGAATGAGAAATACAGAAGACAGGACATAAAGAAGACAAAAACAATGCTGGGTCCAACAGCTCCTAAGCTGACGACTTAGGCCATGCTGGTTTATTAAGAAATACAGTATCATATGTACTGTTGGAGGGATAAAGAGACATGGCCAAGGTCAGCAGAAAGCTAAGTCAGACAGTGTTGGCAAAGAGAACACAGGACACCTCAGACACTGCTGCCTCAGGATGTACAACTGCAGCCCAGGGGGGAAGAATTGGGTCCTCTAAGAGCTGGCTCCAGCATCAGACAGGGCTTGCCAAGTCCATCCTGGACAAGGACACAGAACTAAAGTTCCCTTTGTCCTTTTATTGGGCCGTCTTATGTTGGGCTTATATTTACTGAAGACAAATGTGAAGATGGGCCTACATGAAGACACATACACTTTCTTTTCCACTTTGTTGTTGTTGTTATTCTCCCAAACTAGGGACAACCTGAAACTTATCAACATGAGATGAGTAAGTAAATTGTAGTATTTTTAAAAAAACTCTTTTGGCTCTTTGATCTTTTGGAGAGCCTTCCACCCGGCTCCCAAATAAATTATATGTGAAGGCTTATTCTTAATTATAAATGCCTGGCCTTAGCTTGGCTTGCTTCTTGCCAGCTTTTCTTAACTTAAATTACCCCATCTATCTATGCTTTCTATTTTCTATTTCTGTAAACCTTTCTTTGGTTTCTTATTCCATGACTTGCTGTGTAGGTGGGTGGCTGTGTGGCTGTGTGGCTGGGTGGGTGGCAGCTGTGTGGCTGTGTGGCTTGGTAGCTAGGTGGGTGGTGGCTGGGTGGCTCAGTGGCTGGGTAGGTGGGTGGGAGAGTGGCTGGTGACTGGGTGACTGGGTGGTTGGCTGTGTGGCTGTGTGGCTGTGTGACTGAGTGGCTGGGCGACTGGGTAGCTGGGTGGCTGGGTGGCTGTGTGGTTGGGTGGCTGTGTGGTTGGGTGGCTGTGTGGCTGTGTGGCTTGTGGCTGGGAGGGTGGGTGGCTGGGTGGGTGGTTATCTGGATGTCTGGGTGTCTGGGGGGCTATGTGGGTGGGTGGCTGGGTGGCTAGACTCTGGAGATGTCCTTTCTAATTTCTTTTTTCTTCCAGGTTTCTCCTCCTATTTATTCTCTCCCTGTCAGCCCCACTTGTCCTTTCTCATACCTTGCTATCGGCCCTTCAGCTCTTTATTAGACCATCAGGTGTTTTAGACAGACACAGTAACACAGCTTCACAGAACTAAACAAATGCAACATAAACAAAGTAACATACCTTAAAATAAAAATCTACATTTCCCCCTTTGTCTAAATAAAAATGAAAGGCTTAAACTTTAATATGTATAACTTCACACAACAAAAACACTTATCAAGTAAGAATTAATTTAGTTGATTTACATTTAACAAATTCAGAGAAAGTATTCCACCATCTATCCATCTTAGTGACCTGAAGTTTTATATATAATTTACTTCTTTTCATAACTAAGAAAAACTGCAACTATAACTATCTCATCTTCATTTCCACCAAAGAGCCCAGAAGGATACTATTATGTAAGTAATCAAAAAGTGTATTGCAAAAAATGTCCAAAATGCTAGAAATGACAGAGACATCTCACTGCCTGGAAAGTCACCCAAAAATGGGGCATCCATCTTCAACTTACAGGCCAGAATATCTGACAAACTTGTCTGTGACGCAGGAGGTTTGAAGGACTATCCTACTGTATATTGGCAAAGTTTATCAGTTGCTTTTCTCTGTGTTCCTCAGCAAGAATTTTGAAGGTCTGTCCTGCCTTATTTTGGCAAAGTTTAACAGTCTTTCCTGTCCAGTCTTCACAGCACATTGTCAGCAGACAAAGGCAAGAACAGTTTCTTTGTTCAGTGACTAACTTTGCTACAGTGAAAGAAAACTCCGTAAGGAGTTTCTTCAGTGTCTATCATCTTTGAAGTAAATAGTGTTGCCAAGAGCAGATGTGTCTAATCTTCATGAAAAACCTTAAGTTAACAAAACATTTTAAATACCATAGTCTTTGAAGTATTTGAAGACCATCTATCTAAAATACATCTATTTAACCTAGAAAACCTGCCTAACATATTTTATGACTAACTACTGACCTACGTTTCTTGATTGTCCTATATAGTTCATAATAATAGCTTTCAAAAACTAGCACTTTACCTTATATTTTAAATAAACTACATAGATGTGATACCTTAGATAGGAGTAGAAACTTATATACAATGCAACAAAAATAACTTTAAATTTGTATCAATATTCCCCTAAATGAAAACAAACATCCATAACTTACCAAATAACTAAAGACCACCCACCCCATCTATTGGGAATGTGAGTGTAGTGTTCTCCAAACTGCTTTCTACTGTCTTTAAACACATGCAACATAAAAGTATTAAAATAATATTCTACAACAGTGCTATGTTTGTACAATGGAACATTATCAAGCAATAAAACCAAGCCACTGATATTTATATTTATATATTAAGTAAATAGAAACAAAAGACAACATCATAATGTCTCAAAATAATTGTGCTGAGTGAAAGACCCCCAACTTGGCAAATGGGGCCATAAAGGCCAATTTATGATCAGACAACTTGGGGATAATATAGAATATCCAAAATGACCAACATTGGCTCTTCAGAGTTTATATCAGACAAAATGGCTGACACCAGCTGTTCAGGGAAGCTAAAAGTCAGCAGTGGTGTGCTCTATTACACACTATTTCTTATAGAATGCCATTTCTATGTGAGTTCCATATAAACATAGCTTTGAGGTTAGAAGCATGACTCCTAAGCTTTGCCTTCAATGCCATGCCTGTGTGTATGTCTGTATGTCTGTTTGCTGGTCTCTGTGTGTGCTTGTGCCTACCTACATGTAGCATGTGTGTGCTGGTGGCAAGTGTGTGCATGTATTTAGGCACTTGCCTGCCTAGTAGACTTGGCTCAGAATCAATAAAGATGTCTTAACTGTCTGTGATTCTTCAGAGTCTCAACATCTCCTGATATCAGAGTCTGAGTCTCACTCCCCTCAAAGACTTCTTACTGCAACTTATATTTATTTAGATTGTGTAAAGTAAAAATTAATCTATACTTTCAGAAAAACAAACCATGGAAACCTGGAGTTAAATAAAGAAAACTATAGCAAAAGATTGCCACCAGCTCTCTATCAGTCATAATTACCCTTCAATTACAGCTCACAAAGCTGTTTTAAATATTCTTTTCAAAATAATTTTAATATGAAAAATGAAAATCTAACATTTTGGTAGACCTGAAATTAACTTAAAAAAGTAACAATTTCATGATCCATCTTTGTTGATGTGGTGACAATATTAACTTCATTTCTCTTCTTGTTTTTGTTGATACTCTCTCTTTGTTTTGAGATTCCCTGGCTGTTTTATTTGGTTTCTGCCATGATATGAAGTCTTGCTCTTCACATCTGGTAGGTCTGGACTGACTGGAGGCTCTTGGGTCTAAAGCAGGGACAAGCACACTCTGACGTGTCCTTCCTCATTTATTGATTGCATTCGTCCTGATTCTATAGAGGGACAGAATTTATAGAATAAATCTATGTATTAAAAATGAATTTACCAGAGTGGCTTACAGGTTGTGGTCCAGCTATACAACAATGGCTGTCTCCTATGGAAAAGTCAAGAATTTAGTAGTCGTTTCCATGAAGCTGATGT
Source organism: Phyllotis vaccarum (assembly GCA_033318265.1). Classification (NCBI taxonomy): domain Eukaryota; kingdom Metazoa; phylum Chordata; class Mammalia; order Rodentia; family Cricetidae; genus Phyllotis; species Phyllotis vaccarum. The sequence goes on from JARWLC010000006.1 coordinate 77,237,762, forward strand.
CTCAGCTGGTTTTCAGTCTATATTGGAACCCTGAAGAAGTAGGTTCTAAGGCCAGTGAAGGGATTCTTCTGCAGTAGGATAGATGAACTTGCCAACAGTAATGAGGGCAAGGAGGCAAAAGCACAAACTTCCTTCTTCTGTTCCCTGTGTGGACTATAGCCAGAGGGTGTGGTCCAGATTTAGGGAGAGTCTTAAGAGCTCAAAAAATCCAGTCAAGAAGATTTCTCCCAGGCTTGTCTAGGTGCTTGGTTTTCAGTTGATTCCAGATATAGACAAGACTAGCTATCATACCTATCTAATAGAGACCCTTGAAGTTCAGCACTGATAGGCCATTTCTTACAGGCATGTGTCTGTTTCTGCAGAGAGGAATCTTGTAGCCACATTCTGGCTCAAGGCAGAAAGGAGGCACTGACAGAGATAGATCACTGCCGTCTCTCTGTAGGAACAGGCACTCTACCTCTTCTTGGACATCTTCAGTTCCCTGGTAGTCTTGGTCCCAAGAGCCCATGACAATTCCTGGGCACCCATCTGTAGGTATGATGGACCAGGATATGGGATCATTTTTGCTGCCTCAAGTTACATTAGGAAATAGCTGAGTCTTTGACTCTGGAGACTTTCTCAAATTATCCAGATTAAGTTAGTTGCCTTCAGAGCTTGTATCACACATTAGAAACTTCTTTCTCTGTTTCCTATTTCCTGAAAATTGGTCCTTACTCATCTGCTGCTGTTTCTCTGCTCACCATGCTGGGTTTACAAACATTTGATTTCTGCACTGTCAGGAAAGTTAGTGTTAAGTTGAGGTAGAGATAAATGTAACTGGGCTCTATCTAAAAACCCAGGAAACACTGAATGTCATAACCCCAGCATTTGGGAGGCTAAAACAGGAGGATTGTAAGTTCAAGACTAGCCTAGATATAGCAAAACTAGCTCAAAAACAGAAAAAGCAAGCCAAACAGACAAGAAAAGCAAGCAAACAAACAAAAACCTTCAAGAGAAACCTGATAGCTGTGTTTTAATGTGTAGATGGCTCTGTGATCTGTGGCAATCATGAGGTATCCTCCATGAAGACTGAGGTGACTACTGATATCTGAGGACAGATGCACTAAACTGATCCTTAGGCAGTCTGCTCACTGCTGATTCCCACTGGTACCCACTGAAGAGTTTTCGGCATTGCCAGCAATCACTACCTATTTCCACACAGAGCTAATTCTCAACCTGTGGATTGCAAACACGTTGACAAAGCTCCACCTCCAAACACATTTATATTACTGCTCAGAACAGTAGCAAAATTACAGATATAAAGTATTTTATGGTTCAGGGTCATAACATGAGAAACTGTATTAAAGGGTCACCACATTAGGAAGGTTGAGAACCACTGATATAGAGCCTCCCAGGACTATTCATTCCTGTGGATGTGACATTCGTGTTCTCCTCTCCACCTATATCTAAATGAGCCAATTAAGGTGGCCGAAGGGAAGTTGCCCAGACCAGTTCACAGGCTGCTAAAGTGCCGAGTGTAGGATTGATACTCAGGCAGCCCGACTCCAGGGTCTATGCCCCAACTCATTACTTCACTACCTTCTTGTTACTTAAAAGGAGAACGATATGAATGGCGAGGAGAGGGAACCTGACTCTAGAAAATTGGCAGGGGCTTGAGGTTGGTCATGTGACCAATATTATGACTAAGTACCTTTTCTGAGTCAGGAAGATCACTAAAAAACAGACCTACTAAAGACCATTTTATTTTTCTAGCTCCTATTTTCTGTCTAGCATAGTGCTAGGTGACATTCAGCTATTAACCATGTGTTCTCAGTGAGATTCCTCATTACATCAAACACCTGGACAGTTCTAGCCTTTATTATTGAGGTCTGAACACACAGGTGCATCCTTTAAATTTATATTAAGCTTTATGGACACAAATACTGAGCCATTTCAGGGAGGGAATGTTATTATTATTATTTTAAGGCACTATTTATTATTTACTCTGGGAAGAATCAATTAGCATCTCTAGGAACTAATAATAACGCTAATTAATGGTGGTGATGCCAAACCACAAGCAGAGACAATGGGCACTTTGTGGAGAAGCAGAAATAAAGCACCAACCTGATTGTAATTTCTGGACTGAGAATTTTCATAGAAAGTCTTTAAATAACACAGGTCTGATGCCGCAGTGAGTGTATTTTGCTTTGTTGGAAAAGTATGGAAAAATGTGAGTCCTGAGCTAAAATGTGTGGATCCCCCTGGTTTCTCATGACAAGAGCATTCACTGGAGGGCCCTGACCTCCTGAAGGGAATTTGACTAAGACCATTCCACTGTCTTCATATAAACAGGCTATCTTCTTTTTAAAGCCATTTATTTTATTTTTATTTTCGTGTGTGTGTGTGTGTGTGTTCATGTGAAGGTACCCACAGAGGCCAGAGGAGGGTGTCAGATGCTCTAGAGCTGCAGTTATAAACAGTTGTGTGGGTGGGTGCTGGAACCCATACTCTTGTTCTCTGCAAGAGCAGCAAGTGTTCCTAATAGCTGACTTATCTCTCCAGTCCCCTGGTCTTTTCTTTAATCACGAACCAGCACTTGTCATTTCTTTAGTCTCTTCTCATACAATACATCCAGACCTCAGTCTCCTCTCAGTCCTCTCTCCCCCAGATCCACTCCTTCTTGTTTCCTTTCAGAAAAGAGCAAACCTCCCAGTGATATCAACCAAACATGGCGTAACAAGATGTAATAAGACTGGGCACAAACCCTCATATCAAGACTGGATGAGAAAACCCAGTAAGAGGAAAAGGGTCCCAAGGTCAGGCAAAAGAGTCCCCTTTCCCATTGTTAGGAGTCCCACAGACAGCCCAAGCTAACAGCATGTATGCAGAGGACCTAGCAGAGACCCATGCAGACTGCCTCTTCTGTCTCTGTGAGCCCCTATGAGCCCTGCTTAGTTGATTCTGCGGGCCATATTATGAACCGGTACTTTTCTTGTTTAAAATAGAGAAGTGGGAAGATGGTTCAGCTATTAGAACACTTGCTGATCTCGCGGAGGGTCTGGGTTCAGGTCCATGCACCCACAACTGTCTATAACCCCATTGCAGGTGCTCCAACACCCTCTTCTGACTGACAGGAACCAGGCATACACGTGGTATCCAGACATATATGCGGCAAAGACTCATACATATATAACTAAAAAGAATCAAATCTTTGAAAAATTAATGAGTTACTAGATAAAACCAAGATGAAAAGGTACTATCCAATATGCACACTCAGCTTTTTGATAGTCAATCTTGTTATCAATGCTTTGCTGCAAGATTTTTAAACTCCCCCCCCCCCCCATGTGTGGTTATACAAACTTGCAATCCTAGTACTTAGTGGGCTGAGCTAGAAGTTTTATGAGTTCAAAACTGGGTTACACAGTGAGCTCTGACCTTTTAAAAAATTGTTCTTAAATGTTTAATCCTCAGCTATTTCCTCATCTCAGATCATTAGTCAGCATCTCCTGGAGGAAAATAACATTTTGACCTAGTTTACAATTTATATAAGACATATATGGCCAGCTCTAGCTGCTAATTTAATTATCTTTTGAAAACAACCCACTTTTTCCATGAATATCATTGGTGGTGTGGCTCTTCAGGGCCTTTCAATAGCTTTGCAGCTCTGCACTGATGTTGTTTGTTTTTTAAGGAGGCTTTATAACAAACCCTCCTTAAGGAAACAGCACCACCTGTGCCACAGGTACTAACTGTAGATTTAATGAAAACAGTCATAGATGGGAAACAGTTCAAAGACAGAGGATAGCAAATGCAGAGTACTCAGAGCCAGACTACATTACCCCTGCCCTGTGTCCTCTCATGGCCCATGTGTGTTTCCTTGGTAGCACTTACAATTATAATTACACATGTGAATTACTTCATATGCTTCTTTTAGATTAATTATTAATGTATTTATTCAGCCCAATCACAGCTTTTCCCTATGCCCTTCTCCAAGTCTCTTCCCTCAACTCACCCCTCCCCCCATCTGTTTCCCCTCCTCTCTCTTCAGAAAACAGCAGGCCTCCCATGTATGCCAGTCCTCTCTTATTAAGGCTGGATGAGGTAACTCAGTAGGAGGGAAGGGTCCCAAAAGCAGGCACCAGAGTCAGAGACAACCCCTGCTTCCACTGTCAGGAGCCCACAGAAAGATCATGCTACACCGCTGTAGCATATGTGCAGAGGACCTAGATCAGTGCTATGCAAGTTCTCTGGTTGTCTCTTCAGACTCTGTGAGCCCCTACAAGGCCTGGTTAATTGATTCTGTGGGTTTTCTTGTGGTGACCTTGATCCCTTTGGCTTATTCAATCCTTCCTCCCCCTCTTCTGCAGGATTCTCTGAACTCTGCTTGTTTGGCTACAAGTCTAAATCTGTTTCCATCAGTTGCTGGGTGAAGCCTCTATGATGACAATTAGGCTAGGCACTGATTTATGATATAGCCGAATATCATTAGGAATGACTTTTTTTGCCAGTCATATTTGGTTTTATCCTGGGTCTCCGGGCTCTGGGTGTTGGCCCTCCAGGCAGTGTCAGGGGTGGGCTCCCTCTCACAATATGAGTGTCACACTGGACCAGCTGGCCACTCCCACACTTTCTGTACCATCTTAACCCCATCACATCTTATAGGCAGGGAAAATTGTAGATCAAAGGTTTTGTGGTTGGGTTGGGGTACCAATGCCTCCATTGGAAGTTTTATATGGTTACAGGAGATGGCTCCTTATCCCCCACTGCTAGGAGCCTTATCTAAGGTCACCCTCATAGATTCCTGGGAATTTCCACCTTATCCCAGAGATCTCCCTTATTCCAGTGATCTCTCCTAGTATTCTCTCCCTTCACCCCTCCCATCCTTTCTGTTACCATGCCTACCCACCCCTACCCAGAACCCTCTCTCCCCCTGCCCCATCCACCTGTGATATATATTCCCTTATTTTATATACTACTAATATTCAGCCTGATTTCTATTTTTTTCCCCCTCCAATACTTGCATTGTTCCAGGAGCACAGTAGCTTTTCAGTAAGTGTTTAGTATAAATGGACATAGTATATACAAATGGACTTTAATGACTGAGAAAGATTCTCATGACCTAATCTCTAATGAAAAACAAACAGAAAAAAAAACTAGACTGTTGAATTTTATTAAAGGAAAGGCAAGGCTCTTTAGGAGGAAGACTAATGATTACTACTAGCTGAGACATAAAAAGTATTAGCTTTTAATTGCTTTTTAGAGGTGACTACAGATTTTTTAAAAGTGGGAAAGCAATGGGAACTGCTTAGGGACATTGTGTCATCCTGCTGGAAAGAACAGAGACAGCAGAAGTACCCCCTGGACCACCTCACCTCAACAAGGAGCCAGTGCGGAGCCTAAAGAACGGAACACAGGAATTCAGAAAGGAGCCTCAGCTCTAGGAGGGTGAAGAGCTGGTGGGAGGGGAGAGCCAGTTGCTTCAAGGCCTTCTGAGTTCTTTGAGTACTGGCTTCCTGAAATGGATTCCAAAGTCAGTCTGAGTTTCAGAACAGGTGGCTGAGAGATTACAGAATCAGGAAAAAACAGCAGCAATGGGGAAACCAAGAGGACTAAGAACGGCGAGATGGCACCAGGACGTATTGCTTTCTCTTTGTTGTTACCATGGTTACCATGGTGTGTCAGTGATGTGTATCCAGCGGACACACCCTTCATTCCTAACTCTGATTCAGTCCAGTACAGGGTAGTGTAGAGCCCTGGAGATGCTGAGCAGCATCAGGTACTGAGTTTCTCAGTGAAGACATCCTATGAGTTACGTGTCTAAAATGCTTATTTGACTAACAATGTTTTCAACTGATAGTGAGCTTCCCAGGATGGTCAGTGAGAAGCATCTGTACCCATCCTGTTCAACTCTGTAGAAGCATCTTGGATGCCCTCTAGACCGAGATGCTGGAAGAGAGAAGAATGTTAAACCAGACAACCTCTGCCTCCAAGCTGACTTAAGACACTCCATCATTCTCTCTGGCAATGCAAACCAAGAAGTCACAACCTCGATTCTAGTCCAGTGAGCTTCCATAAGGACATGCCTCCACCTGCATCTCTAGCCCTGTGTATCTCAGCAGCTGCCCGCTTCTCATGAGTAAAGCCAAGAATGAACAGACGCCCGCAGGTGGTTGTTCGTTAACATCCAGACATTGTGTGGTCTACCCTTTTGCCCAACCCAGGCCAAAACTCAGGATCCAGTTCGAGACACAGTCCAGGTTCCCTTTCAGTGTCTTATCTTCACCTTGCTTATCTTCCAGCTTTCCTAGTGGTAAATAATCAATCCTTCAATTGGTCCTGGAATTACTGCACTAATGGTCTGCCGAGATAGCCATGAGGTATTCACTGACTTGAGAAAGACCCAGGAAGAGCTGCCTCCTAAACTTCAAAGGCTTTAACCCATTTAAAACACACCCACAAACATTAGAGCTTATATGCAGTTTAGCCAAAAGACAGGGAAAGGTTGGAGATAAGATAGACAGTTCAAACATTCTTGGAAGCTGTGAAAATGCTATCAGGATCATCTCTAAAAAATGCAAAATGCCCTAAAAGTCAATTAGTCATTGGCAAACATTTCCCTGGACAGACCAGAGACCTGGGCAGGGGTGAGAGGATTGGGATCAGAGGCCATGAAAGGTGGACAGCAAATAGCCAGTCTCTTGGTTCATGCACATACTACATTACTCCACTCTTCAAAGCTTATTAAAAATGACAGTTTAGGAGAGGTCAGAGTAAGCAGCTGAGCCTTGGAAACAAAGGAGTCACATTAGTCTCCTGGAATGTGTGTCTGCGGTTCACTCACTTTATCTGGTTCACATTCCAAGCCCTCTTAAAGAGGTTGGTAAACAAACAACTCTGTCAGAAACCAGCCAAAAACTGGGCTGCCTGATTTCTAGTGAATTTGCCTCCGTTTCCAGGTGAATTTGTTAATTCACAACTTGTTCTGTTTGTCCACCTGAAGAGCCAGGTTGCCCACTCATGAGGGAGGTGGTATAGCCGCCACCTGCAGTTCTCTCAAAGTCACCCTCATTAAGGTGACCATTCACTCTGTAAGGAATAATCTATTCCTTATCAGTCAATAACCTGGAGGCCTGACCTTCTCATTCCCTAACACCCAGAACTTACTGCATGCCCAGATCTGTGGGAATGCATACCCTGGCAGTGAGACTGAGGAATGGTGTGATGTTCAAGAGGGCTCACTGCAGGAGGCAGAGATTTCTCTGACTCTTGGCCACACAATGAACTCCTTAGGAAGAACACCAAGATACTCAGGTTTTTACTGATGCACAGAGCAAGGAACTGACAATACAGAGGCTCACCACTTCCAGAATATGCTTTTCACATAAAATACTTCTATGTGTATTCTGTTTGTTTTTTCCCTAATGGTCCTACAGCTGATTATTTACAACATGTTTTTTGTTGCTTCCTTTGGAGTTTCAGTGATTGCTGTAGCAGAAACTCTTAAGGGAGGTTATTATTGCTCTTCTCACTGTGAGGAATCCAAAGGAACTTTGTTCATTTTGTCAGGGTTATTTTTTTTTTTTTCAGGCAACTGTAGTTATAAAGTGGGGGAGATATGATACATGAAGTGAGCAGATCTTCTCATTATAGAAACAGGTACTTAGACACTTGTAGTTTAGACAGGTGAAGCAAAGTGTCTCAGACCACTTCTTAGAGACAGGTGGGGCCTAAGAAGTCAGCTCTCTGCTGAGTTTCTAGTATTTTGTGCTGTCGTGTTTTATTAAGTATGGATTCCATGTTATACAAGTATAAAATTAATGACCAAAAGTTTTATAATTGAGATATTTTCCCCATATGTGGGAATTAGCCTTGTGTTCTATATTGCAAACTCTAGTTAGCATATAATGAAATCCCAGGGTTAGATACTGGGGGAAAGCTGGAATATCAGAGGAAACAGACCACACCCAGTCAACTTTTCCAGCTGAAGAGGCTAAATGTTATGTTCAAGGGTCCTAGGCCTGGCTGGTTGTCAGAGGCATGAATGTCTGCCTTCTTTTCACCTTAAATATCCTCCCTGCCCAGCTGTTTCACTTCCTAGCTGTTGCTTGACTATGGGTTATTCTGTTCTCTGATATTCCAAGCTGATTTTATTAAATATGCACTATATCACCACAGTTCTGGGTATCTGTAGTGGAGTTCCTGGTCCCCCTGGAAGCTGACTTCCACTGACCAAGCCTGGCACTCCTGGGCTACTTTTAAAGAATAAGTCAAAAGCACCTCCTTTAGTAGGCTTTCCCCTCCTTGCCAAGAATGAAGCCCTGCCTGAATCCTCATGCAGCAAGACAGGCAGGGATGGAGAGGTCAGCCAGACCATGAAGATGGCTATAGTAGGAGAAGGCTGAGGGACAATAAGGAGACTGGTGGACAGCGACCAGCACCCGGGGGCCACCATCCCTGTCACAGACAAGAGTAAAATGAAGAAGGGGTGTGTCAGCTGAATCAGGCTGGGATGTAGAGGCTCAGTCTCCAGGAGGCACAGTCCCTGAATTCAGAGCCAAGGTGACAAAGAGCCAGAGGGTGTGGCCCAGTCAGTCCTGTCTCTGCTGCCTAACTTGTTCCAGCATCCAGCTGGCCACTAGTTCTCAGATTCAGTAGGAAGATAAAGGTGATGGAGGAGCTCCAGGAGTCCAAGTCTTTACTACTTAGGCAGTAAGGTCCATCAAAAGCCAGACAAAGTCAAAATCTGACACAAAGGTGGGTTGATAGGCCTAAGAAGCTTCTCTCTAAAATTAGAAAAGTAGAGATGGGTTCTCAGCCCGAGTCAGACTGGGTGGGGTGGTGAAGAAAAATGTTTTTGTTTTGTTTTGTTTTTCCTAAGATTCTTTCAAGCCTTCTTTCCCTTCCAGGAAGTGACAGGCACATCAGGCCCTCGTAAAATTTTGTAAATTCTGACTTCAGTCTCCCCAGGAAAGCAGGCTTCGTCAGACTCTGAGCTTAACCTGTGTCTTTGTGTTGCTCTGGCCTCAGAAGGAGGCCCGGCCTTGGTAATGGAGAGCCCACCTACCTGAACTTCGCCCCTGCCGCCTCAGCACAGCAAGATCCCCTGTTTTCTCTTGTCGTTTTCAAATTTTTGTCATGCCTCTCATGCTCCAAATCTAATGACTCTTGACCCCAAGCTGGCCAATTCTTGAAGCAGCTGTCTGCTTGGGGCTTCCAGCTGTGGGAACCCCAGCACCTGAGCCTGTCTAAAGAAGTTAAATTGCTCATCCAAGACCAAGACTGGCGAAATGACTCATAGGGCTGAGAATGTGCATCCTGTCAAGGATAGCATCTTAGTCAGGGTTACCATTGATGTGATAAAACACCATGACCAAAGAAACCTGCGAAGGGGAGGGCTTATTTGGACTACATTGCCACATTGTAGCCTATCATCGAAGGAACCCAAGCAGGGTGGGAACCTGGAGGCAGGAGCTGATGTAGAGGCCATGGAGGGATGCTGCTTATTGAACTGCTCATCATAGCCTGCTCAGCTTGCATTCTTATAAGACCCAGGACCACCAGCCCAAGGATGGCACCACCCAAAATTAATCATTAATTAAGAAGTTCTCTACACTTGGGTGGTGGCCACTCATGTGTTTAGCCCCAGCACTTGGGAGGGGAGGTAGACAGATCTCTGTGAGTTCAAGGCCAGCCTGGTTTATAGAGCAAATTCCAGGACAGACAGGGCTACACATAGAAGCCCTGTCTTGACACTCTCCCACACCAAACAAAACGAATCAAAAATGAAAAACAAGAAAGAAAAAAGAAATGTCCAGCCTCATTCATTGGGTTGACCCCAAACCAACCCACATAGACAGGTTCACCCTAGGTGACATACACACACATTTAAGGAAAAAAAAAAAAAACCCACCAATTTTATAAAATTTTCCTATCAAAGGCCAAGTTTTAAGACCTCGACTCTGGATATAGCCACAATGACCTGTAATTACTGAATGTTTCATAGTGTGAAGTGAGGGTCCATTGACATGGTGGCTCTCTGACCAGCTAGCTTAGAGCTCATACTCCACAGCTTCTCAGTTCCCTATGCTTTTCCAGTGTACATAAAGCCCTAAAAATTCCTATAGCAAAGAACTTGCTGCTTTATTTAACCTGGTCTCTTCTAAGTTACTTGACCAAGGCTCTCTTGTGTTCTATTTCTATCCCCTGGGATTACTAATTGTTCTGAGAACATGATTTGGGAAATGCTTATTGAATAGGGTTTTGAAATTCCTGGTCCTTAACTTTATTAGCTAGAATGAATTATCAACAAACCCTGTGTCACTAATAGTCTTCTGACACATGCCCTACACTGAAGTGTGCCCACTGTGTCTTCATTTTTAAGATCTAGAGCTTAGCAAAAGTATATGAGAGTCATATACTATATTCCATAAAAAACCCTCCTTTGCAGCCCTGTAGTTATGGTTTCTCAATGCATTGAGTTTGGGGTTGTGGCTAGCATGACCAAAAAGGGGTTCATGTCCAACAGCCCATTTTTCTGGGGAGTCAGGATGTTTCAGGCATGATCCATCAGGTTTAATACCTACAGGGGGTCAATCGGTACTGTCATTGTGAACTTAGAAGGGGCAGCTATTGCTAAGGCCACAAGCTCCAGAGTCAGAGTCGGCATTAGAATACAATCTTCTGGTGCCTCCACCAAGAATTCATCCTTGTCCTCTGCCTCTTCATCCTGGAAGTCACAATGGAACTGCTTAAAGCTAAGATGGCCAGAATCCACCGTTCTTGATGTTGGCCTTACTTCTATACTTCACCAACCCAAGTGTCTTCAAAAGGGCATATGCTGCTTTGGAGCCTTAAACAGAGACCCGGTGCTTAAAAAATACAAAAGAAGAAAGCATAAGGCAAAGTAGTACTCTGGAAAGCATTCCTAGTCTATGACCAAAATATGAAGAATTGATAAAAGGTCTTGACTTGCTCTTGTGCCAATGGAGGTACTGAATTCTGATGGTGGAAACAATGCAGTAGGCTGTGCTGTCACCCCTGGGATCTGCTGGAGGCATTGCCAATCAGCAGCAAGGACCAAACGACATGGGCAGAGGCAGGCAAGTCACTGCCCTGGGAGATTTCCTCTTACAGCAAATGGCTAAATATCGGCTTGATTCCTAACTCAATCTAGCTCAAAGTGCAAGTTTAATTACCACACAGCGTTTTCATCTCTCTTTTGTCCTTGCCTCCCAGCTAGCTGAAAAAGGTCTCTTCAGCCTGGCTGAGTCTAAAAACATAATACTGATGGAAATAATTTGATAATCCTCTCAAACATCAGGGATGTAGTCACTTCTGTAATTTTACTGAACTTTCCCTAGTCTGTAAGTCTGCTGTTAAATGCCACAGGTATGGACATTTAAATGATCATTTCCCCTTAAAGAGGTGGTTAGGGTTTTTCTACTACCCAACACTAAGCATAATGCTTGGTTTGTTGTCTGCTCTTGCACAGGCCACTATCTCTCCCTCCCACATGTGGCCTGCCCCCAACCTCTTCCTTCTTCATTGTGTCATGGACTTCCCTCCCAAGTGAGGTCAAGATGTACAGTCATCTCATGCTCTACTCAGGGTCTCCATCCTTCACTTCTCAGGATAGCCTAGGCTCTATCCATCAAGTCACTGAGAGGGTTTCTCCTGAGGTCCCTGATGATGAGGCAGTGTCAGCCCTCATAGGACTGGATAGCTTTCTTGTCTGTGACTCTGAGGACTGTTCATGCCTGGAGAGGCACTATGCCACTGGCTGTGAAGCCTCATATCTGATTTGTGGTCAACTTGGTGTTCCTGTTGCATTTCGTGTTCGCCAGAAACTCTCCTGAACAAAAATTCTGCTGATTCTCATTTCCTGACTGGGTTTGTAATAGCTAAGTCATTGTAGTACCATTTATACCTTTCCTTTGGAAAATCAAAGAAGCTTATGTCAAATTTCCTCTCCTGTACCATTTCCTTCAGGAATTATAAGGTAGTAATGACACTGTCATCTTCAAACCTGCGTTTCCATTCATGGTGGCTCATTAAATTCTTACCACTGTAATAGTGAGTCCCAAGGTCTTGGACTGAGACATTCAATTTGGCAAGCATATTAAACTTTGGTCACTGGTTTGATTGTTCACACACACACACACACACACACACACACACACACACACACACACACACACACACGCACGCATGCACAGACATCTCAAAAGCTGTTTGAGACTTAAGTGTCAACAGCTTTATAAATTTAAAGCTTTGGGGATTTAGTTTTTGTCACAGACCCAGGTGGAACTCAGTGACCCCAGGAGTAGCAGAAACAACATGTTTCTAGAAAGAAGAAGTGGGCTCTGACCTCTGGCCATGCCATTTGTTCTTGTGTGCTGACCTAAGAGCTGGAGGTTCCCACGGGACCCAAGAATTGTCCAGCTCTGAGTTCATTTTACTTGGGTTGAATTCAGTGTTTCTGATTTCAGGGTTTCAATGTTTGGTTACCCAATGCTTGGCTCTGCCAGATACCACTACTCTGGGCTTTTGAACACATACTTATCAATAATAATAAAATTAATTCTGATTATTGTAATTGGAAGAATTTAACTACACTGTTTTTGAACCCTGGAACACCACCCAGCATGCCCCACTCTGGGATTCAAGTAGAGGGCTGAGGATCAATTTTAGAGACTTCTCGGCACAGGGCAGCTATTTCTCTGTGCTTTGGAACTGCTGGATAGAAGCACAGAAGTTGTAACAGTCACATGATCTGGGAAGGGCACTCTGAACTGCCTGTCTCATTGGGTAGAACCTCAAATCCAGCTGTGATATCACATGCTCCTCTGTAGAACTGCCCTAAAGAATGAGTTTGTGTCTCTCCCCAAGAGCCTCCCTCTGAGGAATGTCTACAAGCCAGGCACTGAATGCCACAGGAAAAGACACACCCTTCCTCTGCCCCTTCTCTCCTTACCAAACAGATGACAGGAAGCAACTGTGAACACTATGGAGTTATGTGTGTTTTTCTGGAGAGTAACCTTGATTGCAAGCCATGGTCTCCAGCTGCTGGGCAGTGGACACAAATCTTTGCTCTAAGGAAACTGCAGGGTGTTGTAATTAATAAATGGAATTAGGCATTTCTACCCCATTTTGCCTACTCTTGCCTCACTCACCTGGTGCCTGGGATGAGAAACCACAGCTAGTCTGAACAGGTTTTCAGAGACTCACTAAACCACTTTCCTTATTCCTTTAAAGAAGAGAGTATGTGAAGATTAATGCCTACATCAAACTGGGTGAGGTAACTTAATTCAGAGGTGACTTTGCACCTCAGTCTGAAGTTTGGCACCACGTCCTGTGTCCTCCCCAATTTTCATAGCTTAAGTCAGATGACATTTGAGAGTTTATTTGCAAAAGAGGTTTGGCAGTGATTGCTAGGCATGCCTGCCACATGTTTCTGCTTGGCCTAAACTATCCTTTGACAACAGACACAGAAGCTAAGCAGGGCTATATGTCATTATGGTACGAACGAACCTTCCTTTCTTGCCATTGGACAGCCAGCTTTTCTTTAAGAATATATTTCTTTTTTCAGCTACGTGGGAAGAACAGCTTAACAACCTCCAGCCAAATAGGTACAGTTTCTCACTTTGAGGAGCTTACACATTTAATATGTAGAACCTTCAATACAGATCAGTGAACTGGAATGTGGTGGCAAATGAGTTATCTAGCATGCAACTCAGACATATAAAACAATGGGAAGTTTTCTTCCCCCCATGGCCAAAATCAGATGAAAGATAAAATAAGAATTTCTAATCATGTATTTAATTGGGGATCCAAAATGAAATTCTAGAGGGAATGATAAAGAAGCATTATTCAAAGAGATAATAATTGAGAATTTTTTAAAAAATGATATATTTTTTTAAAAATTCCAAATAGACAAAACAAAGGGTTCTGAAAATAATCTGACATTGTGAGTACAAATGCTTAGGGGGGGAGGTGGTTTTTAAAGCAGCCAAGAAGAAAGGACACATTACCTTCAAAAGAACTGCAGTAGAATGAAGCTCGCTTCTCCATGACATCAAGGGGCAGAAAAACCAAGACAGTAATGCCTTCAAGGCCATGCGTAACTGCCAAGCTCCTGTTACATGCCTACTAATGCAGCAATAAAACCATTTAGACCATGGTAAGTAGTAGAGTGATTATAAGCAAGATGCTCTGAGGAAGGAACAATTAATTGTGACTGGGTGATGGTGATGAAGAGTGTAGAATAAAACAAAAGGCACAGAACTAGACCTGGACCCAGACAGAAAAGCAAGCTTTAGGCAGCAGGGAAGCCAAGATGATGGGCTTCAGCCGGCTGTGGTCACTGATTTTCAAATGAGGAGACCCTACTCCCTCATGCACAGCAGTTTCACTCAGTGTTGTGAGTATGGGAGGTGAGCAAGATGTCACCCCCCCACACACACACACACACTTAACTCTTCAGCTTGGTGGCCCCATGTAGGACATGATCTGCATGTCTGTCTGCATGATCTGCCCTTTTGGATGGTGCTCCAAATAGGGCACTCAGAAAAGGGACCTACTGTGCATATAGAGTTCTGAGGCATGTTCAGGCAACAGAAAACAATGGAGCGTTATGATTGCTAATCTTGGTTGTCAGTTTGACACATAAGGGAAGAAGGAACTTGAGCTGAAAAATTGCCTCATCAGATTGTCCCCTGGGTATGACTATGGAACAATTTTTTGATTGGTTTTTCTCCCTTTTGATGTAGGAGGGCCTAGCCCACTGTGGGTGTTGCCATCCTTAGGCAGGTGGGCCTAGGCTCTATGAAAGAGGTAGCCTCAAGAGCAAGCCAGTAGGCAGTCTTCCTTTATGATTTCTGCTTCAGCATCTGCTTGAATTTCCACCCTGACTTCTCTCAATGACGTTGTGTGGCTCGGAAGTGTAATCCAAATAAACCCTTCCCTCCCTAAGATGCCTTGCGTCATTTCATCACAGCGTTTATTACAGTAACAGGAAGTGAACTATAACAATCATCTCCCCTCTCTGCATACAGTACATAAGCCTTCCTCTTGCTGTTCAGGCTTGAGCTCTATACTCCAAGGAAGAACTTTTTGTGAGCATAAGCAACCATGCATTTGGGAGCAGCAAGACTGAACAGCTCCCTCTAAAATACAATCAGCGTGGTTTCTGAGGACATCAAGGGCTTTTGAGAAGCTCTAGCCTACAGAAGTGACCCTTATACAGATCTCTCCACTTCTCCCTGTACCTTAGTATGACCTTGCTGTCACTCTCCATGGTCCTTTTATACCCTTGGTTCACTAATGCTTTTACAGCCCTTACCACAGGAAATGCAATGAGATACAAACTGCAAAGAATTCCTTTGGAGTTCTGGATATCTGACCTCATTTTAGACATATAGCAACAGGATATTTTAAAATATTAGAAGAACCAAACTTGCCAGGATTTGGCATGGTACTTGCCAATCACACAGAGCCTTTTAATGTACTGTAGTTCCCTTCACTACGATATCTTGATGATAGTCAATGATATTTGTTGATCTCTGTCAATATCTAGAATGTGTGGTACTAGTACACAGATTATAGCTAGATATTCGCTCACATTTATGAGGGAATAAGTAAAGTAATAAATATGTTGCATGGCTTCAAAACTCAGTTTTCTTTGGATGAACTATGGATTCAGTTATGAAAGCAAGAACCCAATATAGGTATCCCCAATTTCTTTGAATATGTGCATGCATGAAAGCAGGGTCAACCCCCTCTGAAGCTCCAACATTGCATGTGTTGCTCACTCGTATTCTCCTTCAGGGATCATCATCCATCTTCAAGCATATTTTACTATTGCGTGAATTCTATTTGGTACATGATAAAACCCACAGGCAGATACTGGAGAAAAGCTGAAATACCAGAGAGACAGAGAAACAAACCACAGCCAATTCTCACCCAGCCAACTCCTCAGGCCTGTCCTTCTGAATCCTCTGACTTCAAACCTCTCTCTTAGCCCACCAGGGAAGTGTCCCCCAAAAGCTGGACTCCCTTCCCTCCCTCCACTCAGCTACCTTACTTCCTTATTCAGCAATCCTAGAGTTAAAATTAAAGGTGTGTACGACCACTGCCTGGCTGTTAGGCCTTGAACTCAAGAGATCTAAATGGATCTCTTCCTCCAGAGTGATAGGGATTAAAGACATGGGTCACCACTCCTTGATCTTCCTGGCTTGGTTCTATAGGTGACTCTATCCTCTGATATTCCAGACTATATTTTATTAAATATACAATATATCATCATATTTACCTTCTTTGTTTTATAAAGTTTTCCCCAAAATAAGACCAAGGGGCATAAACACACAGAAAGAAACTGAGTCATAGTTTTGTTTCCCTCCTCTTCTGCCCCCTCCTCCAAAAGCTCAGCTGATATGTAGATGTTTTTCCTAGAAATCATAACTTCTTCTTAAGAACACTGGCTCTCTTCTCTAACTCATGTCATAGTGTTTAGACCCACGCCCGATGTCTACAACTGTGGAAGGTAGGGACAGACTTTCAATCACTCATGCCAAGTTTGAATCTTAATGTTGCTGCCTCTAGCTCAGTTACAGTGGTATGAATCCAAATCCACAAACTGACAGTATGGCCCTACTGCTAAAGACAACATTTATGATCTTATTGAGCATGGAAAGCTGAACTGGTGCCTAACCAGAGATTCCATCCTTACTGGCTAGTTCTCATGGTACTTTGTATGCTGCCAGAGAGGAGGTAACGACCAACTGGAGCTACAAACCCTGTAGTCTACAATAGTGACCTGCCTGCATGGTATGCTGATGGATTAGTGGTACAAATGTTGTGGGGATAACCAACCACTCTCTGCTTGGATTTAAGGCCCTCTCTATGAGTTGGAACACATGCCTGACACTGCTCAGGTAACCAAGAACCTGAGACTATATAAACCTCAGGGGAAAACCAAAAGAACAGAGTTCTGCTAATGGAATATAGTAATAAAATGATCCTGAATGACATTCTGCTATGTTCATCATGTTTTTACCTCTTCAGGTCTAAAAGGGAACTGGTGATATTAACTATCACCTGGGCTACTGAAAGGAACCAATGAGAAACACATATATATTGCCTTGTATGTGTAAAAATATTTATAAAATTAATTATGGGTAAAGAAGAGCATCATGGTAGTACACAATTTGCTAAATATGTACTTTTATATAAGTTCACATTATTTATATAATGAGAAAACATAATTGTCTCATCTTTCAGTTAATATATTTGATATGGTAAGATGTCTCTAATAAGGTGCTAATATGTGTTTTAAAATATAAAGTTATATCCCTTTGTTTCCTGAAAAATCAATGGATAGCTAGTTGATCTTTAAGGTTCTATATAGCTCTTAGATTGTATGACTTTATACTTGTGGGTTTGGTTGGTTCTAAAAAATGTTGTTTTCTTTCTTCTTCAAAGGAGACTTGGCCATGGTTATTAAACATCCCTGCCACATGCTTCTGTTGGGTTTAACCTACTATTGCCATCATTGTTCTGCTGCTGTAAAGGACACCATGACCAACTCAACTCCCATAAAGGAAATGGGGGGCTGGCCACAGGGGTAGGGCCTTAGTAATTATCATCATAGGGGAATTGTGGTGGCAGTCTGGAGAAGGAGCTAAGAACTACATCCTGATCCTTAGGCCAAGAAAGGGGCGAGCAGAGTGAAAGAGACTGGGCCTGGCATATGCTTCCTTTGAAACTTCAAAGTCCACTCCTAAGGACACATATTCCTCAACAAGGCCACATCCACTTCAACAAAGCCACACCTCCCAATCCCTCTCAAATAGTGCCTCTCCCTAATGACTAAGCATTAAAGTACATGAACCCGCAAGGGCCATTCTCATTCAAACACCAGACCTACCTGTTAACAGCACAAAAGCAATATTTGGACTCCCCTCATGGAGATTGAGTGGCCGCAAGGAGCTTGTTTATGAGTGACAAAGACCTCCTAAGACCTCAACCACTGACTTTGAAAGCAGGGAAGAAATAAGACCAGGCCTGGAAAGTAGTGTATGACTCTCCAGGAGGCTAGTGGTGCTCACATGTACCAGGACACAGCAAATAACTTCTCTTGGGAGAGGACAATGATGGGAACCTTTCGGCCTCAGTCTTACGCCAAGTCCAGCTTTTCTCAGCAGGAACAAGCCTGAGCAGAGATTCGCTGTGTGGTCAGAAGATGGATGGAGACTTTCAATTTCTTTCTGGTGCACTAAGAAACAAAGGAAACTAGAGACAGGAACAGGTGATTTCAGTGGCCCAAGGCATTTCAGTGAGTGTCACATTGTCTTTGAACAGGCTTTGGAACACAGGCATCTGGAAGAATGGGAACCACTGAAGAGGATCATGTAGTAGAAATTTATGGCTGGGCCTAGCCCCAAGATCTGAACTAGCAGTTCCAAATAATCACACAAAGTCTTATATTAATGACATTCTGATTGGCCTATGGAGCAGGCTTATCACTTGCTAACTCTTACTCTTAAACTAACCCGAGATCCTTATCTTGTTCAGTCATGTGGTGTGGTACCTTCTAGTCCTCTTTCCTCTGCATCTCCTGGTGCCTCTGCTCTGCTCTTCCTTCTCCCAGAGTTGTCTTAGTCTGGTAGCCCCGCCTACACTTCCTGTCTGCCTACTGGCAAGATCAGCTTTTTATTGAACCAGTAGGAGGGACAGATATTTATAATGTACAAGAGCATAACTCCACAGCAGGATCATCTCTATGGAGCTCCTACATCTTTGGCCAGATGGGAATGGCCTGGGATATGAGTTTTACAGAAAGCAACAATGGACAACCAAGAGTTTTCAAGAATGAAGATGGCCCCATATCCTGGTAGGTGTGTGGAAGTGAGAAGTGAGAAAGTCAAATTAGAGTTCTGCCAAAGCCACTAAAGCTGGCGTTCCACCATTGTGCTATCCCCATCCCCACATGGAGCAGATAGGGCCTGCATGCTACTGAACACAGTGGGTTCCATCTCCTCTCCTGGTATTCGTCAGCCCCTCTGCTGTGTGTGTGCATCGTACTAAATGACTGCCCACCGAGTGATGGCAATTGCATTGCCTCACCTCAGAACAGGAAAAGACAGACGGAGCAGACTTAGAAGCCTAATTTCCCATTGTGCCAACCACAAGCCAGTGCTCACCTTTGCCTTCCAGCCTTGGAAGGAGAATTTCAGGAAATAATCTCAGGTTCTCAGAGCAACAAACTTACCTTTAGGTTTCATGCTAGCAGCGCCAAAACTGAGCAAGAAAAAAACAGAACAAAACAACCCCCCCCAAAACCAAAGCTATTCTGTTAGATAAAAGTCACACCAACCCAAAGGGGGATGATTCATCCCTCTTCACTCACCCCAAACATATGCATCACATTTCCTCCACAAAACCAATCATCTTGGTCCAGTCTCACTGTTAGTGGGAGGGAACCTTGGTTCTGGTATTTGGTAAGACAGCAAGGAAATGCTTCACTATTTTTGAAGGGGAGGCCACTTCACATGGACTGGAGGGAGATCTTTTGAATGCTTTTACTGGAAGATGGGGCTAGAATCAGCAATGAAAAAAGCTTTCAAAACAAGGGGCAAAATAGACACATGTAGACATCCTGCTGGCCCATGAACTCAGAATTTCTTCCTGGCTGCACCCAGAAAACATCATGTCCAATGACAGCTGGGCAAGATAAGCCTTGGTCCTCTGAAGCAAAAGGCTTTGTATCTGTCTGTATTTGGCAGCCACAAAGCCTGCCATGTGCTGAGAGAGAATGTGTGACTGTTGAACTACACATCGCCTTGTCTTTTCCTGTGTCACCGGTGAGTCACACTTAGCGTGACATTCAGGGACATAAATAGAAAGATCTAGGGGGTAGAAATCTGTGTGTCTTGGACTTTTCAAGTCCTTGTTAGATGTCCTGTATTCCCCAGCACTCTTGCCTATGAAGAAACAAGATGAGAAGGGCCTTTGCTCCAACTTTGGAGCATTTTGGTCTGTCAGATCTAGGAGCTTGACTGAATCTCAGAGAACACACCTCCATCTCTTAGAACAGAGAGTCATCCTAGTCCACGGTTAGGAGAAAGAGAGTAAGCCTTCTGCAGACAGCTGGCATTGGATGGAATCCTCTGAGCTACCTGATTCCCAGTCTTCACTACCTCAACGATGTAAGTGAATTACTCATTTCACACTCCTTCCTTCCTAATGGTTGCCAATCTTTCTAATGCTGTAACTTTTTAATACAGTTCTTCATGTTATGCCCCAACCATAAAATTATTTCATTGCTACTTCATAACTGCTATTGTTATGAATCATAATGTAGATATCTTATTTGCAACCCCCCAAAAGGGTCACGATCCACAGTTTGAGAATCACTGCTCCACAGTTTCATAAAACGTACATTATCTTATTGACTTTCTTGAAGATATTCTAAAGTCAAACAAAAAAAAAATCATTGTATGCTATACCAAAATGATTACCCTAAAGAGTTCTGGCATGTATTTACCATGAAGAATGCTGCCTTGAAGAGAAGTGAATGATGTTGAAGTACAAGCCATCATGCTGAGGTGACCCTTGAGAGTCAGTATGTCAAGTGTGTCAACAAATATTTCTCAAACAATCCCTAAAGGGCATAGCTCCTGCCCCAAAGAGCTTCTACTATTTGCTAAGGCAGAGGGGGTGGAGCGGTGTCAGGAATAATCACCAAACAATTAGAAGACAGTAAAACTTAAGGCAAACAGAGGCAGAGCTTTTAGGAGTTTTCCAGAGTGAAGTCTGAGACAGGAAAGCTCAAGAGGCCATTTAGTCTATTATGGAGGTCTTAAGATTAGCTGCCTCTCTTGAGGGCTCATATAATTAACACTGTGCTGGGTGATTATTACAATTATTATTTCCCAACATACAGCATTAAAAACTCTTGAAAGGACTTTGGGAAATAAAAAGGCAGCAGTGTACAGGTGTACATCTTTCTCTCTCTCTGTGTCTGTCTCTGTCTCCCTATCTCTCTCTGTGTCTCTATCTCTCTCTTTCTCTCACTGTCTCTCTCTGTCTCTGTCTCTCCATCTCTATCCCTGTCTCTCTCTGTCTCCCTGTCTATTTCCATCTGTCTATCTGTCTGTCTGTGTCTGTGTGTGACAGGGCAGGGAGGATGGGAGAAAAGAAAAGAAAAGGAAAGGCAGAAGAGATGAGAGGAGAGAGAGAGAGAGAGAGAGCCCAAGCCAGATCAACAGTTTTTTCCTACTTGACAGACTCTCTGAAGATCAATAAAGAACTATTTGAGCCACCATCATCTAAATATACTTTTAAGATATTTAAATATATGCCTAGCATTTAATGTGTTTTCTCAGGATACTGAATATGAAAACAGACTGTACACAAGGTAAGAGGCACCATACCCCCAACCCCCTGGACTGTCTAATGGCAGGATGTTTGGAAAAGGTACTCAGAGAAAAGACAGGAGATAGTGATAAAAGAGATTAATTATGTCATTAAGTAGTATATAATTATCAGGCACATTTAATATCACTGTATTTATGCCAGTTTTCAAGATAAGTTTGTATCATTATCTTACATTATTCCCATATATGTTTAGTGTGCTTTTCTGAAATGCTAGGGTCCTAAGAAGAAGACTGTGTGGTCAGCTTAGATTTCATCACATTTCGGTGCAGGAGAGATGGGTGATAGCAAAGTTTTAGGTGCATAGCTTATGTTGAAACATGTTCTGCCTCTGCCACAGAGGTAAGACTGCCTTGGAGAACTTGGGTACCATCCCAGTGCCTATACTAAAGCCAAATGCAATATAAAAATATTGAAAGATAAAAAGTGCAAAAGCATGGGCTGGAGAGATGGCTCAGAGATTAAGAGCATTAATTGCTCTTCCAGAGGTCCTGGGTTCAATTCCCAGCACCCACATGTGGCTCGCAGCCATCTATAATGAGATCTGGTGCCCTCTTCTGGCTGCAGGCATATATGCAGGCAGAATACTATACATAATAAATAAATATTTTTTAAAAGCAAAAAATGTCATCATCTTTCACAAAACTAGGAGACAGCCACAATCCCGAACCACAGTCTACAGAAAACTGTGTTAAGTGCAGTAAGATTGGGGCTGGCCTATGGAGATGCTTTGGGCAGACAGAGTGTTGTGAGCTTTTGATAGGATGCATAGTTCTCTGGAAGGAGCTGAGCTACCACTGACTGAAGTGTTGGAATGGAGGAGTGTAGGCTGTATAGTCTCCAGGAGCTGATGTTTGAGAAAATTGCCAAGACACAGACCACTTGAGGTCAGAGAAAGCCTGGTTCAGCACACTGCCCTGCTGCTCTGATTAAGGGTATAGTCTATTTTTTAAGTGTCATCTAATCAAATTGAGTCAAATGCAAGCCTAAAATCTTGTATAACCATGTTATTAGGAACACTTTCTAGGCCACTAAAGATTTACTTATTTTATTTCCTTAAATCAATATTTTTATTCTAAACACTTGAACAGCTCTAAAAATGATCTATATACTTTTCTGCATTTTTAATGGCATACATCCAATAGCCTATATTTCTCCATAACTCAAGGTCATTACAACTGACACCAACTATTATAAATGCTTCTCTATACAATTATGGCTTTAGGACTTAATGTTTGATGGATTTTAATCTGTACTTTACAGCTTAGTTTCTTATAACATTTCCAACTAGCTCTCTATTCAAATGTTAGTATTAGTCTGGTAGTAATATATTTAAATTTGGAGTTTGATGATTATATAATTGGTGGTTGCTGGGGTGTCTCTCAAGAAAGAATACAAAATTTGGACACTTAATTGAACAGCTGGAGTATTTCTCAAAGATGTTCCTGTCTGGTTAAGTGAGCAACACTTTAATAATATACAGAAGTGACTATAAAATGTACAAATATATCCTGATAAACCCAACCAACTTCTACTGAATTGGAGCTCAAGAATCCTGATAGCCTTTCCTACAACATGTGATGTGAGCTTGAGGGTAAGACAGGGATGATCCCAGTCAAGTGTGATTGAAAGCTGTTACTTTTGTAGTTTTACTAATTCTTTGACCTGATGAACATATTACAGAAGCCACTTGCTGTGGACTGGCCTTTATCTCATCTACATACATAAAACAAGAATCCTGAGCTATGCCAACACCTCCTATTTATTTATTTATTCTGGCTTCCACTCTCTTCTTTATTTGTAATTTCTTTCTTGTGCTTGAGAAATATGGATTTCATATTCAGTGTTTTTTACTTATCTTTTCAATCCTAGCTGACACATAAGAAAACAGTTCAGTATTGCTAAACCAAATCCCCTGAAGCATATGCTTATCAACATTTGTGAGATACTACAGCATTTGTGCACAGACCCTGTGCAATGGGCTTTAATATATATACACTGATAGTCACAATACTGTTTCCCAAGGTTTGTTAGTTATTCCTTGCCCTTTGTCATATTCTGAATTCTCCAAACACATTGTTTAGATTAAAGTAACTAATGGAAAGGAGAAGTGTCCTTATTAGCATTAATTATCTACTTGACCCAGCCTAGGATCACCTCAGAGGGGAAAAAAGAGTGACTGTCTTCCTCAGGTTGCTCTGTGGGCATATCTGTGAGAGAGTGTCTTATTAACTGATGTGGGAGGGACCAGCCTACTATAAGGGTTACCATCCCCTGCACAGGCAATCATGGGCTATCTCAGAGAGGCTGGCTAAGCACAAGCCTGAATGACCTAGCTAGCAAGCAGCCTTTTCCACTTACACTCCCTGCTTGTGAGTGAGATCCCTGGTCAGAGGATCTCATGGAATAGAAAGGTTCCTGTCTTGAGTTCCTGCCCTGACTTTTCTCAGTGAGGGACAATGACCTGGAAGTATAAGATAAAATGTACTCCTTATTCCTCTAAGCTGCTTTTGCTCAGAGTGTTTTTTTATCATAGCAGGAGGAAAAATACCAGCTGAAAGACAATTCTAAGACATTCATCTAGATGAAGAAACAGATCAGTGTAGTACAGCATATTCTAAGAAGCATTGCCTGTACCTTGTCTTTAAGCACTGTCTGTTCTCACTTCCCATTCTGTTTTTGTACATATCCTGCAAGCTTATTCCTCTTTCTATTATGCATATTGTATATTATACAATGAACCTATGTGTCTGCATGTCTTTAACTGCCTCTGTTAAAGGGTAGCATATAATACATATTCTTTGCATTTTGCTTTTTTTCACAATGAACACTATATACTAGAAAATCAGTACCTGTAACATCATAGACATTTTCACCCTATTTTTGATTTTAGCTGCACAGTATTCCATATATAGATGAGCCATAGCTAACTCAGTTATCTTATATTCATAGGTATGTGCATCATTTGCCTATTTTACAGTTATAAACAATGATCCCACAAATAGCTTTGTACACATGAATTTTCTTATCATTGGAGGTGTCTTCTGGATCAAATTTCTAAAACGGGGTTGCTGGGAAAATAGGAAGTTCCTCTGCAACTTTGCAAGGCACATATTTAAATGTAGCAAGATCCCACCAGTTTAAATTTCTAAAGGTAATGCACATTCATTCATTCATTCTCAACTTCACAAACAGAATGTGTTATAAAAGTTATTTTTTTGCCTGTTAACACAAGAGATATAAATTGATATTATGGTATTGCATTCCTGTAATGAGGAATGTAAACAACTTTCCTATTTAAGGCTCATTTTTATAACATTCCTTGTGAGTCATCTATCCACCAGCACGGAATCCAGCGATAAAGGGACTCAGATACTTTGAAATCAAAACAGAAAAATACCCCTTACAGGTTAAGAGATGTTTGAAGTTAATAAGTTCCTGTGTGTCCAATGTTTGTTTATCCTGTCTGCACCGAATGTTGGTCACATGAGGGCAGGAGGTTCATGGACAGGAAATATGTCAGGATGTATGCTGGCCCTGATTGGACCTGATAGGAAATATGGTGAATTATGGGTTTTGCCTTTTTAAGTCCCTGTAAAACATGACTCATGGCCATTTTCTTGGAACCCAGAGATGGATCTAGCCAGAGCCCATGCCCCTGGCCAGTATTAAACTAAAGCTTGTTTCAAATTTGGCTTAAGATTGTGGTAATGGTTTATTCTTGACTGGATTACAGTTCTTTCAGATCTTGTCCCAAGATGGACTCTGACTCAATTGATGAGGGAGCCTCAGACCCGGATGCCTTCTGAGCCCTATCCATGTGACCAGAATACTGTGTGGACAGATTTCCATTCATCTTGGAGGCTGTCTGAGACCTCCATCCTGAAACTTCCTTTGGTATTTTGAGCAGGCTCTGTGATGTAAGTATTTAAAGCTTTGGTTATTTTTAGGTTTCTTGTGTCAATAAGAATCATTTTTACAAATGCTTAAGAGTAAGGGCTGTGTGTTATATAGAAATCACCAGGTTAACCATTAACACAGGCCCTGAGTTTCCTTACATTCGGATTTTGGACATTAGTTCTTATTTCTCACATTGGGAAAAGTCATTCAACTCAACATTCAACAAAGGTCAAACAAAGCCAAATGACCTCATGCCTGGTGACTTTGTGTCCCCAATTGTGAATTTCTCTATGTCTCTTTTTGCAAAGGGAGATGAAGTCTCCTTTAGCTTTGTTTGAGTGGATCACACTAGCTCTTCAGCAGGAGAAAATCAGTCTTATAAATTGTAAGGACTGTTAGGGACCCTTGTATTAGGCATCATCTATGGGAATGTGGTCGGGTCAGAGTGGAGCTGGACTGGATCCACTGAGGCTCCTCTTTCTGCTGCTTTTTCTTTTCATTTAGATCAGTGAATTTGAACAACAATGGAGCACATATATATATATATATATGTATATGTATATATATATGTCCTCATATGTGTATTTCAATATTTTGTTACTTTATATATATATCCACATATATGTATATATGTATATATTTCAATATTTTCTGTTACATTCTTTCAATTCCCTCAACTAAAAAAAGACTATTATTTGTATTTGGTTGGTTATTTAAAAACCATTATCAAGTTAAGAAATAAAATATCTTCCCTTATTTATACTCTCTGGGGCTAGAAGGGAAGTAATGTATTGCATGCCTCATTTAGAGGGAACAGCTGCCACTTTTCAGCCATACTTCCTCAGCACACAAGTAATCTCATTGAGAACTCTAGCTGGACACTAAAAACCCATTCTATTTCCATGTAACCTGTATTTGTTATGAATATGGGATTAAAAGAAATCAATAGATTCTTAAGATCTCCCTCACTCTGAAATGTTCATCAATCCATGTGTAATGTGGTAATAGGTAAAGAGGAAATGGTTAAGGACAGCCTTTGTTGGTGTCAGTGAACTCAATTCACCACTTGTATTTCCATCTAAGCCTATGATGTTTCAGCTATGGACCATGAACCATGAACTCAAGTTCACTTTTCCTTGAAAGATTGATTTGAAAGAGATGCCATTTATGCAAGACCTGCTATATATGTGGTGGTATCTCTGACTTCAGAGTAAACAGAAATCTTTCCAACCTATCTCTGTCTATGCCATGTGATATTATGGGGGATTTTTCTTGAGAGAGGGGGGGGGATAAATTGAAAATCAATTATGAATGTCTCATGAAAAACAACTTCTGTTATAGCCCCTGGCACACCCAAATTGCTCAACACTAAGTAAAATAAGGAGTCTATCTTGGAAAGAGTCCCAGCTGGAGTGTCCCATTTCCTATTTGCAAACTTTGAAAATCTCTTATCAGGGACAATGGCTTAACCATTAATAAGAAAAACACAGGCTCCTCGAATTCTAGAATTTTCTCACTGAAGTTGGCCAACCACACGATGATGGTACAGTGTCCAGTGAGCCACTTTGACATTCTCCTGGATTAGATGTTGAAAACAATAACTTCAATGGTCTCAAAAAAAGTCATTTCAAAGAATATTTATAGAAGAGACCAAGGCCCACATCATGTATGTACCCTCATAAACACATATGTGCTGACCTCTGCGCGCGCGCGCACACACACACACACACACACACACACACACACACATACACACACACACACACACACACACACACACACACACACACACACACACACACACACACACACACACGGATAGGAATTCTAGCCCAATAAATGCTTCTTTTCTCTCTCCAGAGTGGCTCATACTTCAGAGCCACACCACAAATTCTCTGTGTCCTCGGTCCACAGAAAGCGACATCCCAAGCATTCTCACAAGCCCTGTGGCTTGGCTGAGCAGCTGGGAGTAAAAGATCCCTTGACTCCACTTGGCAGGGTTGCATTTAACTGCTGCCACCCAAGAGTAGGGAATACTATTCAGGTCATGTCTTATATTGCTGCTGCCTCTCATATTGAGGGGAAGATTGGAGAAACGTTCTTCCTGGAGAATTCTCCTGGTTTGATTTATGGAGGAGGGAGCTGGACAAGATTGCTCTTTTGATGGTTCTCCATGGCACATTAGGAGCCTGACTTTGAACTGCTGGGGCCCTGTGAACTTTTAGACAGGATGTGTCTCAATTTTAAAGCTAAAGCCTTAAACAAACAAGTTATGCTGAGCTGCAGCATTCCGGCTTTCAAGGCGCTGTAATGTGCATTGTCAACATCAGTGAGTTAGGGCGCAAGCTATTAATGGAAGCCAGAAAAAGAATACTTTGGTAAAGGTCACCAGGGACTAACTGGAACCTCAGGAAGTGAGCAGCTATATTTACAGTCCTGGGACAGTGCATATCTCAGCTTTCCACACAAAGAACACTTTCTGCTGTTGACATGTCACTAAGACCAAATGGATAAATTCCGAACATCTTGCGGATGGATTTGTTACTGAGCTGCAAATCCAAACTTACACATAACAAATTCCATTACCCTTTCAGTGCACCAGAAGGACCCAAGACCCTGGACTATCCTATGTCCTGCTTTCATGCAACACAAGAGTTTTATGCAATGAAAGAATGAGTGTGAACTCTACTTCACCTCTCCCTCTCCCTCTCTCTCTCCCTGAGCTGTGTGCATTCACCCAAGAAGTGAGGTGTCTGAGACTGTTACATAAAGCAATACACTCTTGGGTTTGTGTCCAAATCTAGACCGAGGCAGTGACAGTCAAGAGGAGATGGATGTGTTCTGTGTTTCCTGTGAAAATATCCTTCCCTGTCAGTAGTTACTATTGGACATACCATCATGCTAACTGCCATAAAGTCCCACAGGCAAAAGGGAACCCAAGGGTCTAGTGTACTATCTCACTTTGCAAATGTCAAAAATAAGATCAGGAAAACAGGTAGTGCTTGCTCAAGGTCATAGAGACACCATTGTCAGATCAGACCTAAAAGCAAAGCCTCCTGAGGCTCCAGCCAGTAATGGATCTCATCAAAAATCCACATAACTACTGAATGCGAATTGGGGGGCTCAGTGATTTCTCTGCATACCTGAGATGTCTTTCACTATATAAAAAATGTTTACTTGGGGCCACAGCACCTAATAGCCAACAGTGCTGCTGTGGACCTCACAGTTTTGAGGAATAGGAATTTGAGCAAAATGACTTTTCTCTGTGTAGTATCAATTGTGATCAATTGGTGGTGGTATCCAGAGGCAGGGTTAATTGGAAGGGTCCCTGTCCTGTGCCTTGACAGAGCCTATGTTCAGGTTCTCTCCACTCCCTTCTGCCCATGTAGTATCAGAGTATATTTCCTTTATATTCCTGTGTACCAGACTAATTGGTGTAGTTCAGAGCCTTAGAAACTGGTAGAAACTGCCCTCCCTTTTAAGAAAGCCTCTGATGTCCCTGCATGTCAATTCTCTACTGGCTAAATACCATCAGGCTTCCCAGATCTACAAGAAAGAGAAGAAAATACCACCTCTTTGTGACAGAGTTATCAAAGTTATGCCCACTCTGATGATATATTGCATATTTAATAAAAGTAGTATGAATATCAGAGAACAGAGTCACGCACAGAGGCAAGCTATGAAGGTGAGGGAGTGGTGACTGAGGCCTTTAATTCCATCACTCGGGAGGCAGAGATCCTTATGAATCTCTGTGAGTTCAAGGTCTAACAGAGCCAGGTGATGGTGGCATCCACCTTTAATCCTATCACTAGGAAAGGTGAACCAAGAAGCCTTTCTACAAAGTGTTAATACAGAGGAGAGCAATCTGGTAGTATCGTGGTTTGGATATGGTATGTTCTTCACAGATGCTTGTGTTTAGACACTTGGTCCTCAGTTGGTGGTGATGTTTGTAGGGCCTTTACAAAGACAAAGGCTGTAGAAACCTAGGGTTCCAGCTGAAGGCCTTGCTGGTAGACCAGGTTATTAGTGGTAAGTTTCTGAGGTTCATGAATCACCCCCAAACCCATCTAGACTGCTTTGCTTTCTGAGAAGCCATCATGGCAAGTCCCCATTGCCACTGACCTAGCCATTCAATCCCTAAGCCTCACTGCACCCGTGAAAGATAATGTGCATTTTCTCTGAAAGTGTAAGCTGAGTGAACATCGCTTCCTTTCCATTCGCTTCCCTTTAGCTACTTCCTGTCGGGCATTTGTCACAGTGAAAAGATAGTTCATTAATTAAAGTAGGGGTCTTCAGTATAGTCTTGTCAGTCAGAGAATCTACAAACTCAAGAGCTTGTACCTTTATATCCAATATATAATGGTCATACTGAGATAAATGGATACGGTAGACAGACACTCAAATTCAGAACCAGGAGAGGGTACAGTGGAAGTATATGAGTCGATTGTTCATAGCAATTCTGAAATACAGTCAGGCACATGTTACCTGGCTTCCCAAGTGATTTTAATGTATGGCCAAGGTTAGAGGCACTGTCTCAGCTCCTGTGAGTCAGTACATACTAAACTGTACACTGTTTGCTGTATATATGGTTTGTGCTAACATCTGGACCAGTGTAACAACACAGGCTCAGGAGATATGACATAAGGAGTATCTCAGGGAAAAATTCTAGTTCTCCAAATTTTGCTGTTCTGCCAGTGTGGGATCCTAGACAAATTAGATTTCTAAGCCTTATTTTCTTGCATAAATAAAAATGAAGATAAAAATATCACTTTGTGGGGTTGTGTTCCCCTTTCTTTTTCCATGGTACATTCCCAGACCATTTAATACTTCCCCTATCATTACGACGTCATATCTTCATAATTAATCTCTTCTTCATATAACTGTTAGATACATGGAAGCCAAATTGTTCCTTTCTTTTGTGGACCCATTTTTCCCAGTGATTAGCAAAGTGTCTAATAATCATATGCTGGCCAAATCAAAGAACATGTGTGCCTCTGTCTCTGCAGGCACCTGTTGCATTACTCATAAGTCAGGACACTTGGCTACAATATTGTGGATCCTTGGAAACCAAACTGGATCCAGCTCACGAGATCAGTCAGTTCTCCACCCTGCTCTAAGCATTGCTATTAGACGAGTCTCATCCTCAAGGAAAAAGATAACCCCAACCAGGTCTTACAAAGCTACTATCTTAATCTTCCTAAAAATGTTTTATAATTTGAGTAGGAACATGGGCCTTAATATTTGAGAAGAGAAGTTGAAGAATAAATGATAACTATTCCGACGTCTGTGGGCTAAGTCCAATCCAGATCCAATTTCCTAGACCCAGCTTGCTTGCTGTCACATTGGTCTCTCAAATTTTGTTGTCTGCTCTGAGCTGAAGACAATGGAGTAAAACAAGACGTCATAAAACCACGTATCAAACTCCATCCTTGACTCTGGCCTCACAACTAAGTTCTTCATTGCCGGTTCAATTTCAAAGAGAAAGGTAATAGATCTTCTCAGGAGGTGAGCTTTCACTGGCAGAGGGGCTACAGGGATTCTAAACTCCGGATTTTTAATTGTTTAATTCCATATACCACAATGCCTGGCATGACTTCACTTACTCATGTAATTTACCTCCAGATTGTTATCGCTTATGTATCCCTTATGCATTGTGGTAAAGATGTTTCTCTGTCTAAGGAACCTTCTGATTGGTTTAATAAAGGGCTCAATGGCCAATAGCTAAGCAGGAGAGGGCAGGTGGGACTTCTGGGCAGAGAGAGGAACTGGGAGGAGGAATCTAGGCATGCAGATTTCACTAACAGACTGGGAACAAGTTGGGCATGCCATACTGAGAAAGATAAAGAGCCAGGTGGCAGAATATAGTTTAAAAAATAAGGGTTAATTAAGTTATTAGAGCTAGGTAGAGACAAGCCTAAGCTAATGGCAAAGCCTTGGTAATAATAAGTTTCCATGTCATTCCTTGGAGCTGGTGGTGAAAAAGAAAATGTGACAACACTTATGCATCCATGCAGTGAAGATACAAGGTGAAGTCCCTGAGGTCTGAAGAATCAGTGAAGATGGAAGGAAAGTCAGAAAAGAGAGAGGATGAGTTTGGGAGTAGTATAGATAAAGGGCCAGTGGTTACCAGGAGATGATGATGAGAGGCTAGTGGGTATCAGGGGATAGTGATGAGGAACCGGTGGGTACCAGGGGATAGTGATGAGGGGCCAGTGGATACCAGGAGATAGTGATGAGGAACCGGTGGGTACCAGGAGATAGTGATGAGGAACTGGTGGGTACCAGGAGATAGTGATGAGGAACTGGTGGGTACCAGGAGATAGTGGTGAGGGGCCAATGAGTACCAGGAGATAGTGATGAGGAACCAGTGGTTACCAGGAGATAGTGGTGAGGGGCCAGTGGGTACTAGGGGATAGTGATGAGGAAACAGTGGGTACCAGGAGATAGCAAGGTGATATCTGGAAAGCTAGGAGGGTATGAGTGTGGAAAAGAATTATCTGCATGGAAGGGATCGGGAAACATAATATTTGACAGACTTCTCAAAAGGAGGAATGGAAGATATGGGGGCACACAGGTCACAGGGATCTGACAGAAACAGAGAACCCTGGTGTGTAGAGTTAATCCTGGGACTCCTTAGGGTTTCCAACCCATGAGCTGAGGGGCAGGATCCTTGTAAAGATGGTAGAGGGCTGGGAAGAGGAGACCGTGGATATGTGACAGACTGAGATCAAGACCAGGGCCTAGAATAGATTAGACAGAAGCACCCAGCTCACCTGAAGTCACCCCTAGTGAGGATAAAGGGCGGAGCCTCAGAAAGGAAAAGCCCTAGCGCTTACACAGCATGGGTCTGCCTCCCTTTAAAAACTTGTCCTGCCAAACTGAAATGTGCCACACTCACAGAAGATGCTGGCCTCCCAGCCCCCACCCCCGGGAGCGACCTGAGCACATATATGGAAAGAGATGTTCTAGGGACATCTACAGCTACATTAATGGTTCAGAGAGGCCAGAAGTACAATGACAGTTGTTTTTTCTCACACACTCCTTTCTAGATCTAGGAGACACTTTCTTTCTATTGTAATCTTACTTACTTGTTGCTAAAGAGCTACACACACACACACACACACACACACACACACACACAATTTCTTGCTCCTGGTAGAAGGAGATGCAGAAATTCATCTTTAGAAGAGTCTAGTGGTTCTCAATCTGTGGGTGGTGATCCCATGGGGCGTTGTCAAATGATCCTTTCACAGGGGTCACCCAAGATCATTGGGAAACACAGACATTTATAGTAGGATTCATGATAGCAAAATTACAATTATAAAGTAACAGTAAAATAATTTTATGGTTGAGGGTCACCACAACATGAAGAAACGTATTAAGAAGAAATGAATTAAGAAGGTTGACTAGACAATAAAGCTGGGGGAAGGGTGTGGTGCTGTGGTGCTGTAGTGCTGCCTGAAGAGAAGCGTGCACCCAAAGTCACACAGTCTTATGGGAGAGGTCATTCCCTATAGTGCATTTGAGTCTCCAAGCAGAGGCAAAGTCTGATGCATGTCCTGTGACTCCAAGCCATCTTCAGTCTTAAGATCTCTCCTTTCCTGGAGAGATGGCTTAGCAGTTAAGGCACATACTACTCTTGTAGAGGACCAAAGTTCAATTCCCAGTACCCTCATCAGGCCACTTAGAACCGCCTGTTATCTCTAGATCCAGGGACCCAAGAGTCCCTCTTCTCCAATAATACAGACCCAGGCATGATTTAGGTGGTTCTTTCCATAAACACAGCTGCTCTTAAGGAGAGCAGAATCTCAGGAGCCCAACTTTACTACATACTTAATTTTCCTGTGTCCATATATGAACTCTGAGGCTTGTCTGCTATGCAGTGTCAGAGACAGTCTGTCTTTATATTTCTTCTGAGTGGCTTAGCTCTTGATCTTCCATATACCACAATAGGAGAAAGGGAATATAGTCATCTTTTCCTCCAAAAATCACTATAGTCTTTCTTATGAAAAAAAGAAGTACTCTATAGGTTGAAGTTAACTACAAGCTGGGAGATTGTTATGGAATGAAGTACAGAGGTTAGCAATCTTAGGAGCTTAGCCCCTCCGTCTGGGAAAGGCTGCTGCTGAACCTCCACACAAAAGGGCTCATTTCAGAGTCCACACCTGAGGCAATGCTACACCTGAGCTGACTGAAGCCTTCTCCATGGTGGGGACTTTGCCAGCTCAGATGGCTGCAGCTGAGGGCTTTGTCACCCTACCATAGCCACTTACTCCTGCTAAGGAAACAGCCTGTGGGAACTGGCAGACTGGAGGCGTTTGAGGAAGTGAGGAGGTTGTAGTTCACATAAGAGACTGCTCATCTTCATCATCCCAAGAAAAGAGCAACAACCCCAGAGCTCTAGTGGACCTGCAAACAGAGTCCTAAGCTCATTCAAAGCAGGCTGGCAGACAGTTCTTCTGGCCACATTCTTAGGGACAGGCTGACAAAGACGTCTCATCTCAACCTTCCAACTGTGAGTGCTGGAGAAGGAACCGGGGAACTGTGTACTAATTGGCTCTTAAACCGTCTTCCAAAAAAAAGGCCCATATCACTTATGCTCATATCTTCTCAGCCCAGGCAAATCTGTGACTATGCCCAACTCTGAAAGACTAATGAAGCCAAGCCTCCCACAATCCCAGAGGAAAGTGCTTGTTATGTGTTAATGTCTACTTGTTCTACAGAATGGCCATCCTCCTATTCAGAGGCGTTGAGCTGCCTGCCACTACATATAAAAAAAGAATTGAAAACAATGTGCCTGCTACATTTCACATCATCTCTGAATACTGCCAAAATAGGGTATGAAAAGATCCACACCTGGAGACAGGTGTGCTGGCACACACTTTTAATTCCAGCAGAGTCAAGGTCAGGTGGCTCTCTGTGAGTTTGAGGCCAGCCTGATCTACCGAATAAATTCCAGGACAGCCAAGGCTACACAGAGAAACTCTGTCTTGAAAAAGCAAAACAAAAATCTCAAAAACCAAACAAACAAAATATTCCCACATGGGGCTTTTTTTTTTTTTTTTTTTTTTAAAAAAAAAAAAAAAACAACTCTTACTAATCTACTTTATTGAAATAACTAGTTCAATGTAAATTATCCTCAGATAATTCTTCCCAGACCACTATAATTGAGTGGGTTCCTTCCATCCACTCTCAATTCACACTAATTTCCTTCTTAGACAATATAATTACTTATACTCATTGATTTTTCTGTGTACTTGTTCAGTTATGAATTTTTAATAGATTACACATTAAGGTTTGTTCTAAGTATAGCCTAGAAGATGGAAGGGGTGTAAATATAACTCCCTAAATAGCACTTGTCATCCTTGGCATATTGAAACAGGAGTGCTCAGTTAATCACCGCAGCTAACAGTAATGATAAGCAAGGGGAAATAGTTCCAAAGGCCAGTCAGTATAATAACAAACAGAGCTGTGTATGTCAACAGCCCTTGAATGAACCCAGGAAACAATCTCAGCTTTGTTATGATCATGCAGAACTAAGATGAGTAAGTTATATTATGATGCATAAACTATATTTCCACAAAATTTAGAAATGTCTTCATAAAGTAAAGGGAGGCTGGGTGTAGTGGGCATTGTATGCAACCCAAACATCCAGAAGCAGAAGTCTTGGAACTGCAAGTTCCAGCAACCTAGGACTGCACAGCAAGACCAGGTCTTCAAACAAAAAAGAAGAAAAGAGGGAGAAAGAAGTGAGGAGTATCTCAGGGAACTTTAGTGGCATCTCCAAGTTTGGGGGTTTAGAGGTGAAAGAGAACTCAGAATGGATCAGACCTGTTGTCTTGGTACCTCTTTCTTGTTGCAGATCAACCTCACTATTCAAAAACTTTTCACATGTGGTATAGCAACTTTCTCTGAGCTGTGATGTTCTAACCTAAAGAGAGGTTACTTAAATCTCAAAAGATAACAACTCCCAAGTCTCAGGAAGTACCTGAATTTACAAGATTTACAATCCATTCCCCCTTTCCATCTAAGGTTAAATAAGCAGTGAAGACTATTGGGAAAAGGAAACTCACCAACTTGACCAGCTAAGCTGTCTGTAAGTTGTGGGTGGAGCTCCAGGGTCACAGGTTTCAAGAAACTCATGGGTTCCAAAAGTTAGACATGGATAGAATCTATCTTTGATTTATTATTAGTGTCCTATCTGAATTGTACAATGTTTATGTCTCCCTAGTAAAGGTCACAATCAGATTCCAAGGGAGGGGGGGAGACTGTGAAAGAGACAGAGAGAGAGCACAAAGAGAAACCTGGGAGAGTAGGGTGTCTCACGCTGTGGATTCCTCCAGGTGTTGAGACAAATGATACTCATAACTTGACAGATACTCTGCCAAGCATGTAGCAGGAATGTCTTCAGCTATTCTCAAATTGCTAATCATGACACAATGAGCTCCATTTGTTCATAGGGTTTAAGGTCAGAGAGGTTTCCAATAGCAACAAAGTCCTCAGACTGCACAGCTCTCTCCAAACCCTGATAACTTCTAATAGATTTCCTTCCAGAAAGTTCCAGTGCTCTGAGCCACACCCTAATCTTTTTTCTTGAAACGATTTTTGGGTCTCATTCTCTTTTTCTTACTCAACTACTTCATACTCTTTCAACTGGTCAGTGGTTACTGGAGCAGTGTGAGAGAGAATGTCATGTCAATCTGAGTGGCCTGCTTGGAAACAGAATTTCAAGGCCTATAACTGCTCAAATGCTCCCCCACCAATACACTTTCCTGTTGTTTGGACTGCAGGGCCAGTCAAATTGCCTGCTGCTACAAGCTGTTAATTTTTGAATTGTTTTATTTCATTTCTGCTTTTGAGTCAGGCATTTCCTGTTTGAGGTCTTCCTAAAATCTTATCCCATGAAGCCCCATCCACATGCATACATTCTGCTTTCCCCAAAGGACCATGTGCACAGTGAACATTTTCTCTACCATGAACTGGTCCCTAGTAACAGCTTTCCCATTCTGTCCCTGTAAATTAGGGCCATAGTTAGCTGTTCTCTCGGGACCCCGTTTCCCTGCGTTCACATTAGTTGCTGTGACATGACAGCGGAGTAGCTGAGGGCAGTAGCAAGCAACGCGCCCAAGTCTCTCTCTCACTGATGCAATTGGTAGTGGAAAGGCTCCCTTCTCGAGGTAACAAGGGGATTTCAGACTGATAGAAGCCCTGCCTTTGCCTGTGATTGGCAAAGCTTGTAATGAGAGGTTTCTGATCCAGACGGGTTCTGTTATTCAGACCTGGTTGCTGCTGCTTATCTTGACCAGCAATCCCAAAGTCCCAAAGAAACACACAGACACTTTTATTAATTTCATGCTATTTGACCTATGGCTCAGGCACATTGCTAGCTAGCTCTCCCATCCTAGTTTAACCCATTTCCATTTTTCTGTCTTGCCATGTGGCCCGTGGCTTACCTATTTCATTATATCTTGTTTCATGGGCAGCTGGATTACTTCTTTTCTGATTCTTCCCTCGTCCTACCTATGCTCTGATTTTCCTGCCTACTCCTACGGTGTCTGCCATGGGCCAAAACAGTCCTTTATTTAAAGAACGATATTCTTAGCATACAGAAAGACATTCCCACATCAAAGGCTGTGATGGGTGTTGGCATACGGTTGAGAAAGAAGCAAGGGGAAAATACAGACAATGGCAAATTCACCCTCACTACATCCTGTTAGCTAGAACTCAGGACCAGTCAGAGCACACCTGACTGCAAAGGAAGGGAATCCTGTGGCCAGACCTAACAAACAGGAAAGCATACGGCCACAGCCAGCAACAGCACAAGAAACAGGAAATAGGATGAAAATCAACAGGCTTTGGAGATGGCTAGATGGTGACTGAGTTGGGTCTGCTAATCCCAGGGACTTTCACACAGGTCTAAGCATAAATATTCATAACATCTTTATATTCCCCCCAAGAGACACATTTGAAAAAGTTCTATACACGGCTGGGAACAGATGCTGGCAGTAAAGAACTTGTCTAACATGCATACAGCTCTAGGTTCGATCCTTACCACTAATCAAGACAGACATGTGTTTGTGTGTATATGTATATTTATGTAATTCCAAACAGCTAAAAAGACCTTAAAAATTCACCAGAAGAAAGCATGTGGCTGTATTAGCATCAGAGTCATGCTGCAGAGAAACTGATTGACACTGAATAGAAAACTAACATTGTAAGAAATAAATCCTATGGAATTATTTAAAGAAACCACTAGAAGCCTAAGAAAAAAGGATGAGTAGAGGAAACTTCTCCAGGCCACTTTTTAAATTCCTGATAGACCAGAAAATCAAAAATAAAGACATATTTAAAGAATATACCTTATATATTTAATTTTTAAAATTATTTTTATTTACTTTTTTATCTAATATATTACTAACACCATGAAATGGTGTACCTTCACACTGAGAATTCATGTTTCTTTTGGGATTTGAAGAAATGCCAGCTAATCACAAAAACCCTTCAGATTCTAAAAATTGCAACTACGTAGGTCACACCAACTAGTTATATTGCAATGAAATTAGAAATAAGAAACTTAAACAAAAAAATCCTCTCCACACACATAGTCACCTATAGCTAAAACCAAAACCATACCACCTTAAATAACTTAAGTCTAAACAATTGAAATAATGGTGCTTTTTCTATTCTTCAGGTCTCAGAAAGTGAAGAGTCACTTAAACTATGGGTATTACATATGGGAAAATCATAAAGTTGTAAGATGCGCAGATCACTTAAGGAGATGGGCTTATAACCAATGTAATGGTAGAATTCGACCACTCCCAATCTGAGGGGGAGGTGACTCAAGGGAGAGACAAGAAGCCTGACCTGACTCAGCTGTTTCCTACCAGATGCTCTTTCCATGTCCTGCATCCCTTCCATCACAGTGCTGCCTCCTTTTGGTCCTCCATAAGTTCTGTGCTCTTGCACCATCAAATGACCTTTCTGTTCTGTCCCTGCTGCTCTCTTTTTCTCTGAGTATTTCTGAATTTAAAAAATAATTTTTTAAATTAAACCTTTTTTCCCCCTGTGTAGCCCTGGTTGTCCTATAACTCTCTAGGTAGACCAGGCTGGCCTCAAACTTACAGAGATCCTCTTGCCTCTGCCTCTACAGTGCTGAGATTTAGAGGTGCACCACCACTGCCCCATAATTTATATTCTCTTAAATGAAATTTCCCAGGCATGCTCTGCCTTTATTGTATCTGGACCTATGGCCCTTGCCAGGGTATGCACTGGCTCTGTGAGAGCTCACTCTGCTTTCTCCTTACTCAGAGGGTGATGACGGAAGGTGGGTACCGAATGGTGAAAACATATCTGTTTAATGGCTGGCGCTTCATAGTGGGACAGCTACAGTCAAGACAAGATGGATGGGAAATATTGAAAGAATAAAGAGTCAGCCAACTAGTACCTGGTCCTGTTAGATGCGAAATGTAACAACACAACTCTACTTCTTTTTTTCTTTTTTTTAATTTAAAAGTTTTTTTTTTAATTTTACATACCAACCACATTTCCCCCCTCTCTCCCCTCCTCCCACTCACCCCACAGCTCCCCCCACACCCCCCACAAGAGAGTAAGGTCTCCCATGGGGAGTCAGCCAAGTCTGGCATATCAAGTTGAGGCAGGCCCAAGCCCCTCCCTTGTATATAAAGGTGGAGCAAGATGTTCCTCTATAGGGAAAGGGCTTCAAAAAACCAATTTATACACCAGGACTAAATTCTGGTCCCACTGTCAGAGGCCCCCCAAACTTCCCAAGCCACACAACTGTCACCCACGTTCAGAGGGCCTAGTTTGGTCCTATGCAGGTTCCTTAGCAGTCAGGCCAGTATCAGTGAGCTCCCAACAGCTCAAGTCAGTCTCTGGGTCTCTGTGGGTTTCCCCATCATGATCTTATGACTCTACTTTCTAGAATTCAAATGTACAAAAGTAGAAACAGAAGCTTTGATGAAAAAGAAAAAAGACATGTACAAAATAATCCTGCTTCTGAAAAGCAATGTTTACATAAGAAAAATGATATAGTATGTAAAAATAAATTACATACCTGCCCTGCATGGAATATATGGACATGTTTGACCACAGTTACTCAAAGTGATGATGGCCTTGGGGTTATTTTATTTTCTTCTTAAAACTTTTGAGTGTATCTTTATTCAACACTGAACATTTGTGAATTTGACTTTTATGAACAAGATAATAAAATTATTTTATATAGGACAGATATTTAAAGTATGCAAATCTTTTAAGTTAATAAATCCATTTCGAAAATGACTTCTCATCAGAATAATTAGAGTTATGCTCGATCATATTTCTATAAAGTTTTTATTTAATGTTTAACCTGTGTAGAAGAACCCATTTAATCTTCTTTTAAGGCTCCAAGGTTTATCCCTTTTAGACTAAAGGATAAATCTCATAATTTTTATTTATTATTACTATTATTGCATAGTTTCAAGAAGATTCACCAATACCATGTAAGCCTGCTTGAGATAAACTAACCAAAGGTGAAGACCGGACAGAGGAAGTCTCTCCTATGGCATTGAGGAAAGCCTCTGTTCCTTTGTTTGCAACATATGGACCCCTTTTCCTCCAGATACCAGGGATTCCTAAGTTTTGGTGTTAGAAAGTTTTA
This sequence comes from Phyllotis vaccarum, assembly GCA_033318265.1. Lineage (NCBI taxonomy): Eukaryota > Metazoa > Chordata > Mammalia > Rodentia > Cricetidae > Phyllotis > Phyllotis vaccarum. The sequence continues at coordinate 77,277,729 of JARWLC010000006.1, forward strand.
TTTCAGAAAAGTATGGCAAATAAATTTGTACAAAAGCATAAGGGACAGATAACAATCAGCAAAATACTTCTCCATAGACGCTGACTACTCTCAATAAAATTTCTTCCTCCCTCACTCTGGGATTTGAAGCTAGGGTAACAGAGATAAAAACCTAGGACTGGCATTTACAACATATGGCTGAATTTTCTGAAAGCTCTCTTGAGATAACACTGGAAGGCATGCTGTCCTGGCACCAGGCTCGGTTGGCAATTGCATTTAACCAGGATCAAGACTTCAGTTAAAGGAGAGAATTTTCATACTCATTTCTCCAAACAATGAGCTGGAGATTCTGTTACAAGAGGGAGGGGATTTAATCCTGATTGAAAGTCCTTACAGTATCTTTCCTGGTTTGAGGATAAGCTAGATGTTCAGAAACCAAGATGTACCCCGAAGCCAACAGATATAACTTGGGATTTAGTAGAGTAGGGGAGCACTTGGGTAGCTTGTGCTCTGAGGGATTTCCCAAGCCCAGGTGAGACTGGGAGCTTTCTGACCACAGAGTGCACAGGAAAACCACTCACACTCACATACACACACACACACACACACACACACACACACACACACACACACAGAGAGAGAGAGAGAGAGAGAGAGAGAGAGAGAGAGAGAGAGAGAGAGAGTAGGAAGACTAAAAGGGGGCATGAAAGCTTACAAGGACTCCATGCCAGTGAAGGGCTAGAAGCTCATCTTCTCCCTGTGAAATGTTAATCTCTCACCCGCTGTGAGGACAGTTGGGGAAATACTCTCTTGATTTCTTAACCAATTTATGTGACTTCTTGATACCTGGGTCTTCTAAAGCTCTCAATGGGAATATGTAGTTTAAAATATTTGAGGTTCTTAGTTACCTGGTAAGTATGCATGAGCAAACAATTTCTGCTGGAAACCATCAAATACTTTCCGAATATAGGAGAGGTGGCTCAATGGTTAAGAGTGTATATTACTCTCCTGCCGAGGATTCAAGTTTGGTTCCTACCACCCAGATCTGCTGATTCACATCTGCCTGTAACTCTAGCTGGGGCATCTGCAAACATTCCAACACATGGGTACATAGCTACACATATAGGCATATATAAATAATTAAAAATAATAAAAATGAATCTTTGGGGAAAAATTTACCAAATATGTTTGCAAAACAGGAGCTCACATTAAATCTCCCCAAATAGCATAATGAGCTCCCAGTAAAGTCATACAATAAAAGACTGAAAAGTAATATTGATGCTTAGATAGTACGATTACTGTATGTACACACATACTTTATAATTCAAAGACTTAAAAGATATCTTTGAAAATCTGAGCAGAAAATGATGGAAAGATTATAAGAAAGAAACTATAAAAATATTTCAGTGACAAAAGGGAGCAATATGAACGTGACCATCCTATTTAAAAAATGTTTGGTTTGAAGTCTGGTGGTGGTGGTGTACACCTTTAATCTTGGCACTCAGAAGGCAGAGGCATGGAGATCTCTGCTTGTCTGAGGCCATCCTGACCTACAGAGCATGTTCTGGGACAGCCAGGGCTACACAGAGAAATCTTGTCTTGAAAAACAAACAAACAAACAAACAAACAAACAAACAAACCAAAACCCAAAACTCCCAAATGATGTGGAGTGTCTTTCTATATGCTGTGAATACCATTGGTTAATAAAAAGGCTGTTTTAGTCTATGTCAGGGCAGCTTAGAAACAGGCATCGTAAAGGGGAAGGAGGGCAGAGTCAGACAGAGACACTATGAGCTGCTGCCCAAGGAAGCAAGATGTAAGGAAACACAAGTAAGCCACATGCTATGTGGCAATACACAGGTCAATAAAATTGGGTTAAGTTATAAGAGTTAGCTAACAATGAACCTAAGACATAAGGTAAATATGTTGTAAGTAATATATTTGTGTGATTATTTGGGACTAAGTGGCTGTAGGACTGCAGGTCTGGACTTCTGGCCAGATGGGCCAGAAACTTCTGGCTACAAACAAACCAAAACAAAAAAGAGTTGGTTTGGGAGAGATTAAAAAAAAAATAGCATATTGAAAGATCTTAAATTACCTGGAATATAGTATATAGAATATAAAAACAGATGTATATAGAAACTTTGTAATAAAAGTCAGAGCTGTATAAAATAATCTAAAAGGCTGAATGATATAAATCCAAGCCTCAAGAACAGTAAAGATACAAGAGAAAATGAAAAAAAATATTAAAGAAACAATCACAGAAGGGGCTGGAGGAAAAAGCTTAATCAGTAAAGCATTTGCATGGCAAGCAGAAGGACCCTCCATTAGTATAAAGACAACAGCAGGTAGCATCAACCAAGGGACAAAAAACAAGACAGAGGTGGCATGAATAATTATTCCAGGGTTAAAGAGGCAGAGATAGGCAGGTAGTTAGCTTACCTGAAGAGGTCCAGGCCAGTGAGCCATCCTTTCTAAACACACACACACACACACACACACACACACACACACACACACACACACACACACACACACACTATGATGACTCATCTTGGTTGTCATACATGGAAAAAGGGAGTCTCTGTTCAAAAATGTTCTCCATCAGATTGCTATGTGGGCATTCGTTTCATTGCTAATTGATGTAGGAGAGCCTAGCCCACTGTAGATGGTAAAATTCATAGGCAGGTGGGCCTGGGGCTATATAAGGATGGTAGCTGGATGGGAGCCTTGGAGCTAGGCCATAAACAGTGTTCCTCTGGTTCCTTCAGGATCCAGCCTTGAGTTCCTGCCTTGACTTATCTCAATAATGGCCATGGCCTGTAGGAGAAATAAAGCCTTCCCAACCTTCCACACCCTCAAGATGCTTTTGGTCATGATGTTTATTATAGCAACAAGGAAAAAAATAACTAGAACACACAGAAATTTAAGAATGGAGAGGTGGAGGGGATAGGTTGAAATTTTTGCACTCCCAGAGAAAGACAACAATGTAGAGAGACCTGGTCCTAATCAGGGTTCTGCTGCTGTGAGGAGACACCATGGACACAGCAACTCTTACAAAGGAAACATTTAATTGGAGCTGGCTTACAGTACAGAGCTTTAGTCCATTATCATCACTGCGAGGAGCATGGCGGCATGTAGGCAGACATAGTGATGGAGAATGAGTGGAGAGTCCTACATCCTGATCCAAAGGCGGCTGGAGGACCCTGTGTACTGGCTATAGCTTGAGCATATATAAGACCTCAAAGCCCACCCCTACAGTGACACACTTTCTCCAATAAGGCCACATCTACTCCAACAAGGCCACACCTCCTAATAATGATACTCCCTATTCATTCAAATACGTGATACTATGGGGCCATACCTATTCAAATCACCAAAGCCAGTGAATCTTATTTATAAGGAACTTAAAAGACCCCATAGATAAAATATCTTGGTCAAATTCTAGGACACCAAAAATTAAAACAAGATAGCAGATGTAGCTCGAGTTTTCTCCATAAATAAGAGAACGATATGGAATTTATGCCCATAGATTATTTTTAAAGTTAAATAAAACAGAAAAAAATCATTGAAATACACAAACTTTCAAAGCATACAGAAAGTATTTGTGAGAAATGACCAAATTAAATGGACTGTAAAGCACACCCCATGTTCTAATAAGGCAATGAACTTGCACATCAATAATTATATATATAATTATATATAAAGATTATACATAGAAGACACCTGCATGTTTGAAGCTAAGAAACACTCCTCCAAATTATTCATTGAGTCAAGAAGGAAAGTCAAACAAAACATAGAAAATATTTTAAACTCAACTTTTACAAATATAGAAAGCAGCCATATTTGTATTATAAAAAAAATGGACAAATTTCTTTAAAAACATACGTGACCCAAATAGACTCAAGAAGAGATAGAAGATGTGAAAATCATTTTAAAAGAATTAACAGAGTTACTGTTAGGACTCTGTCCCACTTCCTGAAGCCCTAGCCGATGGCAATTAGCCTGATCCCACCCAGAGTTCTGACATCAAGCTCCATTTAAAAAGGCTCTCTACCTTCAGCTCCTTCCTTCTCCTTACCCAGAGGTTATGTGTCTTAGGCCCTTTCCCCCCACCTCCCTCCCTCCCTCTCTACTTCTGCTTTTATCTATCCATCTCTCTCTTTTATAATAAAGTCTCTCCACGTGGGCCCAGAATAAGTGTCTCTTGCCACATTTCACCGCCGCCACATGATGCGAGGGACTGCTTGTAGGTAATACGACTACCTACGGAGAAAATTCCCCAAACGCCCAGATAAATGATTCAAACTAGTAAGAGTGTTTATTAACAATCTAGATATAGATATTGCTAGATACTTGTTGCTGACACAATGAGCTTATTTTGGCTCATGGCTTGTGGGAATACAGTTCATCATGGCAGGGAAGGCCTGAGGCATCAGTGTGAGGTCAAGTGGATCCACAGTCAGGAAGCAGAGAGACTTCCCCTGACTTTCTCCAGACATCCCTCGCAAGGAACACTATGGCCCATGTTTACGCTGTGGCTTCCCTTCTCAGAGAAGTCTTTGGAAGCACCTTTATAGACACACCCAGAGATGTGTCTGGAGATTTAAAATCCAGGCAAGTTTACTATAAAAATAAATTCTCGCATATTTTAAAAATAAAAACCAAGAGTTATAATTTGGGGAAATAGCTCAGTTCACAAGGTAGTCACTTTTCAGTTACAAGGACCTGAGTTTGCTTCTTGTGGAAAAAACTCAAACAGACAGATAGAGAAACAAAGCTGGCCATGGTGATGTGCATGTGTGGTCCCAGGGCTGTAGAAAGGGTAGACAGGCAGATTCCCAGGACTCACTGGCCAGACAGTCTAGACTGCTTGGTAAATTTCTGGCCAGTAAGAGGCCCTGACTCTGAAATAAAAATGGTTGTTGGAGCCTAAGGCATGACACCTGAGACTGTCCTCTGGCCTTAACACACAGAACGTTCTAAAAAATTGAACTCAAATGAGATTTTTAAACTGTAACTTACAACACCATCAAAAATAAAAGCAATATGCTTAAGAAAAATATACAGAGCCCTCATAAAGAAAATCACAATATATAACAAAGAGCTAAATAAATGCACATACAGCTAGAATTTGCAATGAATTAGCTAACTCAAATTGTAAAGATGTAACATTTCCTAGAATCTATAAAATCAACACAATGAAAACTAAAATGGAAAGCGGTCCCTCCCCACAACTTCCCCATTTGTGTGATGGGGGTATGTATACAACCAGACAATTGTATTTGCAATGCCTGGGGGAGAAGTAAGTATAATCTTTAATAATTGAGCTGGGAGGGGAAGGATTCATTTAATTGGTTGTAAAGAATTATTATATAGTGTGTTCATTAAAATACTTGTGTGTAATTCTAGGAGGAAACAGAACAGAGGGCACATTTGTGGGTAGCAGCAGAGAGGGCATTCTGAGGATGAAGAATGGACTTTTAAAGATGGTGTTGGGGCATATCTCAGTGGCAGTATGGCTGTCAAGCATGTTCAAGGCCTTAGCTTCAACACCTATAACACACACACACACACAGAGAAAAAACCAAGACAATTGACTATCCATAAAGAAAACATAAAAATTACTTCTAGTGATCTGAAAACTTTAGGGGGACCTAACAATGATATTTTAAGAAATAAATATATAAGGGATAATATCTTCATATCTGTTAGAATATTAATTTCAGGTAAGAAGTAAAAGCAAAAACCACAAAGAAAAAAAAGTAAATATCAGTTACAACAGTAAAATTAAGTGCTTCTTGAGACTGAAGAGATAGATGGTTCAGCAGTTAGAGAACTTGCTCTGAGAGGCAACAGGGGTTTAATTCCCAGCACTCACATGTTGGCTCATAACAGTCTGTAACTGCAGTCCAGGGGATGGGGGTGGGGGGTGTTCAACGTCCTCTTCTGATCTCCACAGGCACTACATGCACATGGTGCCCATACATGCAGACAAAACTCACACATAAAATAAAAATAAATTAATCTTTTGTTTTTAATTAAGTGCTTTTGAACACTTAGAAGTGGGCACACTTGTAATTCTAGGGATCAGGTGACTAAGGCAGGAAGACGTCAAGAGTGTGGCCATCCCGAACTATTTTTAGCAAGACATCACCTCAGAGGAAAAACTATTAAAGCATTAACAACAAAAGACAAACACTAAAGAAAAACTAGATCTTGATTGACATTGAAATCAGGGCAACAATTTTCTCTGAGAAAGACCTTAGAGCAACGTTTCTAACCCAACTACATAGTCTTATCTATTTTTCCTTATATGTGTTTGTTTATTTATTATGTAACTGACTTCAAAAATGCACTGTCCCCAGATTGAATGTTGTCTGGGGAGTTCTAAGCCCCTATTAGGATTTATGAGAGTCATGGGAAAAGGTCCAGCATTCTTCCTGTTCCCTCTCCATCGGGTAGGAGTAATGACCTGGTCAGTTTTTTGATTTTTGACCATACCAGCTCTTACTTCATAAAGACAGTTTTAGAGGAAAAAAAAGTATGGTATCTGAATGCTCTACTGTCACTTACAGATACCCTCTTCAAATCAGAACAATCCATTTCATCCCATTTTTAAAAATGAATGGTATTTAGCCACACAGATATTTGACAAAGTTTTATAAAAATTTATTGCCCTCCATCTTGGCATTGTGGTTCAATTTACTGGACCTTATTCCATGCCTACGGACTTTCCTGGTGACTCTAATTCCTTCACTTTGTCCCAGTCCGATGGCTTTGACTCTTTATCCAGCTGCCCAGATGTGTGTCCTAGGGAAGGCAGGATCTTATTTTCAGCACTTCCTATAGCGCCCATCACCCCATAGCCACTTAAAGTTCCTACATCTGCCACAGGCATAAGAACAGCTCCCTCGGCCAGGCCACCTTCTTTCCTATCCCAAACACATGGAGAGACAGCAGAGTGGCAGTCACTCCAAATCCATCACAACACTGTAATTTCACATTATTTTAAGCTCTAGGTCCCAGTGCCCCTCATTCACACTCTGTCAGCCATAGCATGTTGAACTCCTACCCGAGGAAGTTCCAAACAATGGAAAACTCTTAAAGGAAATTGATGGCTGTTTTGCTCTTGGCTTGAGCTTGGGGTAGAATGGGCATTCCAGAGAGCCTGTCCAGGACACCACTTGATCTGAATCTTTTCCTTTTGGAGTTCAGAATGTTCCTCACAGAGGGACCTCACATTTCACTCACTGATGCTTGAAGATCTTGTTGCTACAACATAGCCTCACAAACCATGGTTACTGCACCAGCCAAACCCAAAGTTGGACTATGTACATGGCATAAGAATTAAGTCGCTTTAATCTTGCAATTTTTGGCTCATTTTTCCTAGCCACATCCTAAAACCAAATGGATTGCATTACTAGATGAAAAATAAATTCTGTCCGTGGGAACCGTTGCTATTGTCACAAAAATATAAAAAAGGAGGTGTTTTCCAGCCATGCTTAAAAAGAGGTGAAATCACTGGGGGGGGGGGTGACTTAAATTCTTACCACATGCAGGAAAATTGAGTGGGTTGTTTAGTTAGACTGCCTATTCAAAGGTCTCTTCTTATTTTTAATTGTGTTTTAAAATATCAAGCCAGGGAAACCTTTCTGGAGAACAATTTGAAAATGTGCATTAAAGTCTAAAAATGTATATAATTTTACCCTGTTACTCCAAGTCTGGGAATAATTATGAAGGTTCCCATTGATTTGTCTGCATGGGTACTGAATGCTACGTTAAATTTAACAATGAGGTAGAGGTGGGTTGCTTAGATGTCCAACATAGGAAATTGGTCAAATAAATTACTGCATAGAGAAGCTTTTTAGACCTCAAATAGTCCCCAGGATGCTTTAAAGGCACCTGGATTAACTAATTCTGCATCCTTTCCATGCACTAGTCTAAGAACATCATGAAGCATATTCACTGACCAGGCTCTCTGTGGTAGACCTCCCTCCCCAACACACAACTCCCACCAGGTAAGCTCTATGGTCACCAAGAATCACTTGTGGTTTTTTTTTTCCCCCAAACCTGTTTGTACTGCTGCAGTTTTTACTATAATTATAGAGTTTAATCAAGCAATATGCACACCAATGAAATAACAAAGAGATTTTAATTTTCCTAAAAATAGACTAGAAGTTTTGGAAAGACTAGGTAAGTTGAATTGAGAAGAAAGAAAAAGTTAAAGCATAGTCTGCTGAATTGTATGATAGTAGACAGCCATAAAATAGTAGAAATCTCAGTGCCACTAAAGCTTTTATGAATAACTGGAGAAGTCCATTTTCTTGAGTCATTTGTGCCAAAGAGTCCAGGGATAGACTTGAGGTGTGAACCTGTTTGAGTCCAAAAAAGAGCAGAAAGGAGCGCCCTGGCCATCTGCGATCATGCCTGAAGCTCTGTCAAGGCTGGATGAAGAAAGGCCCTGGGCAAGCTGAGTTATCCTGAACTCGTGGCTAGGGCCCAGCATGTTGACCTGAGTTGAACTTAATTCAGTCAACATTTAAGCCTTGTTGAGGAAGTGATATGACTACTGACCTTGGTATCTTTCTCACAAGTTGTCTTTGGGGATCTTTCCAAATGACTTCTTACAATGCTGACCCATGGACTTCCTTCCAGAAAGCCTGAATCAACTGTGGAGTAGACAGTCACAACTCAGGCACCTCAAGGAATTCTGGCCTAATGTCTGAGACCCACTGTCCAGCCATGCAGTAGTGAGGTGAGCATGGCTCTCCCTCCTCACTGAGCTGACCTCTGATTTGGCTCTGGCTTTGTAATGGTAGGAGTATGGCCTGACCTCTGAACTTCAGTGTCTTTGTCTGTATTCTAAAGAAGTGATGGCCTCTCAAATTCTTTCCTGTACCAAAGATTTCCATGTCTATATTATGAGTGATACTTTATTAGAACTGTGTCTGAGGTTCTACTAAGTTTTATTGTGGTTCTAAATAACTGTGGGATGGCTACAAAGAAGCATACAGATGAGTATGTTGTACATGGTGGGGGTGCGGTTGAAAATAAAGACGATTAACTATATAAGGACATCGGCCATTTCTATATTCAGTACCTAAATAGTCAATTTCTTCTAATCATCATAACCACATAAGCTGTTGGGGCAGAAAGAGGAGCATCAGTTTCCTAACAAAGGGTGCGAGGGGAGGTCGCCACAATCAGCTTGTCAGGCTACCTGTAACATTGAGGTTTCTGGCCCAGACTAGCCCCACAGTTCTGACCTGCCGGCAGCCACTTATCTGGGCCACCAATCCCAAAGTCCCATGGAAACACACAGACTCTTATATTAATCTCATGTTGTTAGCCTATGGCTCAGCACATTGCTATCTAACTCCTTCATCTTAACCCATTTCCATTAATCTGTTTGCCACATGGCCCATGTCTCACCTGTGTTCCTTACATGTTGCTTCTTTGGGCTTCAGGCTCAGTCTCTCTGTCTCTCTGCCCTGCTCCTCCTACCTATTCTGATTCCCTGCCTACTTTTTCTATGGTGCTTGCCGTGGGCCAAAAGAGTCCTTTATTTGAAGTTTGATATTCACAGCATACAGAAAGACATTCCCACATCAGTTACCTCAGCCTGTATAACGCTAATTGGAAGCCATTTTTCTTGATGAGTCACTGTTATGGGATGGTACTATTATGGGATGGCTCTATGGTAATTTTTTTCTTCAAGCAATTGTGATTCTAGTCCAGCCTTGACATTATAAAGAATAAAATGTTAACCAGAAAAGCAAATGATTGGTTCAGGATTGACTTTTAGTAGTAGAATAGCAGCCCCAGAGCTCTGTCTTTCCTATTGAAAGACCCCCGGGGGTGCAGGACCCCCAGAACGGATCTTCCCTCAGGAAGAGACCCCAGGACCCAAAGACCGAACCGAGTCCACAATTCAGATGCAATCAGCACAAGGTTTATTGAGGAAGCACAGGATCCTGTGGGCCCAGTCACTCGAGAGGATCTGAGCACCCAGGCCTTTGTTCAGGGCCTTTTTATAGTGTTTGGGAAGCAGAAGCATGTGTACAAAAGCAGATGCATGGTTACAGGGTTCTGATTGGTTAGTTCAATGGGACCACCTCTGAGGGGCAGTCAGAGTCCAGGTGGCTGTTGTTGGTCTTGGCCCAGGGCCGGGGCCAAACCACAAGCCAAGACCACCGGTTATTTTTCACAAAATATTTTGTCTCGTAAGCTGTTTTCCTGGATTTGCTGGCCTTGGTCGAGGTCACCCTGTATGTTGGTTATCTCAAGGCCCTAGCTTGCTTTTCTTGGTCATGGGCTGGGGCCCACCCAAAACTATTTTTACTGCCATCCTGCATTTTTATTCTATCATTTAAGTCTTGCAAAATGGCGTTACTGCTGTTTTAGCATTAAGGCTTTTATTAGCTTGAACCAGCCATATACTGTCAGTGTGCCCTTGTGTGAGGAATTTTTGCCATCCAGCCCCAGACCATAAGTATTTTTGGACCTGAATTTGGTGCTATTCTTAACTCCAGCCTGACTTAACATGCCTTGCTAGTATTGATTATTTATGAGGAGGGGAGGGAAAAGACAGAGGGTCTCACCAGAGGGTCTAACACTATGGAGAGCTCTTCCCAACATGTAAGGATTCCTGGTAAGTGTGCTAGTCCAATAACCCAACATAGTGCCAGGTGAGATAAGAATTCCTGGTATGTAGCGGTCGGTCACATGGTAAACCCAACACTATGCTGCAGAACATGCTTCTACATGCAGGGCACTCCCTTGGGTGTGGCTATGTAAATCTGTGCCCTGTGCCCACCCATTCTTTAATAAGGAGCAGACCTTAACACAAAGGCCCATCAAACTGGGTCCATTTCTAAGACTGCTCTACTCAGGGCCGGCAGGCAGTACCATAGGTTTGCTGTTGAAAACCCCCTTTGTTCTGTGTGGTAAAAAGTATTCCCTTTGTCCTCCCAGGGATGTAAAGAGGAATTTCCAAGCTCACCCTCCTGGGTCATCTGCCATACCTCTTTAGGTAAATATGGAGGACAACCACTTCCTTCACACATGCTGTTTTATTCAGAATGAAGGGAATATCACCAACTCTACCTGTGAAATGCTAATTAAGCTAATGACACTTGTATCCCACCGTGTACCCAGATCTTCCCTGGGGCCTGTAGATCTGTGTGCATTTGATACACTCTCTTCACAGGGTCTCTCTACCTATGTCTGTTTATTCTCTCTCTAGATATCCATATTTATCCAAAATACGCAGCCTTCCATAACCTTGTGCAAAACAACTCATTTTTTCTCCCTCACACTTGTTCTACCTCTGACACTTCTTGCTTCCATTAAGTCTTTTGAGACCTGAGAGTGACATTTGAGGGTCTCTTCTCCCTCTAATCAAGTATCAGTCATAAGAACAGCTCAGTTCTCTGGTGGTAATGGAGCAGCCTCTTGGCATGTGTGAAGCTCGGGTCTATGCCTTCCTTACTTCCCAAGAGTCTCCTGAAGTATGAGCCACTTCCCATGGTCTTAACCCAGAGAAGGTAAACTGTCACCCAAGGGTACACATGAAAATGCGGATGTGGGACAGAATCATAGAGCCGAGGTCATTCTCAAATGCCCACAGTCCACTGCTGTGGTGCCACCTCCCTGGTCTCTCCTTCGTCTGTCCCACCACCTAACCTACTTCTCTCAGACCTGCTCTTCCGCTTCAGGCCTGGTTCAGTCCCCTTGAGCAGAGCAGCAGTGTTGGGGATAGAAGCGGGGCCTTCCAGAGGCTGCATTCTTCAGCTCCTCAGTGAGCAGCTACTTCCTCCCCTGAGGGACTTCTTGCCTTTCATTTAAGCCCATTTTTTGTTTCTTGTCTTTGCATCCTCCCTCAAGAATTCTGTTCAGTCTCCTTTCTCCCTTAGTTCATGGCGTCCTGGAAACACAGACTTCCCTTACTTTGCCCAGTCCCTACTTAGGCACCTACACTGTATGCTGGCTCTGTCATTTATTAGCTGTGTGGACACAGGCAGTTTGCTCAACCTTTTGGTACCTGCCACTTCATCTTTAAAACAGAATGGTAATTCCATAACAGTTTCTAAATTCTGTAGGAAATGAATTACCTAATTAAATGGAATGATTTAATAAATATAGACTACTTAGAAGCCTGCCAAGCATGTAGTAAGCATTTGTTAAATGTTCCATACTACTACCAGCATTTGTACTAGCACAAAAGATAGACATATGTTTTCTACATTTTATGTGCACCAACTTCTGTAAGTGTCTACACTCTGGTCACTACCTAACCTGGGGAAAGAATGAGACAGAAACTGCACGCTTACACCTTTATTCAAAAATGTCACATTTTCACATCTTACTGTTAGGTGTACCAGCATTCTCATGAAGGAGCGAAAGTGTTACCACATTGAAGAACTTTGAAACCTGCTCACGTTACACATGGTCTGCAAGCAAGGGGTGGCGGCTGACTAAATGAACCAATGCTTCCTGAGTAGTTCGCCGTGGAAGGACAGACTTGTTTCATGTTCATATTTCCCTGTGTTTTGCCCGGTTATGCTGGAGCTTCCTGCTTCTAGTAACACAAATTCAATTATCTCAATACTTTTGACAATAACTACAATAATGCTTATTCATGCAATCCTAGCAAAATGGGAATAAGAATAGCAAATAAAACTGTTTTCTTAGATAGAGCCTTTGTGTCAGGAAGGATCCCTTTTGAGGCTACAGTGATACAGTATCTTCAAATCACTCATTGGAATCAATTATAGGAAGGACAATGTGTAACAGCCTAGCCTTGGCTGGTACTCAAAAATAATAATGCTACATTTTTCTAAAGTTTCTCTAATGATCATATGTTTTTCCAAATCAGGCCAGGATCCTAACTTGTCTAGTGAGTTTTCACAGGCATTATGAATCTCTTAAATAATTTTGCACATACAGATGACAGCAAATATAAATTTAACATTTATTATGTATCAACTACAGCTGGACATTTCTAAACCAAAACCAACCAAACAAAAAAACCCCCTCCAAGTCCACAGTGTCCCCACATTAAAATGAGTGAGCTTTGAAATGATGCCTCAAGGGAAATCTTCTTTGCCAGACCTCAAGTGACAGGTCTTGTCAAAATACACATGTACTAAAAAGTATTGTATACTTCCATTCAGACTGTGTGCACAAGTTATATCTGAAACAGAAATAAATTTTGTGATTTGACTAGAGTCCAGTCCTCCAGGTAGCTCATTATTTATATAACAGTATTCTAAAATCTAGGGGGTGGAAATGTGAACTCTGAAACAGCTCCAGACTCAAGCATTTCAGACAAGATTTATTCAACCTAGTTTTCAGTCACTTCTAATGATGAAAGATGAAGCCTTTCCAAGAAGTGGTCTGACACACTAGCGTGGGAAAGATGTGTAATCGACACAGTTGGCCAGGGTAGAGGGAAGAAAGGCTGCTGGGATATTGAGGAAGGCAAGAGAAAACTCTCCATTTCATAAATAAAAAAGGGGCAAGAATTCTGAAAGCAGGGGTGAGGTTGGAGCAAGGTCAGAAGACAGCACATGAGCACTTGTAGGCACAGAAGACAAGGCTTGGCCCTCAGAGGAGAGTCTAGGGTGTGTCTTCTAGGGTGGGGACAAATAAGTGTGTGGGAAACAGAACTGAAGACTGGGCTGAGGCCAGATCATGGAGAGAATGAGAAGTTGGTCTGGGAGCTCAGGATCTAGACCATAAACAGATGTTTTTGAACCAAAAGGTGAGCAAAACTAGGTCTGGGATGCTCTGGCTGCAGAAGGTAGGATGGTTTTGACCCAGGAAAACCCAGAGACCAGTGAGCAGGTTACATATTCACCATTCCTGATGGGCAGTCCAATTCTCAGGCTACCTTCTCACCTGCTGTCATAAGACATTTGTTTGAAACTAGAAGGAAATAGATTGGGATTATGAGTATGATTTTCCAAAGGAGTACTTGTTAGTGATTCTTAAGATCCCTTCATAATATAAACCCCTCTAGAGATATTTAAGTGTGCAACACACACACAGTTTGTTGCTCATTGTAATTGAATGTTTGGATATTAATATGTGTATTAATTTGCAGGTGATTAGGGAATGTTCTTTGGAAAGCTGTTATTACTGCAAATCCATAATTTTTATGCATAATCATAAGTTGCTGGGAGCATTTCACCACCCAGAGAAGAACTGAAGAAAGCCAGAACTGAAGCTTGAAATGAGTAGTTTTCAAGATCTGTGCCTACTCAGTTCTGAAACTGAGGAAGACATTCTACCTTTATAATTTTTCTAGTTTGTCCAAGTTGAAGCACACACAAACTTTGTCTTCATCACATTTCCCCTTTTATCTTGGGTGGGGGATCCTCTTAACTATAAACTCCCTATGACTCCATACTCAATTTTAAAAATACTTTTATATGCTTATAGGATGAATTTTAGTCATTCTCACCCCCTTTATTTTGCCCTTCCTCTCCTGTGGCACTCTTTTGGGCAAGGTCCTCCTTGTGTGTGACCCAGTGAGTCTAAGTTGAGTTGCTTGCCTGAGAATGGGTTAGAGCCTATTTTCTGAAGTAGGGGAACTTATCAATGGCTACACCCCTGAAGAAAATTGTATCCCCACCCCAGTAGTCATTAACTGGCAATAATTCCCCAGAGGACCATTACCAACAAACCAAGTACAAAATACAATGCATTTAGGCCTTACTTTGCTATACTTTAATTGATATTTTGGGTGTGGATGTATGTGCGAAGGGGTGCTTGTGTGCTGTGGCATGCATGTGGAGGTCAGAGGCCAACTTTCAGAAGTCACTGTTTTCCTTCCATTATGTGGGGCTGGGGAATTGAACTCAAGTTGTCAGTCTTGAAATCAGGCACCTTTCCCTGGTGAGCCATTTCATTGGCCCTAGGCTGTCTATTTTTCATGAAGGCAAAGGAAGATTTCTAATTGTTATCTTCCTACAAACCATCCTTGCTACCCATCACACACAGAATACACTCTGCAAATATTCCCAGACTTTAGGAAACTTCTGGCCTCTTGCATGGAGATCGAGGTTTGGCCCTGCCTGTGTGAGATGATTTGGGCTCAGAGGAAGGTTATGTGGGTATAATTGTTGATCCTGACCTGTTCTTTCCACTGTGGTGCATATAACAAGGGGATGCAGTTGCACCCCACATCTTGCAACACTCTCTGTACCAAGTAGATACCCAAATCCTCTATTTGGAGGTATCATTTTCCCCGATTTATGCATGGGAAGCTTTGTCTGCTTGCTGAGATTATGCCTCCTCAGGCAGGCTTTCCAATATGTTTCAGACTCTTCTGGTACTTTCTTCTAGCTTCCCATTGTCCAGATATTGAGGCTCAAACCCAAGCTCTGTGACAATTCACATGAAATGAGCAATGAGAGTCACAGCACAGGACAAAGCTCCTAGCTCCTCTTCTGATGCACTGTAATCCTGGGCTGTCCCTACAGAGGTACATAACAGATCTTGTGATCCCCAACAGAACATCAAGGTCAGTACACAAGAAAGGTGTTTCAGGCTAAGTGATTAGTAAGGCTTCTGTGACATGCCAAGTCACATATACTTGTCACATTGACTGGATGATTCACTTGGGAGCCTACAGACTCCTCCAATACACACTGTCATGACTCACCCAAGTTTTACTGTTCAGAAGTCTGATCTTTCTACCTGGAAAGCCACTTGCCTGAGCGGGATGCTAATTTGCAAGTCACATGATCCCCGGCTTGTGCACAGGGCTGTAAAGTGGGTGTCAGAGACACAACCCTGCACAGATGGCTCCAAGTTATTAACCCAGGCAGCTGTGTTTAGTGGTTGTGGTAACATGCATACCACAGGCCTACAGATGATAACTATGTAAGATCTCTCATAGGCCAGAGGCCACTGAGCACATGTCTAACTTCTTGGTGCGGGGAGAGGAGTAGAATTTACTGGCAAATAAAACAGTAGATATTTGCCAAATATCTCATTTCCTGCATGCAACCAGATGGTTGTGAATCAAGTAAAAAAAAAAATTCTTGATTCCATGGACAAATATTTCAGATTAGTTACAAACTAGTAATGTGTTTGCTATTGTATGTATGTGTGAGAAAGTTCTACACTGAAAAATTTATGGCTCAAGCATGTGAAGACTATACAGTGCTTAAAACACTTATTGTCCCAAGGTGTCCTGGATCAGCAAAGGTTTTGAGGTCTTCAAAATGCTGCACGGAAAGGGTGTCACATGAAGTAGGACATATGTGTCACTGTGGTCTCATCCTCATTGGAAGCATCATTTTTGTCATGGCTTTGAGAGGAGAGTGTGAACATCTTCTTTTAGGAGAAAAATAAGAAAGGGAGAATAGGAAAGATTGGATAGATTCTTGGCTAGCTGCCGGGCCTATGAGGGAAATAGGCCATGGGCCGCTCTCTGCCCAACACCTGCCTCACTCAGAGCAGGAAGCAGGCCTCAGTCTCCCGGGCCACAGAAGGAAATGTCACTCTTCAGCACAACCTAGCACACAAGATTCTGGAACCATCCTCTGGCCTCCTGACAAGAATGCTCACTGACAGATCCCAAGACATCACAAGTCCATCTGGTGTGTTCCAAAGATCAAAAACAAATGTGTGGGGCCTCCCCTTCTTGGACACACCTTCTTGCTCAAGCTCTGACCTGCTTTCAGGAACACTTAAGCTCTGTGGGGAAAGCTTAGACTAGTCCAAGGAGGGCTGCTTTGAAGAGAGACATATACACAGTGCATAGTACTTCAGGCTTCCATATCTCACCGACTGAAGAGACAAGACGACATCCAGCAAACCCTCACATAAGAGAGAGACAGCCTGGCCAGAAGGTCAGCTGCAGAACGACAGGATTGTTTTCCTACAAGACTCATAGCTGGGCTAGATGGAAGCCTAGCCCCAACTTTACAGGGGGAAGGGTATTAAGCCTCCATGGCAATAAGCAGCTTGGGTGAGCCTCACCAATCTAAAGGAACAGTTAGGGTTAGATACCAAAGCTGGGGAGAAATGCCTTCATTTTTAGTTTTTTTGCTGTCTCAGATTTTGCTCTAAACAAAAAGGAATACATTTAACCCAGCTCTTGTTCAGGAGAAATCTTAGATAGGGCTTTGTGGGTGATAAGGCATGGTGGTGAGAGGGAAACTCCAGGCATCATTTACATTCATCCCTAGGCAGACACCTGTTGGACACAGGTTACACATCAGACAGAACATACTGTCTGCACCAACTCACTTCACCTGAACAACAGGTTCAAATGCCAAGGTAGATAGAGAAGGGAAGGAGCTAAAGAGAGAAGGGTTGGGGAGGGGGAGTTCCCGTTCTTCCTCAGGATAGGAGTTTGGCTCGCATTCTATTTTGAACTATGGAGCCACTGTATAAAATGCTGCATTACCCAGGAGAGGAGAAAGCCAAATGGCTTTGTAACCCACAGGCTTCTTCCTCATTTCTTCATGGACTCCTGATATTGCAGGTTCCAGGCGGTGAGCACTTAATGCCCGCTCATCGGACTGTCCTGGATTTTACTTCATTCCAGGAAACAGCCAGAGAGCAATAGGAGGCTCTCTGGCTCTGGATTTTATGACAAGAGAGGATTTATAAACAGAACTTAAGGGCCTTCCCGAGAAAGAAGAATTGGCCACTCTTCAGTCAGGAGTTAGGGAGTTATTTGCACAGCAAGCAAATAGCTTTGGAGCTCACAGCAAATGGCCCCAGAGCCCTGTCCTTTGCTGACCCTGGGAATTCACCCCTGACACCTCTGGAATTTGAAAATAGCTGTTAGGCACATTATACTGTGAGACTTACAGATTCTTCTAGAAGGGATGGTCATTAGAAATGTGTGGTATCAGTGAAGCTCCTGTGAATGATGCTTGTTGGATTTGTCTTTCCTCATAAAATAAGTGCCTTAAAATTGTCTGAGAGAAGAGACATGGAGGCTTGACCAATGTCAAGGGAAGTGAGGTTAAAATCCACGTTCGACCAGTGTTCTTCCCACATTCAATACACAGCAGCTCCCTCATCTCCTCAGTGTGTAACACACCACAGCACATTATTCTTTTACAATTGAGGATCAAAAATGAAAGTATTATGAGAAGAGGCAATATATCAGGCTGTTTATGAGCTGAGGTCCAATCTCACCCCAATTTATATGCTGAAGTCTAAATGCCTAATATCTCAGAATGTGATGATATCTGGAGATGGGTTTTTAAAGATGTGATTAAACACATAGATCTTAATTCAATATGACACATGCCCTCAGAATAAGGGGAAATGAGGCTGTTGGTTATACTAAGGTAACCTAGGGTGAAAGGGCTCATAGGAGCAAAGCCCTGTAGAGGGTAGGAGAGAGGCTGAGGGAAAACTACAAGAAGATACTGCAATGCCACATACCCTACCACCAGAACCAGGGGAAAATCAGTTGTCACTTTAGCATCTAGCCTGTGATTCTTAGGCTAATATACAGAGCATTTGTGTTTGATCTTAAACTATTGTTAATGGACTAAAAAGCAAACCTCAAAACTTCATTCTGCAGAGGAATGGAAAAGACAGGGAAGTGAGGCCTTTGTGGAAAAATGTGGGATATTCTCCCATACCTAACTATAGGCCTCCAGCTGTCTAGCCTCTCTGAACTTGACTTGAGTCCCCTTTAATGTATTGATTTTAGTCATATTGACTTCACTGAGCTTCTAAGGTTAAATAAGACACATGAGGTGTGCACAGTGCCTGGACTTAACCCTAAATGTAAACCGAATCATATCATAAATTGTAGTTAGGATAATGGTGAGGGCCTATGAGAAGGAAGCAAGCTTGGGGAAGGCAGAGTGGAGGCCAATATGGTCACATAGGGTCAAGAGCCTAGGTATCAAATCTAGGCCTATACTAATTTTATAACTAAGATATGGCTTTGCCACCTCGATCCCCCATTTCCTCAACTATACAATGATAAACTCATTTTCTACAAAGCAAAGAAAGGGAGGGGAGAGGTGAGAACCACATGGATTTTTCACAAAGTTGACTCTTGAAGAATTGAAAAAGGTTTTCACCTCCCTTTCCATAGATGGCAATCACAAGCCAACTTCGGAGTCATTCAAAAGGCTTAAGCACACATTCCCTTGCCCTTCTGTTTTGTTTGTGAAATAGGATCTCCTCACGTAGCTCAAAACTGACCTGGAACTCACCATCTTCCCTTGTTTTCCCAAGTTCTGGGGTTCTACATGCGCTCTACCAAGTCCCAAGCCTGACTCTGATAGGTCAGCTTTGGAACCCTGGAGTGGCCCTTTGTCCTTTGGTGATCCTCACAGGTGCTTCTCCCCCAATCTTGTCTATACCCAGGAAATCTAGGTACCCAGTTGAGAGCAACATTCCACTAGATCCTAGACAGCAGAGGGACATGGGTAAGATGGACCTTATGTAAAGGGATATCCAGGGATTTTCCCCAGCAGTACATTCTCTACCGATGTGAGAAGGCTTCATTGCAAAAATGATTACATGTATTAGATCATAATCGACAAGTCTTTGAACAGGGCATGCATTCATTCAGGCAATCAGCTCTGCCTGCTCGCTGCCAAGATGCTGTGCTGTGCTTTGGACTGGAGAGGGAAGGCACAGTTCTGCCCTAAGAAGACATTCCTGAGTGGAACAACCAAACACACACCCACACCACACTCTTTATATCAAATGAGCATACTGCAGGCCAGGGAAATGGCTCAGTAGGGGCCAAAGCTCAGTCCCTAGGACCCAGGGGGCAAAATCCTAGAATGAGCTTTTAATGAATGTCAGGAAGGCAGAGATATAAGGATCCCTGCAGTTCATTGGCCAGCTAGTCTAACATAACTAGTGGACTCCAGGCCAAGGAAATCCTTTATTTCAGAGGAAGTGGATGGCATTTCTAAGGATGACATCAGAAGGTCCTGTGGCCTCCACATTTACATGTACCTGCATAAACACAAACACACACAGAGACTCTCAGGTACACACAGGAGCGTACACACACACACACACACACACAGACACACACACACACACACACACACACACACACACACACACATGTATTGCTGTTGAGTACTGGAACAATTCCTCATGGAAATAAATGAACTTGGTCACCACCAATAAACCACTGCTCACCTGATAACTAACACTATTTAGTGCTTTTCAAAACTCAAGGGCTCAAGTTCATTGCTAAGATGAGGCTCCTCTCAATTCTGGGGACCCAGGTGACCCAGGACCCTTGCTAACTGCATAGCAGGTCCTGTAGGCAGACTTGCAAAGCAATAGGACAGTTGGTGTTCATTTCATCTCTCTGGCCAAAACAAATATTTGAAATGTGGATTCTTCTATTATCTGTCACTCAAATTGAGTGAATTGTGGCAAAAGTAGCTGTAAGTTGGACAGTGATTTTCTAATGAGAGTCTACAGGTCTCATACGTGTATATAAATCAGAGGGTGAAGTTCAATGGGTTTCTTCACATCCAATGTTCAGTCATTGGGATTATTCCAGGTTTGAAGGTAAATTTATGGTGTTGATACCACGACAAAGGAGAGTAATATAAAGAGAATATGACACAAAAATATCAGATGACTACATCCTCATGAGGGATACTCAAGAAAAATCAGCTTCAGTAGCTGGGTTTTTAAGATCATTACTCATCTCTGATGTGTGACTCATAATTGTACCTGCCTCATGTGCTTGCTGTGTAAGATAAGGGAAATAATAGTGCTCACTCTACGTCTGCTATTAAGAAACATACACTAGTGTCTTCTGGATAAAAAGCATTACAAAATCAGTGACTAGAATGCAAAAATTTTCCAGTGATAATAGGCTTGCAAACTTTTTTTTTGTTTTTAAATTTTTAATTGCTGTAAAGTGGGCACCACATATTTATCATATTTTTATGAATATTATTTACTTTTAAAGATTATTAATGGCAAAAGAAAATAACTTAGTTATTAGGGTAATATATTTTTAAAAACTGTGTTGTTTTTATTTTTTATTTAAAAGTTTTTTAACATACCCACCACTGATCCCTCCTCCTTCCCCTCTTCCCAGTCATCCCCAAGCTTCCCCCCATCCCATCCCTTCATCCATTTCTCAGAGAGGGTAAGGATTCCCAAGGTGAATCAATGTAGTCTAGCATATCCAATAGAGGTAGGACCAAGCCCCTCCCCCAGTATCAAGGCTGAGCAAGGTGTTCCTCTGTAGGAAATGGGCTCCAAGAAGTCAGTTCATACACTAGGAGTAAACTCTGGTCCCTAGAGGCCTCACAAACTGTCCATGCCATTTGACTGTCATCCACATTCAGAGGGTCTAGTTCAGTCCCATACAGGTTCCCAGCTGTCAGTTCACAGTCAGTGAGCTCCTAATAGCTCAGCTCAGCTGCCTTCCTGGGCTTCCTCATCATGATCTTGACCCCTTTGCTCATATAATCCCTCCTCCCTCTCTTTGACTGGACTGGGAGCTCGACCCAGGGCTTAGCTATGGATCTCTGCATCTGCCTCCATCAGTTGCTGGATTAAGGTTCTATAATGACATTTAGGGTGCTCATATATATGATGATAGGCCAAGGTCAGTTTACACATTCTTTCCACTATCGCTTGGAGTCTTAGCTAGGGTCATCTTTGTGGGTTCTTAGCTATTTCTTATATTTGTCATCTTAACCATCGCTAAAAGTACATTTATGTGACTTTTAAAGGATATTAATATTTTTTCCTGGTGATCATATTCAGAAATTTTTCATCTTCTCAAACTAAAATTCTATATACACTAAACAAAACTCACCATCCTCACTACCAGCCCCTGTCAACTACCACTTCATTCTCTGTTATATTAGACTGATTATACCAAGTCCTTATATATGTAGATACAATAGTTGGCCCTAGATATGGCTTATTTCACTGAGTATACTGTATTCAGCATCCAATTGAGTTACAGCATGTTTCAGAACTGCATTTCCTTTGGGGCTAAATAATATTTCATTGCACGCATATACCATATTTTCTTTACAAACACTTGGATTACGTTTGCCTTTTGCCTATTATGCTAAGGACGTGGCTTTACAAATAACCTCTTTAAGATTCTGCTTTTGATTCTTTTGAAATTCCACCCAGAAATGGGATTGCTGGGTTACTGAGTAATATTGTTTTCAACTTTTTTTTTTTTTCAATTGGAATGCTGTTTCCATAGCAGCTGCTAATTTTGCATTCTCACCAATAATGCACAATCTTCCAGTTTCTCCGTGTTCTCACCAATGGTTGCTACTGTTTGTATTCAGGGCATTACCAAGCAAGATGAATGGGAGCCTTCTAAATACGGTTTTATGGCAAGACATACCCTCAATTACCAGAAGATGGACACCTTCAGAAGATGCTTGCTCCCCCTACCCCATCTTCACAGCTTGGAGAGAAGAGGATGAGTTCCCACTGCACAGGGTAGACTTTAAAGATGGCAGGGACAAGCTCTCGGTGACAAGTTCAATGAAAGTGAAGGAGAGAGGAAAGAAAGGGGAAGGAGGGAAGGGAAGAAGGGAGACATGAAGGGAGGGGACGGAAATAAAAGGTTTTCACACAGTGATCATAATCACTTGAATAGGAAGCACAGCTTCCTGAATGGACAATGGTGTTTGCTCCTCCTACATCTGATCGAAATTAATATCCACTGCACACAAACATCTCAATATATAACCAATATAACTGTCCTGTGAGAGGTCCGCAACAATCTTCTTGGGAGTATCTTACTTCCTCCTTGAATATTTCTTTTTCTGATCCCTAGTACATAAAATCTACATTAAAAAATCTCTGCTTCAAGAAAAAGACAGATCAACAAAAGAACCCAGTTAAAAATGAACGAAAGATTGAAGCAACGTCTCTCCAAAGAAACATATAGAAGACACACAAATGCTCAGCTGGCATATGGCAAGTGCTCAACATCACTAATTATAATATGAATTTTCTGGCCGGGGCTAGCCCCAAGACCTGGATGTTCCAAAGTCCCAAAGAAACACACAGAAGATTACATTAATTTCATGCAGATCGGCCTATGGCTCAGGCATATAACTTGCTAACTCTCACTGTTAGACTAACCCATGATTAGCCCAGTGGTTTAGTACCTTTTCTCAGAGCAGCGTCCTGACCTTCTTTCCTCTGCGGCTGCTGGAGTCTCTGCTCTGCTCTTTATTTTCCCAGAGTTTCTTAGTTTGGTAGCCCCCTGCCCATACTTCCTGTCTGCCTTCTGGTCAATCAATGTTTTATTTATTTATCAAATATTCACAATGTACCAGAACATAATCCCACAACAACCAATCATTAGGAAAATGCAAATAAAAATCATAATGTGATGCATTCATCTAAATTGTTCTATTATCAATAAGTCTTGGGAATCAGATGTTGGGGCAAAAACCTGATAGATCAAGAACGTGGTAGAGAAATACCTCATTGGCCCCCTCTCTCTATGATTCCCAGATCAAAAGGTCCTGTGAATCTTTCTAAGTCCCTCCCTATTCTTTCCTATTCTCTCTATTGTATCCTGGCTCCTCCGAAATCTCTATGGCTAATTCCTGTCAGCTAGGCATTGACTCTGCCTCCTGATTCAAGGTTAACTTTATTAGCAGTCTTGGAGTGTCAGAGTGTGATCAAATATCTCACAACAGTAATGAGCTGGGTTACACTTCCAGCACCCAAAAAGCTGAAACACAAAGGACACCAAGTTTTATAGCCCCTGGGACTACATGGTAAGATCATATCACTTCACATCTATTATGGTGACTATAAAAATAAATATGAAATAGATCTGTAGGTGGATATATATATATATACATAACACATTTTGGGAAGAATGCTGAGAAACTATAACCTTTTGACTTGTTGGTAGAAGTGAAAAATGGTGAAGCTGCTTTGGGAAGCAGTACAGAAGTGTAGGGAGATTATGCTGTTCCATTGTAAATAATTATCCCCGCCTATGAGTTTAATAAAAAGCGCTGATTGGCCAAAGGCAGACAAGAAGTGTGGGCAGGGCTACCAGACTAAGAAGACTCTAGAAACAGGCAGAATGCAGCAGGAAGCCAAGAGAAGCCAGGCTGAGGAAGCTGGAAGACAGATGGGTAAGATCTGACTGTGGTGTTTATTCTCTCTAATATCTCTGACTTTCTCAGAGATCAATCCCTGCATCTCATTTATTTGTACAACAAAGAAGTGCCTCAAAAGCAAACATTGAACTCCTGTATGATATGACAGCACTACTTCTGGGTATTATTTTCAAAATAGTTGAGAGGACAATCTGAAATAGATACTTTTACTCCCATGATCACTGTAACACTGTTCATAATCAAGACTATGAAACAACCTAACAATCCACCAGGGAGGAATGTTAATCTTCACTGTCTCTGGATCTGAAGTCACCTGGGAGACACACTAATGCATGTGTCTATGAGTGTGAGTCCAGAGGATCTGGCTGAGAAAAACAAGGAAGCCAGTAAAGCACCAGCTTTCATCTCTCTGCTTCTTTCCTAGCTGCCCAGTCAATATGACCAGCTACCTAGCTTATATTCCCATCACCATACCTGCCTTGCCGCAAAGGACTGTATTATCCCTTCAAACTGTGAGCTGAATGGCATAAACCCTTCCTTGATATTTTATATCTGATATTTGTCATAAAATGAGGAATAGTTACTATACAAATGTAAAAGAAATTGTAGCACACATATACATGTATGCAGCAAACCATTATTCAGTCTTAAATAAGGGGGTCTCACCATATACAAAAGTATGGCTGAATCATGAAGTTTTGCTAAGTGAAATAGATCAGTCACAGAAAAAAGAAATATTACATGCATATACTTAACTAAAGTATATTTGACTAAAATAAACAAAGTCATAGAAATAGAGAGGTTGATGACTAACCATGCTTGGCGGAAGAGGGAATGTGGAGATGTTATTCAATGAGTAATAATATTCTGCTGATAGGTTGGGCTATGCTTTGCCATACTGTCATGCACTTCAGACTTTGTTAGAAGGCCATACCTCTAGTCTAAAGTTTTTATTGCCATTTTATCAAAGGAGAAGAGAGAAAAATGTGACATTCACCTCATTGTGCAGATGCACTGACTATGCATCAGGATGAACCTGGCTGACTGTGCAGCTTGAATGCTAATGCAGAACTCCAAAGAGTCCAGGCATAGGCTAGAAACCCTGTGTTCCCCAGTGAGTGGCCGTTCTTAGAAAGGAGACATGATCAAAAACTTGCCATAGGCAGAGATCCTCAAAACCGTTTCACAAGCTTTACTGACACAGAATAGTGAATTGTGAGGGCTATGTATTGTTTTAAAGTCTGGAACATGCAGGTCATTTAGATGCTTACAAATGGGATGACTCATGAGATTTAGCTTTATAGTATATTTTTAGATCAAATGCGGGTTTTCTGAAGCTTGAAGTTTTTAAGTTTGCAGCGAGGTTTCCTATGAGAAAGTCAAAATAGGACACTGTCAGAAAAGTTTGTCTATAAAACAGCTAAATTGATCCTTTGTAGAGTTAAAGACACTTCAATATTTTTTATCAATGTTTTTGAGAAGAGAGTTAGAAGACAACACTAGCTATTAATGTATACTGAATATTTACTGAACACATTGGATCTCTTGCCCCAAGTTTATTAATTATGTATCATTTTCCCCTCCATCTTATACATTTGATCTACTGAGAATTGGTGATATTAAACAACTCAATGAGGATCATAGGACTAGTAACAGACAGATAACTAGTAACCCAAACTGTCTGACCCAATGTCTAGTCTTAGAGCTAATACATTGTACCAGCTCTACAATGTTTTTGATTAAAAACCAAAAACAACCAAACAAACAAATAAAAGACTATCTTGGTCCAGCAAGATGACTCAGTGAATTAAGGTGCTTGCTGACAAACTGAAAACCTGAATTCGAGCCCTCAGGATAGCATGATGGAAAGAGAGAACTGATTCACAAGATATCCTCAGCCCTGAATGTCTTATCAGACATGTTTACAATACACACACGCACACACACGCACATGCGCACACACACACACACGCACACACACGCACACACACGCACACACGCACACACGCGCGCGCACACGCACACACGCACACACGCGCGCGCACGCGCACACACGCGCGCACACACATGCACACACGCACACGCACACGCACACACACGCACACGCACACACACGCACATGCACACACACACACGCGCACACGCACACACACGCGCGCACACGCACACACGCACGCACATACACAGACACACACACGCGCGCACACACACACTTTAAATTTTCTTTTAGTTTAAAAATTAAAAAAGAAAAACATCATTACCAAGCTACCATAAGTCAGAGAGTGTGTGCACATGTCGTGTAACAACTTTCTTCCACTTTTTTCTTTTGCAGGAATTCCAAATCTTGTCCTTTGTTAGCTGCTCAGCCTACAGTCCATTTTATTTTCCTTGTAGCTGGGAAGACAAGACTGCCTTGCCCCTCACACATCAGGGAGCATGCAGCAGGAGAGACACCCTAATGCAGTCAGTGAGCGCTGGAGAGCCAGAACCTCCAAGAAAGAAGTGCCAGAAACACTGTGCATGGCAGAGCAGAGTCTTGAGACCTGCTGAAAGACACACCAGCCACTAAGAATATGAAGGTGTATAGCTTTTCTACCCTCAAATAACGTCTATGTAGGGCTGGTCTGTTAAACATGAATAAACCAGACACAAGTCATGACATCTTCTGTTTTCAGTGTTGGCCATCCTCTGTGAGTGGGCTAATGTCCATATGTCCATTATTCCTTCAGAATGAGCTTTGGCCATTTTCAACAATTTAGTATTCTTTAGGTTGGAAATTTACGTTTTCTAAATGTCGGTACAACATTGCTTGGGTTTGTGTGGCTAGTTCTCTCAGTTTTGCATTTAGAAATGAGTGTGTGTATGAGTGCAGTAAGTCAGTCCATCATAACTTACAATGTCTGGTAAAGACTGAAGGTCATGGGAGGGTGACCATCTCCCCCAGAGCCTGCTGTTTCTCTTGTTGACTGTGAATACTTAATAATGTGCTAAGATAGAAGGAGAAATAAGGTGCATAAAACAGCTGTTCCTACTAGAGAAATGCCCTGTGATGCTCATCTGAATATAAACACACAGGACAATTTCTCCTGTCATCTGCGTCAGCCATTTTTGCTGAAGAGGAGATAGTGACCTCAGGCCCCTCCTTGCTTTCAACATCTGGTTATGGCTTAGATTGGGGAGATTTGCATTTGCTGAATGTCAACATAACATTGCATTGATTTGCAGCTAGTTGATCTCCATTTTGCATTTAGGAATGAGGTTTTGTGCATGTGTGTGTGTGTGTGTGTTTCCATTGTCTACCATAACATAAAAACTATCTTCAAACTCACTGACTTAAAGTGGCAGCAATTATTCAATTGTTCATCATTCTGCCATTTGGTCAGGGCTCAGTAGTGGTGCATTGCCTCTGCTACATACAATGTTAGTGAGCTTAGGTAAACTGGGATAGAAGACCTATTTCCAGGATGGCTCCTTTGAGAGGCTGAGCTGGCCAAACTCCTAGTTAGTATGCCAGTGGACTATGCAAGGGCACAAACCTCAGGAATTCCAACTCACTGAGGCCACCACAGGAACAATTTATCACAGACTGTGCCAATTCTTGGTACCTTTGGGAATGGTTATCATTTTTCCACTTCTACATTTGTATTAGCTAGAAATGGAATGCCAATGTTTCTCCCTGGCTTTAAAAACAAAACAAAACACAGGAAGACAAAAACATCTAGGAGAGAAAAAAGTACTATGAATAAATAAAATCAGGAAAGTAGAAGTTCTTGTTTAAACAACTGTCATGGAATCCCAGGGGAGCAAGAGGTCCATGTGTAACTCAAGGTATCTATATCACAGATAACAATGATATACTTATAGACGTGCCCAACAGAGTGCATGTCTGCAGATGAACTAGGTCCATTAAAGAGCTGATGCTTTTTCAGATTGAGTCAGAAATGCCCAGAATACAGCTTGACTTTTGTAAGCAGAGGTTCAACTGGAATTTCAAGACTTCCCTTTTAATTTGAATGACATTTTATGTGTTTCCCAGTGACAAGATTGATGTGATTGCTATTCCAAAGAACTGAGTTAGAATTCTAAGTGATAACTAGTTCAATAGGAGTTGGTGCTGCCCCAAGGACCCGTGTTTGTTGCCATGTTCCCAAGCCATGTGAAGGCCTGCACCTTAACTGACAAACAAACAAACAAAAACCCTTAAGACGCGGAGAGTTAAATCACCTCAAAGTCACAGGTCACAGCTTGTCAGTGTGGGGAACAGAATTTATAGCCCCATCTGCCCCCCCCCCTCTTTTTAAAAATCAACTTTTTGGATAAGAAATTAAGGCATTTATTTTCTCACCAGTTTTATGAAAGTAGGATATATAGTTACAGAGAGGAGGAAAATGGGCCAAAGATGTGGCAAAAACAACACAGGTGAGGACTTTGAAAATTTTTCAAGGCCTTAAACTAAATTAGAAAATAATTTTAAGTAAAATGATAGCTCTGGAAATAATTAACAAAATCAAATGCCAAATCTTGAGATACTGAATATAAGCATGTTTCCTCTGGCTAGATGTCTGCAAAAGAATAATGTTTAAAGCAACAGCCTTCTTGTTTATTTCAAGTGATTCCTTTATAGCCTGAGAGTTAGAAACAAAGACAAACTCTTCTAACAATTCATGCTATATAGTCTTTAATGATTTGCTTGCTTCCAGCAGGCCCCCCCCCCAAATTGTGTATTGATTGAGGAATTTAAGCTAGGAAAGTTGATAAGGTATGTCTTATTGGTCCATTTGGCATCCCTTTCAAGGACCTGATGTTAGTTGAGAAGTGCGCATTTGTGCATGGGCCTCTCAGGGCCACGTACAGAGACTTTCCACGGCAGCGATGGGAGCAATATCTGTTAGACGCTGTTCAAGGCTCTGGCACCTTGCTGCTTGTTTGTTTCAACATTGGCTATTCTCGCCAGCAGGAAAATGACTCAATGCTTAGTGGTGCTGCATTAACACAGAGCCCACCCCACCTCTGGGACGCAGAAGTGGGAGGTGAGCCTATAGGTTGGGTGTCCTCTAGTTCTTGGAGCTCTGTGAGGCTGAAGTGTTCAGTTTTGACTCTGTAATTTTGGCAAGGAGTGGACAGTTTGGAAAATGGCCAGAAAAGAGTTATGAAATGTATCAAAAGGCCATGGAATGGGCCTCCGGGGAAATCTAGAAGAACTAAAGCTGTTTATTTCACAAAAGAGAAATATGGGGTGAGTTTTAGATTCTGCCTTCATGTCTGGGTGGATCACCCTCTATGAAGGGAATTGAGTCTCGACTCGAGGGTACTCATAAGATCCTTCCATTCCAGAACAGTCTGCCAAAGACAGGTGTTCATTTTAAATATAGGTAGAAGTGTCTTTATGTAGTATCGCCCAAATGTAAATTACACTCAACCATTATGACCCTGTTTGGGGGTCATTCAGCGTCAGGTGAGAGTCAGGCTCTTAGTTCAAAGGATAAAGTCCCCCCATCTCGGAGGAGCCTCCTTGTTTTGTTTTCAGGGGCTTCCTC
Source organism: Phyllotis vaccarum (assembly GCA_033318265.1). NCBI lineage: Eukaryota > Metazoa > Chordata > Mammalia > Rodentia > Cricetidae > Phyllotis > Phyllotis vaccarum. The sequence continues at coordinate 77,307,358 of JARWLC010000006.1, forward strand.
TAGTACAATGTGAGGATGTGGGCATCTGTGAAGTCCTGCCCCTCAGGACCCCTCCCAGGAGCCTGTAGGAAACTGAAGTTTAGGATTCAAACAGAGGAAGGGTGACATTCACTTGGCCACTTCATCTGTTGTCAATGCTGAATGTTTAGTTCGGGGGGGGGGGGCTTTATTGCCTCAATTGCTGCAGGATCGCGGCAATGCTGAGTTTCAAATGTGTGGGTCTCAAATGAGACAGCGTGAGAAACGCCTCCAAAAGCAGCAGGACCTCCGTAAACCTTGGTTCCTCACCCTTTAGGGGGACTCACTAGGGCAGTCGGAAGGGAGAAACATGGAAAGGATGCTTTGTTGACTCACAAAAGAGACTTGAAGATCTGATAGCAAAACTTGGCTTTGTGAAACTACCGACAACGTAAAAAGTACTCCCAGTAGCTCCAGGGACTCAGCTGTTTAGGTTGGGCTAGCTCTTCCTCACTTCCAGGATGGCTAGGCACTTTACAACAGGCACACATCGCTGTCCCTGTCTTCCTGAAAGTTCACGTTCATGCTATTTCCATCACTTGCTGCTGACCTGTGAGGCTGGAACGGAAAACCCAGGTTCCTTCCGGTTCCAGCACCTCAGAGAGCAAAAGGAAATAGGGAAGTAACGGGACTCGGACATATAAGAAGAGTTGTGGCATATTTCGATCCCATTCTGACTCTCCTGAGACTGCCAATAAAGTTTGCTTTGAATCAGAGGGCAAGCTAGCTACTAGCTAACCAAAATTAACCATAGAGACTTTGGAGGACCCAGAACAGATAGACACAGGAAGTAGTTGGGGGGGAGGGTCAGAAAGAATCATTGATGGATTCACCACCACCTCTCTGATCATTCAGATTCTCCCCCACCCCCTTACTGCTGAGTTTTTATTGATAAAGAATAATTAGATAAACGCTCCAAAGAGTGACTCAATAGTAAAGCCCTACTTAATATCTACAGTTACCACACCAGAGCATCCAGAGAACCACATCCCTGGACTCTGGAACACAGAATATGTTACCATCTGTAAGCATCATTACAAAGACCTACCCAACTGCAGGCTCTGCAAGAAGTCTCTAGAAAGGGAGACTCCTGCTTCCCTCCCTCCATCTGATCTTTTTATAGCTTAAGTAGATTATTGAGGGTACAGGACTAGCTCCCTTTGTCTCTGACACACAGCAAGACTGGAGTGTCACTAGATTTATGCTCTCCCCAGCTTGTGCTAGCATGCCTCCACACACACATCGTTCCACCGACTTAAGGCACACAGGTAAGAACAGGGTAACTGTGACTCACCATTCAGCAGTTCCAACCTGGGGCCACTTGCCTTTCTTTCTCCAGTCACTTGCTTAATATCTTGTGTTAACAGGAATATTTATAGACAACAAATTGAGCCCCAAAGCAGAGGCTGAGCCCATCCCATTTTTAAAAGGGCCTATTCATCACAGCACCCATAGGCAGGTCCTGCTCACAAAATACTTGCCTGAGAACATGCTTTAAACTTTGTCTAAGATTTTTTTTTTCCATTGATTGAGAGAGAGGTCACTAAATACTGAGATGGTGGTGTTACTGACTGTGTTCTGGTTATTGTAGCCAATCACACACAGAATGAAATACAGGACTCTCCATCATCCAGTGCCATTCTCCATCACTAACTCTTCTCCTGTCTCTCATTTGCCACTTGCCTCTTGCCACAGAACTCCCAAACGAGTGGGTAAGCATCTCAGGCTTTGTACCTGATTTCTGGATTTCTATGACTTCCCTTGCATAGCTCTGTCAGTTTGCTCTGATGTCCCACAGGCAAGGAGGTCTTTCCTGACTCATGCATCCAAATGGCACCTCAGTCACTCCATCCCTCAAGCTTGCCTTAATCTTCACACCATGGAACCTCTGCCCACATGTCTGTAGGTGACTGATGCGTAAGTAGCATCATCCATTAAGCAGAGGAATTAGTCTCTTCCTTTTTCTTAGCATTTGATATTATGATATACATGTTTATTTTATTCAGTCTAATATAGATAGAAACACAGGAACATGTATATGCATGCAAAGTGCACACACATGTCCACAGCCACAACTTCCACACCAAAAACACAGACTCATTGCAAGGTCATAACAGAGTGTAGCTGGATGAAGGACTATTATGAAGCTAGGCTAGTGTTTTAAAAGTATGATGAATACAGTTAAAAGTTATATTGTCCCATTGTATGCTGGCCTCACCGTATGATAGAAATAAAATTCAAATTTTAATCAGTAGCTTATTAGGAAAAGATCAGGCTCTGAAAACAATCTCTTTAATTTGAAGTAGAAGAAGAAATTATAATGTAAAAGAGAGAAATTAGAAGGTGAAATACATAGTTAACAATTATAATGACAATTATAGTGACATATTTAACCACCTGAAGAGGGTAGCTATTTACCCACAGTTTCTAACCAATATTTGGATCTTAAACTTACACAGAAGTACACTCCAAAAAGGAAAAATTCTGAGAATGTTCTATAAACCAAAACAAGTACCATGGAAACCAGCACAGCTTTCCAGATCTTCTACTCTGGATCCTGGAAACCAAGTGGTCAGTTAACACTGCCGCACAGGGCCATGTTTTGTGCCTCTGTGGCTAATTTTCCCTCAGCTAATGTTCTCTTTGCACACACCTCAAGTTGGCTTTCCTCCTGGGCTTTTATGTCAACAAATGATCATCTCGTTTGACCCCAAACACCCTTTCCTCCTTTTCCAAGGAAAATCTCCATCTTTGAACTCAAGCCAACATTTCCCAAACTTATCCAAGGTACTCAAAGTTACCAAACTTAAAATACATATAAGAAAAATACATTCAAATGGCCTCTTCCCATCTCCCATGATAAGCATGCTCTAACAGCCCTAGGAAGTCACACAGTACAGGAACTGAATCTGATTTAGCTCAGTGCTTTTGGGTCCTCTCCTAAACTGAACCTTTTCCTCTAAAAATTCTCCTAAAATATTAAAGATGATTCTTTCTATCCATATGCATAGAAACTATAATCTAGTATTTCAGCACAGACTTTAGTGTCTAACAAGATTACATGTCCCTGCATATTGTTTTCCAATGCCATTATTCAGCCCGGTTATTTTTGCAAAGCTATAATTGTAGTTGGTTGACACAGAGGAAATTACAGTAGCTGGGTTTGCAGACAAAGAACGAAAATGTTTATCTCCATCTACTTTCTAGGAACTGCTTCTGCCCAGTTCCTCAGTACCCAAGTAGATCTCACAGGAAATGTGTAGAACCTCTGCCCACATGTCTGTGGGTGTTTGGTAATTAGCATCCTCCTTTAAGTGGTGGCAAATTGTTTCTTCCCCCAAATTTTAGATTTGTTTCTAAAATTGGCTTTTAGAGAAGGTGGCGATAGAGACCAGAAGAAATGGTGTGGCTCTGAGGATGCCATCCCTAATCCTTCTTTTATAGCCCAGCTTCATCTCTCACTTGGAGGCCATATGATTTTCCTGTCACCCACCACAAAGTCTCCCTCTTCTCCCTTTTCTGTAATATTTTGGCCAGGATCAGTTTCTGTTCCTTTCAAATGCATTAACACAGAGAACAAGGGGCATGTGCTGAGTCAAAGACAGCAGGGAGTGAATGCTAGGATCGGTGACCAAGTCACAGGCCGTTTCCGAGATTTTTCTTTCTCTGTGCTTGTTACTGAAAGGAGGCACAGTTTCCAAGGAAAGAAAAAAGCCCAGTTCTAGAGAGATGAAATTAATTTAGCTTTTTATCAGTTCATCAGATGCCGACTGATTTTTAAATGCTTTCAAATTGTACCCTTCTCAAATACCCACAACACATGCATATACAATATACACACAAATACATGCACACACATGTTGATTTTTTGTTTGTTTAGTTGTTTTACTGAGGAAAGTATTTTAGATGGTTTATTCTATTTGACTGTAAACAGTATTAGGTCCTCTTGAAGTTCATAAGCATCAAAGCCTGACATTAGGATTGCATCTCAAACACATAGATCTAGTCTGCTCTATGATTTAAATTTAGTCTGGGAGTAAGAGACCATTAGAACTTGACAAAACATTTTTAATTCAAGAACTATAAAAAAATTATTTGACTTTAAGACAGATGATATAACATGTCTATATATGCTATAGGCATATCCTCTTTGGGCTAGGCACTATATGCATCAAATAGAGAAGTGTAAAGCATAGAAGAGAATATTGTAGGCTACGTGTGTGCAATACCCCATTTTATACAGGGGACTTAAGTATCCCATTATTTTGGTATTCATGGGAATTTTAGAACTATTTCTCCCATGGATATGGAGTAATAATTGCTCAAACAAAATGCTGTGAAAATGTCTGTGTCATTCAATTTTCCACCTCAACTTGTAAGAATAAGAAAGGTACATTATGTTTTAAAAGTTACATCTGCCTGGAAGTAGTGGCGCAATGCCTTTAATTCCAGCACTCAAGGAGCAGAGGCAGTGAGATCTCTGAGTATTGAGGCCAGAACAAATTCCAGGGCAGCCAAGGCTGTTACACAGTGAAAACCTGTCTTGAAAAACCAAAAAATAAGAAAAAAGTTACATTCTTAAGATTTTTAAATATCTAGTTGTAAATCATCATTACCAACTTGATAAATTGGCACACAAAAATTAAAGTCATAGTATGAAGAACACATAGAAAATTACAGGTTATTAGTGACTTTATGTGATGAGCATGTCTGATATTCTATATATGGAATGATTACAACTATGCAGAAAGAAACATGAAAAACAGTCGAAAGAAACCCAATTGGTCATAGTTACTCATTAAATGGAAGTATCATTTCTCTTCTGTGTTTCTTAGAAAGAAACTTGCCGTTACAGTCTATGCTGGTCTTGAACTCACAATCCTTTTGCCTCAGTCTCCCAAAGGGCTGAGTTTTCAGGCATGAGCCACCACAAAAGTAGTATCTATAAGGATGTAAGGACTTAGGGGGTCCTTGCAATAGTGTAGTATCCAGAAGAGCCAGTGAGATGGCCCAGCAAGTAAAGATGATTGTTGATGTGTAAAGATGCTTTGCTGACTTGAGTTTGGTCAGAGCACCCACATGATAGAAGGAGAGAACTGATTTCCTCAAATGTTCCTCCGATTTCCACATGTGCACTGAAATATGTGCACTGGTGTGTACACACACACAGAGATAGATATACACACATATATTAAAAGAAGATCATCTTGTAAAAAATTTTAAGTGACTCACTGATTTCTACATAGTAATAAGTTATATGGAAATTGTTACAGTTGAGAATACAATATCAGAGCAGGGAGTTTTAGTTTGTGAACTAAGAAACTATTGTTAAATTTTCTCCAGTATGGTTCCTAGGTATGATGACATGCTATTCACAGCGTGTGTGGTAATTAGTACATTCTTTTGGAAAATATGCTATCAAATGTCCTTCTGAAGCCAGGCATAATGGCATACATCTTTTATATCAGCACTTAAGAGACAAAGGCAGACAGATCTCTCTAGTTCAAGACCATCCTATCCTATATAGTAAATTCCAAGAATTCCTGACTACACAGCGAGATTCTGTCTCAAAAAGAAACTTCTGAGATAAAACATATATAATGACTTAATGTTATAAACATAGCTACTCCTTAGTATCCATACTTGTTGGTTCTAGAGCATCCTAGAAGCTGCATATAATCAGATCCCATATATAAAATGCCCTGTATCTGCAGATGATCTATTTACATTTCCCCATACATTATAAACACTCTTTAGACTGCCTGAAATATTAATGTGTGATACATGTAAGTACTACATAAATTGTTATGCTATACTGTTTAGGGAATAATGATGAGAAAAAGTTGGTACATGTTTAATGTAGGCAATTTTTTTCACAGATTTTGATCTGTGGTTGAATCTGCCATTGTGAAACACATAGATGTCACTGGCACACTGTCTAACCCTCAGCATGCCATGTTGTTCTTATTGGATTTTGTTCATGTGCATGAGAAAGATGAAGAACAATCTCCGCATATAACAAGCTGCATCTGAAGGCCACTTTGAAAGGAAGAGTGTGAGTTATTTTCTGCTGTTATTGATACTACTATTACTCTCACATAATAATTTAAATTCAGCATTCCAAAGACAAATTTTAATTCTAAAAAAAAAAAAAAAACAAAAGAAATCACCTCCAAAATGTCATGATTTCTTTTCCAATGTGATGGCTTTTGTTTCTTTCTGACTGGGAAGTCTTAATATCTGACATCATTGACCATGTCCTTGAAACTTCCTGTTGTCTGGCCACCATCGTACTACAGGCTCTACAGACGCACTTTTGATATGTATGGGTTAGTCCCATGCTTGTTTTTAGCATTTCAAGCAGGAACTTGCTTACTCCTCATGAGCAGATACTTACATACATGCATGGAGAAACCTCTTACTACAAATGGCAGCCCAACGTGGGTAAAATATACCCACATAAAGCCATAGAAAACTTAAAAAACAGACTAGAGCACAGGCACTGAAGCCCAAAGCAGTTTCCGAGTTGTGTCTCTGAAGTGGCCCGCGGTAAAGAGACTGAGTGGTATATGGGATTAAATTATAAAATGCTGTGTTTGCTACATGCAATTTAAGATTAACAAGGCCAGTTCCTAAGTCTAGATGTAAGCAAAGAGCTCTGTATAGTGGATTTAAGGTTTTTATTAATAAGGACAAAAAGGGAACAGGATCAAAGATAGCTTCTTAGTGTCGATGTTTTCTTGGATCAGCTCTGTTTGCTGGAGGCAAACTGAGGCTTGACTTTTTGAAGAGAAGCTTCCTGATTCAGCCTTAGAGGCAAACTATTTGTGAGTCTTTTAAGAGGCCCTGCTACCAAATACTTATATGGAGTTAATAAGCAGCAGATGGCAAAGCTTTACTTGATGACCCTAAAATTCCCCAGAATACCTGGGTTAAAAAGATAAATTCTATGAAATTAGACTAGGAGCTGGGTGGAGCCATCCATCCACCCTACCAACCTTGAATCCTGGCAGATTAAAGGTGTGTTCAGAAACAGAAAGAAATAGAAGAATCTGGGTGGAGTCAATCACCCTAGCCAAGTAGAGGTGTGGTCAGAAACAGAAAAAGTTAATAAATAAATATACAGTAAAGGCAGTTTTTGCAAAAATTCTAAGTGGTTTAGAGTGTATTGAAAATATATGTACATAGGCTTAGAGAAAGAAAATAAAAAGTAGAGAAAGCCTTTAAAAAAGAAATAGAGTAAAATAAATAAATAAACAAAAAATAAGCCACATAAAGATGGAAAATACAAAGAATGTATGGATACTGTATGTTATTGTCTTATCTTTAAGCTTCTTGATTTAAAATGACTTAGTAAAAGCTGCTAAAAGACAGTTGATTATAAATGCTGTTGGATTAATTCAACCTATATATTTTGTAAATGGGTTGACTTTAAAATTGAAATCCGAAGATATGCTACTTTGGAGAAGAGGTTTTCTTTTTATTTTCACAGAAAATGAGAAGCTGTGGATTTATTTCTGGATGAAGAACATAAAATTTGATAGAGGAAGACCCCCTGAAAAATCTCCAATGGAAATGGATGGGCCAGAGGATTCAGCATTTCAGAACACTTCTGTTGAAGTTTCCGGAGCTCTGTAATCAGAACAATTTTAAGGAGACTGGCTGAGATGACCCAGCCTTACAGACTACTCCACTAAAGACTTGTGCATAATCCTACATTTTTCTTTAGATTCTTAGGAGATGGGGGGGGGGGGTTAAGAATATTAGATTTGGAGTTCTTTTTGTTTTAAAAAGAGAAAAAGGGATATGTAGGGGATTGTGTTGTTTCATGGTAAATAATTGTCCCATAAAAAGCGCTGATTGGCTAAAGGCAGGCAGGAAGTGTGGGTGGGGCTACCAGACTAAGAAAGCTCTTGAGAACAGGAAGCACAGAGCAGAATGCCAGAGAAAAGCTGGAAGAAGCAGAGGACAACTATGCTGCTCTAAGAAAAGGTACCCAGCCGCATGGCTGAACAAGAGACATGGGTTAGATGAAGGGTAGAGAGCTAGCAAGCTATATGCCTGAGCCTTAGGCTGATCAGCCTAAAACGATTGTAAGCATCTGTGTGTCTCTGCGGGTCTGCAGGTCTGTGAGCCTAAACCTTGAGGCTAGGCCTGAAAGTCTGGGCCAGAAACTTCATACTACATGTATATATTGAGACAGGGTTTCTTTGTGTAACAGCTCTGCCTGTCCTAGAACTCAACTCTGTAGACCAGGCTGGCCTTCAGGTCTGACTTATCTTCATTTTTAAAGTGGGGGAATTGATATTAAACACAGATGATACTTCCCAAGACAACCTAGCTAGTTAACTGACAGAGGCTGAACTGGAAATTGGCTGGTCCTAGGGAAGTGCACGCTCTTCGTTGGCGCATCTATCATTCCTGAGCTATGGTGTTATACAGAGTGGTCCTGCTCACTTTGTAAACACTCTTTGCTCCTTTCTCATGACCCCTCACTTGTCCCAAATGAAAATTTAAAGGCCTAATTTCTATACACCCAGAGGCTTGTCATGGACTTAGAGATAATTTTCTCCACAATGAGAACTCAACCTAGTCTAAGAGAGTATAGACATACTTGTCCTGTGTTCAATCAGTGCTGGTGTTTTATTATGTGAGGAGAACACTTTACACTTCCAGGGCACATATTATTTTCTTCCCATTCCAGAAAATAGGAAGTTGTTGAGCTATTGAAATTGGGGAAAACCCCTTTTAAAAACTCTTGCTTGTCCTCAAAAAGTGTGAGTCAAAAGAAGGATGGTCCATATTTGGGTCAGTAGGCACCACAAATAATGAAAGCAGGGTAGTCAGCTAAGTGGTATTTTTTTTTTCTTACTTGATTGATTTAAGAACATACTAACATGAATAATCTTTAAACATACTTTTATTAAAAAGTTATGATCTACTTTTTAAAGTAAAAATTATTAGTCAGTCATGATGGCACACACCTTTGATCCCAAGACTTGAAAGACAGATGTAGTGAGTTGGAGGCCAGCCTGGTCTTGTACATATCGGGATCAAGACTAGCCAGAGCTACACAGTGAGACCCTGTCTCAAAATAAGTACATACAAAATAAAAAGTATTTTCTGATTATATCAAGTCTACTTGTTTGGGCATAAAACCAAGGCCCTGAAGTGCCCTCTGATAGACTATAATTGCAAGTTCATACTTCAGAGTTCACTAACTTCATTCCATACTCAGTTCTAACCATTGCTGTCCCTATGAAAAGCTATTTCAGGCTCCCATTAAGTATAATTTAATATTGCCTTAAAAGGTCTCCATCATCCACTGATGACTGACATTTTTCTGGTAGTGTTTTAGAATACTTTATGTGTCATTTATACCTTGATGTAAAAAGGTCATTCCTTGGGATGGGTAAGTTCTTGACTCTGATTTTCACAGTAAGAAAGCCTTGGCAAAGGAAAGGGTTTGAAGTAGAACAGACTGACTAAAAATAAAGTTTGTCCACCTCAGTGTTTCGTTTTAAAAACCATTGTTAGCTATAGGAAGTAGTGATGGAAATTGACATGTTAGAAGTAGGTACAAAGAAGCCTTCACATGAGCAGGGGAGCTGGAGAGGTTGAAGGCAGTGGGGAGAGGCAGGCTGTCTAAGTCTCCTCCCTTGGTTGCCAGCTGCAGGCAAGCACCCTGCACCTGGCCTGAGAAATGCATCTAACATTCCCCGGCACATGCCACCAAGACTCTGCGCATTCATATCAGGCACAGAAGAGCTACACAGCCTGGTTACATTACCACTCCAGTGGGCGTATCTTGCCTAACTGTTCATTGATGTAGTGTGTAGGGTTTACATCTGGGTAAGAACGATAGCTTTTTTTCTCTAGTAGCACACATAGCACCTTCCAGCTTTGTGAAAGCTAACCAGAGAGAATGGAGCTTCCAAGAGAGTACAAGTTTGATTCCTTTGTTCCATAACTCAAGTATTTGGTGTCTTCAGCAATAGGATATTGCCATTAAGTTCTAAAGGGTAATACAGAGCATCAGTGATAGTCTGAAATGTTTGAGGGTCTATGGGAACTTGCTGGTCATTCGCTCCAGGGAGGTAACTGATAACAAATATCTGTGGGGAAAACGGAACACTTATTCTCTGCTGTGACACCACTATGGAAATCAGTGTGGAGGTTACTCAAAAGGCTATAAATATATCTACCTTATGATCCAGCTATGCTACTCTTAGGTATATACCCAAAGGACTTCTACTGTAGAGAACCCTACAATTTTCCTTGTTTCTCTATTCACAATATCCAAAAAATGAAAGTAACCTAGACGGTTATCAGCTGATGAATGACTAATAAAAAAATGTGGTACATACACACAACAGAATGTAATTCAGCTATTAAGGAAAACCAAATCTTGGAAATTTTCAGTTGTGTGATGTTGTGTAATAGTTTCCTTTGAGACAGAAATCTTCCATTCTTCAGGGAAGCTCCTTAATAGCTTCAGGAAGTCCATGAAACAGATTGGATTCACTGGGCACCTCCCTGCAAAGTAAGCAATAAAAGCTACACAGGAGACTCAAAAAAGCCAAGCTTCAAGGAGGACTCTGAGACCAGACCAGCTGCCAGGAAGAAGCAGAAACTAGCCCAGCTGGGCTGCCTGGAAGAGCTTTAGACCAGAGTCACCTGGAAGGGATGTTCTTCTACCAGCTGAGCAGCCTGCAGGCTGTGCAGTGTGCTTCCAGGTTTCCCAGATTTTATGAGCTGTCACCCATGCTGGGGAGGGCTCTGTTGATGCAGCTGCCTTTGAGTCATTTCTGCTCCTGTAAGGAATTCCTCACCCATACTCCTGTTAGTAACTCCAATAAAACCCGTTGTCTTACCAAGGTGGACTCTGTTGGTGTCTGCACTTTGCTCTGTTGTCAGATCCCTATCTGAGGTAAATAGATGTGTATGCTGAGTCTCCCCAGGAAAAGTTTCGTCACAAAATATATAAATGGAGCTGGAAACAATCATGCTCACTGAGGTAAGCTGTAGCACAAACCCTAATTGGTCTTAATAAAAACCTGGAGCCAGATATTAGGGTAAATGCTCAAAGACCAGAGAGACAAAGGAGCCAGCTACTAGAGACATTTCTCAACTCTACTGAATCCCAAGGCTGAAAGATTGAGCCCCTGTCTCCTCCTACCTTATATTGCTTTCTCCACCCACCCATAACACTTCCTGTTTCAACCTCCCTAGTGCTGGGATTAAAGGCATGGGTGCCTCCCAAGTGCTGTGATCAAAAGCAAGAGATCCCAAGTGCTAGGATTCAAGGTGTGTGCCACCACTGCCTGGCCTCTGGCCAACTAGTGGCTGGCTCTGTCCTCTGATCTTCAGACAAGCTCTATTTGTTAGAGCATATATAGAATATTACCACAAGTAACCCAGGCACAGAAAGACAAAGTCATATGCTCTCTCTCATCTGTGGATGTCAGATTTGGAATACCCACTGAGGTCAGGAAATTAGTAAGGGACCATAGAGAGGAGAGTGCTTTTAATGAAGGGAGTTAGAATTCTGTGATATAAAGGGTTAAAGGGGATAGCGGATCAGGAAGGGTTAAATTGCAGTAGGAGATGGGACATTAGGGTAGAGGGACACAGAGGACAAGAACATTTAAGATCTTTTGAAAAACAGTGTAGAAACTTTTATAGACGCTTCCTACACACACACACACACACACACACAGGGTAGGGGTGGGGGTGTTGTAAAGGGACAAGGGCCCTCCTAGACTCCACAGGTCACAAACCCACTTTGAAAGCAAACAGGAAATACTGAAGTATAATTTCCTCCTCTACCCTGCCCTCCCATCTCCTGCCACAATTATAGATCTGCATTTCCTGAGTCTTCTCTTCAGTGGGCTTTCAGTGGGCCAGTCCTCCTGTCCTCCAGCAAGGGAGAACTCCCACCCCACTCTTACTGCCTGAAGCTGCACTGTCCACCATTAGCACATGTGGCTTCCCAGGCCCCGAAAGTAGCAGGTCCGAATGGAGATGCACTTCTAGGACATCTTGTTATGCTTGTTGCAAAGTATAGGGGAAAATGTTTGGGCATTCATTCTTTATTTCAGTTATATAGTCAAATGACAATATATCGATAGTAGATTAAGTAAAGCAGGATTTAAATTAATTTCATTTTAAACTTGAATAGTAAATAATGTGCTTCATTTAATTTCAACCAGCCCTTTTCATTCTTTGTTGTGTGCTAGAATTGCTGGAGAGCTTTTTAAAATGACTTAAATCAGGCTATCTGAGGTTGGGACTCAGCATCAGTATTTTTTACTATGTGCAGTCAACACAGGAAGACAGTTCCCTGAGCTCTGGAATTTTCTGGTTCTCTAACGTTAATGGCACCTCTTGCAGGTCAAACATTCAGAGCTGTAGTTTGTTTCTGTGTAGTCAATTTTGTTCAAATCTTTCTCCCTAAAGAAACAGTGAAATATCTTGAATTATGCAAGTTAGAATGTTGTTTGGTTTATTTTTAATGAGGTTCATATGAGTCCAACATGCTGCCAAGGCTTTAGAGGGAGGCAGAGTGTAAAAGCATGTTGAACTTGGGACTGATGAGTAAGGTCATCTTCCCTGGGGCCTCTTACACTTCTTTCTTCTTCAAGATACCTGCTTTGCTCTTAGTGGTGATGTGAAACATATCACACCACTTCTCAGATCTGAATGTGCCAAGAATCACTTGGGGATATGGCTAAAACTGGCCAGTCCTGAATCAGTAGGTCTGAGTATGGCTGAGGTTTTTTGTTTCAAACATGTATCTAGTGAATGCTGGTGCCGCTGCCCCAGGGGTCACTCTGTGAGGAACAAGGCACCAGGTTCATGGAACTGGCTTTGACTCATGTGGTGGGTGGACACCGTGCTAAGTGCCTAATCATCACAAGAATACCAACAGCATAAGCAATTCCTGGTTGTGGACAGCTGACTTCCAGAGCATACTGGCTTCCAAGCATAGTCATATGGACACATATTTATGCTTGAATTGAGGTTCTCAAGAGGGGAGTAACATTGCCTTTCTCATGGTTTGAGGCGTTGGTTTTTGACATGACCCGAACCATGAGCAATACACATTCCCTCGAGGCTTCCTCAGCTCCCCCCACACCTCCATCATAAACAAAACCTTCTGATTCTTTCAGCTGAAGCTACTTGCTTTTTCATTCTCCAATTTCTCCCTTTTTCCTCAAACCCACCTAAGCTAGTGTTAACATCTTCAGCCTTGTTAATAAGGCATGATCTCCTCTATACTAATCCTAAGGTTGTTTTCTAGTCCTTCTCTAAGCCCCGCCCCCCAGCACCCACCTTTCCTCTCTTGCCCCTTTCACTGTCTCTGCTGTACTTGCTTCCTTGAAACAGCCCACTTCTGGGTGTTTGCCCCATTCTCACCTATCAGGACCCTCCATGGCCACATCCCCAACCGTTTAGACAGGATTGGGCACTTTCTCCCTGTCTGTCACTCATATCCTTCGTGATGGCCCATGGCCATCCTGCTGTCTGCACTGGCGTGCCAGCCAGAGCATGCCTCCTGAATGTTCTCTTCCTGGGCATCAATCTCACACAATACAAAACAAGCTTTAATATTCTTTCCTAAAGCAAGTCTACTCACAACTGTGTCATTTGAAAGCAACTTTCTTTCTTTCTTTCTTCCTTCCTTCCTCCCTCCCTCCCTCCCTCCCTCCCTCCCTCCCTTCCTTCCTTCCTTTCTTTCTTTCTTTCTTCCTTTCTTTCTTTCACGTCTCTTGGGTATACAGAAGAAACAAACAAGTCATCTCTATTTTCTAAAAATGTATTCATTTATATGTCTGTTTTTCCTACATATATATGTGTACCATGTGTATGCCTGTGAGTTCAGAAGAGGGCATCCGATCCCATGGAACTGGAGTAACAGACAGTTGTGAGCTGCCATGTGGATGCTGAGAACCAAGCCCAGGTCCTCTATAAGAGCAACAAGTGCTCTTAACTATATTTCCATCCCTCTGCTTTAATTTTTCATACCCTACATTAAACCAGCATAAGTATATATGGCCCAACAGTTAAAATAAGAATAGAATTTGGATCCCCAGAACTAACATAAATGCCAGTGGGTATGGCAGCCTGCCTAGAATTCTAGCCTTGGAAAGTGGAGACACAGGATCCCCAGAGCAAGCTGGCTAGCAAGACTAGCTATATCAGTGAGCTCTGGGTTTGACTGAGAAACCTATACCAAGGAATATGATAGAAAATTCCGGATATCATCCTTAGCTCTTCACAAGTATTTTCTCATATATGTGCTCACACACTCAAACATACACACTTGTGCATGCACACATACATACACACAGACACAGACAGAAACACACACACACAGAGAGAAAGAGAGAGACAGAGAGAGGGAGGCAGAGAGGTAGAAATGGGGAATCGGGGGAGGGCATGCACAAGAGGAAAAAGCCTGGCAGAAAAATTCCATTCACTTTCCTCCAGGACACATGTTCTTCATAGCACCTCCTTCTCCGGGATCTTAGTTCCAGCCGTGAGAATGTCCCCTCCCCCAGGTTCCTGTAAGCACCACCTCATTTGTTTTATTCCATGTTCCTTGCCAACTAAAGTCCACCCTCAGAGCTTCAGTGCGGAGATGATCCACTAACCCATGGATCATTCTTTCTCTGCTTGGGACTCCCGATGGCTTCTTGTCTTTGTGTCCAAGACAGTCTCAAAATGACATACAAGCCTGATGAACTTTATTTTCTCTTTAATGCCTATCTTTCATCCCTGCACATTACTGAAGCCACCCTGGAGTTGAATACTTCATAAATACATGGCTTTGCACTGGCTAAAATATTCTTGTCACATATATCCCAACAGCAAACCTCTGGCTTCTCCAAGAACTTGTTCAATGGGCCTCCTTATCTTTCAGAAATAGAGGTATAGCTCAATAGTAGCACGGGTAGGACCCTGGATTTGAACCTCAGAAAAGCAAAAGTTAAATAAGTGCCTTTTTATCACTTTCTAACATTTTCTGATTAACTTATCAATTTATTCAGGGATGGTCTTTCTCTCCCCCAGAATATAGGCTCTAAGGTGAGAAGGATGTCCCAACACTTACAGCCATGCACAATAAACCCATGTTGAATAAAAAAATGAATGACATCATTCTTTAATGTTCCCCAGGTCAGTACTGTACACCCAGAGACATTTGGTAAATTTCCTCTGTGCAAGAATGTTAAGTCATTCTGTAACTTTTATCTTAGGTCATTATTTTTTTTAAAAAAAGAGGTAGGTTATGTATCTATGTGTGTGTGCAGCTTCATGTGTGCTCTTATGTGTACAGATGTGCATGCATATATGTGCCCATGTATATGGAAGTCATAGGTCAACCTAGGGGTTGTTCCTTGGGCATCTTCCACCTTGATATTTTGAGACAGTCTCTTGCTAGGATCTGAGATAGATGATTAGACTAGGCTGGTGGGCCAGCAAGCTCCAACAGGGTCCCCCTGGCATCATCTTCCCAGTGTTGGGATTATAATAAGCACAGGTCACTAGACCCAGCTTTTAACACAAGCACTGGAGCTAGAACTCGGGCTCCTCATGCTTTGGGTCAGTTGCTTCTCCTTCTTAGCTACCTCCCCAACCTTAACTTGCTTTAATATAGACATGTTACAAAGGCAGGCATAAGATTCTTTCTCTTGTCTCCTCACACTCATTGCCATACACAGTGGGGCATCAAGCCCTCAGCTCTGAGTTCATTTCCCTCTAGCCCAGTGGTTTTCAACCTGTGGCTCATGACCCCATGGAGGGGGCTTAATGACCTTTTCACAAGGGTCACCTAAGACCATAGGAAACACAGGGATATTTACAAGTCATAACAGTAACAAAATTACAGTTATGAAGTAGAATCAAAATAATTTTATGGTTGAGGGTTACCACAGCACGAGGGATTGTATGAAAGGGTCAAGGCATTAGGAAGGTTAAGAGCCTTGGCTCTAGCCATTACTGTGGCAGTATGCATACACTTGGACTTTCCTTGATTTCCATGTCTGCTTCTCTAAGGCCACAGATGCCAGCAACTGGTAGGACAGCGAGCCAGTGAGGTGACAGTGGATGAAGAGTTGGTAGATAAAAAATCTCCCACTCTTGTGTATGTTTGTCACACCGAATCATCAGTCATCCCTCATTGTAGCCTGTGCCTCCTTGTCATCTTCAAGCTTTCTAAAGCCATAATAATTTTTGGACTCCATTCCAGGGCTACCAAGATAGAATCTCTGCAAGTTGGGTCCTGGTGTGTGCGTTGAACTCTATGGATTGTACAAGTTTGAGCAATAACCTACAAGTTTCCATGATCTTAGTCAAGCTCAAAAGGGCCAATGAAAGTGGGATTTCATTCATTATCCCTCACCCTTTTGGCCAGAAGTTTTAAGGCAGTGGTGATGCTGTGGTGTATGAGGAGGACTTATGAGGGGAAAGGCAAGATGCAAAAGGGACCAACCTGGCTCCTGTGAGCTAGAGACCCATCTCACTGTCTGCCAAGCAGTGCTGGGAATATGTTCCTGTGTCTGAATGGAGGCTTTGAACTACAAAGTCATCCTCTTCACAGATGAAAACTGAGAGGCTGAATTATTTCCCCAAGGTCACACAGGTAGCAATTAGTCAAACTGGGATTTAGGTTGTCAGAGTGGCCGCAGAGTACCTGTCACCCCCTTATGTTGTGTCCTGACTAGTTACTTGTGTCTTAGAATTGCTACTCACAGCTGTTTTTTTCTTATTACCCTTCTCACTGCAAAATAAAACTCAATTTAGACAATCACATGGGTGCACAGCTTAGAGAGGTGTTATAAGGAGAACCCTTTAGTCACCTGTAGTGGATTTATGATGTTACATTGTAAATAATTGTCCCGCCTATGAGTTTAATAAAAAGCCCTGATTGGCAAAGGCAGACAGGAAGTGTGGGTGGGGCTACCAGACTAAGAAAACCATGGGAACAGGAAGAATAGAGCAGAAATGCCACAGAAGCCGGAAGATGCTATGCTGCTCTGAGAAAAGGTACTGAGCCACATGGCTGAATAAGATAAGAATCATGGGTTAAATTAAGAGCAAAAGCTAGCAAATTATATGCCTGAGCCCCAGGTGAGTCCGCATACAATTAATATAGGTGTCTGTGTGTTTCAGTGGGACTGTGGAACTGTGGGTCTGAAAGTCTGGGTCACCAGGCTAGGTCAGAAAGTCTGGGCCAGAAACCTAATACAACAAATGGCACCCAATGTGGGACCAACTTGGATGCCATGACTCTGGTGAAATTAATGATACGTCTGCCCCTGTGTCCAATAAGCCTTTAATAATAACATCATTTATTTGTACTTTTAATTTTGGCCTTTCTTCACTGATAGAAGCTTGCCAAAATATTTGCTTTATAATTTTTCCTAAGTTTTTTCTTTTTCTATAGATTTTCTATCATTCAGTATAGTATGTCTTTTTAAAATAGGTTTTAATTTTTAAAATTGTTCTGGGAAGGTGCTTCCTCCACAATGGCAGGGTAAGATTGATTGGATTTGATATGGGGGCTTTTGAAAGCCCTCTTGGGGCATTTCCTGAGGGCAGAAAGTTACCTTGTCTGTCCCTTGTTGATCTGTATTCATTCATCCAATGTCTTCCTTTTCCACACCTTCTGCATATTCCAGAAGGGAGGGTGTTCTCTTGGAATTATTCCTAACAAAAGCACTATTTCTGGGAATTCTTTGTTTACAATCTCTTTTTATGTGACCTTGCCTTCCACAATTGTAACATTTAACATTTTGACTTATACTTCTAGAAATAAGCTCTCGTACCCAGTTATCATCACTGTTATAAGACTCTAGATTAATTGTCTCGTGAATCTAGTCCTTCAAGGGTGCTGATCTTGCTTTTAATGGTCTAAGTATTTTTATACATTGTGTATTAGCATTCTCAAAAGCCAGTGATTCAATTATTATTCACCTGGCTTCTGAGTCCAGTACCACTGTGTTTACTGCTGCAGTTAATCTGTGCAAAAATCTGTAAAAGTTTCTTTTGGGCTGAGTTACTTTCATGAATGATTCAGTTTTCCTCCTATGTCTTCAATCCGATCCCAGGCATTTAAAGCTGTCATGCGGCATAAATCTAGAGTATGCTCATTGTATAAAGACTGCCTTTCAATATCAGCATAATTCCCCTCCCCTAGAAGTTGATCTTGGGAGACTTCTATGCCTCTGGCCTTGCTTCTTTGTTCTATTGTTTTAGCCTCCTCCTTCCACCATGATTTCCACTGTAAAAGTGGCTCAGCTTCTAAAACAGCAGTAACCATATCTAACCAGTCTTTAGGGGTGATCTGGTTATAGCATGACCAGCTGTTTAACATTTGTTTTACAAATAGTGAGTGCATCCCATATGTCACAATTTCTTCTTTTACTCTCCTTAATTTTAGCATTTGTGCTGGAGCCCAATTAGCTTCTCTATCATCTTTATCATTGTTCAATTTTTTAAAGGCTACAGGGTATATTAATGTTACCTGTTTTTGTCTAATTTTAGACAACCTTGCTGAAATTGGTTCTTATATTCCTGTTTGAATTTGAACATCTTTGTGTTCTCTCTCGACTTACTGTGGGTAGATCCCTCTGATATCTCAGACTGCTTTTTGTTAAATTTGAAACATATCCCTACAGTCACCCTCAAAATACCTCACTGTCTTTCCTTCCTCACAAAACTCACCACCGCTGACTTCCAAGACACAATATGCTCATGTTTCTTCCCACTACTGGAGCACAAAAGTGTGTCCCTAACACTGAATAGCTTATCTGAAGCTTTAGCCTGGCCATGAATACCTCA
The DNA here is from genome assembly GCA_033318265.1 of Phyllotis vaccarum. Taxonomy (NCBI): domain Eukaryota; kingdom Metazoa; phylum Chordata; class Mammalia; order Rodentia; family Cricetidae; genus Phyllotis; species Phyllotis vaccarum. Next base: position 77,326,222 of record JARWLC010000006.1, read on the forward strand.
TGTTCAACAAGTTCCCTTTCTGTTCCTTTATTTTTTCCTTTTTTAAAAACTTTTTAATTTATTCTTTGTAGTTTTCACATCATGCATTTTGACCCCATTCATTTCCCCACCCCTTTGTATACACCCTCTGCCTTTTAAAACTACTCCCACCCACCCCCCAAGTAAAATAAACTTTAAGAGAAGGGGAAACAAAAAAGAAAAAGAAAAATCCCATCGTGGAAGCTGTGATGTGACATGGTGAATCACAGCATAACCTTTTCTCCACATATCTTTACTTGCAAGCGCTCATTGCAAAAAGCCGTTGGTCTGGTTGGAGGCCTCTAGTTCCTGCTATGCTATCCATATTGGGTCCTCCCTAGGGCTCCTCTTGGGTAGTCTGTTGTTTTCCTGTGTCCTGAAGGTCCTGCATGTTTGGATCTGTGTAGGACTGTAGGGGGATTATATTATTCCATTATAAATAATTGTCCTGCCACTGCTTTAATGAAAACACTGATCGGCCAAAGGCAGACAGGAAGTGTGGGTGGGGCTACCAGACTAAGAAAACTCTTGGAACAGGAAGAACAGGGCAGAAATGCCACAGAGTTGACAGACAAGCCAGAAGATGCAGAGGACAACTATGCTTCTCTGAGGCCACATGGTTGAACAGGATAAGAATCATGGGTTAGTTTAAGAGCAAGAGCTAGCAAGTTATAGGCTTGGGCCCCAAGTCAATCAGTGGACTATGGGACTGTGAGTCTACGGGTCTGGGCCATAAGGCTAGGCCGGAAAGTCCAGGCCAGAAACATAGGACTGCCCCCTTCTCATGCCCCAGCAGTGGTTGCAGAGTTGATGAACCCTCCAGGTCTCCCCAATCTCCCCACATGAGTGAGCTCTCCAGAATTGCCCCAGCTTGTTTACCCCATGCAGCATAGAGCCAGGTGGGTTCTCCTGCGGCCACACCCTCGGTGCTGCAGTTGCTGAAGGGCAGACTCAGTTCCTTTCTTAATACTTCCTGGGCATCTCACCTCTAGACCTCCTACCATCTGGCCCCTGCTGATTGTACACCCATGGGACAAACCTGTGTTCTCTGCCTTCCAGATTTCCTCACATGGGAGCTGGATTTGGCTAGAGAGCTTGCAAGTCTCTGCTTTTGTCTTTGGCAAGCCTCTGGGTGGTAATTTGTCCTCCCAAGCCATGTAATGGCTGGTTGCTTCTTTTTCTCATGATAGCAGCTGTTAATATTCTATGTCAAGACATATTCGTTCAGATTGGAATGTAAGATGATGGGACAGGATTCTTTCATTTCTTTCTCATTGATTGGTTATTCCATTGGAACACCCTTATAAAAATAATGTTTTTCTTAAAAACCCCAAATTGGAAATTGTAATATATAAGCAAAAGACAATTAAGACTAAAATCACGCCAAAATGAGGCAATATAAGGCAAAAAAAAAAAATCTACAAAAATACCATTGAGCTTGTTTTGTGTTGGCATCTACCACTGGGTACAAGGCACCCTTCAGTGTGGCTAATAAGCCTAGTGAGACTCATTTGCATTTTTCTTTGTTCTGTTTATCTTTTTCAAAAAATTCTGTTTTTGTTATTGCCTATTCTCTGAAGAAGGAGGGGGGAGAAGGAGGAGGGAGAGAGATAAAGGGAGGGAGGGAGGGCATGGGGTTAGGTAGGTTGGGAGAGGGGAAGGATCTGGGAGGAGTTAGTGAAGGAGAAACTGAGATTAGAATATACTGTTGTCTTTGTTAGGGTTCCTTTGCTGCAATGAAACACCATGAAGCAAGTTGGCGAGCAAAGGGTTTACTTGGCTTACATGTCCACATCGCTTTTCATTACTGAAGGAAGTCAAGGCAGGAACTCAAATAGGGCAGGAACCTGGAGGCAGAAGCTGGTACAGAGGCCATGTAGGGGTGCTGCTTACTGGATTACTTCCCCTGTGTTGCTCAGTCTGCTTTCTTATAGAACCCAAGACCACCAGCCCAGGGATGGCACGACCTCTTATGAGCTCTGCCTCCCCACACTGATCACTAATTGAGAAAATGCCCGACAACTGGATCTCATGGAGGCCCCTTCATTTCTGAAAACTCCAGCTTGTGTCAAGTTGACACACAAAACCAGCCAGTACATTGTATTTTTTTCCAATAAAGATATTAAAAAAATAAGCTTTTTCTCATTTGCCTCATTACTTAATGAGACTTCCACATAACAAAAGTTGAAAAAATATTTTATTTTATTCTTTACATTTATGTACTGGTTTCCCCACAACTATCAGTTGGATCCCTTATCTTCTGAAGAGATAAGTTTTTAACATTAAGTCATTTATTAGCATCTGCAGAGGGCTGATGCCAGGAACTCCCATGGGTACCAAAATCCACAGATGCTCAAGTCCCTTACAGGAAATGCAAGGCATTTTCACAAAAGCTGTATATATCCTCTGAAACTCCAGATCATGTCGAGCTTACTTACTGCTTAAGTATAAAAGGCTGTCCATTGAATCAGCCAGGGAGTGAGTACAAGAAATAAAACATAGCAGGACAAATTGTCTACTCCCTTTTTATTTACAGCTAATTGAATCCACAGATATGACTCACAGAGAACCAACTGTCCCTTTATGAAATTATTTCATCCTAATTGATGAGATTAAAATCATTTCAATTTGTCTTCTCCAAGCTCAGAATTTCCCCTCTTTGGTCAATTGTCATCTCTTCAAGTCAATTCCTGAGTGTTTCTGATGTACTCTTATGGGTCCTAACAGCTTCCTCCTCTAGCTAACAGAACAAGATGACTTGGGGTGGAAAATGTACAAGGCCCCAAACCAAGAAATGTCCATCTCTCTAGTTTCCTTTAGAGAGAAATGACACTTCAGTGTCACATCTGGACAGTAGGGATGGTCATTATTTGTAAGCTTCATCAATAAATGGAGCCAGGAAATCCAGGCATGCACACATATACAGCCAATATGCACAAGCCATGTACCTTTTACATTCATACCCAATATAAAGGAATTTTATTTGAATAATACACTTTGTCCTTCATTGCTAGTATAGACTCACATTGGCACAGCCTACCATTTGACATGTGGCAAACCATCTCAATGTATTAAAGGCTTAGAGAAAAAGGGACGTCATTCAATTCCATTAGAAAGCCATTCTAGGAATCCCCTTCAGCATCACCTTTTCTCTCCTTTCCTCACTTTCTCCTCTCTCCCTCCTGTATTAGTTAAGAAAGTATCTGCTTTGAAGATACCATACTTGATAGTAAATTCCTTCTTTCTAAATAGGAACACATCATCAAATAGTACTTAGCACATTTGTGTGCCTATGGTGGGGTGAGGCTCTGTTGGAGGTACAGGCTGTTTCTGAGAGAAGTCAGCCCACCTGTACTTTGCTTTTACACTGAAAGCAGACTGAAGAATGCTCTCTCTGTGAAGATCAGTAACAATGCATCTCTTCATTAAGGGAATTAACAAGTACATGACCATGAATCCTAATTTTGGCTGAAATAATAGGCTGTAAAAGACCTAGCAGGGGATTGGAGGAACAGTAGACTAAGGAAGGATAAGAAGCATCAATATGGGATAGCCTCCCTAAGAATGGACCATCAGTATTCAGTTTCTGAAGCTGAAGAAAGGCCTTGCTCATGACAGCAGGCCTAGCATCTAAGCGTTGTGTGGAACAATTAATAGAAAAGTCTCTCACGTGCTGCAATACACTATGTAAATGAACTAACTGCATGATTATTAGAAATTATTTAATTAAATTTAAAGCTTCTTTTATAATTACTCTGGCCAAGCTATGTGCCTCTTCATGTCTTTTTCAAATGAAAGGCACAAGAACCTGAGAATACCCTGGCTGGCTGTCTCAGCTTGCCCACAGGGATGCCAGAGGATGACTGTGATCATCGCTATCATCCTAAAAGAAAGAGCTGGAGGTTGAAATGGGGCCAGGGCCCTGGGCTTCTCACCCAGAGAAAGTACAGGGCATAGCCTTCATAGGCTGACAAGTGCATACATGTCCTTTGATGTTTACTTGAGTTCAGACCACAGGGAGTTTAGAGAGGCACTAGGTCTCCAGAAAGTTCTAGAAAGTGTGGTGCCCTATAGTGGGGCACTGGGGCTTTGGAGAACAAAAAAGGCAGGAAGTATATATGTGATGTGTCAGGGAAACAGAAAATAAATGAGTTTTTAAAGTGATAACACAAAAAAAGTAATGTGGATGGAGCTCCTGTAGGTCTCTAATTTCTCAGGTTTATGGTGGGGGTGGGGTCACAACCATACAGAAAAAACAAGAGCCAGCTTAAGGAAGAGACTTCCCTGGGTGGAACAGAATGATGAAGAACCTCTAAAGTGATGCTGTGGCTGTGGATGGGCCAAGCTGGAATCTGTAGGGGGATTAGGTTGTTCCACTGTAAATAATTGTCCTGCATATGCGTTTCATAAAAAGCGCTGATTGGCCAAAGGCAGACAGGAAGTGTGGGCAGGGCTACTGGACTAAGAAGACTCTAGGAACAGGCAGAACAAAGCAGAATGCCAGACAGAACCAGAAGAAGCAGAGGACAACTATGCTGCTCTGAGAAAAGGTACCGAGCCACATGGCTGAACAGGATAAGAGTCATGGGTTAGACTAACGGTAAAGACTTAGCAAGTTGTATGCCTGGGCCTTAGGCTGATCAGCCTAAAACTAATGTAAGCATCTGTGTGTCTCTGTGGGTTTGTGGGTCTGCAGGTCTAAACCTTGAGGCTAGACCCTAAAGTCCAGGCCAGAAACCTCTTACAACAGGAATCTTTCAGAATATCACTTTCTCTAGACTGGAATCTCTCATTTGTGAAACAGACCTTTTTCCAGAGTGATCTTCCCACATATGTCTACAACAACCACTATTTGTCCACACATACAGGGGTTCTTTATGGAATCTCCCTAAAGTGGTCGAGAAAGAAATTTGGCAAATATATTACCCAGGACCCTGAAATAGAATAAATTCACACAATTTACTCAGATTTCCTTTGTTGTGAGAGGCTATATAGCAAAGCAAATGTTGGTAACAACACATGACTTAGAAAATAGATTCCCACTCTTGGCAATGTTAGGATGAGAGACAATTGGAAATAATATAATCAATATTAATTATGTTATACTACATATTATACAAATATATAATATAAAATATGTAATATATATTTTTAAAACTTAATAAAAATTCATTAATAGGAATAAATAAAACTAACACATACACACACACATGTATGCACAAACAAAGATTACAATCAGACTTTAAAAAATTGCCTAACCTTTAGCAAAACAAGCCAAGATAGTCCTTCAGGTTCTGCTTCACAAAGACTGTCAGACACAAAAAAGCAACTGAAGAGCTATGCCAAAATGGGGAGAGAAGTCCTCCAAATATCCTGCTTCACTAAAAAAATATGCCAGAGATTCTAAGCCTATAGGCTAAAGATGAATGCCCCAACATTACAAAGAAACTTTGGGTGACTATACAGGTAGCCAGATGTCTCTGTCATTTCCAAAATTTGAAAGTTAACTTACAATGCACTTCCTGTTTACTCAGGCAATATATCTTTCTGTAGTCTTTGATAGAGTTAAAGATTAAATAGTTACAAATACAGTTTTTCTTAGTTATAATTATTAAACTTGAGACTCACAAAGATAAAATAGATGATAAAATGTTTTCTTTCCTGTCCCCTGCCCTGCTGCCCTCCGCTGGCCTGCCCCTTCTCGGCTGTGAGCCTTCCTGAGCCAGCCAGCTCAGTCTCCCACAACATGTTCAGGTGGGTGAGGAAGGATGCCCATGCAAGAAAGAGCTGGAGCTCTTCCAGACGGTGGGCGAGGGTCTGCTGCAGCTGTACATGCAGAAGCAGCTGCCTCTGGAGCATTATCCACTAGTCCACACTGGAGGATGCTGACTTTGACAACAAGTCCATGGTGCTCCTGGTCGGCCAATACAGCACCGGCAAGGCCACCTTCATCCGCCATCTGATTAAGCAGGACTTCCCTGGGATGTGCATTGGGCTGGAGCCTATCACAGACTCCCTCACTGCGATCATGCACCGCCCCACTGAGGGCATGGTGCCAGGCAGCGTGCTCGATGTGGACCCTCTGTGGCCCTTCTGCAAGGTCACCGCCTTTGGCAACGCCTTTCTCAACAGATTCATGTGTGCACAGCTGCCCAACCTGGTCCTGGACAGCATCAGCATCATTGACACTCCTGAGAGAAGCAGCTCATCAGCCGTTGAGGCATCAGGCATTGCAAGTGTCCTTCAGGGAGCTGACTGTCATCTCCCAGCACTGCTCTGGGCCTTGCTGGGACTGAGCCTCAGCTGTCCACCCTGGCATTGGCGGAGGGTATGTGAGATGTCCTCAGAGGCTCACTATTGATTCCAGCAAGCTCAGTCCTCACCTGTGGGGAGAGCAGTTGAGCAAAGACTGTGTTCCTTGCATTAAAGAAAGTTTAATTGTGCCAAAACAAAAAAAAAAACAAAAACTACATTTTCTTTAATTTTGCTTAATACAAATAGACTATATTAAAACTATAGTTCTTACTTTATAATTGTTTTGTAATACATAATTGTGCTATGTTAAATTTAAAACCTTCCTTTTTAATTAGATTTAAAAAAAGAGAAGTGATGCGGGATGTCTTTCTGTATGCTGTGAATTACCATTGGATAATAAAGGAATTGTTTTGGTCTATGGCAAAGCAGCTTATGGGCAGGCAGGAAATCCAAGCATAGATAAAGGGGAAGGAGAGCAGAGTCAGAGAGAGATGCTGTGAGCTGCAGCCAAGAGAGTATGATGTAAAAGTACAGGTTAGCCACGAGGCATGTGGCAAAGCATAGATTAATAGAAATGGGTTAAGATGCAAGAGCTCACTAACAACATGCCTGAACCATAGGCCAAATAGCATGTAATTAATATAAGACTTTGTGTGATTGTTTGGCACTGCTAGTCCAGACTAGAAACTTCATACTGCACTTTAAAATATCTGTCTCAGAGGTAAGTTGCTTATACTCAGCAGCAGCTCATTCACTTCCTTGCCTACCTCTCTTCTTCTCTCCCTCTCTCTATATACCTCTTCCTCTATCTTTCCCTCCCACCCTCTCTCTCTCAAAGTTATACTCACGGTTCCAGAAACACCCCCTTTTTTTTTTTCATCAAAAAGAACGTAATTGTGCTACCCAAAGTAACTGGCAACATGAAGTGCCCCTGTGCCCCAGCCCCAGTACCTTGTGACCTTTAATCCCAAGAATGGAGTCTTCTTGTCCCTACAGAAAGACCACTGCTTTCTGAAGAAGCAGAAGCACTGATGTCTGTGGGCCTCCTAATAACACACCATACCTGCTTGGGTTTGTGCCCACAGGCAGCTACCTTTTTCTCTGCTCTCCATTTCTGCCCACACCCTTCTCCCAGCTGTTTCTCAGTTTTCAAGCCAATGGCCATGAGGAGCAACTTAAGTTTCTGATTCCAGGGCCTTGTTCTTGAGCCTAGTACACTGCTGTCTCTTGGCTGGTGGCCTCACCTGCCCACAGTCAATGGAACTGAATCCACACAATTAACAAATTAGGTTGTAACTGTCATCCGTTTTTGGAAGGAAAAATTTTAAAGTCACCTTGCAGTCATCTTGTCGTGGGCTCCAAATACATCAGGAATGCAAGGACACAAAGGAGAAACTGTGTTACAGGCACAATTAGAGGGGAGCTCCAGAGACTCCTCCAGCTTCAGGAAGATTTCTTCTGTGTCTTATAGCTAGAGAAGACTATCTTTTCACAGTAAAGACAAAATATTAACTGGAAGCAGTGGCGATGGCTACTCTACAATTAATACTGTCACTGGATCTGTACTTAAATGAAATAAACAGCATTGGGCTTCAGTTGAACAGACAAGATATTTATTATGTATAGGTACAGGGAGAGGGACTGGTGTGTGTCTTTGTATGGATGAAAAAGCCCTCCATTCTCGAGACAGTTCAGAATGAGAGGAAGCTCAGAAGCGGAGGAACAAGTCCAAGGTAGGGCTGCAGCCCCAGTTCATTAAGTCAGCGAGGACACTGTGATCCAGCAAAATGGACCACAGGTTGGGGGGGCATGGCAAATGAGACACTAGAGCAATGCTACAGGAACCTCAGAAAAAATCAAGAGTGAAGAGCCTTACTCTCTGGTGGGAAGCAGAGTCTCTGCTCCAGAGGACAATGTGCTGGAAGGAGGGCTTAGAGCAGAGGTTCTTAACTTGTGGGTCAAGACCCCCGCAGAGATCACATATCAGATAGCCTTCATATCATATACTTACATTTCAATTAGTGACAGTCATGAAATAATTTTATGGTTGTGGTTCATCACAATATGAGGAGCTATATTAAGGGTCATAGCATTAGGAAGGTTGAGAAGCAATAGCTTTGGGGATCTCCATGTGTGCTTGTGGATAGAACAGGCAGTCTGTAAGATCCCAAGGCCAGCAGTGGAGCACAGGAATGCTCCACAATGGGTGAATCTGAACAACCCATGGGGTTATTTGCTACTTATAATGCCATCTATATATTTCCTCATCTATATATTGGGGATAGGCATAAATCTCTGAGTCATTATTTAGAGGCTGGTGGTCCAAAAGAAACTCCAGCAAAAAAGATTGAGTATACTTGGTGTTCAGTGCATGGTACATATATTCATATAGGGCCTGAGAAAGCTGGGAAAAGTTTTGAACATAGAGGCAGACATGGCTTCCCAGTAACTGCGGTCTCTCATGCAGTTCTGATGCTGATGGCATACAGAGGCCCTTTCAGAGGTACTACTATGCAGCAGAACACTTGAATGGCACACTTTGAGCAGGAGACTAGTTAAAAGCACCTGTCACAGATGGCCCAGAAATTTCTCAGAGTTGAAGTGAACGGGCATGGCTCCAAACCAGGGCCTACAGACATAAGGCTCTGCTCTCACCTGCCTGAAGGGGATGGAGCCAGCTGCCAGCACCCTTGTACTAAGCAGACACACATAGCCTAGCTGGTAGCCCAGCCACTGCCTAGCAGTTTAGTGATGAAATAGAAATACTGAAAACATGAGAAAAAAAATCAGGTCCAGGCTGAGAAAAGCTCTGAATAGGTATAGTATGCTTTCAAAGGTGGTTAGGTACTGAAGAAAGAAAAGATTGTGAGTATAGACAGTCATAGAAAAATAAGTTAAGAGTGTAAAAATAATAGAAAAGTTTTTTAAAGAGAGTAAAGTAATATAAAAATATTATAATAAGCCATGCAAAGATGGGAAATACACGGGGCATCTGGATCCTGTATAGTGTTTTGTTGACTTTGAATTTTTTTAAATATGATGAGTGAAGAGAAAATACTTTTGAGAGATATGGGATTGTGAGGAAAAGCTACTGAATAATACATATCTTAAGAATATGTATTTTAAGTCAATATGTTTTAGGGATATCTTAACTTTAGAATGGAAGTCAAAAGTATGTTTCATTGGGGGAGAGGTTATGCTTTTGTTTCCACAGGGGAAAAAAAGCTATAGGTTTCTTCAAAATTAATAAAGATCAGATTTAATCAGGGAATGCCTTCTAAAAAATCTTGGTTACAGACATGAAGAGAAAAAAGAAAAAAAAACAAACAAGCAAAACTACAAGACAAGTGATGTATCTGCTGATCCTTCTACTTTGGGAATAGCTCTGAGACTGGATGAGACATAGTAAATCCTGACGGCTACAGAGTCCTTGTGATTTATTATTACCTGGCACCCTTTCATATTGGCATGGATGGAAACTTATCTTACAGTTTTGTTTTGTAGCCTCTTTAAAAGTTGAAAGATGTCTTTCACCTCTAATATAGAACAGAGAATCGTCTTTAGCTGACTTGTGCCCACTGCACATTCCATACTTGTGTTAATGCAGATATTTGTTACCTTTCAAAGTTTGTATGTTTTCAGAAACAAAAGAACAGACACCAATGAAGACAAGCAACGGAGGTCATCCAGCCTCTCAGAAAGCCTTTGTTATACCTTCCTCAAAAATCTGCATCTAGAACAACTTCAAAGCTGCTAGCTGAGATGGTGCAGCCTCACAGACTACTCCAGCCAGGACTTCAGATAAACTCTAAACTTTTCCATCACACTAAGACTGAACAATAGCTTAGCTCTCCCAGGACTGGACCATTATCTCAATTTTTTCAGGGCACCCTAAAGATGCTGTCATCCCCGGACAACAGGAAACAGTCTAGAGAACATGACACCCACGCTCCCAAGAGGCGGGGTAAGTGGTTTTTGGTTGTTCGGTGGGTGGTGAATATTTGTCATCATTTAGTAATTGGTTGCAAGCTGTTATTGGTCATGATGAGGATAAAAATTAACAAGGGACGTTATATTCAGGGATCTCAAAAAAGAAAAAGGAGGGATACAGGAATAGTAGGATAAAAGGATAGATTATTGAATCTTCTTTTAAACTTAAAAAAAGCAACTATTAATCTCAGATATTTTACATTGGTATGTATTTTGTATATTGATACAAATTTAAGGTTATTTTTGTTTCAACATACTGTATATATGTTTCTATTCTTGTTTAGGGTATTGTACTTAATGCAGCTCATTTTAAAATGTAAAGTTCTAGTCCTTGAAAGCTATTCTTGCAAACTATCTAGGATAATTGAGAAATGCAGATTAGTCATCCATAGCAATTAAGTCATGTTAGGTATGTTCCAGGGTCAGAGATATATATTAGATAGATAAGTGGTCCTCAAACACTTCAGAAGCCTACAAAAGTATTTAAGATGTTCTAAGACTTTCCATGACAGCAGCATCAATCTATTTCAAAAAAAGGATGATGCATCAAAGCAACTGCATATGGAGTTTGCTTTCATTGTGGCAAATTTAGCCACTGTGCAAGAAACTGCCCTTACCTCGACTGCTGGCAGTCTGCTGTCCAAACTGGACCAGCAGGACACAAAGGAAAGTGACTGCAGAACTTTGTCAAGACAAGGTGATTTTCTGGGAGTTGTCAAGATGTTCACTTTCCTTTACAGAGTAGAAGTCACTCTGTGGGAAAGCATGGTTTGATTCAGAAGTATAAGATATTAACACATTTGAGGGTGCAGTTTTTCACTCACTTTTCAGCAATGAATGTTTTTGATGCCAGAGTTGTGGTTGTTAAGGCCTATGATGAGTTCATGTAAAACTGTGTGGTCTGGCCACCACAAAGCCCAGGTCACAGCTTCCCTATGAAGATTAAAAACATCTTTCATCTTCACAGTAAGCATTCTCCAAATACCCTGCCAGACATTCTTGAGAGGATGAAATATATTCCTGTCCATTCTATGCTGAATAAACAGAGTGATGCATGCTGATAAGCTGTTGCTCTGAGCCCTAGCAGCAGGAATGCTACACACTCACTTTTCAGGGAGCTGGTCCTCCCCCTGCCCAGCATGGTTTACCTGTGTGAACAGCCAATAGCGAATGGCAGGACAATGACAGGAAAGCTGACTGAACATAACATGAAGGCAGACACACTGAACTCCAGAAAAAAAGACTTTGGTCACCAGCATGGCCTTCAGTGTTTTTTATATAATTAGGGGCATTGGTTCTGCCTGGAGGGTTGTCTTAATGGTGGTATGTATCTTGTTAACACTGGAGTGCCTCATAGTAAACCCATGTAACAGTAATTTCTTAAAGAAAATCTCAAAGACCAATTATTCATGAAGTATGCTCCAGGAATATGCAGTTGTTTAAAATCTGAGTGACTGACACACTTGTGGCTTGGGGGTGTTTGTGAGGCTGTATGTCTAATATGAACTTGAGAATCACACCACGGTGAACAAGAATCCTTGGGACTTTGCTGCAGGACTTCTCAAAGCCTTTATTGTGCATGTATGGGTGCAATATGGGCATGCTTTTTACTGTGGATTTTATATATATTACATGCCTGACCTCTGAATGTGGGTTTGTTATGTGGGTACTTGCTGTATGTATTGTCGTGTGTGTGTGTGTGTGTGTGTGTGTGTGTGTGTGTGTGTGTGTGTGTGTTTGTGTGTGTGTGTGTGTGTGTAGAAAGAGAGAGAAAAGAGAGAGTATGCGTGTAAATAGAAACCTTGTCTATTTCAGCTTCTCAGATGGGCTTCTGAAGCTGTATTTTCATTTGCTGCATTTAAAAAAAATGCTTTCAGATCCGATGGAACAATTCTTTCCAACTGTGTTTGGTTCCTAAGAAATTTGACTGGGTTTACATAGACAAAATTTCTATAAAGTGCACATAGTTCCCTATCAAGTCCACAGCCAACGTGAAGAACATTAATCTGGAAACTGAATAATTAGGTCTTGATGCAAATAGTGCAGTAGAATGCTAGTTCCTTAGACAGTGTTTAGAGAGAAACAACACTAATGAAGGCATAGTGATCAGACCTGAAACATTAGCTCTCTATACAAAACAAATTACAGACAAGAACATTTTAAAATACACTTGGAACACCCATTCAGAAGTGGTCTCTGTTTGTTTTCATCTATGTTTTATTTATTTCTCATAACTGTCATGTGGACATTACACAATAGTTGCTAAAATCCCAAGGATCCTCAGATTCACTTCCAGCTTGTTGATCCTATTAAGAGCGAGCCTAGTACCTTGGTTTTCTCTCCAGCACATCTCATGGCACAGGCACTTGGAGATTTTTTTCCAGCCTTTCTAATCTCCCAGCAACACCCAAGGGCTCAACAATAAACAGAGGCAGCCATGACCACTGTGCCGAGTTCCTCCACCCTGTGTCTATCCCCACCCCCTATTAAACTAACTTGGTGACTCTAAATCTGGCTTGATAATCCACCGCTAACATTTTTTTTTTTAGGCTAATGGAAATTTCATTAACCCCAACACCAAACAGCTTTGCTTTTAGCCCAAACACATTAATTATAACTATTCTATTAAGAGGATCCCAAGATGATTGGAAACTTGACACAGCTAATGAGCTAGAAATAGATGAGAAAATGAATATTCTACTAGAAAAATCCAGTTAATGCATGAGTCAGAAATCTCTAGAACATGGAGTACATACAGAAAAATAACAAAATGTTCATGAGGATGAGACAAGCATTGTGGAAGATTATGTTGTTTCATTGTAAATAATTATCCCACCCACTGGTTTAATAAAAAGCGCTGATTGGCCAAAGGCAGGCAGGAAGTGTGGGCGGGGCTACCAGACTAAGAAAATTCTGAGAACAGGAAGCCAGAGAGAAGCCAGAAGAAGCAGAGGACAACCATGCTGCTCTTAGGAAAGGTACCGAGCCCCATGGCTGAACAGGAAGAGTCATGGGTTAGATGAAGGGTAGAGAGCTAGCAAGCGATATGCCTGGGCCTTCGGTCGATCAGCCTAAAACTATTGAAAGCATCTGTGTGTCTCTGTGGGACTGTGGGACTGCGGGACTATGCGTCTGGGGGTCTGCAGGCCTAAACCTTGAGGTTAGGCCCGAAAGTTCGGGCCAGAAACCTCCTACTACAAAGCATGTCATATGAGAGCAATGAAAATTGTCCTTCGCCATGGGTCTCCTCCTAAGTTATACTGTGCTGTCTGCCCCACCCCCATGCTGAAATAGACACCATTTTTTATTCCTATGTTAGGACTGTTAAAGGGCCCAGACATGTTAAGCAATTTGTTATGGCCAAAGAGATAAGATTTGAACACATTTCACACATCCTACTCTGACAGGAAGGCTATATTAAATTTCTGTCACTGTGAAGCAAATTAGCCACCAAGTTAGTGGCGTCAAACTAATACATCCATCATCCCATTGCTTTCATGGGCAGGAATAGTTACTGGCCAGAGTCACACAAGCTGCAGACCAGGAATGGGCCCAGCTGTGCCATTTCCGGCATGTACTCTGTGCACACGGACTGAGACCCTTGTTGTTCATCTGGTTCCATGATCTCAGCTAAGGACCCCACAGTTCTCTGTCATGTGGTACTTACTATGTCAAAGTCAGAAAGAGACCCTTCTCTCTAGTTGGCTACATTAGAGTCTAATAAGAGCAAGTGTGTAGCCAGCCCATTTTATGCCCATATTCTGTTGGTTAAGTGCAGTTCAGGGTTCTTTCAACACTTAGAATGAAGAAATTTATACAAAAGTGACTCACTAGGGTTCATCTTTGAACCGTGCCTCTCTGTGCATTAATGTCCCATTTCTGTTTTCTTTATTTACTTGATGACTATTACCTGTCTCACAGGAGCCTCAAAGCATCAAGTTAACATGTAGCTTTCCACAGCAGACACTGAATGAAAGTAGCCAATATGGACTAATAAGCCGGAGGTATCTGTGTTTACATAAAATCTGTGATTTTACTGTTCAGTAATTTGAGGTCAATGTTAAATGAATTCCCAGTAAATGAAGAGTTTAGTTTAGCACTTGACTCAAAAGACCAATTTTACAGTAGCCAGTTTATGTATTAGTAAAGTTATTTTAAAATAAGTAAGGACACACATCACTCCCCTAAATCCAGGTCAGCAGGGAAAAACTCTATGGGCAAGAACTTCCCATTACAGTCCAGTGAACTGGACACCCCATCTACAAATCCCACCCCAACCCCAAATCCATCCCATCACCTGGCAATTTCAGCAGCCACTCAAGACCCACAGTTCCTCAGCACCTATTGGGTCAAGAGCTCCTTCTGGATCAAGAGCTCATATCGGACCAAGATTGGATCCTTAAGACACAGAAATAGCCAGCTCCTATTGCACCAAGAATAGCTCACTGTGACAGAGAATACACTACCTCCAAGTGGACAAAGAGCCCAGACTGGATGAAGAGAGGCTTCCTAAGACACAGACACAGCTGGAGCAGATTGCACCACAGTCAGCTCCCTGAAATACAGACAAATCCTGCATTGATCCAAGAAAGCAATGGGCAGATGCCAGGACAAGAATATATACAATAACACAGAGAACAACATGGCACCACCAGAATTCAGGGGTTCTATAACAGCAAGACCTGACTGTGACAATGCAGAAGAAGCAGAAGGAAATGACCTTAAAAACAACCTTATGAATATAACAGAGGCCATAACAGGAAAATTAAAAAAAAAAAACTTCCTTAAAGGAATAGAGGAAAATACAAACAAAAAATTGGAAGAGATAACAAACCCCTTAAAGAAAACCAAGAAAAAGCAATCAAACAGTCAAAGGAAACATTTCAAGATTTAAAAAGATAAAATAGAAGCAATAAAAAGACACCAACTGAAGAAATCCTGGAAATAGAAAACCTGAAGAAATGAACTGGAACCACAGATGCAGCATAACCAACAGGATGCAAGAGACAGAAGAGAGAATCTCTGGAGTGGAAGATCCAACAGTAGAAACAGATACATCAGTTAAAGAAAACACTAAAACCAAGAGAGTTATAACACCAAACATCTAGAAAATCTGGGACACAATGATTAGACCAAACCTAAGAACAATAGGATTAGAAGAAGGAGAAGAAAGCCAGCTCAAAGGCACAGAAAATATGTTAAATAAAATCATAGAAGAAAACTTTCCCAATCTAAAAAAGAAAATGTCTATAAAGATACAAGAAGTTTATAGAACACCAAATAGACTAGACTCCCTGAAAAAGTCTTCTGGCCACATAATAATCAAGCCACTAAACCTACAGCATAAAAGAAGAATATTAAAAGCTGCAAAGGAAAAAGGCCAAGTTACCGATAAAGGCAGACCCATCAGAATTACACCATTACTCAATGGAAACAATGAGAGCCAGAATGTCCTGGTCAGATGTTATACAGACACTAAGAGACCACAGTGGCCAGCTCAGACTACCATACATAGCAAAACTATCAATCACCACAGATTGAGTAAACAAGATATTTCATGACAAAACCAGGTTTCAACAATACCTATCCACAGATCCAGCCCTATGGAAAGCACTAGAGGGAAAACTCCAAACTAAGGAAGCTAGATACACCCACAAAACCATAAGCAATAGATAATCCCACAGAAGAAGAACCCAGAGAAAGGAAACACATACTACCACCAAAAATAACAGGAATCATAAATCACTGGTCATTAGTATCTCTTAATATCAATGGATGCAATTCACCTATAAAAAGTTCTAGTCAGACAGGATGAATCTGTCCTCTCATATACTGGAAAGAAACCAGCGGGTAGATCTTACATATCCTTATTATAAGAATAAGAGTATGCGAGATAGAAGAACATTCATTTGTGTAACCTAGTCATTTCACAGTGATTCCCAAGTCAAAACATTATCCATACAGTGCATGGATAACCCGCACTTCAGGAAAGCTGCCTGAAAAGTACGTGCAGGGCTGCTGGTCAGATCCAACAATCTTAGAATGAGTGAATGACTGGAGTAGATGTTTCTTAAAACAAACCCTAATGGCCAGCAACTGTATGAAAATATTAGAGGCAAAAGAACAGTGTTTAGCTTCTCTAATCATCAGGGACAGGCAAATCAGAATCACAATGGCATAGTCTCTCATTCAAGTTAGGAAGACTTCATAAAAACAGTTTCAGTTGAAATAGAATTACATTGCTCCCCCCTCCCTGTCTTTCCTCCAGGTTTCTTGAGCCCCTTCTAGGTCCCCCCATTCTCCTTTTCTTTAGATATTATTGTTACAAACGCATACATGTATACATGTATAGATGTGTATGCACAAATACATATAAATAAATCTGCTGAATCTAACTGTATTGGTTGTGTGTATATGGTTTCATGGCTGACCATAGGTTGGACAATCAACATGGGCCTCATCCCCAGAGCAGGCTAATTCTCCTTCTCCCATCAATCATTGGTTGCCTGTAGTTCTCTGTCTAGGACTGGGAACTTTCCAATGGCCCCCTTCCATGTTAAATGGCCATTGATATTGCCATGGTTCTGATCTTGTTTATGTAGCCATTTCTAGGAGAGACTCTCATACCAGACTTCCTGGCCCTCTGGCTCTTCCTCTTCCACAATGTTCCCTGAGCTATATCTAGAGAGCTGTGCTACAGATGCATTCGTTTGGGTGAGGCTCCTCCCCCAAATTCACCGATCCCTACCTTGTGCTCAGTTATGGTTCTCTGTGATAGTCTCCGTTTTTAATGAATAGTGGTATTGACACTGATCTGTGGGGATAAGGATAAGATTTGGAATTTAGTTTGAAATTATGCTGGAGAGTAGTAGAAAAACTTCTAGTAAAAGGAATAATATGCTGTGAAGCATGTGGAGAAATGAAGACTCATACACTATTTGTGGGAAAGTAAATCATTATAAAAGTTCTTCAGAAAAAAAAAAAGATATGGGACTCACATATTGCCCAACAATCCCACTAGTAAACATATTTATGATGAAAAAAATCAATATGTCAAATAGAAACCTACATTCAAACATTTGCTTAATCACTTGTCAGAAGTCAGAGTGTACAGTCAACTAGTTCCACCATGGATGGATGGGTAGATAAAAAATGTGATAGGTATAGCGAACGGAATATTATTCAGCTATTAAAAGGATAATATTAAAATTATGCTGTTTGTACCAATATGGGCAGAACAGAGGGCATTTACTAAATGAAATAAGCCAGACATGGGAAGACAAATAACACATGTTATCATCACTTCCATGAAGAGACCATTAAATAGTGGGCTTTAGAGAACTGAATAGTGGTTCCCAGGAGGGCTTGGAGAGGCCATGGAGAGAGGATAATTAGCAGGTACAGAGAAGCAATTGGATATGGGATAACTTCAGACTTTCTACTAAGCAGCAGGGTGTAATGTGTAAAAACAATTGCACATTTCAACATAGATGGTAGAGATTGTGAACCCTCCCAACTGAAAGAAATGATAAAGATCGTCGGTGACATAGGTCACTTTCCCCAATCTGGTCATTACCCATCACATACATATATTGAAATGCTACATCTCAATCCATAAATCTGTACCTCTGACAATCAGGAGTGGTTTTGAAGGTGGAAGGTGACCAGAGATCAAGAAATCACTTCATCATGGAAGACATTTGATTAGACACTTCTGAGAAAGATGTGACATTTCAATACATCTGAATGTTCAAAGATGCTCAAAAAGGGTCCATCATTGAAGTCATGAGTTTTCTGAGAAGGAAGCCAGGGGTCTGCTGCTGATGGAAAGGGCCAGGATGAGAAGTGTCCGTCACTGCCAAGAGCAGAAGAGCAAGGATGAACACGCAGGCCAGCTCTCGGGAAGTTAGGGGGTGGCTGCTCCTTTTTTCCTCAGTATGAAGTTTGGGGGATTGTGTTGCTTCATTGTAAATAATTGTCCCACCCACTAGGCAGGCAGGAAGTGTGGGTGGGGCTACCAGACTAAGAAAACTCTTGAGAACAGGAAGCACAGAGCAGAACACGAGAGAGAAGCCGAAAGAAGCAAAGGACAACTATGCTGCTCTAAAGAAAGGTACCGAGCCCCATGGCTGAACAGGAAGAGTCATGGGTTAGATGAAGGGTAGAGATAGAAAGTTATATGCCTGGGCCTGAGGCCGATCAGCCTAAAACTATTGAAAGCATCTGCGGGTTTGTGGGCCTAAACCTTGAGGTTAGGCCCAAAAGTCTGGGCCATTTTCTACCACATGGAGTGGTAGAAATGTTTATCAACTTCAGTCTGTCCTTCAACACTCTAACATCATGAATGCCATAAAAGAGTAATCAGCAGCATCTTCATTACAGAAGAATGTGTTTGGGTTCTTAATATTGTAGAAATATAATGAGGGAATGGACAGTCAAAAATCTTAGGCCTCCAAACTGAAAGAAATCTGAATTCTATTAAGATTATGTTTAATGAACACATATATAGTCATAGAAAAAGAGACTGAATAAGTAGAAGAATATAAAAAGTTAGTGTCAGTTGTCACTCAAAATGGTATTTGTTTTCTATTTTTTTGGAAATGTCTTTGTGAAAATAGAAAAATCCTGTAACTCTCTCCCCCTCGACCCCTTCCTGAGGTCCCTGAAACTAGCCAAGGTTGAGATGGCTGTTTCTCAGAAAAGCTTTGTTCCCCCATTGCCTGGCTGGGACTGTATTCCCAGCAACCTAATGAGACCTCATTCCTCATTCCTGATCTAGCAACCTGGGTGGGGCCACCCAGGAAAGCCCTACCTGAGAACTGTTAACTGTTTGCTGAAGCAGGAACTTTCTGAAGTTTGCACAATTGCTCTGCTCCAGGAAATGAATGTCTTCAGGTGGTCCTATTTATTGTTTCACAGGAAACAGCTTGCCTGCCTGCATTCCTAAACTCTGTCCTAAGCTGACCTTTGGCCCCGCCCTGTTATCGCCCCGAGCCCGCCCATACCCCCTCCCCTACTCAGAGTAGGGTATAAGAATTCTGCCCCGAAAATATTCTAGGCTTTTCTGCAGTGCCTAGAGCCCACACATGTGTGTGTACCGGTATTCATATTCATTAAACTCTCTTTTTCTTTAATGTTAACAGTGGTCATTAGCCGTGGTCTTGGGGTGTCTTGGGGTGTCCTAGGGGCGCCCACCTATTACAGTCTTTGTGGGTATGTACGCATGTGGACAGGTTCGTCCACCTGTCTTTGATGTATATAGAAGACAGAGGATGAGGTTAGGCATCTTCCACTGCATCCCCCCACCCCTTATTTTTTTAAGGCAGGGTCTCTCACTTAATCTGAAGTTCACCGTTTCAGATAGATCAGATGGACAGCTAGTTCCAGGGGTCTGCTTGTGTCTGTCCACCCTGCTCTGGGGTTACAGGTATGCATCCCTGGCCTGGTTTTTCTGTGGGTGCTGGGGACATGAAATCAGATCATAATACTTATGTGGAACGCTTTACATCCACTTAGCCATCACTCCAGCCCTTTATGCGAATTTCCAAGTTTTCAATAACAAGCTTATTTTTTTCATAAATGCATTTATGAGGTTTTTAGAAATCACAATAGCAAAGATTTGGGGTGAGGGGTCGGTCTATTTTTAAATGCCAACATGTAACACCCGCAGATTCTTTAAGACAGTAGGAACTGCTGAAAGACCATGCAATCAAATGGTTTGTGTTGGCACCAAGTTGCTTTCTTCCTCTCCAGAAAGAAAAGCAGGAAAGCATTAATTTGTTTACACTTGCATTATAATGATCTAGCCCCAGAAAGGAGCATTGTAATTAAAACAGTGCCTGATTGCTTTTATTCACTTAAATGCGTTTCTATAGCAATTTGGAGGCTGTGTTTCTAGTTTTAAATACTGGAGATTCAGTGTAACCTTGGGTGGGCCCCTTTCTGGTCCTGGTTTTCACCCATGTTGACTGAGATTGATGGCACAGCTCATGCTGCACTCGGAAAACGATCAGACTAAATTAAATTAGATCGAGTGCAGCTGTGTGGCTGAAGGAGACTGTGGGGGTGGCTTCCCCAGTGTCCTCTGGACTCTGGCTTTATTGCCAGCAGCCCACACTAAACAGCAAAGGCTGCCTTAAACCAATTGGCTGGTTCTCAGTGCCGGCATGTGGCTGTGCCACCTCTGCAGATGGCCCCTGAGGGTACAGCTCCTGTTGGCAGTGATGACTGGTGCTTTCCAGCCAGGCCCTGGAAGTTCAGGGTTAGTTTCTAAAGCTGGTGGCAAGATGGAGCCTTGGTGTCCTGTGATTAGCTGGTTGAGCCAGCAGCTACACAGAGCTCAGCTCACCCTCAGGCCCTGCCTGGACATGTCTGGATGCCTCTTCGAACAAAGTCGAATAAAAGGGGTTTGTTTCCAAATACCCAAAGCACTTGAAGGTGATCCGGACTCAACAGGCTACATGATTTCTCAAACAAATGGTTTATCACTGATTCTCTTAGCCAAATAATAAAATAAAATAAGGGGAAGGGAAGAGGTTGGAAAATGGGGGCAGCCAAATCATTCTCTCTTGTTAGGAAGCCAATTCTTCAGTAAAATATGTACATGCCTCAAGAACAAAGTGGTGTGCAAAGCTGGTCAGTGCTTTAGGAATTAGAGGTCAAAGTAGACCCACGTCCTAGGCACTAGATGTTGGTGGTTTCTGCCAGAGAGCAGGGTAGCAAACAGAGGAAAATAAATCCTATTCTTCATCATTATTTTGAAACAGGGTCTAATGTATATCCTAGGCTGTCCTGAAACTCATTCTGTAAGAATGATCCTCCTGCCTCCACATCCTGAGTGCTGAAGTTATAGAAGGCATGTGCTTCCCCAACCACTTTATGAGGTACTGGGTATGAGACCCATTGCATAGTGTTCAGGAGGCAAGCACTGTATCCACTGAGCTGCACCTTCAGACACCAAAAGTAACCCTCAGAATTCATCACCAAAGGTTTGTCCTCACTTGGATCTGGGTTCCTTTTTGTTGTTTTTCTGGTGCTAGCAATTGAACTCCGGACCTTACCAATGTCAGGTAGATGCTTTACTAAGGTACCATGACCCTATCTTTCTTCTTTTTAAGTGGCAAGGTCCCTAAGACACCGGCAGGAAAAGAGAGTGGAACATGAACCCTGTAAATGATTAGTCACTTCGCAAGCTGGGAGAGTTAGTTAACTGTTCCAGGACCCAAGTCACTTCTGTTTCTATAAAGATAGCACTAATCATTGTTCCAGGGTGTCTGAAGATGACACCTGGACACAGCTACTTATTTTGGCCAACACAGATTGTGTTCCCACCTTGCGCCAGAAGGGCCAGGCCTAGAGCATCTTCATTGACCATTTGCTTCTCAGGACCCACATGGCCTTTCACATCCTTGCTCAAGAAATATGGGGTTCTTTCCTCTATGCCACTCACCTTGGCCAAACTCACCTACACTGAGCAGATCATAACCCTGCATCTCAATTCTTTGTCTTTATGCCTATAAGAGAGAGACACTCTGCTGGTGCTTCCCTCATGCCATCTTTACCCAGAAATCCTCTCCTCCTTCCCTGTCCTCTTCTTTCTCCTCATTTTCTCTCTGCTAGCTCTCACCATCACCCTGATTAATTTCATTTTCCAGCACTTGGGAATTTTGAATCAGTTTGCCATTTCTCTTCCTAGAATCCATCCCCAAGAGGACTAATCACATGTGAAACAAATTTAGCCATTGTGCAAATCAGTTCTGTGGCCAAGTTCCTAATGTGAGATCTAGCAGAGGCCAAGGATGGGCCTGGGGAGTAGGTCAGTGTGAGTAGGAGAAGGGAGAGTCACATGATCCAAAGGAAAACTGCATCACAAATCCTCATCTCTGAGACTGCTCCTTGAGTTCTGTGGTCATGAGAAGTAGACATTATCTACTTTTTTTCTTGTAGATCCCAAGTTAGACTTTTAGTGCTCTGAAGAAACAATAGCACACAATTAGGGGCATCCCAGTGAATAGTTGCTTTTATATCTTTGAGCTAGGATCTCAATATCTCATCTTGTCAAGTGAACATTCTCGTTCTATGACAATAGATTCCCTCAATGGTTTCTAACCACCAGAACTGGGCATCATGGCTTTCTAGATGCCAACAGTAGATAGCCTCAGGCCTATAACATCTCTGTGCAAGCTGTGGAATGACCAGGACAGCAAACTTGACTCCACCCCCACAGCTAGGTGGAGCTTAGTGTCAGCCTTTAAGGCTTTTAGGGCCCATCACTGACTGACTGACATTTTGTTACAATTTTTCTGGAGCATATCTTATAAGTTTTATTTTATCATGGATAAAATAGACTTATCCCACAGCATCAAATCTTTTCTGACTTGCTAGCTTCTATGTCTGCTTCAGTGTCCTGCCCTGTTTGTGAACCTTGGCCTTCTCTACTAGATTCCATAGCCTGGGACCTTGACTCAACTCTGTATCTGGCTCTAGTCATATTGGGGCTGACTTAGAGCCCTTTCCCCTGCCAGGTCCTCTGAGCCAAAGTACCACTCCCCTCTACTTCCCATCAACCCCAGCCATCCATCTCAAATGCAAATTCTAAGCTAGATCTCTTCAGAAATGTCTAGGATGTGTGTGGTGCTCAGCTTTGGACAATCACAGAACTAATGCCTTTTCTCCTCTTGGGGGGCCATGGAAGAACACAGTCCCTACTAGTAACAGCCTGCAATAGCTCTCTCTCTCTCTCTCTCTCTCTCTCTCTCTCTCTCTCTCTCTCTCTCGATTGTACTTCACAGATTCTGAGACCCTTCATGATTCAACCCCTTTTATATCTTTCAGTGCATTCTTTCTCTCCAGAAAAATCTAGTGTTCTACTATGGGCTCTTGACATCATATTCTCCTTGAAAAAATGCTGGGACATCTTTTCTCTACGAAGACCTTAGCCTTGTTAATTCTTCACAATCCAGCATACAGCCCATCTCTTCTCCACGGCTGTTTTAGCCCTGTTTAGCTTTTGTGGGTTTTTTTTTTTTTTAAAGATTTATTTGTTTATTATATATACAGTATTCTGTCTGCATGTATGCCTGCAGACAGGCAAGACTGGTTCATATCTCATTACAGATGGTCATGGTTGCTGGGAATTGAACTCAAGACTCCTGGAAGAGCAGTCAGTGCTCTTAACCACTGAGCCATCTCTCCAGCTCTCTAGTTTTTGTTTGTTTGTTTCAGGCCTCTGTTTTTAACTAGCATTTAACTTTCACATTAAGTAACTTAGTACCAAATTATATGTCGCTTCACAGGAGACACTAAATTTCAGAGTGAAAGGCCAAACACTTGTCATATGCCCTTTGAGTTTCTCATGAGTCAGCAGACAGAGCCAAAAAGACTGAACTCCTCTTCCATGGCAAAGGTGCCTAGTCAGCACTCACTCATCTGTGTTTCAAACCGTTGCATCTCAGCACACGTCAAAGTTTTGCTTACTACGTCAATCAGGACCATAACAGACCCTTCTTTTACTAAAATATAGAAATGCAAAGCCATGCTAGAGCCACCAAAGGTATTTTCCTGTGAAGTTTCAGCAGTGGGTTTGAACATTTGATACATAGAGATGGGTCTTTTCTTGACTAGCAGATTGCCCAGTTATGCTGATGAAGTTTCTGAATTATGTATCTGGTATGGGACCTAGAATGGGCATTTTAACTAGAAGTCTTAGTAATTTTGAATCAACTTTATTCTGACAAAAATGCTGGGCCATGGAGGCCTCATTTTCCAGATATAATCTGCACGGGGTGGGGTAAAGGCAGAGAAAGGGCATTACCACCCCCAGGGAGCTCTATCTAGCCATGATGGCTGAGATTTTCCTCCACCTCTTCCTTGGTTAAAGTCCAAATCTGGTTACTAAATATCTGGGACCTTCAGCCAAAAGACGGTTTGGCCTTGAAGACTCATCTTTATCTTCATGGATCTCCCTTGCCCAGGCCTCCATTTGGCCTGCCGTCGTTGGAGGAACTGAGCAAACACACAGGCTTTGCTCCACCAGCTGCAGCCTTGGGCTTGCAAGCTATTTTGTCTCCTGCTATGAATCAGAATAGAATTATGAATAATTTGTAGGAAGCTTGTTGTGTCTTGTTTCAACCTTTCTTTAGTTCAGCTTTCCTTGTTCGATCTTTCAAGTCCTCGTATGTCTGACTCTTTTAAAGGCTTCGGGTCTGGAAGATGATGAAGTCAGCCTTACAGAGATGCTGGCTTCTCTGTGCTGACATCTGAGCAAGCTCTCTAATTTACAGCACCACATGTGAAAAGGAAGCAACCAGGCAGAGCAGAGCCCAGAAAGGCATCTCTCTGGCAAGCAGGCTGAGTGACTGTATGTCTTAGCATGTTTTATATGGAGACCCAAGGCCAAATGGTTTTCCACATTAATTTCTGCATATGAAAACAACTGTTAATGAATGTGGAGGGGCATTAAGATGTATTATATTTTCCTCAAAGAAAATATTAAACAACCAGGCTCCAAAATGATAGGGTCCTGTATAAAATATCGTCTACGCATAATTCAGACTTGACCTCAGGAAGTATTTAAATAAAATGAGAGAAATACAGTCTCCTGAGATGTCCCCAAACTGAGGTACTGAACACTTCTGGGAGTTTTTTTTTGGCAGGAGAGATATCCCAGAGAGCCACTGTTTCCTCTGAGACAACCAGGTGGAGTTCAAGGTACCTTGGAGAAAAATACAATTTACTGTTTGCTTTTCCTTCCTGAGGACCTGGATTCCTCCCTGGGGTTCACATTAGGCCTGTGTAATGTGTTCATGGAAAAACCAAAAACCCCAAACCACCTCCTGCTTGCTTGCAGGTGTGCCAGAGTCTGAGCCAGGCAGAGTGGAAGAGCAAGGAGCAACTCTCAAAACACTGAGCACAGACACCCAGGGGTGGAAGGGAGGGAAACATGTCCAAGAATTTTCATATCTGGACCTTCTCCTTTGCTCCATACTGGACCCTCATAGATCCTAGAGAAGAATTGTGCATCAAGCTGATTAGCTAGTATGAGATTCTCTTTCAACTTTCCCAAGCCTTAGGAGTGTAATCTTCCTGTATTCTTGAAAGTCCACTAAGCCTTCAAAAAAAGAAAATGAGTCTTCCTTTGAAATAATAGCTGCAAGCATTAGACCAAAACTACATTACATTTGATCCTGTTCAATAAGAATTCAGAAGAGAAGTGCACCCACACAGTCAGCATTAGCCTTATGGGTGTCATGGACCGTTGGTCCCACTCATTCCTGGGGTCTGGAATGAGATCAGTGTGTTGCATATCTAACCTTATCACTTTCTAGCTGTCACCGGGACAGCTCTTTCCCTGTTCAGGAATAGATTTCCCCTCTGTTATAGTTGAAAAAAGAATAGAAACTCCTTCAGGGGTCATCGTGAGAATTAAATAGGGGGTCTATGTTGTCTACTAAGTATATTTTATACATACTATCATATTTTGTTCCTCACAATAAATTTCTGAAGAAAGTTCTATTGTCACCCACATTTTAATGAGGAAACCAGGTACAGAGTGGTTACTTGGCTGAGGTCACCATTCAGTCAGACTTTAAACCCAGAGTGTCTCCTGTGGCAACCAGAAAAACCTGACTCACCTCTTCAACCCTTTCTCTTTCTGATTCACTAAAGGACTTTGCATCTTTATTGATAGAAAAAAAAAGCCACATGATGGTGAATGCTGATGATTCACATTTTCATAAGGTTATACCAAGCACTTAGGCAACTTACTCTCATTCTCCTTGAGTGAAGGGAGGAGGAAATGCATGCAGCCGGTGTCTAATGAAGGAGGGAGGGAAGAGGGAGAGGGAGAAGGGAGGTAAGTGATGTGGGATGTCTTTCTGTATGCTGTGAATGAAGGAATTGTCTTGGTCTATGACAGGCATCTTAGAAGTAGGTGCGGAAATCGGAGCATAGATAGGGGAAGGAGGGCGGAGTCAAAGGAGACACCATCCAGCTGCCCAAGAATCAACATGTAAAAGTAGCGCAGGTAAGCCATGGGCCAAGATGCAGGGGTTAGCTAACAATATGCCTGAGCCATAGGCCAATCAGCATGAAATTAATATTAATATAAGCCTTATGTGATTATTTGGGGCTAAGAGAGGGTCCGAACCTCTGGACTTCTGGCCAGACAGGCTAGAAACCTCATTCTACAGGTAAGATGACATGTAGAATAAAAAGAAAGCCAGGTATGAGGGGAAGGCAGCTGAGGACCAGAGAGAACCGAGAAGCAATGAAGGGTTCGAACTCAGGGAAAAAGCCCTGTCTGTCCTGCTTTTATGATAAACTGAACAAAGTCAGTCTCAGAGGCCTCAAACAGCAAACTCTGGTTCCTCAGCAAGTCAGCTGGGAAGGCTTGAGTCTGATACCCAGCCCTTTACCCCACTCTCTGCACCACCATCCTCCTGCAAAGGAGGTTGTTGAAGACCAGGTCTTCAAGACACTTATCAGCTTGAGCTTTACTCTCTAATGAATGGAAATACCCACAATGCCCTCTGCTCTTTTGGGGCAAGAGGTAAATACTGCTGGTATCCTTTGGATACACATATGCCCCCCACCCCCAGAGGTGGACAGGGCACCAGTCAACTGCTTTCCTTTTTTATGCGTACAAAGTAGCCTTATGGACTGCACTTGCTATGTCCTGAACATGGAAGGATCAAAGCCCTAAATATATCTTCAGACTATAATTTAAGATAATTAAGATTTTTTAACCTAAATTACATTATACCATTTCATAACAGCTGTCAAGATCCTATCTATCAAAACTCTATCAAGCAAACAAAAGGAGATAATTATATTTTCAGACACATGCAGCCATCACTCTGCACAG
The DNA here is from genome assembly GCA_033318265.1 of Phyllotis vaccarum. Classification (NCBI taxonomy): domain Eukaryota; kingdom Metazoa; phylum Chordata; class Mammalia; order Rodentia; family Cricetidae; genus Phyllotis; species Phyllotis vaccarum. The sequence continues at coordinate 77,353,349 of JARWLC010000006.1, forward strand.
TTTCTCATAAAAGACTTCTGTCTGCCTTCACACCCTCCTTTTCAAATGTTCTTCATCTACCCTGCCCACCTCTGGAGTGACTGACTCATTAGGCTGTGCTTTTCAGCCACCTCCTTTCCCCCTCACCACCCCCACCCCAAGGAAAAGGCTTAGAATCCACATCAGCAACATGTCCCAACGACATCTTACTCTGACCTTCAGCTCACTCCCTTCCCACCTCTAGGCCTGCAAATCCTCCTCCACCTAAAGTGATTCCCAGTCCTTGGTTTATGCTTTTGGGAAATGTCATCGAAAATGGGAAACAGGGGTTGGGGGGTGGAGAGGTGTGGGGGGTGCAGTCCCGTGAAAGTGCAGGATTGTGACTGCCCGTCTGCTTGGTTTTACACTGTGCTCCTTTATTTCTACCTTCCAACATCTTATTTTTTACATCAAAATGTTCCTTCTCTGTTCCATTTTTTTCTAAGTAGGCCAGTCAGTCACAAATAAACAATTTTCCTGAGAGCTAATGCAATCCCATCATTTCAGCTCCAGTGTTTGTAACAGTATGTGGATGACAAAGCAAATCTCAATGACATGGAACAGTAGATTGACCTCCTTGCTTCCAGCAAGGGGGCAGTGAGATTGGGGAGAGGGGAATTCGGGCTCACCCCACACTATCAGCCCTGCTAAACCAATTTATTCCCGAGCCCTCTTCCCCAAGACACCCTCGGAGTTCTGGGTGGTAACGTAAGGGTCACAGAAGACCAGGGCTGTGAAGATTAAAGCTGTTCTGCCTTCCCATGTCTCAGCCAGTGTTGACTCAGCCACAGAGTTCTGTTTCCAACTCCAAACAACTGAGGCCAGTGAGGCAAGGGAAAGAAACGCTGACGGTGCCCTACAAAGCCACTGTGCTGAGGTGAAGCACTGTGCCAGTCTGCACGTCTTATGGAGAGGAAAGCAGATTCAAACTTAGCTGGCACTAGCACAGCCAAGCCACACTAAGGACAGTCAGAGCTCTGCCCAGGCCAGGGCTGGCGCACAAAGGAAAAATGCACGTCATGCCTGAGGGAAGGGAGGGCTGGACAGTTCACAGGGAGCAGCTGTGTCCTCCGAGGAACATCTCAAACCAAGACTTGGACAGAGAGCTGAGGGGCCAGGAATTCTGGGGACTTGTAAAGAGGTGGGGCTCAAAGAAATCCTAGGGCACAGAACTATTTGCCATGCTGGTCTTCCTGTGTTTTGAGACAATGAAGATCTGGGACACAATCCCCAGAGGCTTTTCAAGTTTCTGAGCAACTACTATCTACTGTGTGTGTGTGTGTGAGTGTGTGTGAGTATGCGTGTGTGTGTGTGTGTGTGTGTGTGTGTGTAAGCCAGAGACAACCTCAAATGTGACTCCTCAGGCACCATCCACCATTTTATCTACGTGTGTATATGTGTGCATATGTGCATACACACATGTCACAATACATTTGTGAAAGGCTGAAGACAATTTTCAAGAGTCAGTTCTCTCCTCTCACTGTGTGGGTCCAGGGGATCCAGCTCAAATAGTCAGTGTGGTCATAAGTCCCTTAACTCCCTTGAGCCATCTTGCAGGCTCTGGGACAAGGTCTCTCACAGGCCTGGAACTCATCAAACACACCAGGCTGGTTAGTCAGAGGCCTGTGTCTGCTTCCTTAGCACTGGGCTGCCACCTCACCCCCTCCATGCCCAGCTCACATGGGTTCTAAGGATCAAACTTGGGTCCTTATGCTTGCAAAGCAAGCCCTTCCAGATAAAGGAATGTTCCTTGCTAACCTGCTGTGGTTTTACTGTGGCTAATGGCTCTGCAAGCAAGGTGATTCTTGCTTTTTATGAATGGAGGGTGGAATTGAGAGGCATACATGCAGCATGCTAAATACCACCAACTCTCTTCCAGAGAGCAAGTATCTAGTAATGAACCAGCCACACATAATTGCTAGCTTGCTTGGCTCTCAGAACTCTTGATTGCCAAGAACTTAGTCTGGAAAATTCTTTCTGACCTAAGCATTCCCTTTCACTTCTTATCCTCCTGATTGTATTCATATTAATCTGGCCTTCACTTTGACTGACTTTTTTTTTTTTTCTAGATTCTTCTCTTGTCTCCTTATTCTAAGTCACTCTCTAGTTTCATTGGCTCCTAGAACAGCCTTGAATTCATCAGAAATTATTTAAAAGAGACCCCCCCCCAAGCCAGGGGCTTGACATTGCTTACACCCAAACCACTTCCTGTGACTAGACTCCAAGACATCCAATCTGGGACATCCTCACTTTTCTCTGGCCATTTCCTTACTGCCAAGGCATGGGGGGGCAGGATGCTACAGCATACAGATGGAAGCCCACACAGCCACTTTTCTTTGATGCTGGCTTTGCCTTTGCTTCTTACTAATAATTGTTCTTGTAATTTCCCATTGCCCTAGACCACTTCTAACATCATTATCCTCTTCCTCAGGCGTCTGTCTGGCCACCTTACATCTAATGACAAGCTTGTCTCTTGACATGCTGGCATGAAGCCATTTCTTAAGAACTCTGTAATTCTTTACTCGGAACACTTTTCATCCTGGTTTCACCTTCCTTTTTGTGTGGACTACTCAAATGTGACATTGTACCCGAACTGGTCATCCTTCAGCTCCTCGCCTTCTCCGGGGCCCTGTTCAATCAATTTTATCTGGTCTCACGCGGAGTCTGTACCTTATTTTTCACTAGCTCTGTTCTCTCTATTGTAACCAGGTCTCTTATAGCAAGAAATACTTAACTTTCCTGAACTCATGTGTGGTCTTGTTGGAGCTGTACATGAAAGCCCCCCTCCGTAATTAAAAAAAAAAAAAAGAAAGAAACCTGCTTGCTGTGAAGTCAGCGTGTAGCACTGCAATCTACAAAAAGAAATGAATTAATTACTAAGAGGAAACATCAAGATACAAAGCAGAAGGGGATATTTTAATTCAAGGTAATCACTGAAAAAAGAACAAAACGATATGAACAGAACATGGGGAGTTAGGAATACCATAAGATGGCCAAATATATGCATTATGAGCATAAAAGAATGAGAAGAATTCCATGCCAAAGGCATAAAGAATATTTTTAATAAAATCATAGAAGAAAAATTTTCTAAACTTAGAGACAAGGGTGCCAATCAGTACAAGAGGCATACAGAACAAACCAAAGGAACAGGAAGGAAAGCCCTCGTGTCATTATAATATGACATTTCAGCTTTAATGCTAAAAACACTAACAACAAAGAATAAGGAAAAGTTACTAAAAGTCGCATGAGAGAAAAGGCCAATTCATATATGAAGGCATGTTGATCATAATAGCAGATAATTTTTAATAAAAATGTTAAAACCGCAGATAGGATTGGAAAGATGTATTCCAAGTTTTTAAAGGTTACAAATGCCAACTCAGACCATTATACCCACTAAAACTATCTATCACCATCTAAAGAACAATAAAAAGTCTCATGATTAAAAAATAAAACAGCATAAATGAATTTATGACTACAGATCCAACTTTATAGTGAATATTGGAAGAAATATTTCAAATTGAAGAGAAAGATAAGCAGTCTCAACAAGCCACAGGAAAAAATAAAACACTACAAGGATAGTTCATTAAAGGACATACAAGAAGACACCACAAAGTCAAAATTATAACGAGAACCTTTCTTTCAATAATAACTCTGAAATCGATGGTTTCAATTCTCCAGTAAGAAGACAGTCTAGTAATTGGATTAGAAAACATGACTATATTTTTTCTGCCTCTAAGAAACACAACTTACCATCAAAGATAGACACTATCTTGGAAGTAAAATGGTAGAAAAAATATTGCAAGCAAATGAAAATAGGAAACAAGCAGGCATTGCTATTCTAATATCTGACATAATAAACTTCAAAATGGAGTCAGAAGAGATGAATAGGATTGCCTCATCAAGATTACAATTCTAAGTGTATAGACACCAAACACAGGTGCACCTAGTTTTATAAAACAAATACTTCTAGATGTCAAGCCACAGATCAACTCCAATACAGTAACATTGGGTGGCTTCCAATACCTCACTCTTAATAAAGAAACAAGTCATCTAGACAATAAATAAATAAATAGAGAAACACTGGGTGATACCATAATGCAAACAGATTTAGCAGACATATACAGACAATCCTACTCATACACCAGAGGATATATGTCTCAGCAGCCCATGGAGCTTTACCCAAAATAAGTCATATATTATGACACAAGTCAAACTTCAACAACCATAGAAAATTGAAACAACATGTTACATTTATTTGACCACAATAAAATAAAGTTAGACATCACTAGCAATAGAAACCATATAAATACCCAAATACATAGTGATTGAAGGAGTATACTGTTGTGTGGTTGAATGAATCACTGAAGAAATTAAGAAGGGAAAATGCTGTGGAATAATCCTTTCCTACACTGTGAAGATTGTTGCTTGGATTGGTTTCATATAGGGCTAAATGACCAATAGCTAGGCAGATAGAGGTTAGGTGGGACTTGTAGACAAAAAGAGACCTCAGAGAAGAAGAAGAAAAGGAAGAAGAGCTAGAAAAAGAGGAAGGATGAGACAAATATGCTGTGTGCTGAAAAAAAGGTACTGCCATGTGGTATAATGTAGATAATAAATATGGGTTAATATAAGTTGTAAGAACTAGTTGGTAACAAGCCTAAGCTATCAGTCAATCATTTATAATTAATAATAAGTCTCTGTGTGGTTATTTAGAAGCCAGCTAGTGGGACAGAGCTAACTGGAGATCCTGACCCCCTCCTCCCAAAAAACCCTCCACCTACAGAAAAATTTTCTATGGTTGTTTAAAAGGAAGATGCATGCATTTTTCCCTACATGAAAACATGTTGTGACATTATATTAATTAAGAATGGTGTTCAGAGGCTGGAGAAATGGCTGTAGGGTTAGGAACACTGGGTTCGATTCCCAGAACCCATAATGGCAACTGATAGTGGTCTATAATTCTCATTCCAGGAGATCTGATACCTTCACACAAATGCAGATGAAATAAAGTTAAATAAATTATTTTTAATGGTGTTCAAGTTGGAGGGTGTGGCACTCCTGGGATACAGTAGACCCTGAACTGTCCAAAGGTTCTATGGTCAGTCTAGTCCCACCCTCAGACTGAATCCTGGAAGAGCCTCTATACAAAATAGAAAGTGCCCTCAGTGCTGCCTCTGTGAGACATAGATAGCTCCCTGGGACTGCAAATCTGGGGATAAAACAGAAGAATCTTTCACAATCCTTTGGAGGAAAAAAAATAAAAGTAAAAATTAAGATTTGCCCACAAAGAGTAGGGAGACCGTTCAGAGAAGGCCAGTCGTGATGACCCTGAATGGCTCTTGGGAGGTACACACTATAAAAAGCCAGGATGAGCCATTTGCTGCAAAGAGAATCAGGCCTAGAGGGCAGCTGTATTCATTATTCTCCTTGGAATGGAACCAGCTTTTCATTTTCTCCATCAACACTCCCTTCTCTAAATACCCGGAAGAAATTCCACTGGAATTCAGCCTCTCTGGGGCTGAAAAATAGCATTCAGCAAGCCAGATTAGGGCAAAAACTCAGTTTATTTTGGTCCTGAATGTTAAATGGGATTTAAGACAGATAGAGTACTTGTTCATTCTATTAGGGAGCAATTCATAACTGCAAAGAAAAGGCCATCCCAGTGCACACAGGGACACCCTTAGTCCGTTCTCCTAAGAAAAACTAATATTCAATATTTCCTGATCTCCTCCCTTCCTGTCTCCCCTCTTTATCCAAGGAAACCAGATTGTCCTCAGCTTGTGAACATACAGCTCCCACTAATTCCAACAGGAATTGTGAGCGTGGCATGGCTCAACTGGAGTGTGACCTATGTGTTAATAGTCAGCACTACACCACAGGAATGGAATTTGCAGTTCACAGAAAGAGTCCTGTGTTCCAGCCATCTGCTCAGGAACCCTTCACAGCAACACTTGTTTGTTGGTAAAGTCCTTACTTGTGACCGAGCCACCCATCCATTTGTGCTACCACATAAGAAACAAAAGCCTTTTCCTCAGCATCCTGCCACTGTCTGGCTGTTTTGCTATTATTAGGCTTCTGAGGTCAGAGGACCTCAGCAGAAATGGAGCCTTAGAGCTCAGGACCAGCGGACACATGAGGCTGCCCTTTGGGGCAGGCAGCCCTCCTTCCTGCTCCAGGGTTCTCTCTGAGGAGAAGAGCAACACAGGTGAGTGAGGTGGCCGCCAACAGATCAGAGAACATATGAAAAATATCCACCAAGGTTGTAAAGACCAAATCCATTAGCTTCATTCTTGAGCTGCCATTCCATCAAGGCTAAACTAACAACTTCAATTTCCTTGGATAGAAGGACTTCAGAAGGAGACTGAACAATTGCAGGTGCTTGATTACTCATGCACTTGACATTCATGTGGTCAACAGTTACCAACACTTGGCTCAGGTACAAGCCAGGAAGGGAAAGAAACAGGTAATAGCAACACTGTGGTAGTGGCTGTACTGAATTAGGGTTGGTCAGGTAGGATGCAAGGAAAATTGTCAAGGGGGAGTTCTTAAAACTGGGTCTTAAAAATAACCATAACAGATTAGCGATGGCTTGTCTGACTCATTATTAGTATGTTTCCATCCATTAAAATCCCTCCAGAAAAATTTGGCATCCCCATAAAAGTATGGCACTAATCTGTTTTTGAAGCCTCTCATTTCAAGAAAATGAAACAATGATTCCAAAACTTATGTCACATTTGGTTGAAATTAATCCATTATCTTGCATGTTTTTGATTGTTCAAAACATTTTGATCATAAAAGCAATGCATGCTTCCTATAGATAATTTGGAGGCTAGATTAAAAAGTCAAGTGAAAATAAACAGGAATTCATCTTTCAGAAAAAAACTAATTATACTTTTTTTTTGATTAATAGACATCTGCTTGGAGTTGTTTTGTATAAAACTGGGTCTCGTGTACATCATTTCATAGCCTTGGTTTTTTTTCACTTAACATTTTCTTTCAAGTAATTTCCACACTCTGTGCATTTTTTTATTATAGTTTCCTTCCCTCTGCTCTTCCCAGTTCCTTCTCCCCTCCCATCTAAATTCACCCAATTTTTGTCTCTCATTAGAAACAAACAAGCTTATAAGGGACAATAGTAAAACAAAAATAAGATAAAATAAAACTAATCATCAGAATAGGACCTAAGAAAAAGCACAAGAAACAGATACAAATGCAGAGCTCCATCTGCTTGTTCACACACTCAAAAATTCCCAAAACCAGTAAACTGGGAGTCATAATATATATGCAAAGGATATGTAGGATTAAAAGAGAAATATATATATATAAAGAAAATTAAAAATAAAACACTTTTTAAAGGCTTAATGCAACATTATAAGACAAAGAACCTCCAAAGATTTCATTGTGTTCATTTTTGTAGCCATCTATTGCTGGGCATGCAGTCTACCCTTAAGAGTAGTTTGTTTCTCCAATAAGATTCCCTTGGAGAAAACTAAATTTTCATTTGCAAGTGGTTATCAGTTGGAGATAGCTTCCAGTTAGGGATGGAAATGTTCACTTCTCCTTTTTACTCTAGGATCTCATCTGATGCAGACACTGTGCTTGCTTCTTCAGTCTTTATGAGGTTATTTGTGCATAGATCTTCTTGATTTTAGAGGGCCTTATTTTCTTGGTGTCTTCCATCTCCTCTGGCTCTTACACTCGTTCTGCCTCCTCTTCTGAGTGTAAGGATGGAAAGGTATCCTGGCAGTTGGGAGCCAAGGAGTACCACAAAGTCATTGTAAGCTTCTCAGTTTACAGCTCTGCTCCAGGAAAAGGTTTCTCCAGTGCAAGTGTAACAATCCTGCTCTAGCAGGAAAGGGTTTCCCAAGGGAAGTTAGTGTTACAGCTCTGCTCAGGTCCCTCAGAATGTACCAACTCTCCTCTGCTTGCTAGGGGAAATTTTCCCCAGTGAAAGTGTTACAGTTCTGCTCTGCTCCATGGAATGTTGTTAGAGCTGGGCTTTGCTCCAGCAAAAATGTCACACCACACAACTAATCTCCTTTAAGATATTTATGGGGAAGGAAGAATCCAGGAGGGTGGATGGCTGTCTCTAGGGTGAGAAGCAGCAGCAAATTGAACAAGGAGTTTATATAGGGTTGAGAGGGGGAGGGCAGAGCTTTCCAGGGTGGCTTTGGTTTGGTATAGTTTTGTAGCCCGATTCTGGGGCAAACTCAAGGATTGGTGCAATTTTGTGCTCAGAAACTTTAGGAATTAGTGAATTCTGTGCTCAGGGATTGGTGTGTGATTTCATGCTCAGGGACCTCAGCAATTAGTGGAATTCTATGCTCAAGGATTAGTGATTTTAAGTCCTGGCACTAGGGTCAAGTCAGGGTGTTTTGCTTGTCCCAGATCTCAGGTCTATTCAGGAGAAGGGTACTCTTCCCTTGGCCCCTTTCATCCTATAATGAGGGGTTCCCTGAGCCTGGAGGGGAGGGTTAAATGTTCCCAGGTCCCTCACAGCCTAAATATTGTCTGGCTGTGGGTCTCTGTATTTGTTCCCATCTATGGCAGGAAGCTTTTCTGATGATGGCTGAACAAGGAATTTATCTATGAGTATAGCAGAATGTCACTTGGGATTATTTTATTACTATGTTCTTTTAGTAGAACAGTAGCATTTGGTTTTACCCTAGGTTCCTGGGGTATTTCAGGTTCTATGTCAGTCAAGCAGTGTCAGGTATGGGTTCCATATTGTGTAGTGGTCCTTAAGTCCAATCAGATATTTGTTGGTTACTCCCATAAACTTTGTGCCATCATTGCCTTAGCATATCTTGAAGGTAGGACACCATTGTAGATCAAAGGGTTTGTACCTGGGTTGGTGTTTACGTATCTTCTTTGGTAACCTGCAGAAAACCTTCGTGTACCAAAGACTCTGGCACAAGAGGGTTAAAGACTCTGTATAGGCACCACATTTGCTTCTCTATGTTGAATGAGTTGTATAGGTGTTGTCTTCAGCAACAGGGCCTTGCTGTCAATTTGTGGAGAACAGCCTATAGTCTTGGCAACAACCTGGGTTGTTTTGTGATTTCCATAGGATCCCTTTGGTTAAGAACTCAATTAGAAGTAACCCAATCCTGGTACTAAAAGCTTCATTTGGTAACAAAAGAAGTCTAGGTGGAGTTTTCTCTCCCCCACTGTTTAGCAATTTCACTTAGGTTGCCTTCATATGTGTATAAATATTAGGAAGCTTGTATTGTATTAGGTTTTCATATTACTCCTCAACAGCCCTTATTTTTAGCTATCTCTCCCCCATATTCCCTCTCTCATCCCCTATTCACTCCCCTTTCCTACTTGATCCTCCTGTTCCAGCTCCCCTATTCCACCACCCATCAATATCTGTTCACATCAGAAACCAGAGTTCCTGACACATATATCATATTTAACATTCTTACCACCACCCAACCTTGGGAAGCTCCCTTCTAAATATATCTATAGTTTATGTACTTTGTAGTGATATATATTTAATAAAAGTAGCCTAAAATATCAGAGGACAGAGCCAAGCCAAGTTTGGGGGTGGTGATGCACACCTTTGATCCTAGCTCTAGGAATGTTTAACGGGAAAGTAATGTAGTTGGGTGGAGGGAGGGAGAGGAATTTGGCTTCCCCACCACTTCCCTCATGAGCTGAGGTGTTGCACAAATTCTAGTTGTTATTAAATAAAACTCAGAGCCAGATATGGGGGGAAAGCTGAAATATCAGAGAGAGGAAACAGACCACAGTCAATTCTCACCCAGCTGTCTTCCAGCTTCCTCAGCCTCTCTGCTCATTGCTTCTACTGAATGGATCTGTCTTCCACACCCAGATTAGGATTAAAAGCGTGAGCTACTACTGTTTGGTACTTAGGACTTACAGAAACACAGAATGATCTCTGTCTCTGGAATTATGGGATTAAAGGTGTAGGTCACTTTGGTCTTTCCCATGCTGGGATTAAAGGTGTGAATTAGCACTCTCTGATCCTCCTGGATTGACTGTGGGTGGATCCATTCTCTTACATTCCAGACTGGTTTTATTAAATATAAAACATATCTCCACACTGAGAAGAGGTTGGAGTTGGAAGATTTGTGAAGATGGGCTGAAGGGCAGCTAGGTGAGAAGTGGCTATCGCTTGTTCCTCTGTCTCTCTGAGATTTCAGCTTTTTCCCATTATCTGGCTCTGGGTTTTTATTATAAGATCAAATAGAGTTTTATGATAGTACTGCCTACCCTTACCTCTACACCCACTCCCATCTAGGTTATATCACCTCTTGACTGAACTGTGTCCCCATCTCTATCATTCTAATCCATTATTCATTCAGTTGTCAGAAGACTTTTTTAAAATAGAAATTTCAGCATGTCACACTCCTCCTTCAAAACCCAGGGTGACATTTAGGACAAATCTTTAACCTGGGCTAAAAGGCCCATTCAATGTAGCCTATGTTAAGTTTACCTGCAGTTGTTTTAAAAAATGCATCTACAGTCATGCTGGGCACATTCTGGGCTTTAATCTCCTCCGACACTCCTCTGTTTCTCCCTCAGGAGGGAGCACATGACCAACATATACTTATGGTATGTAATATGAAGTTTCTGGCCCCAACTTGCCCCAAGATCTGGTCCTGCCTAAAGCTGCTTAGCTCTGCCTAGCCCTGAGGTCTGGACTAGCAGTCCCAAAGTCCTGAAGAAACAGAAACTTATATTAATTTCATGCTGATTGGCCTATGGCTCAGGCCAATCAGCATTTTTAGTCTGGTAGCCCCGCCCATACTTCTTGTCTACCTTCTGGCCAATCAGCATTTTATTAAAACAGTAGAGGGACAAATATTTACAATGTACAAGAGCATAATCCCACAGCAATGATACATTCAGTATATGCTCACTCTCAGCTAGATTTTCTTTGCTATAATTTTGGTCTCAAGTGTTCCCTAGAGTGTCACTCTGGTGAAGTGTTAGGACCTTTGAGAAGTGGGGCCTGTGGAAGGTCCTTGGATCACTGGTTAAATGGAATCATGAGACCTCACAATTTTTTTTCTTTTTCTTTTTTGTTTTCTGGTCACTGCTGAGCAATTTTGCTGCTATGCACTTCCACTGTGTTGTGCTCCATTACCTCAAGTCTAAAGAAAAGGGGAAACTGAGTATTGGAACCTCTGGATCTATAAGCTCAAATAACCATTCTCTACTTATAAACTGCTCCAAGTATTTTGCTCAAGTGTCAGAAGTAACTACTATAGAAAATTGCTGCCACCGCAATAGAGTAGCCATGGCCATACCTGACCATGGTTTATGAGAGGTGTCTGAAGAAATGTGGGGAAGTTGTCTTAGAAAAACAAATTTTGGTGGAGATTTGAAGACCAGACTACTGAGAGAAATGTGACAGTAGAGGCCACACCAGTAGAGTTCAGATGAAATGGGGACTCTTTCGGACTAGAGGGGTTTCTTGTGACATCCTGGTAAAGGATGGGAATGCTAATCTCCTCAGACCCTGATATATTTTGGGATGCCAAGTTTAAGTGTAACGGAGTAGTTTGTCCTGTTTGAAAGCAGATTGAAGCCAGGCCTCATCCTGAATATTGCTAGTTACTTTTAGCTCATTTATAGTGAGAATTGGTTGCAAGAGAGAAAGTAGAGAGTGGTGTTTTTCAGAGGTATGCTTGTAAAAGTGACTGTGGAGGGGTTGGTGGGTACAGAGGGTACGCTTACTGTCCTGCTAAAAGGTAAACAGTGTTTCTCACCAGGATCACAGTGGGCATGCCTGGAGTCCATTTTAGGGATCTACATGACCACATCATCTATCACAGACTCAAAGTGCAGAAGTGCCATCTTTTTTACAGGCTTTCTAAGTAGGTACATGACTATAGTCCTAGCACTCAGAAGGCTCAAATAGGAAGATATCAAGTTCAAGGTTATCCTGGGCTACACAGAAAGGTCCTGACTCAAAATAAACAGGCCTATCTTTCTAACCTACTCCTTTATTCTGTAAGTTCCTCCAAGACCGACCTTTAATTCTTCTGTTAATTAACGAGCAGTCAACCTCTAACAATGTCCCTGGGAGAATAGGTATGTGGCAAACCTCTGCTGACTGAATGTTTTACTCAATACCAAACTTCCTCCACTCTGTAAAATGGCATACTTAATATATTTTTTAAAGAAATAAGGCCATATTTTTGTTATATCACTCTAATTGATATTGAGTATTCAGGCCAGTATTTATTTTTATGCTTTTAAGCATAGATCTTTCTATGGAAGAAAGTAAATCATATTTTAAGTGGGTGCCTAGATCAGCTCCATTTTATCTGCATTATTAAAATTGCTGATATTTCTGTCAAACTCCTGGGTAGAGTGAGTTCTTTGTCTGCACAGAGTGTAACATGTCTGTGGCTCTGAAAGACAGAGACCCATAACATATCCATTAAAGAAAAGCCTAAGTGCTTTGTTAGTGCCAGCTGCTGAAAGGCTAAAATCAAATGTATGTAAAATGGTGCCATAAATCAAGCCCACACCTTTATTACAGTTTGAAAAGAGAAGTGTCAACATATCTGAAGCCATTATGTAGAATACCTTTCAGTAAACTGTATAATCCTAAGGGTCCTCTGGTTTCATGGGAGTGAAATGTTTCCAGAGAACAGGAAGTTCATGGTGAGCTGCCCTCTACCTGACTCCATGTGCTGTCTGAGTAGCTTGCTTTAGCTCCACATCTCCCCACTAATTAACTCAATCTCCTAATTCATTTCAGTACTTACTCTCGTATTTGTGGATGTACTTTCTCTTTCCCACTACAGTCTTGGCTCCCAGCAAACAGAAGCCCATGCCTTTTTCTACATTTACATTCTGTGCTGAATAGTTTTATGTCAAGTTGACTCTATCCGAAGTCCTCTGAGAGGCAGAAACATCAACTAAGAAAATGCTTCCATAAGATTGGGCTGTAGGCAAAAAAATAACATAAGAAGGAAGGAGAGAGAGAGAGAAAGAAAGAATGAAAGAGAGAAAGAAAGAAAGAAAGAAAGAAGGAAAGAAAGAAAGAAAGAAAGAAAGAAAGAAAGAAAGAAAGAAAGAAAGAAAGAAAGAAAGAAAGAAAGAAAGAAAGAAAGAAAGAAAGAAAGGGTTTGGTTTTTAGGCAAGTATATAAGGAATTTTTGAAATTAGTGATGGATCAAAGAAAGCCCAGCCCACTGTGGGTGGTGCATCCCTGGACTGTGGTCCCAGGTTTTATAAGAAAGCATGTAGTAAAAGGTTTCTGGCCCGGACTTTTGGGCCTAGCCTCAAGGTTTAGGACCGGCAGACCTGCAGTCCCACAGAGACACACAGATGCTTACAATAGTTTTAGGATGATTGGCCTAAGGCCCAGGCATATAACTTGCTAGCTCTTTACCCTTCATCTAACCCATGACTCTTATACTGTTCAGCCATGTGGCTTGGTGCCTTTTCTTAGAGCAGCATAGTTGTCCTCTGCTTCTTCTGGCTTCTCTCTGGCTTTCTGCTCTGTTCTGCCTGTTCCTAGAGTCTTCTAGCCAGATAGCCCCGCCCACACTTCCTGTCTGCCTTTGGCCAATCAGTGCTTTTTATTAAACCAGTGGGTGAGACAATTATTTACAATGGAACAACATAATCTCTCACAAAAAGCAGGCTGAGCAAGCTAGTAAGCAGCACCCCTCTGCAGCCTCTGCATCAGCTCCTGTCTCCAGGATCCTGCCCTATTTGAGTTCCTGTGCTGACTTCCTCCAGTGATGAACAGCGATGCAGAAGTGTGAGTAAAATAAACCCTTTCTCCCCAGTTTGCTTTGGGTCTAGTGTATCATCACAGCAATAGTGACCCTAACTAAGACACATCCTTAATGTAACAATAAAGCCTCCAGCTTCAGGGTGGGCATTTCCTCCTCAACCTGCCTGCCTAACGTGCATTTGAAGAGGAAAATCTGGTCATTATGTTTTTTCAAGGTCAACAGTGGGAAAGAAAAGGGACAATCCATATGGCTGGCTTTTAAGGCTTCTGCTAGTGTGCAATGCATTTCATTGTACCCATATCTTTGGATAATATTGTCATGTGGCTATGCTTCAACAGAGGGGGGCAAATGCCAGCCTAGTATATACATTCCAAGAGGAACCAGGAACACAGGTACATGGAATTGATGGTTCATATTCAGTTCTCTGTTTGACTCTGGGATCCTGAACTAGTTGACTATTACATCTTGCAAAAAACCCCATGTATTAAAGTCTTGGTCACCAAAGTATCGTTGTTGGGATAAAGCAGGCTCTTGTAAAAGGTACTTGGATTATTGAGAGCACACCCCAGGGATGTACAGAGGTGTTTTACTGAAGTTGTCCTCGAAAAGTGAAGAAAGTATCACTACAATAAATTTATACTTCCAAATTTCAGCCTTCTCTTCCAAAATATGGAAAGAAAGGCTATTGCATTTTTTAAAAATATATAAAGGTACAAAAGTACTTGCTTTTGTGCAGAAACAGCAATCACTGACTAATTTTCTGGTTTTCCATTCTAACCCAGTCAACAGTTCTGCCAATTACTTGAATGACTACAGATGTTGACACATTGAGATCATTTTCAGACTTCATGAACCTGGAATTGAGTTGCTGGAGTGAGTAGTGTAGGTGATAGAATTATGATCCAAAGCTGGAGTCATGGGCTGGAATAAAGAGTTCACTTTAAATGATCAATGTGTGTTATTTGGATCTAAAGGCCAATTGCACAATCTTGGGATAATAGAACTTCCTGTAACAGCATGTGTAAAAATTCTCCATGCTTCTCTGCTGACATGAATTTTTATTAGTCCACAATAAGAAGCAGCAGCCAAATGAGTTAAAGAAATGTCAATCTGTCCACATGAGGACATGCTATCTATCGGGCATGACATGGGGCTCACATACTTAGCCCATCAATGTGAAGAGGTATGAGCTCACCTTGGTATATGACTTAAGGAACTAGTCAGATGAGCTCCCTCCCCAGGAGAATAATAGGATTGTTAATAGAATGAGAATATTCAAGGAGGAAGTGAAGGGATGGGCCAACTTAACTCAGATGAGAGAGAGAAGACGGGGAAATGTGAGGTGGACTGTGAGGCCTATGGGTAGAAGTGAAAATAAACCACTGCTGAAGAGATCAGAAGAGGGGGATGTGGGTGCTGACCTTAACCCATAGTGGAGAACAGAATCTGGTAGAGGTTGAATCTCTTGTAGAGTGTGGCAAAAAGTGGCTTACTAATGTTCCCAGTTTAACCAAAATTCAGGCAATGTCCTAAGATTTAAGATTCTAAGTAATAAAACCCGAATAACCCCAGGAAACCCGTATAAACTGTCTGATCAAACACTTGTTTTAATTAGTCTACTCTCTGAGAGCTGCTATAATTTCTAAAGAGAAAGAAATCATTTCTCCAGAAAAGTCTCAGGCAAAGATATAATCTGTAGACAGTGATTTGGGTTCCAATCCAGACTACTATAAACACACAGGCCTTTTATTTCTCCTTCAGTACTTGTCACACATCTGTGTCACTGCCAGGAGAGTCCTTACCTCCCACTGTATCAAACAATCAGGTGAACATTTGCAGTGCAAAGTCACCATTAACATAAATGAGTATTTTAAAAATAAAAAAGCTATAATTTTCTTAAGAAATCACAATGGGTGATTTCTTGATTGTTCAAATTGCTGTTCTAAAGAGAAGGTGGACCTGAATGCCATCAGCCAAATGGTTTTGTCATAGTAAAGTTTCATGTGGATTATGCACAATCAAAGAACTCTGTGCTTGTCTTGTCCTTGTAGAAACTCGGGTTAGTTACTTTGAATTTGTAATTCATTGCATTTGTAATTCTGGAATGAACTTACTAAATCAAGCTGCAGCATCGCAGGTCTGCTCGTTCTTTGTATATTTAGAACAAGGCCTTCACAAGAAAGGCTTTGTCCTTTTGAGTCCTTCCTGGTGGTAGGCCACCTTCCCACTCTAACTGTTCCACCTCAAGGAAGCCCAGAGCTACTGTCCGGGGTTTGCCAACTTCCTGAAGCCTTTCCCAAGACACATTTGATAAAGCCATGTGAATAGAGTCCTTTGAGAAGAAAGGAGTAACTGGTTGTGTAATCCAGATTTCCATCACTTAATAAAAAAAAAAAAAAAAAAATACAAGAGAAAGCTGGTAGGATGGCACAGTGGATAAGGGCACTCATGCCTACACACACACACACACACACAGGGGGCACAATGGATAAATATAGAAAAATGTTTTTAAAACTCTGCAAGATAGCCAATTTACAGCCATGAAGAACTTGTTCAGGCTTGTAGTTTCAGAACTTTCAAGCCATGGAAGAATATGATGCATCCCTCAAGAAGACATACTGACTACCAGACCTGCCTCCTCCCTCACAGTGCTTACAGCCCTGGCTCTGGAACGTGACACTGAGCATGGGACCCTAGTTATCCTTCACTGCCATTCAAATTGATTTGAAAAGGAAGTCAGAAACAAGAATTTTTAGTGCATATTGAACTTTTTATCCAAATCCCTTTGAAACTTGTCATCAACCTAATGGTAAATATTGAAGTCCATGTTCAAGCTCAGAAGGGCTTACAAAGATAAATAGCATATATCCCCCAACAATGATAATAATCCTTATTTTTATCTTACAAAATTCCAATCATGTTTAAACTCTTATGGGAGCAATTGCCTTTTTCTGGGTTTGCAACTGAATTTGCTGAAGGGATAAAGGTAGAGTCTCTCTCCTCAAATGATCGCTTAATTTTTCTCTCAGTATTTAGTTTTTATTTCATTCATTTTCTCACACCATTCATAATGAAGGAATGTGAATTAATGTCACCATTTCTCATAATTGGGATGAAAATGACTGACTACAGAATGGAAATTTCTCCTCAGAGAGAAGCTGCAAACCAGAATTGAGAACTATTTTCTTCTAGTGACAAAATACCATGAAGAGACCTAAGAGACTCACCTAACACGTGAGTGCTAAACTCATGCTGGGAATGGAAGAAGGTGATGGGAGCCTTGGAGGCTGAAAGAATTACAAGGGACTGTGGCAGATGGGTCAGAGACACACTTTATTCACTCTGGGAAAAAGCTGCCACATAGAAGTCTAGGCAAACAGAAATATGTCAAGTGTACAGGCACATGACAGAGCACATGAGCTGAGCATAAGCAGTCATGGATACTCATGTAGAATGGCTCACAAACCATAGGTGATCAGCTCACAACCCTACCAACATGAACACACAGGCAGGCTGGCAAGGGCAAAGTCAGGGTGAAGGCTTTTGATCTCAGGGCCATGGTTATATGCTCTCCATACAAAAGGGGCATCATTCAGAGATAGTTATATTACAGCTGTGAGATTATGCTCTTCTACACTGTAAATATTTGTCCCTTCTACTGGTTTAATAAAATGCTGATTGGCCAGAAGACAGACAGGAAGTAATGGCTGGGCTACCAGACTAAGAAAACTCTGGGAAGAGGAGGAAGAGCAGAGCAGAGATGCCAGGAAGATACAGAGGAAGAAAGGAGAATGCTGCTCTGAGAAATGGTACTAAGGTATGTGGCTAATCATGTGTTAGTTTAAGATTAAGAGTTACCAAGTAAGAAGCCTCAGCCATAGGCCAAACAGCATGTAATTAATATAAGACTTTGTGTGATTATTTAGGACTGCTAGCCCAGATCTCAGGGCTAGGCCAGGCCAGAAACTTCTTGCTATATATAACATATTACATCACTGGCTACTTTTAGGTTCTCTGGGCATCTAATATCAGCCATTCTGTGCCAACTAGTAAGTTTTATACTGCCTATCAGGAAAGTCCTCTTCACAAATACTCAGGCAACATTAATCTTATATATCTTCACATTTCTGTCCAGTTACTTTCCAGCTCTGCTGGGTTCTCCTTGTTGGTGTGATTTAAACTGCACATGGACTTCTACACATCACTCCTCCTGTGGCCTGGAGTCTACCCCATGCTTCCATTTTCCTATCACAGTATAAAGCCTTCAACCAGTTGTTATATTCAGAATGCTGTCAAAGAAAAATTACCCATGGGCAGCCAAATTCATCTTCCTTTATTCCATTTAATTCAAAAAGGCTCTATAAAACAATGGCATCTATAATTCACAGTTATAAATTAATTATTTTGAAAGAAGCAGCCATCAAACTTCTGTTTGCTTTGCTGCACTTCCCCTCAGGGCATCCTGAAAATGACAGGGATAAACTGTTAAAAGCATCGCATCAGTTAAGGGTTTATGTCTGCACTCCCCACATAATCCCTGGTCATTCAGAGCAAAGGCACACTGCCTTTGACGTCTCATTCAACTCACAAAGTCAACACAGATTCTGCCTTCTTTTAGACCCAAAACTGAGAGTACAACATTAGTTCCAATACCTGGGGCAGTCAGCATAACTAGACTGTTCCTCATCCTCTAGCTTCTCATCATCATCATCTTTAATCTTCTTAGTTCTTAGAGAATGCACAAAGCTAGGCATCTCATGGCATTGTATCCAAAGGCATTGCAGAGACAACAAGGCTTCACTGACTCAGCCCTGGTTCAGTCTGCGTGAGTGTATGTGTGTGCGTGTACACATATGTGTAAAACATGGCAGGAGAAGCACCATTGAAAAGAGACTAGTATTTCAGTCAAGGTGTGTGGTCGGTGATGAATTAGTATGATTCTATAACAAACTGAGACCACTGTGAGGTGTTTTTTTTTTTTTTAAAAAAAAAATGCTAGTGTTTTAATAATCATAAAGCCCCTTACAAGAAAATATAAGCATGGCTTCCAATAGGAATATTATACTTGGACTTGGTACCAATCTCACAAATTTGAGTGTGCAAGGAAAAATAGGCTTTTAAGTTAAACAACAATTTGTAACCAAAAATTAAATCCCAAGGATTTTCACAAACATATTACAAATCACAGCATGAAAAAGAAATTTTGCACATAACGCTAAGGTTCAGCTCTACACTGTCCCTTCATCTGGTGTAGGACACTGGTAACTTAAAGTCTTACATTTCCAAATAAAGAATGCTAAAAACAGCTACTCATCTATATATATCAATCAGTAAGGAACTTTTTTGAAAGCCTCAGAGTTCAGTCTTCCCCTTTATATGTTGGTTTGTGTTCACAGAAGCTTTTAAAGACTTAATCACTTCACCCACTGCCCCATACCTTCTCCCAGCTACCAGGGAAGCTAATTACAGCATTATCCAATCCCCACCAGTTGTCTCTATATCATTAACTCATCACACTTTTACTGGGCAGAATCTAGGTTTATTTCAGTCTATGAAAAACTAAAGTTCAAAGCAAATTCAATCTTGCTTAAGGGAACATTGTAAAGTAACGATTGTTGATATTATATGCCTCATACCATTCATTTGAAACCATAGAGAATTACATTGTTAATGTGTGCCACTGTTGCAAAAAGACGAAGGATATTGGGATACTTAAAACATTTAAAATACACCAAGCATATGAAGTCTCAGACAAAACTTGAATTCCCTTTACATTCTCCTGTCAATGGAGTTATTTCCTGTACAGCACTTCTTTGTCAAACTGTCATTTGACCTAGATTTGCTAGGAAGGGTCTAGAAGGCTTGTGATTTCTCTCATGAGACAGAGACCTTGCTCTTTTCCTGTCTCTAGAAAATGATCTGCTTCCACGTCAAGAGAAGTTTCTCCTTCTTGAAGATCTTCACGGAGGTGGAGGATTCTCCTACATAATCATCTTGAGGGCAGTGACCCCCAAAAGGAAGGTGGGCCATGATTCCGACTTCCTTTTTCAAGATTCAACAGTTTCAAGGCAGCTTCATAGTGCTCTTCCATCTTGGACACCATCAGCAGCATCTCTGGGATCCTCAAATTCAACAAAAGCAAAGCCAGGAGAGTTTCGAGCAACCCACACACTCCAGAGGTCCACAAAGCCAAAAAATCCCGTTCTAATTCAGTTTTGTTCCCGTTATTCCCAAGATTGCCTGCATACTTCTTATAATCTAATGGACAAGAATTATGGTGCATTTCAAGATTGTTTGTTCAAAAAGCTGAACATCAAATTCCAACACTCTGACAGGCCCACCCACTCTCCTCCAGATCTGCTTCGGCAGATGCTCTCAGTTCCCCAGTTCCATGAAAACCTAAGATGGTTGTGTTGCAAACTGAGATTGTGGTTTTCATGGCTGGACTCTTACAGCCAAATCATGAAGAGTAATAAT
The DNA here is from genome assembly GCA_033318265.1 of Phyllotis vaccarum. Classification (NCBI taxonomy): domain Eukaryota; kingdom Metazoa; phylum Chordata; class Mammalia; order Rodentia; family Cricetidae; genus Phyllotis; species Phyllotis vaccarum. Next base: position 77,373,574 of record JARWLC010000006.1, read on the forward strand.
TAGCATACCTCTAGATAACGGTAAATTATCAATTAAACTCTTGGGGCATTTCCTTCCAGCTTTTCTTCTCTCTCAATGAGAAAAGTGTTTTGTCCATGGAATGTTTACAAGGTATCCTGCCTTTACAGCAATCCTCACTTGTCCATAGTTTCAATTTCCATGACTTTAGTTACCTGCAGTACAATCTGTAAATACTGAATGAAAAAAAAATCACAGAAATAACCAATTCATAAGCTTGAAATGACATGATGAACTCTTCTACCATCCTACTCCAGTTCAGTGTGTCCATTCTGTCCATAGTACCCGCCTGCCACTTACGGAGAAATCAACTGTCACCAGAACAATTGTTATGGTATCTCAGTGCTTGCTTTCAAGTCACCCTTGTGCAATCAATGGCCTGACCCTAACAAGCTTCATCATGTGGGCACTGTATCATTTTACATCCTCACAAGAAGAGTAAATACAGTGTCATAATATAGCAAGGTATTTGAACTGAGAGGGAGAGGGAGCATGGTTGTGTAACTTTTGTTACAATACTACTATAACCATGCTACTCTTGTTATTAATCTGTTACTGTGCCTAATTTATAAATTAACTCTATCATAGCTATGTGTATATAGGGGAATGCATGGTTTAATTCTATCAAGTTTAATTTTATCTGCCATTTGAGGTGTCTTAGACTGCATTCTCTGTAGGTGAAGACTTTCAACATTATTTTGCTACACAGTTTCCCATCAGATAATCATATAACTCAGCTTTTGACATAATACAAGATATACACTCTTCCTGATATCTAAACATTCAGTACCTCCTCTACTACAAGTGTTTATCTTTTTCTGAAAGCTGTTCATTTTCCTACCACTTGACTATAATAACTTTTAGCAATGTCTTATGGTTGAGTTTAAACATTGTGTATTTATTCATTGATTGGTTGATGAATCTTCATTAAATATTTACTGTGTGCTCAGGACTGTAGTTTTATATCCAGAGAAGTTCAGCACTATGTGACAAAACTACCAGAAGTTAGTATTTATTGTATTTTTAGAAATTTATTGGAAAAAAGTCATTACAGATTAATTTACTTAGATGTTCACTGCCATGTTGGAGCAAGAAAATGGATGTGGCCCAAATTTGCACAGAGAAAGGGTTGAAATAATTGTGGCTCATACACAGGACAGGATGCTTTTCAGCCTTGGGAATGCTATTTTAGAAGAGCACTTGAGAATTGGGATTTCAACTCTAGAAAACATTTCTTGGGAGCGCACAGGCCATTCCAACCAGGGAAGCAGGTAGGCTAACTACAGATTTTCAGCTCTTCCTGCCTCCCTCCAAAGGCAATGCCTCAGTCTCCCCTAGCCCTGTAGTACACCTGCTACAGCTTCCCCTCCCTCCTGCCCTCATCTCTAGTGAATCACACAGATCTTCCCCTCCAGCCTCCCCCCACTCCAACTTGCTTTGTTCCAGCCTCCAACTCCAGCCAACATTCTCTGGGAATCCACAGGCCTTAGGATAGAAGGATGGAAAAGATATTCCAAGCAAATGGACCCGGGAGCAAGTTGGTATAGACATTTTAATAACTGACAAAATAGACTTCAAGCCAAAAGGAATCAGAAGAGATGGAGAAGGACGCAGCATACTCATCAAAGAAAAAATCCACCAAGAGGACCCTGAAAATATTAACATCTATGCACCAAACACAAGTGTAACAAGAGATTTTTGACTGGCTAGCCCCGCGGTTCAGACCTGCCTGCCACCGCTTTTCCCTCCAAAAATGACTCAGGTGCTTGTATTATTTACATGCTGTTCAACCTATGGCTCAGGCACATTGCTAGTTAGCTTTTTTATCTTAATTCAACCCATTTACATTATTCTGTCTGCTGTGTGGCCTGTGGCTTTACCTGTTTTGTTACATCTTGCATCATGGATCACTTCTGTCTGACTCTGCCCTCCTTCTCCTGCCTATGCTCCAATTTCCCCACCTACTTCTAAGGTGCCTGCCATGGCCAAAACAGTCCTTTATTCACAGCATATGGAAAGACATTCCCATATCACACAAGGCCACCCAAGTTAATAGAAGAAACAGTAGTACAGTTTAAATCATATATTCATCTTCACACACTGATAGCAGGAGACTTCAGGCCTCCATTGTCACCAATAGACAGGTCATGCAACAGAGAGGTACTGGAGTTGACAGACATTATAAATAGAGTGGATCCAACAGATATTTACAAATATTTCACCCAAATACAATAGAGTATAACTTCTCTTCAGCACTTCGTGGAACTTTCTCCAAAATTGACCATGTACTTGGAACACAATGCAAGGCTCAACAGATACAAGAAATTTTAAATAACATCCTGCATCCTATCTGACCACCACAGATAAAGACAACAGAAAACTTAAAAATTCATGGAAACTCAACAATTCACTATTAAATGAAAAATGGGCCAAGATAGAAATGAAAAGAAAAATTTAAAACTTTCTGGAATTGAAGGAAAATGAACACATCACATCCCCAAACTTATGGAGCACATGAGGGTGATTCACAGCACTAAATACTTACATTAAAAAACAAAACAAAAAACCCTGGTGAGATCTCATACGAGTAACTTAACTGCACACCTTAAAGCCCTAAAACAAAAAGACATTACCCCAAAAGGAGCGGACAGCAAGGAATCATCAAATGCAGGACTGAAGCCAATAAAATAGAAGCAAAAAAGACAATATAAAATATCAATGAAATACAAAATTGATTCTTTGACGAAATCAATAAGATTGACAAACCCTTATCCAGATGAACAATATTAGAGACAAGAAAGAGCACATAGCAACAGACACTGGGAGAGCCCATAGGTCATAAAGGCATACCTTACCCTGAACTTCATCAAACAGGAAAATCTAAAATTGATAATTTTCCTGATAGGTGTCTTCTACCAAAGTTAAATCAAGGTCAGATAAGCAATTTAAACAGACCTATAACCTTAGTGAGACAGATGCAGTCACTAAAAGTTTACCAACCAAAAAGGCCCAGAACCAGAAGGCTTTAGTGCAAAATTCTACCAGAATTTCAAATAAAAGTTAATGTCAATACTCCTTGATTTATTGCACAAAACAGAAACAGAAGGAACATTGCCCAGTTCATTATAGGAGGCCACAGTTACCCTGATACACAAGCCACTTAAAGACCTAACAAAGACAATTACAGACTAATTTTCCTTATGAAGATATATGCATTTTCTTACCAAAAGAAAAAAAAAACTTGCAAGCAAAATCCAAGAGCATATCAAAAAAATCATCTATCGTGATTAAATAGGCTTCATCCCAGAGATACAGCAATTGTTCACCATACGTAAATTGATAAATATAATCCACTATCTTAAACTGAAAGAAAAAACCATGGGATCATTTTATCAGATGCAGAAAAGGCCTTTGATAGAATTAAACACCTCTTCAAGATAAAAGTCCTGGAGAGATCAGGGATACAAGGGGCACATCTCAGTATAATAAAGGCAGTTTACAACAAGCCATAGCCAGCATCGACTGAAATGGAGAGAAACTCCAAGACAAGGCGGTCCCCTCTCTCCACTCCTATTCAGTGCAGCACTGGAAGTCTTAGCTGAGCAGTAAGACAACTGGAGGAGACCAAGGGGATGCAAATAGGAAAGAAGTCAGAGCATCTTTATCTGCAGATGATATGATAGTATATACAAGCGGTCCTAAACATTCCACTGGGAAACTCCTACAGCTGATGAACACTTCAGTAAAGTAGTTGGATACACACAAAGATCTGTAGTCCTCCTATATACACGACAAATGGGCTGACAAAGGAATCAGGAAAGAACACATTTCACAACAGCCTCATATAATATAAACTATATTAGGGTAACTCTAACCAAGGAAGTGAAAGACTTGTATGACAAACACTTCAAGACAATGAAGAAAGAAGCTGAAGAAGATCAGAAGATGGAAAGACCGACTATGTTCATGAATCATAGGACTAATATAATAAGTAATTCAAAGACATCCCAGATTCAAAGAAATCCCTATCAAAATTCCAGACACAACTCTTCACAAATCTTGAAAACACACACAAAAAGCTCAGGGTAGCTAAAACTATCCTGAATAATAAAAGAACTGGTGGATCTATTGCCATCCCATGTGGCAATAGGTATTATATTTAATAAAATCTGCCTGGAATATCAGAGAACAAAATCACCCTCAAGTCATGCAGTCAGAGAGTGGTAACTCACACTTTTAATTCCATGTCTGTGTTTCTGTGAGTTCAAGGCCTAACAACCAAGCAGTAGTAGCTCACACCTTTAATGCTAACTCTAGGATTATGATGCAGAGCTGAATTCAGAAGGGAAACAATGGGGGGAGGATTTAAGGCAGGCATAGGCAGACATTGAATTTTTCAGTAGAAGGGATCAGCCAGGCAGAGGACTCTTAAAGTAGTTTTTACTCTGAGAAGGTTTGGCTGGGTGAGAACTGACTGTGGTCTGTTTCCTCTCTCTGATATTCCAGCTTTCCCCTGATATCTGGTGTCACTCGCAACCTCGCCAGCAAGGACGACGCGACACCAGGCTCTTCTTTCAGCAGTTTATTCAGGACCTTTTACAAGCTTCTTCTTCCTTGGGGAACCCGCTCCCAGCTAGATACCTTCTGGACTGCCAATCACGAGGCGCCACGTGGGCCATGCCAATAGGTCCAGGTACGCAGAAGCAAACCAATAGCTTAGCCTTATCCAAATAAGGAGTTGTTTATCTCAGAGAGCGCTCACCATCGGGAAGGTGGAAGGCAAAAGCCAGCGCCATCTTTAAGGTGCGGCTCCGCAGCTCTCTACAATCTGGCTCTGAGTTTTCATGAAATACCAACTAGAATTCGTATTTTAATCCAGGGTCTCAAATTGCAATACAGAGATAAAGTGACTAAAAGAAAAAGAAATATATATATATATATATATATATATATATATATAAAACCACCAGCAGCAGCCATCCATGCCATGTGGCTGGATTGTGGGTTTCTAGCCCCCAACTGCAAGAAGATTCCAGCAACAATTCAGCACCAACCAGGTACTATTATAAGGAGGGCTCACAGGGTGGGAAGACAGAACAGAGAGGTGAAGAGGTTCACAGACTGGGAGAGATGTGAATCTGAAAGGGTGAGGGTGCTGAGGAACAGGCTGACACGAATGGCTTGCTTGTCACCTCAGGCCAAGGTGATGTCTGGGTCGGAACTTGGCTAAGAGCCAAGTCTTGTCTGGGGGCACTAAAGCAACGGAGGGGGCCTGAGAAGAGTTCTATGGCTCCTGTCACCACTAAGAGACATGCAGAGGCCTATAGTCTGGGATATTACCTGGGGCCATGTTGGTGTCAGAGGGCCATGCTGTTGTGGTCTGTACTTACACATTTGGCTCGGGCTGCTACCTAGGACCATGTCTATGGCCCTAAAGTGGCCAGGGTCTAGGATGATGTCCTAGGCTTCTATTACCACCCAGGGTAGCTCAGGATAGTTAGCCACTGAGATCACGTTGGTGTCTGAGGGCCATTCAGGACCATAATGATCTGGGTGGCCTCTGCTGCCACTGGGGTTATGGCAATGTCCAGGGCCCAAACTGCTGCTGAGGGTAATGTCTGGGTCCATGGTCTTGTTGAGCTACAGTCCATGCTGATATCTATAGCCTACCTCACCACAAGGGATCATAAGAACCAAACTTGTTGAAATCTGAGTGCTGTATTGAGCTGGCCATGCCCATCAGAGGATACTGCAATAGGAGAGATGCCCTTTCACCATACCATCCACCCACACACTGTACTTGGGAAAGATGGCTCCACCCTATACCACAGGCTTGCATCTCACCTGAGCAGCACACTAGAGATTACCCTGTTTTGGAGGGACTCAGGCGAGCCAACCCTGAAGGCATGAGAGTAGGAGAGCTATTCCCCCTACAGAAATTTGGAAGGAGGGATCTGCCCCTTGCCAAGGCAAAACAGTGGAGCTGGTCCTGATGCTGTGAGTGTTGAGTGAGCCAGACCCAAGGGCCTGAGAGCAGGTGAACAGGCAGTGTTTGATGGGCAGGCAGAGGCAGTGTTGGAGATCGTGGGAGGTGGAGAGTGGATGACAATAAGGGAGAGCTGGCAGGCTGACCAGTCCAGCTGACACCCAGGCCCAGGACCGGGGCTATGAGCCAGCCCACCCCAACAGTTACTCCATCTGTGAACTGTTAGAGCATGAGAAGGGCACCGGCCTACAGATCCAAAACTTTAGAATCTCCATGACACTGGACAATGGGGGAACAGGAAGGGGGGAGCCCAGGTGAGAACCCATTGTCATAGTATGACAGAGGATAGAGGCCTCTGAATAGACTGGTACTGGAACGTGAGACGGGATGGAAGGACTAAAGGGTGGGATGTGTGTGTGACTCATGAGGCCACACACAGCTTCCACAATGAGATTCTTTTTCCTGTTCTTCTTTCTTGTTCTGCTTTGTCTGTTTGGTTGGTTTGGTGTTTGGTTCTTATTTTCAATTTTGTTTTGCTTCTGGGAGGAGATTTTGAAAACAGAGGAGATGTGGGGGTGGGGAGAAGGGATGGGTGAGATCGGGATGCACGATGTGAAAACCACAAAGAATAAATAAAAGTGAATAATAATAATTTTTAAAACAGCATAGTATTAGAACAAAAAACAGACAGGGCAATCAATGGAATGGAATTAAAGACCAGACATAAAGAAACAGACAGCAGAAAATAGACAGCAACTTCAACAAATGGTGTTGGTCAAGAGCTTCATGTAGAGGAATCCAAATCCACACTCATCACCATGCACAAAACTCAACTTCAAATGGATCAAAGACCTCAGAATAAAACCAGATACACCGAATCTGGTAGAAGAAAAAGTGAGAAACAGCCTCGAACACATTGGCACAATAGACAACTTCCTGAATAGAACACCAATAGGGCAGACTCTAACATCAGCAATTAATAACTGGGGCCTCATGAAACTGAAAAACTTCCTATGGCAAAGGACATTCTCATTCAAATTAAAAGGTATCCTACAGAATGGAAAAGATTTTACCCACTATGCATCCAATAGAGGACTAATATCCAACAGTTAGATTGTGCAATATACATATAAAAATTAGATATCAAGAAAACAAGCAACCCAATTATAAATGAGGTACAATCTAAACATCGTATTCTCAAAAGGAAAAGCTCAAATGGCTGAGATGAACAGAACAAAGGACCATGCCGGTGAGGATGTGGAGTAAAGGAAACATTCATCCATTTCCAGGGGACTGAAAATTGCACAGCCCCTGTGGAAATAAGTATGGTAGTTCCCATGAAAAGGTAAGTCAGTCTACCTTAAGATCCAGCTACACCACTCTTGGGCATATACTCAAAGGATATTTCATCATATGATAGACACCATGTTTATTGCTGCTCTACTAATAATAGCCAGAAATTGAGAACAACCTAGATGTCCCTCAACAGATGAATGGACAAAGAAAATGTGGTACATTTACACAATGGAGTATTTCTCAGCTGTTAACAAAAAGACATCATGAAATTAGCATAGATAAAATCAAATAAATGGAACTAGAAAAATCATTTTGAATGAGGTATCTCAGACCCCAAAAGACAAGTATGGTACTTATTTGCTTATTTGTGCATAGTCTCTGTTAAGTCAATGATAACCAACCTACAATCCATGAAGGGTAGGTAAGGAGGAAGATCTCCCTAGAAAATGAAAATAGAATAGATAGTTATGGATGGGTAGTGGGGGACATTGGAAGGAGGGTCAAGTGAGAAGGGGGAGGGGAACAGGGGACAAGAGAGAGAATATGGGGAAAGACAGCTAAAATTAATGGTTGTTTGAGGGGCAGTATGGAAACATAATACAGTAGAAATGGTGATCTAAGTGAAGTTGCCAAACAATGGCAGTGGGGGGGGGGGAGAGACAGAGCTCCAACTGGATATCTCTTGTTACCAAATGAAATGTCCAGTACCAGGATTGGGTTGTTGACCAAAGAGTTCCCATAAGAATAACCAAACAATCTGGGATGCTGCCAAGACTATAGGTTGCTCTGCACAAACTGATGGCAAGGTTCTACAGCTGAAGACAACACCTATACAACTCATTGAACATGAAAAAGTCAAGCTTGTGGTGATATATTGTGCATCAAATAAAGATGGCCTGAAGTTCAGAGAACAGAGCCAGCCACAGAGTTAGCCATAGAGGTCAGGCAGTGGTGACACACATCTTTAATCTTAGCACTCAGGAGGCAGAGATCTCTCTGGATCTCTGTGAGTTCAAAGGCAACACTGGACTATACAAGATTAATTCAGTCTAAAAGAGAAGTAGAGCCAGGCAGTGGTGGCACACGCCTTTGATCCCAGCACTAGGGAGATTGAGACAAGAAGTAACATGGCTGGGCAGAAGAAGGAATATAAGGCAGAAGGAGACAGGAGTTCTGCCCTTCGCCCTGTGCTTCCCTTCCTTTCCGTTTTGACTTTCTTTACGATTCTCTTCACTTTCCCTATTCAGTCTGAGGATATATGGAGACAGGATCTACCCTTTTTGGCCTAAGGATTCAGTAGTGATGAGAAGTGGCTATGGCTTGTTCTTTATCTCTCTGATCTTTCAGTTTTTACCCAATATCTGACTCTGGGTTTTTATTAAAGACCAATTAGAATTTGTGTAATACAAGCTACTACCTACATAGAGTGTCTTTGATATGGGAAGGTACTCTGCAGCTACCAAAAAAGAAATGTAACCACCAACCCAGCCTCAAAGCCTTTGATCTATAATGATGTCCTGCCTGTAATATATGCCAGGTCAATGGTGGCTCAAGGCTTGTGGGGGTGACCAACCAATAACTTAAGGTCCATTTCACAAGATAGACCCCATACCTGACACTGCTTGGGTGACCAAGAAACAGGCACTAGATAACCCAGGAACCTAGGATAAAAACAAATGCTACTATTCTAAAAACAAACAATAGAATGATTCTTATTTTATTTTGCTAAAGTCATAGATAAATCCATTGCTCAGCCATCATCAGAGAATCTTCCTCCTGCAGCAGATGGGAACAGTTACAGAGACTTACAGCCAGACAGTATGCAGAAAGTGAGAGGCCTTGGAACACTCAGCCATAAATGAGATATGTTTGTCAAATCCCTCCTCTCAGTGTTCAGGGAACCCCTCAGAAGAGGAAGTGGGAAGAGTATAAAAGGCAGAGGGGATGAAGGTTACCAAGAGAACAAAACTCTCTTATAGTTGGCATTTCCTTTGGGCTGCCAACAAATTCCCAAATAAAGACACCAAGACTTGTGGCTAATTATGAATGCTCGGCCTTAGCTTAGGCTTGTCCCACCAGCTCTTTTAACTTAATTCAACTAATTTCTATTCACCTACTTTTTGCCTCTGGACTTTTTAGATTTATTTCAATCTGTTTGCCCTAGTTTCTTGCTTCCTCCATGTCTGGCTGGCCCCTGGTGTCTCCTTGTCATTTCCTTTTCCTTTTTTTCTGGAGTCTAACTTCCTCCTACTTAACTCTCTCTGCCCAGAAGTTCCGTTTATACTACTTCCCTTACTATTGGCCATTTAGCTTTATATTAAACCAGTCACTGCCTTAGGCAGGCAGGGTAAAACAGCAACACATTTTTACATAATTAAACAAATGCAATACATCTTTACATAGCTAAATATTCTGCAGCACTCTCTAAATCAATATGATCAGAGCTCATATGAACTCACAGAGACTTAGGCAGCATGCATAGGGCCTGCAAGGGTCTGTGTCAGGTTCTCTGCATATACATTATGGCTTCTAGTTGAATGGTTTTACGGGATTTCTGAGTGTGTGGGTGAGTGGGTCTCTGAGTCTTGTGCCTTTTTCTAGGCTCTTTTCCCTCAATTTGTCCTGTCCAACTCTAATGTGATAGTTTTTGTTTTGTTTTATTATTATGCCTTAGAAGCCCATTTGTTTTCTTATAAGAGATAGAAAGGAAGTGGATCTGGATGAAGGGGAGGAGGAAAGGATCTGGGAGAGGTAGAGGGAAACCATAATCTGGATATTTTATGTAAGAAAACCCATTTTCCGTAAGGGAGGGCATGGTTTATTTAGATTATAGATTTTAAAGTTAATGGTCCAAAAAGCATGTCTTTGGAGAATCCTCTGACTGCATCACCTCATGACCATCACCACAATGGCAATGGCATGCTTAAGGGAGAGATCACATAGTGAGTCAAATTCAGAAAGTAGGAAGAGCCAGTAATGATGTTCCATCATGCCTTACCTCTGAAATCAGACTTTGGACACTGAACTTCAAAGAATGAACCACGTCTAAACCATAGCAAAATATGATTTGTTTGTTTGTTTCTCAGGACAGGGTTTCTCTGTGTAGCCCTGGATGGTTGTCCTGGAACTCACTCTGTAGACCAGACTGGCCTTGAACTCAGAGGTCTACCTGCCTCTGCTTCCTGAGTGCTGGGATTACAGGAGTGTGCCACCACCATCCTGTGCAAAAGCTGATTTAAAAAAAAAATATTGGTAATGGAGGTTGGAGGGATGGCTCAGTGGTTAAAAGCATATCCTGCTCTTGCAGAGGGCCCAGGTCAGGTGACTCACACCCCCTTACCTCTAGCTCCAGGGAATCAAATGTCCTTGTGTTGTTTAGTCTTTTGTCAACTTGACACAAGCTAGAGTTGCCTGGAAAGGGAAAACCTCAATTATGAAAAATATCTCCATGAGATGGGCTTGTAAGCAAATTTGTGGGACATTTTATTGATGATTGATATATGGGAGCCCACCCCACAGTGCATGGTGCCACTTTTGGGTAGGTGGTCCTAGCTTGTTTAAAAAACAAAAAAGCAAGCCAAGAGGAGCAAGCCAGTGAGCAGCATCCTTTGATTGTCTCTGCTTCAGTTTCTACCTCCAGTTACTGCCTTGAGCTTCTGCTCTGGTGTCTATTAAAATGGACTGTGGTCTGTTGTCTGAAGTGTGAGCCAAATAAGCCCCTTTCCCCTTTTGGTTTGGTTTGTAATCATAGCAACAGAAAGCATATAAAGTATCCCTCTTCTGGATGGTATAGGTACCTCCACTCACATGTGCACATAACCAACATACATATATAATTTTTACAGTAAAATGAATATTTAAAAACATATTGCTAATGCTCTCACTAGGCAAAAACAAATAACACTAATCTCATGTAGGTATCCACTTTTTACAATGGATTCTAGTCTATGAGCTCCAAAACAAGAGAAGACTAAGAAGAGAAAGCCAGCTTTCAGCCATGTTCACCCAAGAGATGAACAAAGACATCCAGACACAGCCTAAGAACACAGAAGCCACTTTTGTGCCTTAGCAAATGTTGCTGAATGCCATAGACTTCTGGAGTTGCTTCCAGATGGTCAAAACCACAAATGTCAGGGTGTACTATATCAGCAAAGCTGAATGAGTCACCAGGCATGAGGCAAAGAAATTTCTGAACCCTTAAGGACTATAAACTCTGTGTGCTGGTTTCTATGTTGCTCTAGTCGCTGGGTTTGGATCTTGATTTGAAGAAACAAACTGTTAATAGCCCATTGGTAACTGGAGGTGCCTTTGTCTAGGTATGACTTCTTTCCTGCTGCTGGGTGTTCTTTCTTTTACAAGGTGCAGTAATAACGTCACAGTAAGAAAACTATACTTCCCAGAAATACATAGAATGGCTGGAGATTTGACTTTTGATACTTGGGGACACTTTAAAATGCTTCCACAAAAAGAAAGTAAAGGAGCCAAATGCACAACTGCATTTGTTACACCTTGCTGGAATGGTAACAACGATGAAGGTACATTTTACTCTTCCTTTACTTTCATGGATTTTTGCAAGTTTCCACAGTAAGACTTGGAAGGGAGGGAGGGAAAAGAGAGGACCACAGGTTGATACCCTTATTATAGTTTTGTGCTGGAAAGGAAGTGGTTTGTGTTCATAGCTGTAAACATCTGCTTTGTTTCATTTCTATACTGTGACTGCACAATGAAGGCCAGAGTGTCACCCCAGGTGTCTCACTGTGCTATACAGATGTGGAGAGCAAAGTTCAGATTAACTGCTTCCACCTGGAGGACAGACACCAGAACAGACAGTGAGAGCCGCCAAGGTAATTTGTCGCTGAGCAACTGAACGCAATGCTCTGGGGTCTCTCATCCGCAGTCATTCCCCAGAGTTTCAGTTACCCACAGTGAAGCGCAATATGAAAATAGTAAATGAAAAATTCTAGAAGCAAGCAGTACACTTCATTGCTCTAAGTGCTCGGTTGTATTATTGCTGCCAATCACTTACTGCGCTCACTTTATAAGTCATAGTTCACCTCAGGTGCATATGCACAGGAAAGACAGACTTCCTAGGCTTGAAGTTTCAGACATACGGTGGGAGTAAGGGAAGACTCGTGAAAGATGGCACCGCACAGTCTGTTTCTGCATCGCTTGCTGTGAAGAGGATGCAGCTTGGATTCAATGACAATTGGGACAGCCGCCACTTTAAGGTCTTATGATAACTGGAGCTGGCACCACTGGCCGCCGCCAGCCATCTTAATTCACTACTTTTCCTTTTCCCCTTCACTGAGATAAAGGCGCTCGGATTCCGAACTGGGGCATGTGAAAAAGAAAGACAGAAGGGGAAGCACAGAGCAACGAGCCAGACTCCTGTGCATTTCATAAGACTCTGAGCATGCACAGGTGCCAGCTCTGCAGAGATTCCTGGACTCTTCCCCAGCACCCCTCTCCAGCATACCAGGCTCCCCTCTCCTAAGTATGGCTTCCTTCGGTGTCCAGACCAGCTCCAGACCAGCTCCAGACCAGCTCCAGACCAGCCAGCAGCCTCTGGAAGTCCTTGCTGAGAGCACAGAGGGTCCAATTCTGGCCGCTGAGAAGCTGTGGCCAGAGACTTCAACCTTTAGGTCTCAATTTCTTTCTCTCTTTAGACATAGAGAAGGGTAGGAATTGATCTTCAGGGGTTATGGAGATGAACCAGTACAGACAGGTTTTTACTGAAGTAATCACCACTCCGCTGAGAAGTGGAGAAGTAATCACCACTAGGCCTCTCACATGTGTGGCTCCGCAAGAGTTAATCTTGTAAAACAGAGGGCAGGGACTTTAACAGCAGAGACCTAGAGTAGAACCTAAAGGTGTTGTCTACATCTACTGGCTGTCTGACCTTCAGAAAGTAATTTGACCCCACTCTGTCTGGTTCTCATGAGAGATGAGCATAACCACACTGGCCTCCTAAGGTTGTTACAAGAACTAAATTGGAAAAGCTCTCCCATGATCTTCTCCATCTTGTAACTACTTACAATCTCTTTAAAGACTGGGGCTTTAGGCCAGATGTTGAAGAAAAATAGAATGTGCGCATATGTGAATACACAGGACATCTCTGTGCATTCAAATCATCCTAGGAAGTTTAAGGGCTTTCTATGGCCTTTGCTGGAAGCTGCCTCCCCCAGTGAGGAAAGCAGAGGATGTTTAAGGATTCACAGAGTTCTGAGACCTTGCAAATCAAGTGTGGTCCAGGAACTTTGCCATCACCTGGGAACCCTTAGAACTGCAGAAAATCAAGCTCCAAGCCCTTGTCCTTGACTGCCCATCATCACAGTGCACTTTAACAAGATCTTCAAGTGATCTGTATTCATATTATAGCTCCAGAAGCCATCTAGATTCTGATTGAGACGCCTTGTTTTCTAAGAGAGGGAAATGGCATCTAAAACTCCAGGAATCACTTGCAGACTCCGTGGCAGAAACTGCCCATAGATAACCACATAGGTCTGTCTAAGCCCCTCTTTCTTGCCACTCTGTACCCTTCAAAGTAAAGAAAAATCTTTTTCTTGGTTTCACTTGCATCTAGAAGTAGATGCGTGACACTCTGGCAAGTGGTATCTGCTAAGATAACCTCTTTAAAATCTGCTTTTTTATAGAGTAGAACAAATGTAGACCCAGTACCCTGCCCTATTTGTCCTGCCAGAAAGGAGACAGGGGCTATAAAGCAGGCATGGACATGAACATCTTTTGAATAAAGCCACAAGTATGTGGATAAAATGACCACATGCTAAGAGAGAGTCAGAGAACCTGGGCCTGGATGAGAGCATTCAGCTGTGGCTCAACTAAGGTGGTGACTGTCGACTTTCAGCTTTGTTATTTAACTGACTGATGGGCTAAATCAATTAATCTCTTTTTGTGAGACTCCCCCGATCAATATTACTCATTGTCAAGTTCATTCTGTATGATGCCACACAGCTAACAAGTGGCTAAGTCAACATTAGGTATCTGGGCCCCAGAGAGTTTTCTACACCTCCAACATTGGATAAGGAGACGTGCTAATGTGATGCACTGGAAGAGAGATGTATTTTGAGGGCAGATACCCACTCAGTCTAGAAAGTCTGCATGAGGTGTCCACCGCCTTTAAGGAGGGAAGATAGAAGGTGAGCAGACAAGTCTCATTTCAGTCTGGAATCTCCACTGGCATTTCTGAACCATGCAGAACTGATGCATAAAATTTAAACAAATGTGAAGTATTACTACATTTTGGTGAGGCCACCTACCACCAAACATCATGTCAGTTCATCAGTGTCTACAGATTTTAAGATGGACCTAATGAGTTATTTTTAAAAACGACTTTTTAAAAAAAATGAGCTGCTGATCTCAAACATAACTTTGAACTCAGCAAAAAAGAACAGGCTGGAATTCACTGGGTCTGAAAAAAAGGAAAGAGTAAGTCGAAGCAATGGCACCCCAGAAACTAGGAAGGTTGCTCCTTTCCAGGGACAGGCCAGCTACAGAAAGGCATGTACTTCGGCTGAGTTCACAGGGGGACCCTGGACGAGGTGTTTTGAGGTTAGTACCAGGTAGAATATTCCAGCTTTCCCCAGCACAGAAAGCCTCCTGAGTGGCTAAGAGTATCCCAAACAGAAACCCACAAAAATCACCTGAGAGTTTTCACAAGTGGAAATAGGGGCTCTCAGATACCTTGTCTCACAATAATTTGCTTTTGTAAAGTTACATTCTACAAGACAGCTTTTAACCCTTGCTGAATCTGGTCAGGTTGGACCTTTTGCAGATGAGAAAATTTCTCAAGATCACATACACTAAGCAGAAATTAAACTCTTTCCCAGGCTTCAGGCTTCCTGGCATGGTTCCAGCATAGAATTCACTCCACACTCCTCTTACTCTGGTTTCAGTATGAGCTACTTGTGTAAGAAAATCTCTGCTTTGCTAGTAACAAGGAGGAACCTAAGAAAGACATCCATGGACCCCCGGGAAGGGGAAACAGAGATGTTCTCTGAGTAAATTGGGACCATGGGGTAGGAGGGGGAAATAGAACATGAGGGAATGAGATGGCTGAGTAGCAGGGGGGACAGAGAGGGAGAACAATGAAAGAGGTATCTTGACAGAGGGAACCATTTGGGGCTAGAAACCTGCAGCTAAGGAAATATCCAAGAACCCCCAAAGATGACCCAAGCTAGGATTCCAAGCAATAGTGGAGAGGGTGCCTAAACTGACCTTCCCCATAATCAGATTGATGAGCACCCTAACTGTCATTATAGAACCTTCATCCCGCAACTGATGGAGGCAGATGCAGAGATCCACAGCTAAGCACTGGGTTGAGCGCCCAGTCCAGTTGAAGAGAGGGAGGAGGGATTATATGAGCAAAGGGGTCAAGATCAGGATGGGAAACCCACAGAGACAGCTGAGCTGAGCTCACTGACTCTGGACTGACAGCTGGGGAATCTACATGAGACTGAATTAGGCTCTTTGAATGTGGATGACAGTTGAACGGTGTGGGCAGTTTGTGAGGCCTCTGTCCGTGGGACCAGAATTTATTCCTAGTGCATGAACTGGCTTCTTGGAGCCCATTCCCTATAGAGGAACACCTTGCTCAGCCTTGATAACAGGGGAAAGGGCTTGGTCCTACCTCAGCTTGATATAATAGACTGCATTAGCTAAACCTAGGGATCGGTTACCTTCTCTGAGGAACAGATGGGGTGGGGGAGGCAGGGGGGTGACTGAGAAGGGAGGATAGAGAGAAACAATGTGAGTATATTTTAAAAAAAAAACTTTGAATAAAAAAATGAGCAAAAAAAAAGAAACCTCTGCTTCATGTCCAAGTCTGAACCAGGCATTCTTTTATGTACTCTATGATGACACATACCTCTTAAGATTTATAATTATCATTAAATAACCAACTAATACATTTTAAAAATGAATTTGATCATGATTTCTATAGGAATTAAAGGACTAGGTATTATGTTGGATAGGTGGGAAGAAGTGTTCTTAGTGACTCACATCTCCATTAGTTTATTTTTACAATAATGTATTAATTTTATTTTATGTGCATTGATGTAAGGGTGTTATATTCCCTGGAACTGGAGTTAGTTTTCAGCTGCTGTGTGAGTGCTGGGAATTGAACCTGGGTCCTCTGGAAGAGCAGCCAAGATTTTTAACTGTTAAGCCATCTCTCCAGCCCCTTCATTAGTTTTTCAATCAACAGATTATCTCCCACTTTGTAATAATCACCTTCTACAGAGCAGTTTTCTATACCACTGTCTGTTTCTTAAACCTAGAATACAATCTCTCTCCTGTAGAAACTTAAATCTATTTTGAGAAACATAAGGCCTTCCCAAGGACAGGAATTGTGCCTAATTTAGTGTTGAATCATGGTAAACAATCAGGTATCTGCTAGATAAGTGAATAGACAAATGACTTTGGATTCTCAGGCCATCTCTCTTCCACTGTGTCATTCTGCCTCTTCCCAGAGAGAAGACTGCAGGACTGTTGCCATAGACATTTTCTTCCTCAGGCCTCTAATGCATCCATGCATGGCCTTGATAGGATCAGAAGCTTGGAAAGGCACAATTCTTGGTTATGGATTTGGCCCACATAGCACATCACATGCTCTTCTTGCCTCAGAAGAGATGCCAATGCAGAGGTGGTAGAGTTGAGCAGGGCTGTCCCAGCTGCTCTGCAGTTCATCGCCAAAGAAGCAGAAGGCTCCAGGACTCCTTTCTCAGGCCATTCTCCAAAGATCAGCCAAAGACTCAGACCAGGCAGACTGATCACAGGAAGGGCAGAACATTTGAGAAGCAAAGTGTCCTTCTCTTCACAGCCACTTCATTGATTTCATCATCATTCTCTTTGTCTATCTCCTTATCCATCTCAACATTTAGAGAACCACATCTTTTTTTCGACTCATTTCTTTAAATCATCTGCAGATACAGAGTAGCCAAAGCCAGTGGATTCCTGACAAACATGTCCTGTGCATGATCCAGGCATCTGTTTTGAACAAGCTCTTCAACAGATTCTGCTCTGTGCTGAACTCTGAGACTTTCTTATCTTCTGAGTCATCTCTTAGTGAAGGACATCCAGAGGCCGAGCACCATCACCTGCCAGGCCTGTGAAGTAGAGGAATTCCATGGAAACGAGGAATAACCCACCAGACCTGGCCTCTCCATATTTTCAAATTACAGGAACCAGTGACAGCAGCCTGGGGACAGCCTCTAAAAGACCAATCTTATCACATACAGAGTATCTCTGGCCCAGTCAGGAAGACAGGACAATTAAAGCTTGGGCCTGGGCTCTGTCACTTAGAACACAGTTCAAAGTGCCAGAATAGGCCTGGGTGGCATCCGAATGTAATGGATTTCTCTTGTTTATTTTGAGCAGGGATATTTTGGCTGCCAATTCTCAAACTAAGACAGAATCAAAATACCATTTCTAAGTGCCTTGTCACTCCTGGGTCTTCTTGTCCGCTGTCACCATTCCTTGCCTCCCCCTAAATCTAAATATTCACCTAAAGTCTTCATTTCCTGAGAGGACCAAGGATGTAACAGATCCAAAATATTCACTAATGGTTCCTGGATCCTCTCTTCCTTTGAAATATGAGCACATTTAATACCTCTACAGTGCTCCAAATCTACCCCTCAGACTAGCACCACCACATAGCTTATGCTGGCCAAGTGTTTTCATATGAATACAAAGATTCATGACTTTTTTTGGAGCCAATTCATGGCACTTTGCCCAGGATCCCAGATTAATAATTATGGTATATATAATAGAGAAATGTCTGAGATGTTTTTAATCTATTTGGAGGAAAGTCGGGGTGTGATGGGTAGACTGAATAAGACCAATGTGATAGTAGGTATTTATTTTCTTTCTTCCTGTTCTGCTTATTTGAAATTTTCCCGGGATGTAGATATTCGCAACATTTAATTTGCTGGTACTTTTATTAATGTCAAGTAGTTTTATTATTTTAGGGACATTAATAATTGATTATATAGAATTTTATATGTTCATGAAATAATCATGCTTGGAAAATTTAAAGGTATAATCTTGGAGATAATTAAATATTTACCAGTCAGGTTTGCTCTAAGACATGTTCTGTGTGTTGTGAGGTACTGTACCTGCTAGACTTTTGAGAACTGTCTATTGTTTTGGCATTTCCAAACTCAACATCCTTTGCTTAAATCAAGATCTATAGGTTTGTCTATTTGATCCTTTGTGAATCTCAAGTTTATGTCTAAAAGGAGGACAGATCCTTTCCCCAGTCATGAAGTGAGCACAGTGGATTGTAGATGATACACAAGACATCCCTGCTCTCACAATGTCTAAGCAACTATATGCCAACTCTGCAGTCAGCCTCTGCAGAGGAGGCTCCCAATATAGGGACTATCATCATTTCTACAGAGATCATGATAGCTCCCTGAATACTGTAATCCTGCATTTGCACGATTTTCTATAACTTTTAAAGTATATTTTTTCACATACCACTAAGAAAGAGAAAATATTTTCTTTTAAACGTTGTGATGTGATGCCTCACAAAGGCCTCCACAGTCATACCAACCTCTGGTTGCTTCCATGTTTTACTCACCAGGATGCAAACAGTTTCTACTGCTGCCTGGCTGGGTTTGTGATAACCAACCCTTTTGTGTCCCTAAACAATAGCCTCCTCTACCTATTGGATAGATCTTTCTGTTTTAGATTCTGTGAAGATTTTTGTGGAGTTCATTTCTCAAAGCATGCATATCTGCTTCACAGATATCAAATAAAAGCCCTGCTGCTCTGTTTCTGAAAGGGGAGTGTTATTTTACTTTTCAGTGTCAAATCACAGTGTAATCTTTCTGATGACATTTTAAATGGTACTTGAACTCAAACCTTACCATCCCCTCAATGCACACAGTTCATCTGAAGAGATGACAGAAAAAGCCGTTATAATGAGTCTTATAACAATTGCATGCCCACTGAGCCTGAATCACCATCAACTGGTCCCCAGAAATTCTGGAATGTGAAAAACGTACATTCTGGAATCACTCAAATATGGTTCAACTCAATAGCCCATCTGCATGTTAATGGTCTAGACAATCAGTGGTCATAACCAAGCTAGAGAGAAAATAACTCCAACCAAGACGAGGATATGGGAAGGGAATAATCACCCCTTCCCACAGTATTATCCCTCATTTCCGTAACTTCCTCTTTGTTTTTTGTTTTGCCTGCAGAACTGGGAGTAAGTCCAGGGCCTTCCACACGCTAGGCAGGTGCTACACCATTGAGCTGTCACTCAACTCCCCCACCCATTATTCTCTCTTTCAAAAACATTATTATTTATGGCATTTATGGCATGGGTATTTTGCCTGCACACATGTCTGTAAATGACTGGGAGTGTCTGCTACTCATGGAGGGTAGAAGAAGGTGTCAGATCCTCTGGGACTAAATTTATTACAGACTTCACCTAAGTTTTAGGAATCATACCGAGGCCTCCTAGAAGAGCAGCCAGTGTTCTTAACTACTGAACCATCTCTGCAGCCCCATCCATGCCTCCATCTTAAAGTTCCCCCTTAACTACTTCAGTGTATCTTTTTATCTGATCTTCATCACCCTAGCCAACTTCTCTTCTCTCCTTCGACTTGTCTTAATCTCCTCTAATGACTTGGAAGCTAGAGCAGATGGCCAACTCAAGCTAATGCTATGAGCTCATGATGTAACTCCTCATGCTTATCATGTGTCTCCATCAAATTTTCATTGAGTGGTAAGAAGGGGGGATGACTATGGTTTTGCAAATGACAGTATAGGAAGAGGGGTGGAGATGGGCAAACAAGTCCAACCTTCCAACCCTGCATCTAATCTCCGATTTCAAGATCACTGTGGGAAGAACCATTCCAAAAGTACAAGACACTGTTACTTAGACCCCCCAAAGAGTCCCTCATCACAAACCAGCCTTCCTGATGGAAAGGATTTACTATGGACCCAGTGGAAGCTGAAGGAAGTCTGTTTGTGAATTAAATGCAGCTATTTAATGGCTACTTACCCAGTGACTTCATAAAGCACATTGATCAGGATGCTGATGGGGACTCAGGGTGAAAGTCCTGATGTCCTTCAATGGTAAGAGGAGAGCCAAGGAGTGGGTATTGTATCTTGTGACTCACAAGACAGTTTCCACAAAAATGTTTTAGATCCTTATACATACACACAAGTCCTACAAATATTTTATTGGATTTTATACATTTCCTGGAAATTTGAGAAGTCATATGGGCCTGTGTACAGCATTCACATACATGAGGATTTATTTTTACATGCTAATTTCTACCTGAATTCAAAAAGACCAAGCCAGCATTAGAGGATAAAAAAAAATCCTGCTCAAGAAAGCTGGGTTTTCTTCATTAACAGTTGCTAAAGATGCTCCTGAATCCTCACCTAGACATTGTTTGGTCTTCAGGCAGGGGCTGATGGTGAATATTTATCTGAATGTACAACCCATCAAGCCATCAGACAAGCAAACCAAGGTATTCCTCCCTAGATTATCCATAGCATTTCCTGACCCCTTTCCCCTGCCCTGCAATCCTTGAGCCATGCACAGCTCCTACCCTGCATCTCCTTCCATCCTTTGCCCCCTTAGAAGGGAAGAGCCCTCCTGAAAGAGTCAGGGATCTGCTACATCCTGCTAGGGAAACTTGTGGCCAGGGCTAGGCTTCCTGGTGTTTATGAGCTGGCTAATGGTCAGGGATTTTCCAGTCTCTTACTATTCTTGAAAAGAAACTATTTTTCATTTTTAAGTGAGGACACTGAAGTGCTGGGAACTGACAAATGGGGTCAGAGCCTGTTTGGTAGAGTTGGAATCTGTATCATTTAAGGACACAGACAATGCTGGCTTCTGACCTTTTCCCCTACATTAACTTGAGAATATAAAATATGGACTTTTAATTATATTTCCCATAGCCTCTCTTAGGCAGGAGACAGGGTTCTGGCCTTAGCGTCTCCTTCTGTCCCACAAAGTTCTGTTGAAATGAAAGCTGCAGCTACTTGGTTGCTATTCTTCTCTTGCAGACATTAGTGCCTCAAGGGAACCTGGGAATATGGAGACTTTCCAATATAGTCTCACCTGGAAGACTACCACCAAGAATAACATAGTATACTATATAGTGCTTTTTAGTTACTAGAACTTTGCTACCACTTTATCTTGATCTTGATTTAATCTTCTCCTCCAACAATTCCATAAGATTACCTGTCACCATCCCAGTAGGAATCTCAGATGACTCAGGTGACACATGCCAAGTATTTGGCTGAAAATTAAAGACAGGACTAGTTCCAAAGATAGGCCAGCCAGCATGAATCTTGATATTAGATAATGTGAGCACAAAGTAGGAACAGGATAATAGAATAGTAAAACATCTGGCCACTGAAAACAACAGGAAGTAGTCATCAACCTTCAGCCCAAGAACCCAAGCAATCAGGAAAACAGGAACTACACCATTTATTTTAATAAGATGAACTGGGTAGAAGGATTCCATTTTAAATTGCTGGGGATCTTTATATGATGTATGAAAAGTAACCAAACTAGTAAAGACCAAACATAGAATGATGGCTAGGGGTCTAAAAGGTACAAACAGGAGGCGTTTGATGAGTAGAGGTTTGAAAGTGTGAGAGAATCTCTCCTGGAGATTAGGAGCCTAGTGGATTGCATAATACTACCCAACTGTGTCAGCATGGTCAAGATGATGCATTCTGTTACATATTTTCATACATTCTGTTACTTATTTTTTGCCATAATAAGAAGGGGGGATAAGATTTGAATGTGTAAAGGACATCACACACACACTCACACAGGCAAAACTGGAAAATAGATGTGAAAAAGCAGCTCACACCCCATGACTGGAGAGAACTCCAAAGGGGACACAGATCTTGGACTCAGGCCCTTGACGGACAGGGGAAGTTGTTGCTACCCATGTGGGGGGGGTGGGGGGGCAGCTGCACAGTTAGGATCATACAGAGAGTGACAGGAGCACCCAGAGACTGGAACCCGTCACCAATGTCCAGAGAGGGGGGTGGTTGCTGAGAGGAACCACCTGAGGGAGAAGCAAGGGAGGAACAGTTCTTCTTCCCTCAGCCCCTTGAGGCAGTCCATATTGGTAACCCAGATAGGGTTGCTGATAAAGAGGATTTGAAAAGTCTCAAGCTGAGGACCAAAGAGCAGGGTAGAGCAGGACAGTGAAGGAGATGAGTGTATTTGCTTAATACTGAGCACAGAGCACAGCGAGGTCACAGGAATGGTACAGGAGGAAGGGCTCAGAACCCCTAAGTTCAAAAGGCAAAGTGAGTTAGAGCAGCGTTTCTCAATCTCCAGATTGTGAAAACTCTTGGGGGTCAATCAACTCTTTCACAGGGGTTGTGTTTCAGATATTTATATTACGTTCATAACAGTATCAAAATTACAGGTATGAAGTATAAAATAATTTTATGATTAGGGTCACCACAACATGACGAACTGTATTAAAGGGTTGAAGCACTGGGAACATTGACAACCACTGTGTTAGAGGAACTTTGTCAGGGTCCTTAGGGCCTTGCTACAACGCATGGGCTGCCCTGCAGGAACAGAGGACATCTATCTAAATCATGACCATGCAAGGTCGTTATTGAGCAGGACCAGGTGACCCTCACCCTTATCACTCTCTCTTCCCACAGGTTGATCTGAAACTGTTATAGACTGGCCAAGCCAGGGGACAATATTTTGAAGTTTCATTTAATAAAATGTACTATAAGCAGAATGTACTATATGCCTCAATATTTTCAGTTCATCACCAGTGGTGATGGCAAAATTGAAATATCTCCAAGATAACATACTTTAATTTATTCTTTCTCAAAGGCTTAGAAATAATTTGGTATGAAAAAAATTGTGCTTTTATTTTAAGCTTGAAAAATTGGTGGGTTTTATGCCACTAAAGTACCTATAGCTGGTTTTCACTAATATTAAAATATAAAGAGTAGTTAAGTTGTTGAGAAATTGCATTGGCTCCAGGCCCCTCCTCTAAAATGGGAAGGATGATAATGCACATCTCACAGGAGGTGGTAAAAATAAAATGAGAAATCTGGAAAGAGCAATGGGAAGATGGGTTTTATCTACCTTCAGCTCTCCCAGGAGAGATACATACTGTTGAAAATACCACCATTCTCATTATCACAATCACATCATTATTATCCTTCTCCCCATTATCATCATCCCTGCCATCCAGCCACCTCTGTCATAACCATCTTCACCATAGCATCCCCATCATCTCCATCATTGATACTATCATCGCAATAATCATTACCATCCCATCCTCACTGACACCATTCTTTCCCACAGCTCCTAAATTTCATTGCCTGTAAGAATCTCCAAATTTTATGAGCATTAAACCCCTCAGAAGAACTATGAGATGGGATTTGGAATCAGCAAGCACTACTAAATATTGATGTCATCCCTGACAGGCTCCTGAGTTTCTGCATTTTATGATTTACAAAATGCTTACTGATTACTGTTGAATATTCGCCATTAGGGCCTCCAAATCCATCCTTCTGCCTTTCTCTGTCTTTTTTTTGTGTCCTGCAAAAGCAATCTCTGTAGGCTGAGTCACCCAGGATCTCTTATATGTCTAGTATGGGGAAGGGATGGAAATATACATAGCAAGCTTTAAGTCATCAGATTTAGGAGAGAGGGGGTAGTGATGGTACTGGAAAGGTGACCCAAACATAATGGTTAGTACTAACTTTCCACTTGACAGAATGTAGAATCACCTGGGAGATAAATGAGCCTCTGGACATGCTTGTGGTACAGCATCTTGACTGCGCTCATTGAGCAGGAAAGCTTGTCCACTGTGGGTGGCACCATTCCCTAGATGGGATCCTGAACTATAAACATAGAGAAAGGGAGCTGAGTAGCAGCATTTATTCATCACTCTCTATTTCTTAACTGTGGGAATGATGTGAACAGCTGTTCAGCTCCTGGTGCCTTTACCTCCCTGTCATGATAAACTGCACCCTTGAACCACAGTTAAAGCCTTTAAGTTGCTTTTGTCAGAGTCTTTTATGACAGCAACGAGAAAAGAAACTATGGCAGGAAAGCATACAAAAGGTCAGAAAATGAAAAGGTTTCATGTTAAAAAAAATTATTATGAGCAAAATAAATTAAATACAAAACCATACCTATGTGTGATATCATTTGTTTGGAAGTCTAAATAATGCAAACTGACCTATAGGGACAGAAAGCAGATCATCATTGCCTAAGGCCAGAGATGAGAGACTGACCCCGGTAGGCATGAGGAATCTCATTGCATACAATTGTAAAATATTACTTGGTAACAAAATTACCTTCACCTAAATGGGTACAGTTCATTATGGGTCAATTATGCCTTACTTAAGATATTTTTAAATATCCAAGGAAAAGACTGGGATTATAGCTTTGTTGGTAGAGGGTTTATGTAACAAACATGAAGAATTGAGCTCCATCCCCCAGAACATACATGAAAAAAAAAAAAAAAAAAAAAAGCTGAGTGTGTGTGGTGGTGTGTACTTGTAACCTCAACACTAAAGAAGGAAGTGGTGACAGGCAGAGGCGTGGGGTTCCGTGACCAGCCAGTCTAGCCAACGTGACAAGCTCTAAGGATGAGAGGTCCTATCTCAAAAACTGAGGACTGACAGCTGATATTGTCCTCTGGTCTACATGCACGCTCACACATACAACATACACACATACTATGGTATATAACACACATATACACACAGATTATACCCACAATATAGCATAAAAGGAAGATACCTATCATGAATTTATGACCACGGTGCTCTATAAATCTGTTTAACTTGATGAGCACAGGATGTGGATCAGAGAATGCATTCAGTAGTTCACAGATGCCCGACCACTATTTATAGCTGAGCTGGAGAAGGTTCCTAAGGACAGGGCTTATCCAGAAATGCTAAGCTTGTTGATGACGTAAGGCCCAGGAGTGCTGAGAGAAAGGAGAGGCAACAGAGCTGACTGCCTCTGGGACCCAGCAGGGGACTCATTTAAAGTAAGGGCTTTATGTGGTAGACTGTGGAGTTATGGGGCTTAAAGGGAGAAAAGGGCTGTGGTGCCTCCACAGCGAAAGATGCTAGCAAGACTTTTCGATTTTAATTCCTTACTTATAAATTGAGACTGATAATAGCATTCAAATGGCAAATTCTAAAGACTCTAATTGCTACTGAGAAAGATATCCAAAGACAGGATCGCCAATGCCTACAGATTCAAATGTAAAATGTGTTTGAATTACCGGCATTGTGCTGAGAAATTTAAAACAACGCAGTTAGTTTCCTGAGTTTATGGAGCTAAACATTGTCTGTGGTCCTCCTGCTGGCCCAGCGGCTATCCGGCTGGCTGCATCCCAGATGTACCTGCAGAGCTTTAATAAAGCACAGACTCCGGACCCAACCTTTAGATCCTGTCGGGAGGGAGGCAAGGATGCTAAGCGGCTCACGGAGCTATTTCCATGTTGCCTAAAGAGTCTTCTCTCAGGGCACCAGAGCTGAAATGCAGGGCAAAGGAAACAGTCCTCCCTCGGTGGAGGGGTGGGGGTGTGGGACAGGGAGGGCAGCAGAAGCAGAGTGGCAGGAAGCATCTGGTCTACTGGTCAAGAAGTACAGCAAAAGGACAGAGCAGGGTTTAAGGGGTGCAAGCTAGCTTATGAAGCTAGCTGTCTAGAACTATGAAAGGCTGAAAGGGGGTTGGCAGGCAGGGACAAGCACCACAGCACAGGCATGATCTTCCAGATAGAGGGGTGGGATAAGGGCAGCTGCAAAAGAAGCCCTTTGTATATAAAAGCATTGATATAATAAACATCTTCGGACGGATGCCTCGATGACGTGCTGGTGTGTTTTGTTTTTTTTCCCTTTCGGGGCTTATGGTTGGGGTGGGGGAGAGGTTTTAAGGTCCTGGGCCTGATGTGTGCCCTATGAAGGGTAAGGGTAGATAGGGACAGGGATGTAACAAACTCACCCCAGAACTCCAGTGTTCAGAGATGAGACCCAAACTTGCCTAGATCTACTCTTGCTCACCTGCCCCTCCACAGTCGGAGGCGACAGAAGGGTCAGAGGAAAGCCCTCGGGCCAATCCAGTTCTAATTGCCCCCTGGGGGAAATGTACAGCTCTGTCCCTAAGAGTAGGGATGGCTCATGATTTAGGAGGAAAGGGTTCTCAAAACCAGACGGAGTCCTCTACTCCAGAGCTCTGGTTTTTGTTCCCTTCACTGCTGGTCCTCAGCGGTGTCATTAGGGGAGATGGAAACATTATTGTCTGGCTTTTCTTTCCGCGGTATGGGTCCCGGATGCTTCTGTAACCGCCTCCCTGGATTTACAGGCCCACAGCGGCACTGGTGGCTCTTAACTCCATCCTGAGAGAAAAGAGAAAGGTAGAGGAGGGAGGTTAGACTCCTTCTGATTTCTGAGTTTATTTCATCTCGTCAATCCTAGCTGGCCTCCTGGTGACCGGCCTGAAGCCTAAGAGGAACCTCTCGTCCACTTTCCTGCCCATCCCCAGGCTATAGCCTGGAGGGAAAGTCAGACATCCTCAAGACTACGTTCCCTTACTCCACCTCCCATCTCCAATGCTTACTCAGGCTGAGGGGCAGGCTCCAGTGCTCTCAGCCCTCCACTTCTGAACCAAAGTTTTACCACTGAGCATTGGTCTAATAAACATTTCTTATTTTATGGTAGAAATGTATACCATTCCAGGCTAATCTTTGCTGTGTAAATGGAAACTGAAGACATTTATAAAATCAGTTGTCTCCCTCAGACAAACTCTAAATCCTCTTGGCTTTCTGCAACCCACCTCCCCTCTTATTTTTTTTTTTTTTTTACATCAGAAATCAAATCTTCTTTTTTTTTCTTTTTTCTTTTTTTGCTTGCATTTTTGAAGGCAGAATCAGGAAAAAGAGAAAAGCACATTGCTTTTTCCATCTCGCGGCCATCATTGCTCCTGTGGGAAGCTCTCTGGATGGTCTGTCTGGGTAAGACAGCTGGAGCTTTCTATTGTCAGATTGGAGGAGGAGCAGGGAAAGAGAGAGGAGACAGATAAGGAAATGTTTCCCAAGCAGAACCTCCAGAACTGGCCAGTGCTTCTGACGGTGCTGGGCTGGGCACAAAGGAGACACGTAGGAGTGAGAACCGCGTGATGGGACACTTTCTGGAGCGGGGACTCTTGAGGGTAGAAACAGGCTAGTGTGAGCAAAATTAGGGCTGGCTCCCTTTTGAAATTCCAGTGAGAGAGACAGGGGGATGGAAATCTGGGAACTGGCATCATATAGATGATGTTTTAACACTGGGCACAGAGAATGAAGACAGTTTCTGGCTACAGAGGACCCAAAGGTCCCGTGGATCAACTCTTCACAGAGTGGGGTGAGGGGGCGGGGGGTGGAGAGTATAAGAAACGACAAAAATCTCAACCAGACCCCTTCCTTGTCTACCTCAGGTTTCCCAGAACATTTAAAATCCAGGAACAACCACTTCATGTTCACTGCGAATTTAGTCTTGACCAGGGGGAGGGAAGAGAGGGGTATTTATAACCAGCTGCTGGGAACCACTGGGAAAGCAAGAGGCAGGAAAGGAAAAATGCCCACTCTAGAGTCTTTGGTTGGCAGCTGATAAAAGGATTTTGTTTGACTTTGTTTTTCAAGACAGGGTTTCTCTGTATAATAGCCCTGGCTATTCTGAAACTCACTTTGTAGACTAGGTGGGCTTCGAACTCACAGACCCACCTTTGCCTCCCAGTGCTGGGACTGAACGTGTGCACCTCCACACCTGACTCCAATGATTTTAACACATGTACATTCTAGGTTAGAAGCCTTCTAGAGGGTGGGCTCTCCCTCAAAATATCCCATGCCTTAGTTTTGGCCACCTTAACTTTTTTTTTTTTTCCGGTTAGGTGGGATCTAATTCACAGACCTCTTTATCCTAATTGCCAGGCAAGGATGGAACGGGCAATGAGGAGCAAAAAAAAAAAACAAAACAAAACAAAACAAACAAACAAACAAACAAACAAACAAACAAACAAACAAAAAAAACAACAAAACCCCCCAAAACAAACAAAACAAAACAAAAAACCTTAAGGCTATTTGCAAGGGAACAGCCCCATCTGCTGAAACATGTTTCCGTGGCTTAGAGATGTTGCGTTCTTCAGGCAGTTTACTACTTAACTGCAACCTTCGCGCTCCCCCTAGAGGCAAAAAGTATAAATTACATCTCTGTCGAAGCGTTCTAAAAAATCTGCAGTTTATTTTGTTCTTAGACAATTACATACATGCGCACAGTTCATATGGACCATCCTCACTACGCCCTGATCCCAAATCTTCCTATTACCCCTGTCATCCTTCCCTCAAATCTTTCTTTTATGTTCATGTCTTCATTTCATTGTGTGACCCACTCACTGAGTTTAAATCATCTGTGTGTGGTTGCAAATTTGGAGCTGGAGCCTGGTGGGCTAAGCGGTGGGTGCACAATTAATGTCCAGTGGCAACGAGCAAGGCTCTGTGGATCCCTCACCCTTCCATGATTGATGAGTGACTGTTCCAGTCTTGTGTGGACCTGGTGCAAATAACCACAGTTACTGGGAATTAGGGATTGCTAGGGTAGAATGCCAAGGAATGGCATTTCCATCCCTTGCCCTTCACTCTGTCTTTGAAATTTTACTTTCTGTCATCCTCCTCTTCCACAATGTTCTCTGAGCCATGAAGGAAGTGGTATAAATGCATTGCTTAGAGCTGATGCCTTTTTCTCTCAACAGCCTGCACAGCACGCTAAGGCACGTTGAAGGGTAGCCGATAGGTGTGGGGTGGGAGAGACATTCTGGCTCAAATTCAGCTTGCTTTCTTTACAGCATACAACCAACATGGATCACGTCTTCTACAAAATGGTCTTGTCCTCTTATTTCTGGTTAGGCAACCAAGAGCCTGTATTGCGTAGGGGGCTGCCCATGCACCCTGACAAGCTCCTGTGTAGGTCTCCCACATTTGGAGCTGCGAACTATATTTAGTAACACGCAGTTTCAAGGAGCAGCCCCACCCAGCTAAGCAGAGCAGCATCCTTCAGTCCTCTTTTCTGTTTCCAGATAGGCTTTCCTGTGCTTTCTTTTTGCTTCCTTGGTCCAAGTTAATCTCCCTGATCTTTAACTCTGTCATCTTCTCACCCCTCCTGCCTCGTTTAAGCTTTCTATCCACAGTATTTCTCTTTTGTAATTTTTCCCCTCTACAATTTTTTTTACTATCCCACATCATTTAAGCCCCGCCCCCACGCTCATGACCTCTTCCTAGTTTCTGGGCTTTCGTCTTTCATAGGTATTCCTTCTCCTTGTTAAATGAAGAGCTTAAAGAAAAACCAAAAAATAAACACCAAAAAACCCCAAACAACCCCATTAAACAATAGGCTGAAGAGTGAGAGATCTTAAAGGATGAAATGCCAGTGGCAAGAAAATACTTGAAATGGTGTTTGGCATCCTTAGCAAATTGGAAGCAGACAAGGCTATTTTAAGATTTTATCTTTTCTAAGGTTAGATTTTACACTGTAATGAGACACCATGACCACAGCAACTCTTATAAAGGAAAACATTTCATTGGGACTGGCTTACAGTTTCAGAGGTCTGATCCATTATCCCCATGGTGGGAAGCATGGCAACATGCCGGCAGACACAGTGATGGAGAAGAAACTCGGAGGTCCCCATTTTGATCCACAGGCAGCAGAAGATTTCACCACACTGGGTGCAGTTTGAGTGTAGGAGATCTCAAAGCCTGCCCTACCCCCCAAGTGACACACTTTCTCCAACAAGGCCACACCTCCTAATAGTACCGCTCTGTATGGGCCAATCATTCATGAGGGCTGCTCCTATTCAAATCAACACTAGGGGTATTTATTAGAGTGGCTAGTCCAACAATGACCATCTCAAACAAGAGAGCCAAGGACCTAGTAGTTGCTCAGTTCCCATGACTGGATGTCTAAGTAGTCACAATCTGGCCCAGAAGATTCCAGGAGAGCCACCAGGAGCCTTCATTTCATATTGGGAGGAAAAAATCTAGCTCCTAATATCAGGAAAGGAATGCAGCAAGGCAGATAGACCTGCCAACAAGAGTGAGAGCGAGTGGGCAAAGCAGAGCCTTTTATCTGGACTGCCACTGGAAGGGACCACCCACACTTCTGCTGTGCAAATCTTAACTGGTTCTAATAATAAAAACCCGGGGACAGACAGGGACAGGGAGCAAGTCACAACCACCTTTCTGTCCCCACCTCCCTAGTGCTGGGATTAAAGGCACGCGTGCCTCCACTGACTGGCTCTGTTTCTCTTTTGGACTGGATCAATCTCCTGTAACCCAGCGTGGTCTTGAACTCCTGATCTTCCTGCTTCCTCATCTGAAGTTTTGAGATTAAAGGTGTGAGCCTCCATCACCCGGCCTCTATGGTTAACTAGAGTCTAGCTCTGCCCTCTGATCTTCAGGCAAGCTTTATTTCTTTGATCACAAACAAAATATCACTACACACTTCAAACAAGCTAATCAAGAAAATTCCTCACAAAGGTACCCAGCAGTTTGCCTTTTAGTTAATTCCAGATCTGGATAAGTTGACAGTGAAAAGTAGCCATCACAGATAGCATCAGCAATAAAAGCTGGTATGGATAAGGGACAGTGGAACTGTTGTCATACTGTGGGTGGGAAAATAGACAAAAGCCACTTTGGAGATCAGTGTGGGGGTTTCTCAAAAAA
Organism: Phyllotis vaccarum; assembly: GCA_033318265.1. Taxonomy (NCBI): domain Eukaryota; kingdom Metazoa; phylum Chordata; class Mammalia; order Rodentia; family Cricetidae; genus Phyllotis; species Phyllotis vaccarum. Next base: position 77,404,630 of record JARWLC010000006.1, read on the forward strand.
CTGAGAACTACCATTTGACACAGCTATGCCAACCGCTTCCCATTATATACCCAATAGACTCCATACCCTACTCCAGATACCTGTTCAGTGCTGAGCATTGACAACAGCTAAGAAATGGAAGTGAGCTAGATGTCTGTCAACTGATGAATGGATAATGAAATGTATCTAATGCACACAATAAAATTTTATTCAGCTGTGGAGAAATTGACATTATGAGGAAATGGATGAAACTTGAAATTATTTTTTCACTGAATGATAATATCACTTAGACCCAAAGAACAAATGTCACCTGGTCTGTCTCACAGGCAGATGCTAGCTGCTATTTAATTTAGTGGGGCAGCTTCAACACCTTAAAATGAATCAGTATTATAATGGCAAAAAATAAAAGCAAAAACTTATTATGCCTCTGCCCCTTCCTCTATACTCTGAAATTTGAACACCATCCCCCCAACGTGCTTTACTTTGTAAGCAAAGCTGCATCCATGGTATTAATATTTAATCTTGACCTTATGTGGTGAGGAAAAGATTGTTATAGAACATTGGCCTCTACTCATCTTCCTGCCTGGGCTGTTAATCAAATTATCTGGATAAAAGGATTCTCTAAAGAAAATTTCTCTCACCCCAGTGAAAAGTCATTCCAGGAGGGACACTGGAGTTTGTTGTGGGTTTTCTGAAGCTAAGCGAGGATATCATGATGCCCAGGCAACTTTAGTCTCCGAATGTAGATCCAAGGAAAAATAAAATGCCTCCTAATTCTAACGGTTCTGGCAGTGAGAACCATGTTAGGATCTGTCCACCTGGACCCAGCAGCTGAATTTCATAGACAATTCCTGGAGCCGACAGAAAGCCTTAATGAAGCCAGGGCTTGGCTTCAGCACCATGATTCAGGGTAGCACTGAGGCTATTTCCAAAGCTCCATTCTACCCTAATGGACTTACAAAGGAGCAGACATGGTGGATGGCTGAACAGAAGACATAATGGCTCATAGCTGTGGGTTCAGTTTGGGTAACAGAGTTTTATAAATACACAGCCAAAGGTAAATTTCTCTAGCTTTAAAGATTATTACTTCAATGATTAATTATTCTTGAGGAACAAACATCAAAACATCATCTTTGGCCAGAGGCAATGAACAGATACCATAGTCCTCTGGCACTTTCTATATACTGTAAAAAAGCACACTGACAAAGTCTAAAAGAGGAAAAGGGGGTATTTAAAGGCAATTCCATAAAATTTGGTATATATATAAAAGTATATCTCAAATCAGTGTGACAAAGACGTCTTTTTTTTTTTTTTTTTTTTTTTTTTTTTTTAAAGATGGATTCTCACTACATAGCTCTGGCTAGCCTGTAACTCACTATGTACATCAGGTTAGCCTTGGACTCAGAGATTCCACCTTCTGCCCCTGAGTATGAAGATTAAAGTTATGCCCCATCATGCCTGACCTAAAGACCAGTTTTAAGAAAGCAATACTGTCTTGGGGAGGAAAGGGCTTATTAGGCTGACATTTCCACATTGTAGTCCACCACTGAAGAAAGTCAGGACAGGAATTCAAACAGGGCAGGATCCTGAAGGCCAGAGCTGATCAGAGACTACAGAGGGGTGATGCTTAGTGGTTTGTTTCCCATGGCTTACTCAGCCTGCTTTCTTATGAAACTCAGGACCATTCTGACCATGGGCCCAGGGATAGCACCACCCACAATGGGCTGGGCCCTCCCCCATCAATCACTAATTAAGAAAATGTCTTATAGCTGGATCTAATGGGGGCATTTTCTCAACTAAGGTTCCCTCCTTTCGGGTGAATCTAGCCGTGTCAAGTTGACACAGACTATCCAGCACAGGTCAAGACAAGTAAGAGGCTATGGAGAAAAAGATAAAACTACATCTATGTTTCATGCCACTCAAAAGAATAAAGGCCAAGTGTATCAGAGATTTAAGTGTAACAAATTATGCAAAACAAAACACACACACACACACACACACACACACACACACACACACACACACATGAATTCCTCCAATCTTGAAGTAGAGACTAAGATTTACAAAACAAAGACAATACACTGGTAAGTTGAGCACACAGGTAAGATACAGTGGAGGGAAATAAAAGAAGTTCAGCATGAAGAGGCAAAGCATCCGATAAACACAGAACATGAGAGCATCACACATGTCCCTCCATGTAAAGAGCATCACACATGTCCCTCCATGTAAAGAGCATCACACATGTCCCTCCATGTAAAGAGTTCCTGAGCGCTAGCAGAGAAAAAAACATAAACAGGTGAATCATATCAAAAATGTTAATAGCTTAAATACATGAAAATAAGGATGGGTAGAAATATATATACTACAATATATTCTGTTGGCACAGTTGTGGGAAATGACTTTACATAATTAGTGAGAATAAATATTGGAACACCCTTCTGGGAGGAAATTAGACCATACTTAACAATACTTCATGAATGAAAAAAAGTGAGATAATTACTTCTATCCACTCAGACCATAGTGAAATAAAACAAGAAATCAGCAACCCGAGAAGCCACAGGATCTACACATAAACTTGAAGACTGAACAATTCATTCTAAATAAGCACTTGGTCAGGAAAGAAATCTTTAAGATCCTATAGTCAAATGAAAATATAATTTATCCAAAGCTCTAGAATATAGCTAAGACAAAAGAGGCAATTTTATAGTCATAAATATTTAATTAAAAAACTGAGAGTTGGCTGGAGAGATGGTTCAGTTGTTAAGAGCACGTATTACTCTTGTAGAGGATAAATTCAGTTCCCAGCACCCGCATCAGACACACATCAGGCCTGTAGATCCAGTTCTAAGGGAGCTGATACTCTCCTCTGGCTTCTACAGACATTACAGTCATGTGCACATAGCCATACACAGATATGCACACATATACAATTGAGGATTAAATACATTTAAAAATCAGAATGATCTCAAGTGAATAACCTAATAGTATACCTCAAGGTCTTAGAAACTGGAAACAAACCAAACACCATGGAATAAACAGCAAAAAAAAATGATAAAGATTAAGGCAAAATCAATGAACCAGAGTCTGTAAGCACAATATATGGAACTGAACAGAGTTAATGTTTTTGGAATATTTGTTTAACTATGTAAAGAGATGTTGCACTTGTCTAATTATGCAAAGATGTGTTGCTATTCTCCCTTGCCTGCCTAAGGCACTGACTGATCTAATAAAAAGCTGAATGGACAACAGTGAGGGAGCCTATGTGGGCAGAACTTCTCGGCAGGGAGGGTGAGCCAAGGAGGAATTTAGGCTCAGAATGAAGGAAAAAGACTCCAGGGGCCAGACAGACACAGAGGGAGCCGGAAAGTAGGAGAACAGAATGAAACAATGGTTTAAAAGCTCTGGGGCAAAAGGAAGATGAATAGAAACAGGTTAAATTAAGTTCAAGGAGTGAGTGGGACAAGCCTAAGCTGAGGCCAAATATAATTAACAATAAGTCTCCATGTCTTTATTTGAGAGTTGGTTGGTGGACCAAAGAAAATCCAACTCTAAGTTAGTTTCTTGCAGAGGTAAACAAGATTGATGACTCTCTGCTCAGTCTGCCTAGGAGAGAGACGGGGTTTAATACAAGTACACCTGGGAAGGAGATGGCACAACAGACAGATGCCTTAATAATCCCAAGAATTATTAAGGAAAACTGTCAAAACTTATATTTCAAAAATTAGAAAACCCTAAAGGACTAGATAGAGTCCTAAATATCATGACCTACCACAATTAAGTCAGGAATAGGTAAGAAACTTAAGAAGATCCATAATGGGCAATGAGACAGAGGACATAGCAATAATTAAAAAGTCTTCCCCAGAAGAAAACCCCGGGTCCAGATGGTCACTGCTGAATTCTAGCAAACCCTTAAGAAGAGCTGGCAGATATACTTCTCAAACTGTTCCATAAGCTAGACATGAAAGAGAAAACCCCAAACTACCCTCAAAGCCAGTATTGCCATGGTACCCAAACTGGAAATAAAACTAAAACATAACCATCAGCAAATAACTGTGAACTAATCTTCCTGGTGAACACAGATCATACATATAAAAATTCTCAACAAAATAAAACCTGAATTTAAATCTAAATTTTAAAATGTTTTTCATGACCAAGCCTGTTTTTAACCTAGGTATGCAAGTTTGGGTCAACCTATGCAAATGAATAAGTGTAATTCAACTTACAAATACATAAGTAGACTTTATGGAAAAATCTCATGATTTATCTTAACTGATTCAGAAAAGGTCTTTGACACAGTTCAATATCCCTTGGTGGTAAGAGCCCATAGTCAACATCAGCGGGCACTGGGAGAGCATCTCTAAGTTCTGGAGCCAGACCCAGGTGCCTACTCTCTTTATACAAGATAGTGCATCAAGCCTCAAACAAAACAATTAGAAAGAAAAAGAAATAAAGGCAACATAAGCAGGAAAAGAAGTAAAATTATCCCCATTTGCAGATGACCTAGTCTAAGACTGTCAAGGTCCTAAAGACTGCCAGAAAACTCTTACAACCTGCCTTTAATCCCGGCACCCATGAGAAAGAAACATGAGGAGCTCTGAGTTCAAGGCCAGCCTGATCTACAGAGCAATTTCCAGATCAGCCAAGGCTACACAGGGAAACCCTGTAAAAAGAAAACAAGAAGGAAGCAGAGGAAGAGGGGGAAGGGAAGAAAACAGCGGGAAACTCTTAAAACCTGTAACATTTCAGCAAAGTAGCAGTCAACAAAATCAACATATAAAAGTCAACAGCTTTCCTGTATACTAATAACCAAATTTTCCAAGAAAAAAATTAGATGGGAAAACTCATACACAAGGGCATGTCAGCAGCCCACATCACAGCTGCCAAGGATCAAAGAGATGGAAATTGGCAGGGACAAGATACTCTCCCATTCGGGACCCTCTTATAGTGGTTTGCTGCTCCAACTAGGCTCCACATCCCAAAGTTTCCATACTTTCCCAGAGTAGTACCACTGTCTGGTGACCAAGCCTTCAAACATAAGACTATAAGGGACATTCAGTCCAAACCACAACAGCCTAGAAGCAAGGAACAGCTCGGAGAGCTTAGACTCTAAAGTACACTTTCAATGCCAGCACTTGAGAAACACAAGCCGACAGATCTCTGTAAGTTCAAAGCTAGCCTGGTCTGCATAGTGAATTTTAGGTAGCAAGGGTTACATAGTATCAAACCAAAACAAAATATTATCTAAACAGAATCAAAACTCATTGGGAAAAAGATGGATTCCAGACTCAGAACAGAACAACATGATGCCAGAAAAACGTTCGAAGGACAAAGATGCTAACTCAGAGATGCTCCCAACAGCAAATGCTGAACACTTAGAGTGACAGTCCACATTATAATCACAGAGTCTGCCCATTAGCCCAAATAAGTTAACATTTTAACTAATAAGTGAGGGAGAAATGATAGAAGACTGTCATTAAGCAAATCTCTTGAATAACTATTACACATAATTATCAATGAATGATAGTGTGGGCTAAAATATTCAGAGAAAGAGGTCACAAGTCTTTGAACCCCCATTAATTAGAGGGAGACATGGACACTGAATAGTGCAGAGGTCCAATACACCAGCTCAAAGAGGTCAAAGGAAGCATCACCCTATGGTAAGACATTCTGGAAGCTGCTATTCCCAGATATCATACCAGGAGAAGGGCACACATTGATATCTCTGGTATACCTGGAAAATAAATAAAAATTTTAAAAAACAGCATAATATCATTCTAACTCTGAGAAAATGTCACACAAACATCAGTAGAGAGTCTATAAAATAACAGACAGTAACCTTCAAAAGCATTAAGGCCATGATACACACAGTAAGACTGGAGAGTGCTCAGGGTGCCAATAAAGCATTGCAGACCTTGGTACTTTACTGGGAAAACTTAAAAATCTGAATAAGATTTGTGGATTAATGCTATGGTATCAGTGTTGATTTCCTTATCATTCTGATAAGGATAATTCACACTAACACCAGGGAAAGTTGATTAAAGATATTGAGGGGCTCTTTGTATTATTTTTACAAGTCTATTGTGTAAGCCTACACACATTTCAAAATACCTGGGGCCTCAGTGTTGACAATTCCAAAGTATTTAAACTCTTTAGGGAATGGCCATATGGAAAACCTTTTTACTACCACTCGATTGAAACCTCAGACATCTATGTGTAAATAAGGTCAGAAGAGTGTTGCAAACCATCTCCAGTCAGCACAATAATATTTTGTTTAAAGTATCAGAAAATAAAATGTAGGCCTATTTGTCTCTTTGGCGGATCTGTGAAAAGGGGAGTAAGGTGTGGTTTCTATCTTCACAGATGTAATTTCCAGGGCTGTAAGTAGTTACCAAAGACATACTGTGTGCTCAGAATTCAGCTAAATCACATTAACGTCACAGCTTTTTGTAGGGGTGTCTGTTACCCAGCACAAAGACTGCCCATAGATCTTTTTGATCCCATTTCTGCCTGAAGTGCCAGGTTTAACCAACAGTGCCAAAGCCAATGCATAAATATTTCCCTGTCTTGTTTCCCAAGCAAATAGATCTAAGAAAACTTATTCCATCAAAGACTGGGTAGCAGCCACCCATACAAACCAGCAACCCAAAATAGATCTCAATAGTTTCCCCTGGGTCCTGTTCAGCTCCTTCAGGCTCTCATGCCAGCTTAATGGGATCACTTCCAAATGACCTACTTGCTCACTCGTCTTTGTTTTAGGGGGTTGCAGAGAGAGGGGTCATGGAGGCTCAAGTGAAGAGATGCTATAGATACAGATAAATAAATTTCAATCAGTAAAAATATTTACTAAACTCACAAAATATCCTATGTGAGTTTAGTTATGCCTGATAATTCTACCCCATTATGAAACTCTCCCAGGATCCAATATGGAACAGAGCGTATAAGCCAAGAAGTCATGGAGAGAAAATGCAGGAAGTAAATCAAGTTGAATTTTCTTTCTTTTTTTTTGCTCACACAGGCAAACAAAGACATTAGAAGACACCTTAGGCACTGCTACAAGCCTTCTTGTGGTCCAAAAGAAGCCAGGTATCACCAGGTATCAACAATGATAGAAAAATGACATTTTGACCTAAGTTGAAAAGGAAGATTATTTAAGTGAAGGACATGGACTACATTTTTTTCAAAGATACTCCCCCATGTAACATAGTAAATAGTGTGTTTATTTGTTTAAAAAGAGGAGCCTGAGAGAAACATACAGTAGAATCCATTATTTGTCAGTAAACTCAAACTTATTGCTACCTGATTTTAACAAAATGGCTACCGTGCTGTACTCAGCAGCCATGGCCACGATGCTTTACGTTTACACACAAAGCTGTTCTTCTCATAGGCGTGTTATCTTTCTTTCCTGTACAAAGCCAAGTGCTAGGCAAACTCTACAATGAGCTCCAACCCCAGATACCCAGAACTTTCTATCATTATAGTAAGTCTCCTTGTCATCAAGAAGATTAGCTATGTCTCTGAAGAAGAGGAAACAGGAAATAGGAAGTTAACATTCAGTTAGCCAGTGCCCAAGTTCTTTATTGCCTTGGAAAAAAAATCTAGATAGGAGTTGGGAATAGTAACTAAACATAGCACACTTCACATCTGGTCTTCAAGGGACCAGGCAAAGTTCTGAGGGAATTGAGGCCAGAGGGCCCTTTCTATAATGAATGACCCTTCCTAAGTGTATGAGAAGAGGGAGGGAGAGGAGAGAGAGAGAGAGAGAGAGAGAGAGAGAGAGAGAGAGAGAGAGAGAAAGAATTTTACTATAAAGTGAAATTGTTGGATTCTAATAGGTTCCCCTTTATTACCTCCAATTGTAACAAGCTTTCTTATTGGACTATCTTTGCACTGCCAGTCCCCAAAATCATGACCGGGAGACTCATTATTAACTATGAAAGCTTGGCTTTAGCTTAGGCTTTTCCCCAACTAGCTCTTATAACTTAATTAACTCATATTTTTAAATCTATGTTCTGCCACGTGGCTTGGTTACCTCTTAGTACAACATATCTGACTTGCTCTGAGTTTGCTGGCAAAATTGTGCCTAGGTTTCTCCTCCCAGTTCCTCTCTCTACCTGGAAGTCCCGCCTATTCTCTCCTGCCTAGCTATTGGCCATTCATGTGTTTATTAAACCAATCAGTAGGCACCTTAGGCAGAGACACATCTTTACAGTTACAAATATTGCACAACATCCAGTGTTAACACGCTGAGTGTGACATGTGTGTCTAAGTTCCAGCCCCATAAAGTGTGTTTCCTCAGTATGTCAAATCACACTAAATGTCACTTCTATTGACTGTTTTCAGTCTCTTAACGAGTGGGATAAAGGCTGTCAGAAATATACTATTTCCTGTTCTTTCAAATAGTAAACTCCACTCTAGTAAGACAGAGATTATCAGTTACCCAGATTGTGCATTGCACAGTAAACCTGGACAAAGGTTTTGTTGTAGTTAAAGTTACTATTGCTGTGAAGAAACACAATGACCAAAAAGCAAGTTGAGGAGAAAAGCATTTATTTGGCTTCTACTTCCACACTGTAGTCCATCACTGAAAGAAGTCAGGACAGGAACTCAGAGTTTGATAGTGGCAGGAGCTGATGTGGAGCCATGGAAGGGTGCTACTTATTGGCTTGCTTCTCATGGCTTGCTCAGCCTGCTTTCTTACAGATCCCAGCCAGGACAACTAGACCAGGGATGGCTCAACCCATAATGGGCTGGGTCCTCCTACATTAATCACCAATTAAGAAAATGCCCTAAAGGCTTGCCTACAACCAGTCTGTTAGATCATTTTCTCAATTAAGGCTCTATGATCTGATGACTCTAGCCTGTGTCCATGACACAAAACTAGCCAGTGCAGGACCCAAGGACCAAGGAGTACTAGAAAAATGCATGAACATAAACATATATGTGTAAAACTCTACACACATTAATGGAAGCCAAACCAAACTGAGGGCCAGTTTACAGTTCAGAACCCTGACTCTACTGTGCTGTACAAATAAACAGGGCTCACATCTTACTAACTGAATTAAACTTTTCTTAAGCATCAATCCTACTTCAGCAATAAAGCTAACTACAAATGTACCTTTTACAAGATAAAAAATTATTTTTTTACTAAATTAATTAATTTTAGTTAATTTCCTTTTGTTATAAGATATAAATTGTTATCTGAGATCTTCAGAAGGCAGCTCTTAGGCATTTTCACTACATCAGCCCTGAGAAAAGTCACTCTCTACAGGAGTGTCTAGCTTTCCCACACTGTACAACACAACACTGTTATCTACAAATATTTTGGGCCACATTCACATCTATCTTGGGATACATGTGGCTCACAGGCCACAGGCTGGACATATAAACATAGGACATTTAAGGACTAACTTTATCAAAAGTATATACAGAAGTAAAAACCCAACATTTATACTTTTATAATACTCCATATTTTACATTTTCAGTAAAACAATAATTTATCTATGGGGTAACAGTTAATTGAGTGAAAAATGGAAACACAAATGCTCAGCTGACTTAGGAATGTTTGCTAGTCAAAGGGAGTGGCATATTTAATTTCAGGATGCAGTGGGTTAAATTTGAAGTCATTCTGTGTTTAAGACATCATTATCTTTATGCTTCAGTTTACAGATTCTCTGATGTAATGGGACAGTAATCTTGTACAATAAGAGTTTTATTCATATTCAATGTTCATAAAACACTAAATTGAAAGGCAAAAAGCTTCTTAAAGTATGAACCCATTATATCAAAAGAGTACATTTATTCCATGTACTTTAATAAGAGAGAAAACCCGAAAAACTACTATAATAGATACACCCAAACAATCTGGGTATTTAAAAAAAAAAAATCACTCTCAAATCATGAATAGACACTTGAAAAATTCTTCAGAGGCCAAGAAGTGATCCTGACAGCTATCCATGGGTGGGCCTTTAGCTTACTGGAGAAAGATGTAAGGGCCTGGAGGGAGAGGCCAGGTGAGAAGCCCACTCTCACCAGGGCTAAGATCCCCCACAGAAAAATGTGCCCATTTCACTCGGGCTGTACACAAGGACAAAACTCTGCCTGTTCTTGAGAGTGAAAATTCTAAGGTGAGAACTCTTAGAAACTCTAACATGAACACTTCCACATGACTGGCACACATGAGAGAGGGGCACACCTGGAATAGAGGGGCACACCTGCAGCCCAGGCCTACATGCACTTACACATGAGTAATTGAGAAGTTCAGGTCAAAGTTCCAGACACACAAGAAGAAACAAATCACCATGACTGACCCAGCCTAGCACAAACCAGAACCTGAGGCAATGCTGCAGAAAAAGAAGAATGTGAGAAACTGGGTTCCCGGTTTACATTCAAAAAGCTAGTACTCAAAGCATGAATGGGCTTTGAGTGTTTGGAAATGTAAAATATGCCACTGAATTCAGAAGTAGAGAGGGTCATGGTTAGGTATGGTTGAAGAAGGAATTAAGAAATTTGAAAATAGTTATGAAGAAATTAGTCAAAGCAAAGTAAAGAGAAGAAAAATGCATAAAGGGATCAAATAGAAACAGGAGAGAGAGAGAGAGAGAGAGAGAGAGAGAGAGAGAGGAGAGAGAGAGAGAGAGAGAGAGAGAGAGGGAGAGGGAGAGGGAGAGGGAGAGGGAGAGGGAGAGGGAGAGGGAGAGGGAGAGGGAGAGGGAGAGGGAGAGGGAGAGGGAGAGGGAGAGAGGGAGAGAGGGAGAGAGGGAGAGAGGGAGAGAGGGAGAGAGGGAGAGAGGGAGAGAGGGAGAGAGGGAGAGAGGGAGAGAGGGAGAGAGGGAGAGAGGGAGAGAGAGTGTGTGTTTAGCATTACTCTAATAAGGTCAGAAGAAACAAAATTTAAGGAAGAGATATTATTCAATTACATAAGGACTAAAAACTTTCCTAAACTGATAGATGACAGATCAAAAGCCCAAAGAACTAAATAACTTAAATAGGCTTTATTCAGACCAGAAGGGAAAGGGTAGGGGACAGAGTCTATGAGCAGCCAAAATGAAAACCACAAATCATCTGGAAAGAAATGAGTTTAGACTGGCTTCTAAGAGTCAGAGGGTCCGCTACAAGAGGTAAAACAGGTCATCAAGGTCTGTGATAGAAGACCAAAGACAAACAAGATGAACAACTCAGAAGGTGTAGGTAAATTGAAACTAAGCAACTGCATTAGGCAATAAGAGCAATAATAACCCACAAGCCATGGGTGAGACATAGTGAAGTATAAAATAATGGCAAATGATTTGAAGGGTTGGTGATGCAATTAACATTAAAGTTCGTTAAACAAACTGGTAGCAATCTTTAGGAAAATCAGAAAAGGAAATTTTTGGAAGTTAGCTAAAAATTCTTCATTGTTTGAAGATTAGTGCCCATTACAGGGTCATGTGGGTGTGGTGATATATTACATATTTAATAAAAATAGCCTGAACTACCAGAGGACAACGCCACCTACAGAACCAAGCCAGGAAGGTGAGCGAGTGGTGACCTAGGCCTTCAATCCCAGCACTTGGGAAGCAGAAATCCTCTGGTCTGTGAATTCAAGGCTGAACAGAGCCAAGCAGTAGTGACACACTACTCAGTCCTAGAACTAGGAAAGTTGAGCCATGCAGTGACATGGCTGGGGGTGGAGGGAGAAAGATAAGGCCGGAGAAGGTACAAGTTCTTCCCTTTGCCTGAGGGACACAGCCAGTCTGAGGATTCCTGGAGACAGAGCTACCCTGTTCAGCCTGAGGAGTTTGCTGGGTGAGAAGTGGCTGTGGCTTGTTCTCTTTCTGATTTTCTCCAACATTCGGCTCCAAGTTTTTATTATAATACCAAATAGAATTTGTGCCATATATGGGGCTCAGTTAGTAGATGTTTTTAGGGAAATTTGGAAATTTTAGGGAGATGGGGGCTGGTTGAAACAAGTTGGTCACCTGGGGTGTGCTTCTAAGGTTATGCTGGTACCCTGACTATTCCCCTCTCTGTACTTTCTATGTTATAACATGAGGACACTCCTGTAGTAGTGGGTTCTCGGGTCCCGGGCAGCCAGAGATCCGGGACCCACAGATCTGTCGCCCGGGATCGCTTATCCGCGCACCGCCGCCCAGGCCCCCAGAAACGACTCAGACGCTTCTATTAACTTTATGCTGTTTGGCCTATGGCTCAGGCACATTGCTAGCTAGCTCTTACATCTTAAATCAACCCATTTCTATTAATCTGATGGCCACGTGGCCGTGTGGCTCACCCGAGTTCCTTACATGTTGCTCCTTGGGCGGCTGGCTCGATCTGCCTGACTCCACCCTGCTTCTCCCACCTAAGCTCTGATTTCTCCTCCTACCTATTCTACGGTACCCGCCATGGCCCAAAACAGCTCCTTTATTCAAAGATTGAGATTCACAGCATAAAGAAGGGCATTCCCACATCACACTCCTACTGTCATAAAAAGACAAATGCCAATAAACCCTTCCTCCATTAAGTTCTCTTTGTCAGATATTTTGCAACAGCAAAAAGTGACAAATAAACTGCAAATTAAATACAATAACCAGGACACTTAGAAGGTGCAGCATAGAATGTAGAGATAAGTGAGTTTATCAAGACACCACAGTAAACAAAAGGACTAACTTCCTCAATGAAGGAAAGTAACTGTAGCCAGAATAGGACTACATACTCATCTGCTATCAAAATGGTTTATGCCCTAACAGCAAGGAATGGGTTTCTCACCATCTGTTGGATTTCTTGGTTATATACATCTTTCTGCCTGCTTATGTGAGATAAATCTGGACAAACTTAGATGTTCTGACTAAGCTTCCTAAGAAACACTGGAAGACAAGGGCTTGACACTCTTTACTTGTAGAAACCTCTGACCTCATATTAAAAGCATACTGTGGTCCTGTGTTTCTGAGTACAGGCCCAGAAACTGATTTCTGGGTACTGATTGTGTCCAATGTTGAAGACATAAGTGGGAAGATGTCAGGTATATGACATGAACCAAAACTGCCTTAGACAGCAGGAGCCATGGCACTCAGTAGAGCTTGTTAGCTGGTGTAAGAAGAGTTAATGTGCATGTTCAGGGCAGTCCATTTCAGAATGTTTTGTCTCTGGTTAAATTCTCAACCTGACATCAGGCAGCAGACTAATGGACATTAAGTGCTCCAATACATCCTAAGGTGAGTGTGATTGGGATGTCCTTCTGTATGCTGTGAATGTGCTTTATTGCCTTTTGCTAATAAAGAAGCTGTTTGGGCCTATGGCTAGACAGCTTAGAGGCAAGCGGGAAATCCAAGCAGAGATGATGAAGGAAGGCAGAGTAAGAGAGAAGCTACAGGCTGCCATTAAAAAAGCAGGATGTAATGGAACACAGGTAAAGCAACAGAGCCATGTAGTAATACATAGATTAATAAAAATGGGTTAAGTTGTGAGAGCTAGTTGGTCATGAGTCTGAGCCATAGGCCAAACAGTTTGTAATTAATATAAGCCTTTGTGTGATTATTTGAGACTAAGCAGGTCTGGATCTCAGGGCTAGGTTAGGCCAGAAACTTATGACTACATGGGTGAGCATCATAAAGGCCAGAACTCATTCCAAATGCTAAGCTGCTCACCATGTAAAACATTGTCTGCTAAGATTCTAGTACCTAGGAGACCTCCAGAGACCAAAGCTTTGGATAGGTTTAAAATGGCCACCAAAGAATGCCAACAGATACCACAGGATTCAGGAAGGAGGTACTGGGAGAGGCCCAAATGCAATAAGCATGAGAGTGACCATGGGCAACTTGTAGCGCAGAATGCTAAGAAAGTCTTATGTGACGTTACAAAATAAAAGGATGGGCCACTATGCTGAAGAAACTATCACAAACTCTGGGCCTCTTTTTGCACCTACAAATGGGTTCAGGGAACACACTCTGCACTTGAGTTCATATGTGCCCTGACCTTTTCACTTATTCTCAGGAGAGACCAAAGCTTTTCCTCACCAGGAAGCAAGGACTCTCTAACTTAGGAAAAAAAATACTGATGTCTCTAAGCTGGAGGAATCAATTCTATTTGGTGCTTCTGTAAAGACTGGACATTCAGGAAGTTGACTGTCCACAATGTTCCCAATACCCAGGGAAAGCAAAGAAAAATGAAATTCTAAATCTTCACTGAGCGAAGCTTTCAGAGATTCTGAATGTTCTCTGGGCTAAGGTGTTCCCATTGACTTTAATGACTACTGCAGAATATTCCAACTGTCACCTCGTAACAGATCTGCCAAAGCATCTAGATTCCGAATGTTAGCTGACAGGGCCAATATTTGAAAGAACTTAGGCAGTATCTCTCGTCTTAACCCCAACAGACATGAATAGCCTTTCCTTAAATTATTTCACAAGCCTCACACAATTTAAAACCAGAAACATGGCTGTCTGTCTGGAGAATACACTTCCATTTCTTCAATGCCCAGCTACAGCACACAAAACTGACTACTGGGCCTTTACCCAGCTTCCATTGGTTCCATTTCCTTGTAAATAGATCAAGTGATTTTGTTTGTTTATTGGTGGGGTGGAACTTGAGACAGTCTTCCTATAAGGAGACTTTCAGCAAGCATCTAAAATCTCCTATCACCTTATCATGACAAAGACTCCAGTCTCTTTCCAAATGCTGCCCTTTGGCCTTCAGTGAAAGCTTTCATTCTTAGCTTTCACAGATACAGAGGTGAATGGGGAACAGATAGCATTGTTCAAGGCCATCCTATGCTATGCAATTTGAAGGTAAATGCTTCACCTCTCTTTTATTTCGCAGCCACCTAATTAATACCCTTGGCACTCTAGCTCCATTGCCTGGAACAGAGCACTCCTCATAAGTGTCCCCATAGCATGGCAAAATATTTGACAACCCAAGTAGGGAAATTTAGACAGAAAGCAGACTGGTCACTGAATGACTTGATTAGTAACACAAAAGACTATTGGTTATGTACTGTAAGCTGGACAGGGTTTTGTTATCTTGATAAATTAATGTTTGTCCTGGTTCTGATCTCCAGTATCACCCAAGGTCTGTTTGAGAACAGATTATATAACTCAATGGAAGGAGTAAAGGCAAGCTCTGATCTGAGAAGTGGATGCCTAACTACTCAAGGGAGATATTGGCTGCTTTCACCCACCCCCCAAGTATTTTCAGCTTATTTTACAGAGGCTTTAGAGGTAGGAAGACAGCAAACCAGCTATACCATGCTATTCAGACTAGATAACTCCTCAATCAAGAGATTTGGGACACTGAACTGAATCAGAGTCCATCAGATTTAATATTGGCATCTTTGAATCATCTTGATGGTTTTTTTCCTGAGGTGAATATGCAATGATCTTCCAGACCTTTTTTGATTTAGTTTGAAGTCAATTTTGTTAGATATTAGAAGAGCTACACCAGCTTGCTTCCTAAGTCCATTTGATTGGAAAGTCTTTTCCCAACCCTTTACTCTAAGGTAGTGAAGTTGTCTATTTCTTGTATGCAGTAGGATGGATCCTGTTTTGATATTCATTCTGTTAGTCCCTGTTTTTTTATAGAGGAATTGAGCCTATTGATTGTTAATTCCTGTTATTTTTTGGTTGTGTGTTTCTGCTCTTTGGAATTTCTGCTATAGTTTTATCTATTGCTTGTGTTTTCATGGGTGCATGAAACTTCCTTAGGTTGGAGTTTTCCTTCTAGTGTTTTCTGTAGGGTTGGATTTGTGGATAGGTACTGTTTAAATCTAACTTGTCAGGGAGTATCTTGTTTACTCCATCTATGGTGATTGAGAATTTTGTTGGGTTAGGCTGGCATCTGTGGTCTTTTAGTGTCTATGTAACATCTGCCCAGGAACTCCTGGGCTTCAGTCTCTATTGAGAAGTCCCGTGTTCTGATGGATCTGCCTTTATAAGTTACTTGGGCTTTTCCTTTGCAGCTCTTAATATTCTTTCTTTATTCTGTATTTTTAGTGTTTTGGTTATCTGGTGAGCAGACTTTTTTGAGGGGTCCAGGTTTCCTGGATATTTTGTTATGTCTTTGTTTGATCTTAGTGTTCTTTGGCTGACAAATCTATTTCCTCTATTATATCTTCCACACTAGAGATTCTGTCTTCTGTCTCTTGCATCTATGATTCCTGCTCATTTACTCAGATTTCCCATTTCCACCATTACTTTTTTTTGCGTCTTCTTGATGGCTTCTATTTCAATTTTCACATCGTGTACTGTTTCTTTATCTGTTTGATTGAGTTTTAAGGAATATATTGATTTCTTCTCATTTTTTTTCTTTTCCTCTATTTCTTTAAGGAAGTTTATCATTTCCCCTTTAATTTCCCTTTTAAAGGCTTCTATCATCTTCATAAAGGTATTTTTTAAAGTCATTTTCTTCTTCTATATTGAAATGTTCAGGTCTTGCTGTTTTGGAACTGCTAGGTATCTAGTAGATGTTGTTCTTTATGCTAAATGTATTTTCACACTGGCATCTACCTACCTATCTCTTTCTCCAAGTGGTGCAATGATTGTGTTTCAAGAAACTGTTTTTGGTCCAATAGGTGCTCTTAGTGCAGAGATCTTGGTTAAATTGAAGCAGGTGAAATCTGTGTCTCACAGAGCAGTTGAGGTCACCTGTTAGATAGGTTTGAAGGATCAAGTGGAGCTTAGAAGATAGGTTCAATAGGGGCAATGGTAGGCAAGTTTGCCCACAGGGGTCCTTTTTGCTTGCCTGATATTGGAGCTACAGTGGGATTGTGCTCCATTGCCAGACCTGGAGGGACAGGGGTTGTGCTCCATTGCCAGACCTGGAGCCAGCCTGAGTGGCCAGCTGGAAGGGAGGTAACTCACCTCTTGTGATGGAGCTCTCTAGAGTCTGTGTCAGGAAGCCATTGAGGTTGGGGTGGAGGATCTACCCTAACGTCTTAACTAGACTTTCTATGTTTTCTGGAAGTTTCAGCATTCCAGGTTTTAAAATAAGATCTGTTACATTTTGAACTGATTTTGTACAAGGTGAAACATCAGTACCAGGCTGCCTGTATCATTAGTATGCTCTATAGTATAAATTGAGATCAGGTACTGTCACATCCCCAGCAGTATTCTTACTCCTGAGAATTGCATTGGCTGTTTGTGGTCTCTGGTGATTCCACATGAATCTGTGTACTATTTCAAGTTGTCTGATATACCAGAGTAATACAAGACCCATACCCTATCATGGAGACATTTGTGTCCCCATGTTTATTACCACTGTATTTAGTAGAGCAAGGAAATAGAACCAACTTAGCTGTCCATCAACAGATGATTAGGAAAATCTGATATTTATAACAAAGAATACTAGTCAGCGCTAAAGAAAAATAAAATCACAAAATTCTAAGGTGGGTAGACTTAAGGTGTATAATAAGCAAAGTCTCACAATCTCAGAAAGAAAAAGCATGTTCTCCCACATATCAGACCATATCCTACATGGATGTGTGTATGTGTGAGAACAGTATAACTTGTAGAAACGACAACAAAGAGTAACTACGTGGTGAGAAAGAATGAAATCCAGGTAATGGACACGTATCGTGAAAAGAACACAAAGCTAATCGTTTTTCTTTTAACTTTGTCATGGATTTTTCATGTTTTGAAGTAGAAAGTACATAAAAATGTAATTGATTGGAAACATTTAAAATTCAACATGAAGCTCCACAGCTTCAAAAGATACTATCTGTACAGAAGTTCACTGGCACGTATAGACTTTGGGTCTGGTCAATCTCATTATATAAAACTTGTAAGTTATTTACAATGACATTTTAGTTATGAAAAATATCAGAGCTAGACAGTGGTGGCATATGCCTTTAATTCCAGCATTTGTGGGGGGCAGGGCATGAAAGGCAGATCTGTGCGTTTGAGGCCAGAGTCTGATCCTACTTAGCAAGTTCCTGGGACTGCCAGTCAGAGCTAAATACAGAGAAACACTGCCTGGAAAAATAAAACAAAAGAAAAAAAAAACAAAAGAAAAAAAACTTAAGAGATCTTGGATGCTAACAAGCCATACAAGTAGATGATTTATCTGGTCGTGGTGGTGAATGGTGCAATCCCAGCACTGGGCAGGTAGAGGGAGGAAGATTATAAGTGTAGGTCAGCTTGGGCTGTATACCACTGTGCCTCAAACAAGAGAAAACAAACAAACAAACAAAAAATTAAAAAAAAAAAAAAAGAGGTGATCTGGCACTGCAGACACACCCAGCAGTGATGAAGTCTGTTCAAGATTACCTTGTACTCCCACCTTCCGGCTTGGAAGGCCACAGACTCTTATGAACATCTCCAGATGTCTGCCTGTTGTTACAGGGGATCAGAGGGTTGGCTGCAAGTTTTCAATGCTACTGTACAACTCTTTGGGCATGCACCCGCTTAAACAGCTGCCCCTTCTAGAAGAATGGGAAAACCTAACATTTACTGACACTGAAACAACTATCAGGGGACTCTGACATGATCACCTGACATTCACAGCACTAAGGGTGGGGATGGATCACAGGACCAGCAATGACGCCTGCTCTCAAGTCCAACAATCATAGTAAGGAGTACGGAAAATGGTGTCATCTACAATCAGGCCTAGACCCAAATTGGGGGTGGTGGTGTCTACACCATACATTTGTTTTTCTGTGGCCCCAAACCTGACATCATACAATTTAATTCTAACACTACTGACCCAGAGTCAGCACACATGCAACAAGCTAATGTCATACTTTATCCCACCTCTTCAGGATGCCAACCACAAGCCCAGGCCTCCCAATCTTGCAAGCTATGAAAACAGTTCCCCCAAAAGCCTTGTCCAGTTTGGATGCTTACAGAGCTCTGGGAAAACGGTTCTTTTACTATTGCTGGCTCATTCTAAAGGATCCAACTCATGAATAGTCAAAAAGTCAGCTCATAACCTAGCAGGGGGTGTTTTCAGCCTTCACCTATCAACACACACCCTCACCACTCACTGCCCATGACTCAAAGTGCCTAGAAGTTCTTGCACCAGAAAGCAGGAAAAAACCAAGTATTTTAACAAAAGATGCTGCCGCAATCCCTATCACTGAGGAAATTACAAGGGTTTCAGGAACTAAGGGATGACTCTGTGTGTATATGTGCCTGATGTCTGAATGTGTGAGTGCCAGTGTTAAAGATGTATTTTCATTCTTAAGGCATCAGAATTCTAGAAATGTTAAGTTTCAAATAAATACAAAACCTGCCAGACACACAAATATTCATAGGTGGATATTCAACTAAAAAAATTTTACCTTAAAAATTATGCAATCTTGGGGCTGGAGATAGGGCACAGTAGTTCGTTCTTCCAGAGGGCAGCATTTTGAATCTCCACACCTACTGACATGGTGGTTCACAAACTTCTAACTCCAGGTCTAAGGGATTGGAAGGCCTTTTCTGGCCTCTGTGCACAGCAGGTACACATGTGGTGCATAGACATACAAACAAACAGAATATCCACATACATTAAAACTATATCGCTTTCATGCATGTGTGAAACAGAAACCATCAAAATGTCGGGTGGGTCGGTGGCTTCTGAAAACCTAACCTAGCAAGGCAGACCCCAGGGCCCTCAGTGCGCTGGAGCATTCTTATCAAGAGCTCCGGGTTCCATTGAGAACCTGCCACAAAGGATACAGCTGGGCTATGGTGACTTCTGAGATCTTCAGCGTATGAACATACACACACCCACACATGTGTGCACACATACGAAAAAGATTTGGAAGAACAAGTGTTTATGCAGAATGGAGATGGACTTTAGTGGCAGCCAGACCCGTTATGACACCCGGGATAAGGAGGCACTGTAGTCACCATTACCCTCCAGTCCCCGCCATCAGAACACTGACACTCCTCTGGAGTGTGATATAGGCAATTCAGTAGGAACACAGAAACAAACTGGTCCTCAGCAAGGCTCTTAACAGAGCTACCTCTTCATCCCCGACACTTCACTTTTAATTAGTAACTTGATTTAAAAAAAAAAAAAAAAAAAAAAGGCAGATAACTGACAGGAGGACTACTTTCAAGCACCATTTACTGGCAACTGCAAATCCAAATTAATGGTGGCAGAAAAGCATTTTGTTGCCGGAGTAGATTGAATGGGCTGCTCAGTTTTCAGTCTCTGACAAAAAGGACAAGACTACCCAGAACATTCTAGGTCCTATGCTGTGACCAAAACTCTTTTGAAAGATGTTCCCTTGTGTTACATGTAGTCGCAAGGACTAGACTAACACAAAAAATCTTAGCAAGGCCAGAGCAGGCATGCTGTGCATGGGTGGGCAGCTGTCAGATAACCTATGTACCTTTTTTGCTGGGCAATCATTAAACTGTATGTGGCAGAATACTGTATGTTTCGGTAGAGACCAATTTTTACAGCATTTTGGTGGAGAGATACAGATGGTGATGAGCCAGAATTCTCTAGCACATTACCTTCACTACAATATTAGAAGTACTTGTAAATTAACCCACACAGTTCTGTACACTGGTAGTACCAAACCAAAATCTTCAGATGTCTATTGTGACAATGTTAGAGAAATATTTAATATGCTTATGAGAACACCAACACCTCAATTCAGGATACTTTTAATTTTCTATAATAAAACATTTTCTAATAAAAAACCTGATTCAAAGACACAACATAAACACTAAAAAACAATGTTTGATTATAGAATATTACTCTCCTGAAGTGATTTGGAAGACAAGCTTCCTATGTCCATATGTAGGTCCACATGGAGTGACATGTCTATCTAAGACCTGAAGCATTGTTGAGTGGCAAGTGATTAAGCATACATTTCCATCATGAGCCTACCAGTCACCGTGGGGCTAGAGGTTGGGCTCAGCTGGCAGAATGTCTTCCTAGCATGCAGGAGGACACCAATATAGTGTACTGCTGTAATCCTACGACCCAGCCAGCTGGGGACACAAAGGACTGTCTGAGAACACACAAACAGAAATCATATTCTCTCCAGCATTATTGAAGTGCTTAGAAACATTTATTTTGTGCTTAGAATGTTTTTCTAAGCCACCACAAACTACATGTCCAAACTCTGACAGCAGAACATTTAATAGGAAGGAGAGCCTAAAAGGAAGCTGGAGCACACCAAACACAGCAAGTCTAAGGAGTTCACAAGAACACGAGGGGAGCGTCATAGAAACCATCTAGTCCACAGAGAACTTGGTCTGCTTTCCCCAGCCAGGCACTGAGACCCTCCCCCGTGAGACCCTTCCCTTCCCATGCTGTAAGGTGAAATCGATGTAGCCCATCTTGCTGATTTCCGTTTGTGTGATGCACAGTACTAGCAGACAAGAACAATACAATACAAAATTTGTCTTTTAAACTTAACAATGTTAAGATTTTCAAACACAAAGCAATATACTGACTATAAAATCCATCAAGAACCTATAGGACAGATACGCTAAAAACATAGTAATAGATTTTTCTCAAGTAGAATGCATACTTCGTTTTACATCAAATTAAGCTTGAATTTCCAAAATATAAAATACCAAAGCTTTTCCACATCAAATTTTAAAAATCAGAAAATTTTACCTTCACATTAAAAAGAGAAAGCAAAGCAAGCTTCAAGACCATTCAACAATAATTTAAAATCTGGAATGTATAGCTAAATTTGTACACTTCCAAGTAAACAGTCCCACTGACGGTTCTCTCAGTAAACTTCAACTTAATACAATAGGAAAGTACTGTTTACCTACAGTAAACACAACAGTGATACTGTTAATTCTATGCAACTTAAAAGTGACCCACGACAAATAAAAGTCATAGTGAACAAGAGACCAAAACAGGCCATTAACACAATGCCACAGACTTATAAAAACTTCTTAAATCAGCAGCAGACCCTACATGTAATGTGTAGAAATGAAAGCTATAAAGTAAGGTAGTTCTGTTAGCTGCACAATCCAAAATCTACAAGGAAATTTTGGACTCTACCTAAGCGCAGCGTTATCAATGAAATACATACCTCGAAACAATGGGCAACATTCCCAGTTATGGGAAATATGTTCCTTTTTTCACACAGTGAAACTGAGAAAAATGATGTGAAATGAGAAATCTTTCTCTCTAAAGTAATTTTCTTAAATACCCCAGTAATGCAAATTGTGGGAAAGGCAGTTTTGAATCTCACACAAAACAGATCATTAAATATAAACACAAATCTTACTGCTTGGCACCAGGATCTTCTAAAATTAAATAACTTTAAAACATCATAATATTCTTAAACCATATTTCAAACTGTTACGCCTAACTGATTTTCTGAATGAACTGTCCAACCTAATGACAACCTAGACGGTATACACAAGCAAGTCACAGTTCACTTTAAAACAGAGAAATATTAGCAGTCTTCTGTTTTGTCAAAACTGTAATATTAAGACATCTGTAAAAATTAGGATTTATCTGTGGCCAATGAGGGGCCCACACAGCGCTGTCTTATGCCACTCTGGGGAGTGTCTTTGCTTGCTCCTTCTTTATTTTCTGTTTCTTCTTCCGAAACTTCTTCTTCATCTGCCTCCTGGTCCTCCTCCACCTTATTCAGAGGCTGAGATAATTCTGGTGATGGTTTTTCTAAAGATCAGAAATGTGTTTTTGTTAATGTAAGATTCACTTACCAAATTAATTCTAATTACCTATGTGTTCATAAACTAACCCAAAATTAATGAATCAATGTCAATGCAATGCACACAAGAGCTGTGATAAAATATACTGCCTCAAGCAGAACAACCTTGTAACAACATGATGTTAACTGTTGGGTCTGTAGGAGTACTAAAACTTGGGCATTATCCTGTTTCAGGTCCCAGGGAAACAAAAATCACCAATTTATAAAAGCTGTACTCTTGCCCAGATATTTTTTCAAAACTGCGATTCCCCTTTCCCTACTCTTACCTATGTAATTTACTGAGATATAATTACAAACAAAAGAATGTGGAAATCTCACACACCCATGTCTATCCTGCCTACTTTTACAAGGCTAGACGCAAATTAGGTTCAAAGTACACTGTGTTATGGAGACAGATTCGGAAGCTAGAGCCAAAGGGTTTCCCTGTGTTCAGTGACCCCAGACTGCTCCAATCCTAAGGAACACAGCATTACAGGAAGGTTAATGAATGCAGCAAGCTGTGAAGAAACTCCGTGCTGACAACTTGGCATGCCTCATATGCTCAGTACTTCATTGTCCATGTCACACCCATCAGATTTCAGTGGGCACTACAGTTTACAACAGCAGTCTCTGCCAAGAATGACTCCATCCCTCAAACAACGGTCAGGAATGTCTAGAGACCTTTTAGGGTGTCACACCCAATGGGGACAGTACTACTGGCAACAAGTGCAATACCACTGACCATTCAGCATCACACAACTTTGTAGATATACAAGACAGTCCATCACAAGCAAAATTATGTGTCTAAAATAAAGCAAATGTCAAGAAACAAGCATTATACAGTGGAATACACCCAAACTTCTCCAACTCTAAGATTATGAACAATGGCCTTCTATGTTCACCTTACATAGGAAGAATTCAGTGCACACCAAGTAACGTGTACAGTTTTTTTTAATTAAAATTCAATCCAATTTTTTAAGATTAAAAATGGTGGCAGGAAATTATATTAGTAGAAAGCAATAAATGTTTCTAATTGGTAAACTAGTTTTGTAGCAGAGGCCACCACCAACACCAGCTAAGCCTTATCAGCTTTTCCTACTGTACCAGAAAAAAAAGTTAGATATGAAGATACATCAAATGTGCCCACTATCCTAGTGAATGGTATATAAAATGGAAAATATTTAACTTAAAAAAAAAATGGATCCATAGATATAGTAAAATTTTCAAATATACCGATGAAGCCACTGTTATGAAGTTTCTACAAGCTAGATGAAATAGTAGCTGCAGTAGCTCTGGATGATAACAATGTTCCAAGATCCAGAGCTATCACTTTACACGAAATATGTATCTCTCACCTTTCTTTTATGTCATACTTAGAAAGGACCATCATTCCACATTTAATGAGCTTGT
This sequence comes from Phyllotis vaccarum, assembly GCA_033318265.1. Classification (NCBI taxonomy): domain Eukaryota; kingdom Metazoa; phylum Chordata; class Mammalia; order Rodentia; family Cricetidae; genus Phyllotis; species Phyllotis vaccarum. The sequence continues at coordinate 77,428,613 of JARWLC010000006.1, forward strand.
GACTGCATTTACAGAAAAACACTGAACGTTGTGTGGTGTGTGTAGCTCAACGGAGTGCTTGTCTAGTGTACATGTAGCCCGAAGAGTCAAAGCCAGTGCCACACATGCACACACCCACTTACTTGTAGCCTGTTGCTGTGGTTTGCGCCTTTTGGAAGGGCAAAAGCAATCTGCCACAAATATCATAAACTGCAAAATAAACAGAAATATGAATGTGCGGCATGCGATACAACTAATATTAACAACACTATTGTTTTCAAGTATTTTTCTTAGTACTCTAAAAGTGGAGGACTTACCAGTCCCAACATCAGTCCTGAAAGCACTGTGGCGAACGCAAAGACCAAGTATGAGCCCCACGCTGGTATGCCAAGGTCATGAACAAAGTAGCTGTGGCTAGTCTGAAAGAAAAAAGTAAACTAAAATCATGCTATTAAAAACAAGCGTCAGAAATGGTTAAGATACAAAAAGCTTAATCCATACCCTGATGTATACAGAGAGCTGAAAAAGTGCTGACATAGTTGTCATCCTAAAAGACAGAGGATTGAAAAATTGAACAAAGACACTCAGCTTTGCCTGTGTCTACACACTGTACCTGCCACTCTCAATTTCTCCAACATGACACTTTCTTGCTGGTATTGATCAGTCAAGAGCCTTTAGTGAGATAGTAATAACAATGTAAGAAATAAACAGAAAGACATCATGTAAGGCACAAACAATTACTTTCACACTGTTACACGCAGGGGGTTTTTAGTTTTGTTTTAAACTTAAATAGTGAGTTTGATGTAACAAGTACAGCTGCTACTGCCTAGGCTTCTTCACACAAAAACCTACAGTTAGCTCCCCCTAACCCAACTGAGATGACCAGCCCTGCTGAACTGAGAGTGCCCCTAGTCAGTCTACCAGTAAAAAAGGATAGCTCACTGCACTGAAGATTCTAGGGGAACTAAAAGCAACCAGATTCCTCTACTAGAGTGATGACTGAATCATGAGATTCTCCACAGAAAAGCACTCTCATCTCTGCCTGTGTTGTTTGAAAGGCCATGGAGATATGGTGCCTCACATCTGTAACAGGGCAGGAGAACCAAAGGGCCAGCCTGGGCTACAGCAAGACCTTGCGGAAAACAGAAGTGGAGTGAAACATGAAGCCCCACCTCCGTCCCCACGAGTTAACCTGCACCATACTTGAGGTTCTGTAACCAGCCTGGCATGGCCGCCCAGGGGCCAACTCTCATGGCTGAAGATGACAGGTACAAAGGAAAGGACATACTTCTATTTCCAAATAGCGCAAGGGCTGATTTCTTCCCCTAGTTCCAGAATCCACAGCGGCATCCTTACTGCTCCCCATTTTCCAATGGCAAGTAAGGGGAAGGAAAAGAGTAATCTAGTCCCCCAAATGGGGTCATAAGAGCCTCAGCAAAGCCCAATGACCAAGTCTCCAGTGCAGCAGAAAACAGGTTTGTATCCCCAATCCTAACTGCTAGGGCAAAGGTCCCTAAATTCTAGCTATGTATAAGCTCACATCACTATCCACTGGTGAGATATACTATTCATACACATTATCAGAAATAACCACCAAACATTCACGTCACATAACAATAAAAGTGTGCTGACTGAGCACTCCCACGTCCATTACAGTATGCCACTCAATTTCTAAAGGATCAGGTTCTCAATAGTAGAATCCCCAATCAAAACTAAAATACTCAAAAAAGGGCATTCAATGTGATCCTACAAATGCCTAATCCTAGCTCACAAGAATAAAGGTACTGGTTTTAAAGATCATAATAAACATGTATCTGAGTAAATCAGAAGAACCCAACAAACAACATGCATGCCTTACTCACTTAAATACACTTATCTGCAGTTAACTCGGAAGAAAGTCCTCATACTTACAGAACAGAACTTGGGCCAAACCATGACGACACAGGTTCCACATTCTTCCATTCCTTCTCACTGATGAAGTTTATGAAGTCCTTCTTAGTCCTCGGGCCCAGATAACGCCTAAACTCACCATCTTTGCAACTAAAGATCAGAACTAAATATTAACTGGCAGCGAGAATAATTGCTTTACCAGTTCTTCATTTAACAGTCAATCCTAACCTTCAAAGCACTAGCAACACATATTACATACTGATGGCAACATATAAAAACATAAGCTTCAAGATTTTAATCTTTCAAATAGTCATGAAGCACAGCAAGTAGCAAATCCCCTTTAAGTCTTATATGTAATACATTTGTTAAGGAAGTTCTAGAACAGGGCTTGATATACCAATATCAAGATTTTAAAACTAAGTTACAATCCTGGGTACTCCTCCAGTTCTCTGTCCTATTTAATCATCTCAGCCATTCTACTTTAGGTTGCCGTAGGCATCTGATATAGCACTTGTGAAGGGTCAAGTCTGCACGCTTTCCTCTACCCACTTCATACATCAAGGTAAAAAGACTTTCATTTCTAGTTTTATTCATTCGGATCTCTTTTAGTTAATTTCACTAAGAATCTGTCAGTCTCAGATTTTTATATATGAAGTAGGGATGTGGGCTTTTTTAAGGGAAAAAAGACGGAGGGCAAAAAAGAAGGTTTAGTTAGTGAGTTCGTAGAGGCCGGCCCAGCCTCAGCCAGTGCAAACTAGTTATAATCAGTGTCTTGAGACATGTGCTCCTAAGAACTTCCCCATAAGCCAACCTGGGGCCTTGACAAGGACAGAATCCAGATACAACATTCCTACACCAGCCAGAGACCACCACCTGACTGGGGGAGGGTCTGGGATAAAAGTATTTAAGGTCTCCTCCCCCCCCATAATAAAATTAAACCTGTCTGCTTCAACTTGTTCCCGGAGGTTGTGTCCTTGCCTCCATGACATCTTGGGCCCTCCTCCAAGAGGAAAAGCAGGAACCCAAGCACTGAGGCAACTGTAACACGGGACCCCAAGCCAGGCGCACCCCAACATTACTGTAACTTTATGGAGGAAAGAAGTACTTTCTGGAATTTAGCCAGCAGCTAATTATAGCAAGATCCAGGTCCATATAGTCTCCCTCCAGGTTAGTTTGCAGAGCTGCCAGGCTCACACAAACACTCGATGTCTCCCCATGTACAGCAGCACTCTCTCACTTGTTTTAATAGACCGTGTTCCTCCTCTTGAGATTACTCAGAAAAAGAACATTTACTCCGAATTCTTGAAAATTCTACTCCCAGGTTTTCATTTAATCCTCATGTCCTCCAGGAACTGCTCGGGCCAACTGTGGCTTCTCTCTATTGCCCAGCTTCCTCACTCCCTACAGGACTCTGGGCTCATAGTCACTGACTATATCATAGAGGACCACACCATCTCATGAGAATATCACATTCCAAAGCAATTATAAATCTCTGAGGACAGGGATTGTTTTATGCATCAGTTATGTACTGTCTATCTATAAGACTTAGGATACCATTAAAACCAAATCGAGCTCTCTAAAGTCCTTGCTGAATATAATGAGATTACCTCTGTTCTTGAAACATAATCCAAGTCAGAGGCCTACTGTTCTCATTACACTATGATGCATCGTCTCCATGACTGAGAACCTCAAATACTTACTGATAAATAGAAGGAAGAGCAGTTATGATAAAGCGTCCACTCAGTCCTACAGATGACAAAGAACACACAAAAGATTTTTGTTAGGGACATTTGCTTACTTAAGAGTTGACCCTAAACTATTTAAATGTTAAAAACCAAGAGAACACCTAAAGGTGTGCTTTGCAGTCAACAATAAAAATATGAATTAGTTGTTAAAGCAACTTTAAAGGCACATCAATGTATATAAGTCAACTAAAGGTTTGTGATGCCTGAATACTGGTTATTTGTGAATAGTTTAGTACCCAAGGAATTAGTTATACCCCAGTGTGACTGACTAGTTGTGACCAGCCAAGGAAAAACCATCTTAAAGTCTCAAACCGAAATGCATCTTTCATTCAAGAACAAAGGTAGTTTTGTTGTTGCTAAAAATGGGAAATGTTATCACATTATGAATACTCTGGCAGGCAATGATAATAGCCGCTGACATGTATTATTAACCGTATGTGAAAATATGATCAACAGCATTAGCAGAAACAGAACTGGCCAGACGAACAGTACCTGTCTGCTCTGTGACGTCCACTTTTGCAACTTTAACCTCAAGATCTTCTCCCCATTCAGCAAAACTTTCCCATTCTGGCTGAAGATTCTGACAAGCAGGGCACCAAGGGGCGTAACTATAAGACAGATTTAAAGTTAAGTTCTGTACTGACATAACTGCAAAACGAGTGGCTCATACCTGCAATCTCAACTTGGGAAGCTGAGGCAGGGGGACTGTGAGTTCAAGCCCAGCACTGGCTACTGTGTTAAACAGGGAAACAAACTGAGTAATTTTATGCAGATGAAAGTATGAGCCTGGCAGTGTGGACATCAAGCAATGTTAACCGATTAATTGAACATTTAAAAAAAAAAAATTGCCTCAATAAATCCTGAAATACACAAGAGCTTCCTAATATGTCAAACAACTTTTAAAATCTTGAGCTTTTTCTATTAAAATGTGGGAACTTTGCTTTTTACGAGCAGGGTCAAGAGCAAAGTATTGGAAAAATAGGAAGTAGTGGGCTGTGAAAGCTGCAACCAGGCATACAACTGACTGGAAAGGAATCCACCAGGGATTGCCCCAGGAAGGCAAGTTATTCATAAATGAAACTGGAGACCTGCATTCTTCTGTACAAATATTACTCCAAACTTAACCCTCACACAGACACTAAGCAGAGCACAAAATTCTACTGCCCAGCACCATATCAGCCTGTGTCCGAGCTTACTAATGAAAAGTCCAAGGCACTTAATCATTTCACTTTCTTTCCAGGATCAAATTCTTCCTTGGAATTTTATTTTCCATTTCATTGCATGTTGCAATTTGCTTCAGCTTCCAGACCCAGGAAGAATGAAACCTACACCTAGTAAAGCACTTCTGTAATTTGATGAACTATTTTAGGAATATCAAGCTTCCAAGACAGGCGTGTAGAACAAGACAAACTCATGTTAGTTATATACAAAAGCCAGACTCTCAACAGCAAAAGTATAATGAAGCCCCTCTATAATAAAGCTCACCAGCAATGGATTTACAGAAAAATAACGTACTAATTACATACAGATGGTTTTGACTATTACATGGATCCTTTTTATTTAAATGTGTTGTTTCTTAATACTTTTAGAGCTTCTTTAAATCACCGAATTTTAGCTAAGGAGAAAGGGAAGGAAGCTCTGTAATTTCAGATTAATGTTTATTTTATATTCAATATTATACTAGTTTTGTTCTCCTTTAGCCCTTTCCTTGATGTTATACTTACAGTAATACAAAAAGTCTAAAATATATGTAATATTTGAGCATATATTTGACATATAAATTTACAACTACTACTGTTTTAGTACTAAACAGCTTATGGGCACAATCTAAGTTATTCATATTCATGACAATGACTGAAAACACACCCCCAGTTATAGTTTCTCCTCTGAAAATTCACTTCATTGAGGAACAGCTGCAGTCCACTGAACATTTTCCCTATTGTACTCTCCACAAAAATGTTTTAGACAAGTCCTTTTGTTACTGATCTCTGAAGATGTCCACTTCCACATTTTCTTTTGTTACACCTTTTCTTTAATGAGCAACCCTGAATATAATTAGAATATAGGAATACACCAGAACCTTTCTAAAGGGTTGCAACAGCAGTGCCTTCATAATGAGACCCAACAAAGCCACTATAGCAACATCTGAACATGGGGGGTGGGGGGCTTAACTGCTCTAAGGAATACGTAGATTATAAAAATACATGAAAAGATATTTTAATAGTGCCCAGTAAACAGTTAATATTGCATAATGGTGCTTTTGCCAGTTTTAGCAATGTCCATCAGTAACACTATCAATCACACCATCAATTTATCATCTAAAACAAAGGCCAAGGGCAGTTCATATCCTACAGCAGCAGAAGGGTCATATTGAATACAATCATCACACAAGACATGCGATTTTGTTGGAATAAATGATGAACTGACGTTCTTATAGGAGCCTTATTAATAATACTAAAGCATACGCAATACCACTTTAAAGGCCTATAAGTCACAATTCAAGCCATTCTCTAAACTGCAAAAGCTCAGGTGAAAAGAAAAATAAAATTCAGATCAAAACCTAATAAATGCAAGCAAGGAGAGGGGAAAAGGAAATCACGATTTTTTAAAAATAAATTACAATTTATTAGGCATTTACAATAAAAAGGAAGCCACAAAATAAAAAATTAAGGAGCCCCAAATTCAAACATTACAAATAGATATAGTTTCCTAATGACAGCATAAAAGAGATTTTGTTCAATAACATCTTCTGTAAAATTTGGAGATTTAAAGTCTAGATGTCTATGAAAGACCACTAAAATAGTTCATAGAACAGAACACTCGTCAAGACCACCTCCACCACCCACTCCCACCCTCAAACGCGCTGGGCTGTTCTAGAGAATTCGATGTGGCACGTAATCCTTTTAATTGCACCAGTGCCTAGCAACGACAAAGCTGGGGAGCACGCTTAAAAACTAATATTCCCGGGAAAGAAACGACCGTGGAGATGGGGACGGCAAAGACTGGACCCTGAGACCTGCCCGAGGAAGATGGGCTAGTCAGGTGTACAGCTCGAGGGAGGGGGGCGACCGAGGCCACCAGGCACCCAGGCAACGCCTCGCACTTACAATTCTATCATCCACTCTCCTTCCAGCAACGAGGTCCAGTTCTCATCGGTGAGAACGCGCACGTTGCTCCGCCGCCCGTGGGCCCCAGGGACCGCCCAGAGCAACAGGACCAGGGCTGCCAGGGGAACCAGGAGACGCCCCAAGTGCGCCATGTCAGCCGCTCGCACAACCTGAGCGCGCCCGACCCACCTCCCCGCCGCAGCTCCACTTCCGCTCTGGCAGCCGCTCCGCTCATGCGCACAAAGAGCCTGCGAGGCGCGCCCGCTCCCCAAGCAACTCAGTGCGCATGATCGGCCCTGATCTCGGCGGGAGGTGGAGGGAAAAGAGGGAAGTGCGCACTGATCCAGTGCGCAGGACTGAAGCGGTGACTGCGGCTGGTGTCCCTCGAAAAGCGCAAGATGGGGCGAGCGGAGGGATCAGGAGGGTGTTCTAGGGCAGAATGGTCCCGTGGTGACACCACTGTCCGGCATGATCACCATAACTGTTTTCTTTGGAACTTCCTCTTTCAATATATCACCAGTTAGAGCGAATGTGGGTCGTACTGCACCTGCAATATTCTGGTGGCCCACTACGTATTTACCAGTTTCGGGGTGATGCGGGATGACTCTTTAGAAGAAAGGCAGGCGTTCGCGGAAGAAGCCAAGATGGCTGCAGCAGCTCCAGGTTTCTTGGCATGGAATGGAATGGATGGTTCTAGGCAGCAGCTGCTTACCCTTCTTTATGGCAATATTTTAAGCAGCACAGCTTCCCTGTGGTGGTGTGACTTCTGGACCATCCATCTCAGGTTGAGTTTGTTTCTCTGAGGACTTGTTTTTTGTTTTATGTCAGTTTAATTGGGTGTAGGGCAAGGATTTCTTTATGACCGAAATGTGCTGCTTGCCATAAAAGCTCTTAAGGAAATGCTACCCAATTTGAGACAATCAAATCAAATTAACCCAGCTAACTTAGCAACCACTTGTTGGATTGATCCGAAATCCGTTGCTTCCTTCTATTGTTAGGATATCATTGTAGACTATTGTCTTTTTTCTCTAAAGTCCATAGTACTTATTTTTTAAATAACATAATAATATAATTCACACGTTGCACCATTATTGTGTAAGATACATGTAATAGTTCTTAGTTTGTTCACAAATGTGCAACTATCACCACAGCCAAATAAAGAACACCAGTCGTCACTCTAAAAAGAACCTCCATATCATAACCAGCCCTTTCTGCCCACTCTCTCCCTCCTTAGCCTGATCCCAGGCAAACCTCTTCTACTTTCTGTCTTGGCAGTTTTACGAATCGAATCTTTTATCTCATTTGGATCATGCATTATGTTGTCTTTTGTGATTAACTTCTTTTAAGACTTTAAGCACAATTCCCTGAATTTCCTCTCACATTTGTAAAGGAAGGCTTTATTAAATTCTGGCCTTCTGATAGGTAGTTCTGTTGCCTGCTTTTTACCTTCCTTGTGTGGGGGTTATGTTTCCTGTCTTTGCATAACTTAAATTTTCTTACTGGAAAACAGGATTTGGAGGACTGTAACTCTGGATATTGATTTCCTCTTGTAGCTAGCTCTCCATCTTTTGTTGTTTGGTTGTTCAGTGAGTTGACAAGGCAAATCTTTCAACGTCTGTTTCTCAGAGAATATAGCCTGGGACTGTTGTGCCCAGAGTCCAGACCCCCCAAAAGACCACCAAGAGACCATCTGATGCAACAGCAGAGTCTCTTTATTGACAAGCTAGCTTGGCTCACTCCCTTGGTCTAACACGGTGGTGGAGGATCAGTCCTGAGTAACATAAGGCAAGGGTTTTTATTAGGGAGGGCTCTAGGGGCTTCAGAGCTTCGGGGTTACAGTCCTGGGATTGGTCCAAGCTCAGGCTAGGGGTACCTGTTATGAATTCATTGGCTGCTTTGAATTCTGGGAATATTTCAACATTTAGCAGTGGTCCCTAAATCAGCCGCTGAGCAGCTGTACCTGGAGACTATCTATTGCCCAGGAAGGAAATATTTGGAATGTCAGGTATTTCCCCTAGGTGCTGGCTCCTCCCTGGATGGTGTGTGTTCAGAGGCTCTTCCTGGTACCACGTGCTGCCAACTGGAGTGTGCTTTCTCTCTGCAGTCATGGACACAGGTTAGCTGGATAATAAATGGTGATGGCTTATTGGCTGTTGCTCTTCCAAATGTCTGCCTCACTTGTTACTTCCAACTCTAACAGTACATGAAGTGCTGGCTGGTGACTTTTATTTTGCTTTGTTGTAATTCTTGGCATAAATGGTTCCATAATCTGAAAAATTTGACAGGTAGTTTTTGAGGTCAGTGGTTGAGATTTTTTTAAGCCCAGGATGCTTCATGTTCTCCTTCCTTAGCTCTCTCTGGTGACCTAAGTGGCTTATGCTTTAACATTTTGCTTTTCATTAAGGAAAACTTTTTTTTTTCTAGTATCATAGGCTTGAACATTCCCCCATACTCTGTCTAATAAAGTCCACTGTGGTGATATAGTGTATATCTAAAAAGATCACCTGAAGATCAGAGGACAGAGCCAGCCACAGAGTTAGCCATAAAGGTCAGACACTGGTGACACACTATTAATCTTAGCATTGGGGAGGCAGAGGCAGAGATCTGTCTAGATCTCTGTGAGTTCAAGGCAACAGTGGGCTACGGGAGATTACTTCAGTCCTACAGAGAGACAGAGCCAGGCCGTGGTGGTGACACACACTTTTAATGCCATCACTTGTGATCATGCCTTTAATTCCAGCATTAGGAAGTTTGAGAAAAGAAGTGATATGGCTGGGTAAAGAGAGGAATATAAGGCAGGAAGAGACAAGAGTTCGGCCCTTTCAAGCTTGCCTTCACTTCCTCTGTTCTGTCTGAGGATTCCTGAAGACAGGATCTACTCATTTTGTTTTTGAGGAGTTGGCTAAGTGAGAACTGGCTGTGGCTTGTTCCTCTGTCTCTCTGATATTTCAGCTTTTCCCTACTATCTGGCTCTAGTTATGAAGCTAATTAGGATTCATGCAAAGTCCATTTCCTTGGAGAGTGCTCTCCATTTTTTGTGGACTGACTCTCCTGTGTACAGGCAGCCTCGGCCATTATTCTAGGCAAAATGTAGACCTGCAGGGTCTAGTCTTCTAGACTTAATTCTGATGGAGGGTAGCCTCTATCACAGGAGCAAAATGCTTAATAAAGTGATTGGAATCACCAGTATTCACAGTCTGCTGTCTCTAGAGCTTTCACAGTGTTTGTGGTGTCCTAGGCTCTGTGGATTTCGTCCTTGCAACCAAGAATTGGAAGAAATTAAGATGCTCTGCAGTGGTCTTCCCTTCCAGATGGGATGGATACTCTTGTCTTGATGGGAGAGAAAATGAAGCCCTGTGTTCTTGGTCATACCGTACTACAGTAGAGTAAACCAGGCAGAGAGCAGTAACATAAACAGGAGTGTGAGATGGTTCAGATGCCAGAGAGTCTTGATGTTGTCGCAGAATGTTCCATTTTCTCAAAGGGGGAAAAGCATCATTTACTGTATGCAATTTTCAGAAACTTGTAGTGAGTTTTTGGTTATATAGTTTTCGGCCATGTTAATGGGATGAGTTGTGTCCTGGGAATTCATGTACTGAAGTCCTGACGCTCAGTGACTCAGAAAGAGACTGCATTTGAAGAAGAGTTTTTAAAGAGGCAGTTAAAATGAGCTCATCAACGGGCCTGAAGTTACTAAAAAGGGTGTGCTGGAGAGTTGTAACTCTTGATACAAGCTAAAGTCACCTGAGGGAGGGAGCCTCAGTTAGGAAAACGTCTCCATAAGATCGGGCTGTAGGTATTTTTTAATGATTGATGGGAGAGGGCCTAGCCCATTATAGGTGGAGCCATCCCTGGGCTGCTAATCCTGGAGTCCATAAGAAAGCAGCCACAGGAAGCAAACCAGTAAGCAGCACCCTCCATGGCCTCTGCTCCAGCTCCTGCCTCCAGGTTCCTGCCCAGTTTCAGTTCTTGTTCTAACTTCCTTCAGTGATGAACTACAACGTGGAAGTGTAAGAAAATAAACCATTTCCTCCCCAAATTCCTTTTGGTCGTGGTGTTTCATTGCAGCAATTAAAATCTTAACTAAGGCAAAGAGTATCATGGGAGAGAAGGAGGTTAGAACACAGGTGGGTTATCAAAGTACTAGAGACTTTAGGAGTAGATGGAGCAAGCCTGGAAATAATAAAATCTATGTGCAACAACCCTAACAGTCCTAAAGCCAACATTGCATTAAATGGAGACAAACAGAGCATTTCCTTCAAAAACAGGAACAAGACCAGGATGTCCACATTTCCTTCCTAGTGCTCAAAGTCTTAGCTGTAGCAATTAGACAATAAAAAGGCATGAGACAGATAAAGATTAGAAAAGGAAGAAGTCAAACTATCTTTATTTACAGATGACATGATTCTTTACTTAAAAGACCCTATTGAGTCTGCTAGAAAACTCTTGAACCTAACAAATACAGTAAAGTTGCCATATATCAAATCAGTGTTTAAAAACAAACATGAAAATCAAGTTTCTCTTCAGCAAAGGAAACAATCAGCAGAGCACACAGACAGCCCACAGCATGGGAGAACATCTTTACCAGCTACCCTGCAACAAGGGGCTGATATCCAGAATATACAAAGGGTTGCAGAAATTAAACACCAAGGAAATAAAACTGCAAGTTAACAAGCAAGTGAATTGACACTTTTCAAAAAATGAAACAAGTTGCCAGTAGCTATTTTTAAAAGTGTTCAATATCTCTAGCCACAAGGAAAATGCAAACTAAGACTACTTTGAGATGTCACTGCACCCCAATCAGAATGGCTATCATCAATAAATCTGATGACAGATGTTGGAGATGATGTGGAGAGAGTGGACCCCTTACTCATGCTGGGGATGGTACAAGTGAATACAGACATCATGGAAACCAACTTTGGAGATTTCTTAAGGGGGGAAAACTACTCTACTGATTAATTTCATAGAGTCATGAAGGAAGAGGAAGCCCCATTGAGAAAATGCCTCCCTAAGATCAGACTGTAGGCTATATGGAACATTCTTAATTAGTGATTGATGGGAGGAGGGGAACCAAACCATTATGGGTGGGCCACCTTGTGCTGGTTTCTATAAGAAAGCAGACTGAGCAAGCCATGAGCAGTCCAGTAAGCAGCACCCCTCCATGACCTCTGTATCAGCACCTGCCTCCCGGTTCCTGTCCTGGCTTCCCTTAGTGATGAACAGGGTGTGGAAGTGTGAGCCAAATAAGCCCCTTTACTCCCCAAGTTGCTTTGGTCACAGTGTTTCATCATAGCAATAGTTACCCTAACTAGATTTCAGACTTGCAGCCTAAGACTGGGAGAAAAGTGCGTGTTGCTTGGAGGGCAGTTGGCTGCTGTTGGAACTCTTGTTGGGCATGCTTAGAGCCTCATACAACCAGCCAGTTACACTTGTTTTAATGAGAAGTGGGTGGGGTCACAGAGCCACCTGCCCTGCCATCTAGAACTACATTATAACAACATGGGAAGTTTTAGGTGGCCCCAGTACCTTCATGCTGTACAGGGCCCCAACCCATGCCTTCAGCTACAAAGTTCATTCTCGTTTTCCTATATAAAACCAAAATGATAGGCTGATCATTTCATTACAAAATTTCATAATGGATGAGTATCATGCTCCCTTTATCCTCAACATAAAGTTCACAATTTTTTTAAGGTTTATTTTTATTATTATGTGTATGTGTACATGTGAGTACTCATAGAAGCCAGCAGAGGGTGATAGATTCCCTAGAGCTGAAGTTCAGGTGGTTGTAAGAACAGCAAATGCTCTTACCCAGATATGAAATGATATTTTCTGTATATGTGCTTTAAGTCTATTCTCTCAAGATATTTAAATTTTGTGACACTGTAAAAGTGTGTAAGTAGTTGATGTGTTGTGTGAGGAATAATGATGAAAGCTCTCTCTTGCCAGTGCAGATGTATTTTCTTTGAGTATCATGAGTGTGTAATGTGTGCACATATCCATGTGTATACACGTGTGTGTGTGTGTGTGTGTGTGTGTGTGTGTGTGTGTGTGTGTGTGAGGTCAAAGGTCCAAGGCAGGTGTCTTCCTTAGTCTCTCCACCTTATTTTTTTATTTTTGAGTCAGTGTCTCTCATACTGGAGTTCGTTCACTCCAGAGCAGACCAGAGGCCAGCAGGCCCTAGGTCTCCGAGGCCTCCCATCTCTGTCTCACCAGCTCCAGGACTATAGCAGCACACACTGCATCTAATGTTTCAATGGATACTAGGGATCTGAACTTGGGTCCTCATGCTTGCGCAGGCCTTGCTTGAGTATTTTTGATTAATGGTTTTAATCTCCACTCGTGGAACCTGCAGATGCAGAGGGTTTACTGTACTTCCAGCACTGAAGGGATCAGGTATGACAGACAGCCTGACGAATTGGAGTAACGTGTTTGGAATACTTCACATCTTTGTATAATAGTATACTCTGAGTCAGAACTTCATCCATGCATTCTAGAACCTAAATACAGATTTCTCCCTTCCTTCCTTCCTTCCTTCCTTCCTTCCTTCCTTCCTTCCTTCCTTCCTTCCTTCCTTCCTTCCTGCGTTCCTGCTGCCTGCCTGTCTGTCTTTCTTTCTTTCTCTCTTTTTCTCATAAGGAATAGAGGCTACCAGGCCCTAGTCCCATAAATGTGAGCTTTTCCCATCATGTATACAAAATGACCTTTTTTTGTACGTGCTCACAGTTCCAGATAAATGAGAGGAAGGATCTGACCTTACAGGCGGAGTATAAAGCCTCATCTTTATAGTCCAAGTGGAAAGAGGTCTGCATCTTTGTGTTTTCAAGGGAAGCTATTTCATGTCACCTACTTAGTGGCACATAGAGACTTTTGAAACCGGAAGCAGAGCTCAGCTGGAGAAGCACCATATGTCTTCACGACAGGATGCAGCTGCTCACCTCCTCTCCTACAGAGATGTGGAATGGGACATGGCAGGGTCATTCTAAATTTATGAGATTGGCTTTCAGATTTAACTTGTAAAAAGCTTGTTAAATATTTTACAGTGTTCCCAAGTCATACATAAATATTTAAATCGTAGTGGTTTTCCTAGTGGAAAACCTGAAGGTTCGGAGATCTTTTCAGGTGAATCTCTAAATTAGAGTTAGTAGATGGAGTTGCCCATCTTTATTTATTCACTAATCAAGGTAGTGCTTAAGGCAAGTTGCAGGGGATTTGTAGCTCAAGATTAGTTTGATATGTTAATTGTCCAGCAGGCACATTGACAGTCAGGGCCAGAGACCCAAATTTAAATTCTAAGTGTGAGGTATGAGGTACAGACATGAATGGCAGATGTTCCTAAGCAGGTGGCACAAGGGAAAGATGACTTAAGTGATGTAACACCAAGGCAACAGCAGCAAATATTTGAATTATACCAGCACAGAAGTGGGTTAGTATGTCCTCCTGGCTCTGGAGGACATGCCTTATCCATGAGTATGGACAGTAATAACACTGAATTAAATGTACATACTATGTTAGTTAACAATAAACTTCATGAGTGCAAACCAATATTCTATTTACAGATAATCATCTTTATAAAATTCAGTAATTCTCAAAGTGTCCAGTTACCTAAGGGAAGTCAAGGCAGGAAGCTATCACACTTTGGATTTTAATGTCTCCAGTCTACATACTGTTTGGATCCAATTGCGTCAGGGGCAGTTGTTTTACGAAACTATAGTGTGTTGGGACTGGAGAGATGGCTCAGCAGTTCAGAACACCGGGCTCAATTCTCAGTGCTCACAAGCTGCTCAAAATCAACTGTCACTCTAGTGCTATGGGATCTGATGCCCTCTTCTGGCCTCCACAGGTACTGCACACATCACATTCAAGGCCCCTTTGGAGCAGCCCCATAATCTCACTCTTATCAAAAAGAAAAAGGAAAAAAATGAGAGCCTCTGAAATGACACGTGTGGCCCATGCTGAGATTCCTGTGAGGAGCCCACACTTGGAGGCAGTTTATTTTTCCTGAGCCTGTCTGCCTGAAATCCATGTTTAAAGTGCCTTTAAGCCAGGGGTGGTGGCACACACATTTAATTTCAACACATGGGCCGGAAAGGCAGACAGATCTCTAAGTTTAAGGCCAGCCTCGTTTATAGAGTGAGTGCCAGGGCTGCCAAGGCCACATAGGAAATCTTGTCAGGGAGGAGGAAGAGGAGGAGGAGGAAGACTTTTGGAGAAGCCTGTACCTATGCCCTCTGGTGTGCTTATATCTTCTTCTCAAAGCTTGTTTATCCTGCATAATCCTTGGGTTCCTAGGTTTTCCTAAAGTCTAAAAAAATTGAGGAAATGGCTGAGGGTGGCCGTGAGGTGCTGTGCCTTCTTCACCACTGACAACTAAGTGTCACATAGAATTATAGAATATATATGTATGCATTCTGATATTCGAGAGAACCTTGACTAATACAGATTTTTACACCAGGAGTAGTTCTAGAATGTAAGTATAAGGATGAATTTTTTAAGTATCTAGAATGGGCTTTCCAATTTGCCAACACCTACAGCTGCCAAACCTTTTCTAGGAGCTTGAGCATTCCGAAAGCCCATGCTGTGAGCTATATATCACACACTTAAGGAGATAAAATGCATTTGATGATTCTGATTCACTAGTTGTGAGCAGCAATGGATTTGGTGAACCTGTATATGACACTTTTGACAGTTTGGGGGAAATGATAATGCTAGTTGGTTGCTCTTCATATCTCTAAACAAGTTGACTAAGGGAAAAGTCTTAGAATATGTTGAAGGACAACAGTGGCCACAATGATAAAATTGACTAGACTTTCTGTTCACAGCCAGCCGCTGTTGGATTAGCTGGACCACAGCCTGTCAACACCTTTCTATATACAGAGAGATGGTGATTCTCTAAGTTCTGTTACTCTAGAGAACCCTGGCTAATACAGGTGCTTAGGAAGTACGGAATGGAAAGAGGCCTGCCTCCTTATGGGCATCCTCTACTGTCAGAATGTAATTTTCTTTGTGGTTCCCAGTACACCACACACTGAAATACAGACACACAGTCAAGGCCTGTGGGAATCTAGACATTTTTATTCACCTTCTGTACCACACTGACCCATCACAATGGGCTACTGGAAACATTTAGAACCTGTCGCTACATACCATTGGATATTACATACCAGCTGGATATTGCAGGTGTCTTAAATAAGATGAACTTCCTTTTAGTGTATTAGAGATTGAATCCAGCACCTGATGTGTGGGAGGCAATGTCGCGCCAGTGATCTTTGGATCTATCCTTGAGATTCAACTTAGAGGAAGTGACTGGCTAAAGAACATCACCCTCCACGTTGTCAGCTGATGGCCGAGACAGAACAAAAGGGCTGAAGAAGAGGGGAGTCTTCCTGCCCAACAACCTTTGAAGTAGGACTTCTTCCTGCCTTGAATTTAAATGGAGCACCACTTTCCCTGGATCTGGCTGCCAGCCTCACATTGGAGCTGCAGCGTCCACTCTCCGGGTTCTCAGGCCTTGACTCAGAATGAAGCTAAATGGAACCCTCCACCCTCAGACCTTGCCAAGCATACATTCTGGGATGTGCCTGTCTCCATGGTTGTCTGGCAGCTCTCTCTCTGTCTCTCTCCCCTCCTCCCTCCCTCTCTCCTCCTCTATTACCACCATCACCAGCTGCCACACATTCATGGCTCCTGGAGAATCCTAACACATCTTTGTGCCTTGACATGCAATATCTTCACTCTCTAAACACTGTTACTACTTCTTTTAATTGGCCAAGCTTTATCATTCTTATATGGATATAGATTTAATTTAAAGAATAATAAAATAAACATGGGTTTTATCCTACCAAGGTTAAAAGAAAAACAGAGGCCCTTGAGCACTCCACTTTTTTAAAATCAGTATCTTTTCTATTTGTGGTTTCAAAGCTTAGAGAATATAATTCTGTGTTGATATTTCACTTCTACTATAAAGAAGCCAAGGAATTTAGCTCTGCCTATAAAGAAGCTATAAAGATTCCTCCCCACCCTGGAGATGGTGGCAGCATTTAATCAAAAAATGCAATGTGATCAGTATGATACCAGGAAGAAAACCCATCACAGTGGTTCAGTATTTGAAATTGAGGAATCCTGTCTTGAGTATATCATTTATTTCCAAAAACATACAGTATAATTTTTTCTTGTTTAAAATAACCTTTTTTTTCTTGACTGATTATGTGGAGCCACTAGGGGGCAGAGGATGCCCCTCTTATTACAATAGTTTTAGGGACTTCAGAAAGATAGGGTTTTAAAGAACTTGAAAATCACATTACAGATATTACAGATCTACCTGTTATTCCAGTAATGGCCCTACCATGAGCAGTACCCATTGTATGTACTGCAGCAATGATGTGGACAATAGCACCCAGGCCACAGAGATGTATTTAGTGCGTGTTGGGCACCAGGCCCAGACTAAGAGAGGCCAACACCCCGGGCTGTTTATTCTACACAGCAACTAGATAAGACAATCTCCATTATTCAGACCATGAGGTTGAGCCTTGTGAAGGATGATCAATGTGCCCAGGACTAATTCAGACCAGATCTGTTAGACTCCGAAGCATGAGTGATCCTTCTCCATAGGCTCAGAAATGGCTGCTATTTTATTTTCAGAAAGGAGAATCACTCTATCATGGATTTAGTTTTAGGCATACCTTGGCTTCAGATATGACATCATATTTTCTATGTCACTGCCAAACCAATGAGTTTAATTCTTAACGTTGTGGGGAACAGAGTTGATAAAGGACTTTGCAGCCATATAAACCATCCTCCGGTCTCTCTAATCATGCTTACTTCATCTCCTGACCCCCTTCCATTGCATCTCTATTTCTAAGTAGGTAATTTTTTTAATCAAGGCCAATTTTTCCATGCCGTCTTTCTAATTCCCAAGTTTTAAGTCCTGTGCAACAGTGTGATGGACAGTATTGACATCAATTTACTTTTGTAAAATAAAATAACAGCTGTTTAAAAATCATTTTTCTAAGTCCAAGGTGCTTGTCTTCAAATATCTACATTATACACTAAGACATCAAGCTGACATAAGTCACCATAATAATCAAAGACATTTCTCTGGATTGTGTGCGTAGCAATTAATAATGGAAAGATATGGAGGGGGAGGGAGAAAGTTTTGAAGGCAATATGGTCTGTGATTATTTTATAAATATGAAACAATGTGTCATGATTATTTCTTTGTGTGTATATATCTGGCTTTACATATTAGTATTTAATTAATGCTTAAAGTCAGCATACAAAGTAATGGGTTTTATCCATAGATGTTATAGGTTCTAATTCGTGCAGAATTGTTAAGGACTCCATGACTTAGCGTCAGTTTCATAGGGCTGGTCCTCCTGCTCCATGGATGTCTTACTTGGTTTCTGTTTACTTAATCTTAGGTTTCCTCATTCTCTTCCTTGAACTACATATATAGTATATGTATACATATATGTAGTATATGTATATATATATGTATGTATGAATGTATGTATGTATGAATGTATGAATGTATGTATGTATGTATGTATGAATGTATGTATGTATGTATGTATGTATGATGTCAGTGTCTTTCTCCTTTTCTATGTATCTCCAATGCCCTTTGTCTTCCCGCTAAAATGGCTGTGTTTAGCTACCTAATAAGCATCAAGAGCATCATCTCTATCAGAAACAGTTTCATTTTAACAAGAAGGGGGCAGCCTTGGCAAAGGCATAAAGAAGAGGGGGATTTGTGTGTGTGTGTGTGTGTGTGTTGTTGTTGTTTTGAATGTGTGTTTGTGGTGGTTTTGTGGTGGTTGTTGTTGGGATAGGTTCTTTCTAAGTAGTCCTGGCTGTTCTGGAACTTTCTGTAGACCAGGCTGGCCTCAAGATCACAGAGATCTTCCTGCCTCTGCCTTCCTAGTGCTGGGATTACAAGAGCATGCTGCCATCCCTGGGTTATTATTAGTTGCGTCTTTCTCAAATAGTGTATCGCCTTCCTGGTTATTCAGGCAAATAGGGCTAACTGCTGTGAAGCCCAAAGCTCAGATTGGCAGCAGCTTAGCCGGACTGTTCAGATTTGCTGGGGTACAGTCTGCAGAAGGTGCTCTGGCTTGGAGGCAGTCTTCAGGGGCATCAATCAGGGAGACTCTTCTCTCATCTAGGGATTCACCATCTGCTAGGACCTTGGCTACTCTGCTGGATCCTCTGCATCCAGTTGGCAAATGAGGATGATAAAGATGTGACAGGTCAATGGAGTGCTTGTGTGACTAGCCTGGAATTGGACACTGCCTCTGCTCTCACTGTATTTGGCCTCCATTCAGTTATGTGCAGGCAAGGCTAGGAAGTAACATTTTAGCCCATATCCCGGAGAGAAAATAAATGGGTATTTTGAGCATGTGGTAGCCTTTGCCAAGTCCATACGAGCAATCCTATAAAAGAAGTATCTCACAGCAAAATTTTCTTATACGTAAGTGACTTTGATCCTGAGACTGGAAGATTTTCAAGTCATAGCTCAGCCCCACTTCACCCTACACATTGAACCTTTACAGTAACTATGCTTAATTCCCCCATGCACATATCAGATCCATTTCAAGGTTCCCAGCATATTGAAAACTACAGATAACATCAAACCCTCTACACTCTGTTTCCTATGTTTCCACAAACTCATTTACTGCACTGTCCATCGGCCCTGAGCACTCATCACACACCATAGCACAGCTCTTCCAGTGGGATGTGTGACAAAACTAGATTGTTTCTTCTTCACAGTTTCACCAGAAGACCCATGCTTATCGTAGATCTTAGCAACTCCAGTACACATCGATACAGTCAAGGCAGGGGCACTTTCTTGCCCAGGGACTAACTTTTGGCCAACTCCATATAGACCTTCTTCATGGCAAGTTAGCCCCTGGGCAAGAAAGTGCTCTTGTCTTGACTGCTGACAGTATGATGTTTAAAATGGACAAACAGGACACACACACCAACAGAACTGCCAAAACTTGCCAAGACAAAGTAGCAAAGTTTTTGAGAATATCCTGCTTCACAGAGAAGTCTGTCAGACATGTTAGGCCTGTAGACCGAAGATGGATGCTTCAACGATACAGAAGAACCTTGGGTGACTGTCCAGGCAGCCAGCTGTTTCATTTCTTACATTTTTTGAAAGTTCTTTGCTTGCATGTCCTCTTTACTTAGTTAGTATTATTTCCTTGGGTCTCAGAGAAAGTTGAAAATGGGATAGTTATAGTTTTCTAGTGATAGTTTTAGAAAATAAACTCACTTAGAGGTTAAAGTGTATAAGTTTGAGAGAAATCAAAAGATAGTTTTCAGTTAGTAATACAAGTTAGACAGAAAGTGAATTAGGTACAATCCTTTAGACTCACCAAAACAAGATAAATAAAGGAATTTTTCCTTTGAATTTGTCAATTGTTAATGGACTGGACATTGCTTGTATATATTGTATACAATTATTGTACCTATTGTATATGGTTTTTCTTATGTTAGCTATAACATTTATTTTTGACACAAAAGGGGATATGTGGTGATATATTTTATATTTAATAAAATCAGCCTGGAATATCTTATTTATATATATCATATATATATACTATATATATGCACACACATATATATGTATATATATATATGTTGAAATTTTTCAGATTTTCACTTAGAGGAAGCACTTTATGGCTTCTCTTAGATATATTTAGATTAGTAGTATCTGTCCTCTTGTATTTTGAAGCCATTATTTGGTAAAAATAAATAACTCATGAACATAAGAACTGCTGTACCATAACAGTTGATGTGATAACAATTAAGGTATTAACTGAGGGCAGGTAGCCTACATTGTGTACATTTGTAGGAGAAAGCAGTGATTCACATTCTGGGTGTGAATGAGGGGACAGCACGAGACTTTACCAAGCTTCTCAGAGCCCATGAATTGTTCATTGCTAAAAACTTCTTTTTAAATATTCAGGACAGAGCTAATTGCAGGTAACTGAAACCATACACAATGAAGCCATGGATAAGGGGAAATTATCTCAATAAAATCACTCACTGAGAAATTGGCTCTGGGGGCTTTCAAGCAAACAGGAGTTGAATCTGGGCATAAAGGAGAGTAAGTGAACATCATAGCCAAAGTGAGACCAGATTTCTCTGAATTTACGGAGGCCACTGCTTGCTCAGTTTGCTTTCTTATAGCACCCAGGATCACCAGCCCCAGGGGTAGCAGCCTCCAGAGTGAGCTGAGCCTTTTCACATCAATCAAGAATAGGCAAATTTAAATTAATTTCTGACATATCAGTAATTAGACACAAATGGAGATAAACTGGACTCACTGGGACTGTTTTAAGTCTGTACATTTCCATCAACCAAGCAGAAAAGCGGGAGAGTCTATAAAGCTTAGAGTCTACAGAGTTATCCTGGCTCAGCCACATACAAATTACAGAATCTTATATGATTTTCTGAACTCATTTGGTTTTTCTATTAATGTGAAATGTAGATATTAACCACACTTATTACATAGGCATTGGTCTAGGTCTTTATTATATTTATAAAAGTTCATGCTGAATTTTTAGGATTTTCACGTCATTGTTAAACATCACTCTTATTAGAAATAAGTAATTTAGTAAATTATATGAAATCTAAAATAAATGCTCAAAACTTACCGCTTTAAAAATATTTGATTATTTTACCAGTATCTGTGTTTTTGAGGTTGTTTTCATATTTTGTATCCATATGGACAAATAGCATGTAATGGTGGGATACTGGCTCTGAAGCTCCGTTTTTCTCAGGTTGGTGGTAGAAGAAATCAGCGAACACTGTAATTCAGACTTTTGTTAGTTTTGAAAGCTGTTGTTAAATTTAAACCAGTAAACTACTGCACATAACATTTTTAGGATTTACCATCCTTAAGATATTTTAAATATATTTGATTTTACTATCGTATTTAATATACCATGAATGCTTTTTAAGTATATAATATACAGGGGCTAGGGAGATGGTTCAGTGGTTAGAGCACCTGCTACTCTTCCAGGGGACCTGGGTTCAGTTCCCAGCTCCCACATGGCAGCTCACAAGTGTTTGTAACTCCAATTCCAAAAAATATGGCAACCTCACACAGACATCTATGTAGGCAAATCACCAATGCACATAAAAATAAAAATAAATCTTTAAATATATATAACACAACAGATTTGTCATATATAAATATGTTTACTGTGTATATTATCAAACAAGTATGGCTTTCAGTTTTAATTCTCAAAGTATGTTAGCGAGAATTGTTTCTGGTTTACTTATTTTTTAAGGTTTGGTTTATTTTTAATTTATATATCCAAGTGAAGCACAGCACATGCATGCAGTGCTTGTAGAGTCCAGAAGAGGTCGCTCAGATTCCCCTGAACTGGAGTTATCGTTCCTGAGCAGCCATGTGGGGCCCTGGGAACCATGCATGGGTCCTCTGCAAGAGCTGAGCAAGGTCTCGACTGCAGATCTTAACTGCAACCCCACCTCGTTCACTCTCCTTCAGCTCCGTACCTTTTCTTCCTCTTCCCTCCTCACTCCTAAACACGGAGCGTGGGTATCAGGAAATGGGGCAAGTGCTCAAATCTGTTTTTCTTTCTTTCCTGCCAACCTCTACAACCTTGGTAACAAGTCCAACACCCAACTAGAGCGAGGTAGATCTGTCTTGGCTCATCACTGAATCCCCAGCATATGCTAGCACACTTGCTACATTAGCCTTCAAATAATCCCTGCTTTCCACATCTGCTCAAAGACACAGAGGATTCTCCTCTTCACTCAGGCCCTCTGCTTGTCCACTGGATCCTAGAGAGTCTGCTTTGTAGTTAGGAACTACTGCTTCCCACAATTGTTACCTCAACGACTCCCAGGATTCACCGGAAGACTTAGAAAATGTTCTAGAACACATAGTAGATAAAATTACCCCACGTAGCTATGAGTGGCACACTCTTGTGAAGAAGGACGCATACAGGATGACCTCCTTCTTTCCTTTGCCTCGATCAGAAGCCCCTCCCCTTTTCCTCCTCCTCAGTGGAAGCCTCATTAAGAGCTTGCTGTCCAGAGGCTTTCCATTCAGCTGCCCTTGCTGTCAACCTAACGTCCTGTTTTGGTTCATTTTACTAGACTTCCTTCTGTCCCGTGGTCTCATTCAGTTCTCTATAACTTTCAACAACTTTGAGGTTTGATTTTAGATGCAACTGTCTTGGGTGTATTCTATCTTAAATTACAGGTTACCATTTGTCCTAATTCAGCCCAACAATGGCACTGGAATTTTGTTCTGAGGTTGAGAAACAATGAATTGATGTAGTTCGACTATATACAGGTGGCAGACAGTCATTCCTAACTCCTAAAATGCCGAGAGTTCAAGGAATTTTTATGCCTGGGACTTTTGCCTTGATTCCCGTTCATCTTCCTAAGGTGTTTCATGATTTAAAAAAAAAAAAAATAGAGATCTGAACCCCTTCTTGCGTTTATACCACTGGGGATCATTTGTCTAAATATTCAAACTTGTAACTTCAAATAATCAGAATAAAAAACAAAATTTCAAGATGGGAAGATCCTTCTAATGACCTGGTCCCTAAGTCTCTTAAAAACCAATTTGACATCTTTTAAGATTTTACTGCCCAGGTCATTTTTTTTTAAATAGGTTATAGATCATCACTAACATATCCTCTGGGAAGACTGTTCAGCATCTAGCTCAGGAACGGCCATCTGCGGGGATAATTTAATTGTCCAACACGGCCTCTGGTGGTGTCCCAGCTTCAGAGCAGATGGTTCAATGAACAGAGGGGCAGCCTGGGTTTGTGCTCACAGGCTACAATAACCTCTTTGTCTCGTTTTCTCTGCCTATCTACTTGTTTAATTTCCATTTATTGACTACCATAGGCTTAAAACCTGTTCTTTTGCTCTGCCTCTCCAAATCCCAATGCAGACTGAGACAAAAGTTCTCTTTTTGTGTGTGCAATAAAATGCAATGACTTGCACAATTGTTGAAAATATTTTTGAATTTATGGGAAAGACCTGCATTAGAAGCTCCCCTCAAGAGCAGGTGTTGCAATGTCTTGAATGGTAGACCATCTGCTAGGTCACAGGCATCTGCTGGTCACAGCTGGCTGCCTGACACATTGGGATGTCCCTGATTAATACACTACATGAAATATATTAGCACTGTGGTTGTAGGTCATCATGTCTAGCATAGCATGGAGCTGAAATGAAGAAGAGAAGCCCATACATTACTTGCTGTGCTTGTGGCCTGATGTGAGAGCTTGTGTTTTCCCATTTGCCGCTATTGAGTAAAGCTGGGACCTTGCCATTCCCTCTGTGATATTATGACATTAATCTTGCAAAGTGTAAAACTCTTCCCCTATAAAAATGGACGTGACTCTTTAGTAAAAGATTCTTTCATCATTAACCCAGAAGTTTATAGTGATACCAGAATTCAGGATTAGATTCATGAATGGAGTATTTTATGAATGGAGCATTATGACCATAATGCCTTATTTTGTGTTGACTTGCTTTGGATGGGGCTCTTAGTTCTTATTCATATTTTAAGGGACATAGGTGTAGAGCCATTTTCAGCCATTGCCTCTATTATAGCATATTTTACATGTTATCTAGGAGATCTGCTGATTGCTCTTACGCCTTCCAGACAATAGTCTGAACTCTCCACCACAAAACACAGCTGATAGAAACTGAGGAAGCTGTTGATCACAGGAGACGTTATAAATGGATTATAATTTTTGTTTCCAAAGGAAACACACCATTTAATCCTAGAAAATATGTTGTAGAAAATCAACTGAGTGGCAGGAATGGCTGGATCAGAATAAATAGGCAGATCTTGTAACTCAGTGATATTAGCAAAGCTTCTATGATGCCATAAGTAGAGAACAGCTTTCTGTCTTCTTTTTCAGGCCCTTCCTATTTTTGTAAGAATGAGACATGTAAGTTTAAAGATGGGACCGCTTCACCATGGCACGTGTTTAAATAGACCTAGATGGTTAGACCAAGATAAATACAAGATGTGTACAGCTGCTGTCCACATGACATGGCATACTGTTTCAGTCACCTGTTTGTTTTTTTTTTTTTTTACTACACTCTAAAATAATGTCAAAAGTGTAGTGTCACATATTATGTGCTGTACATATTAATGTGTGCTGTTTCATTGTGGCAGACAGTAGATTTGTTTACATAACAAACACAGGTCAATGGCTAAGGTATCACGAAACACAAATCTGTCTAGTCCATTGTTAGATGGGAATTTTTCAGCTCTGTTACAATCTTCTGGGACAACTCTGTCATTGGCCATGTGATCTATACAGATGGTCTACAGTTATGCAGTCACACTCCCCAAGTGTAGAAGTATCACTGGCAACCTAGGGTTAGTTTGTGGGCTTCATCTCAAACTATAGGCCAGGTTATGCATCTCCTCACAAAGAACATAGAGTGGAACCAAGTCTCCAGGATTCTGGAAAGTTGGGAGGAATATTTTGAAAATAGATCCAAATATTTTGTGGACTCCAACAGATCAGTGTGAGCCTCAATATGTAATCAGTTCCGGCATTCAAACAACAGCTGGAAGAGAGGAATAAAAGACAAAAGAGAAATATATAGGAAGAGATAGCCCAAGCATCCTTTTGTGTCAGGGGTACAGGAAAGAGAAGAGATTCTTGGTTTTGTACTGGGAGAAGCCCCACATGCATGAAATCTGCGTAAGGATATCGGCACTGAAACCCAACTCCCCTGATCCTCTTCATAAAGTAGAACAGTCTTCCAGTGGCTCAGGTAGGCGGTCTCTTACAGCATGAAGGATGCTAATACCATCGCTGCCATTCATGAGCAGTGCAAGAGAATTCTTGACATTTATTAGCTGCATGGCTGTTGGGTGATATGACTCTATAGAGAATCTGATTCCAATGAAGATGGATTATTATAATTAGATGAACTAAAAAAGATTTCTAAAAGCAAAATATAAATTTAAGATGTTGTATGCAGCTAATGAAGGGAAGCAGAAATCTGAGCTGTGTTCTAAG
Source organism: Phyllotis vaccarum (assembly GCA_033318265.1). NCBI lineage: Eukaryota > Metazoa > Chordata > Mammalia > Rodentia > Cricetidae > Phyllotis > Phyllotis vaccarum. The sequence continues at coordinate 77,454,371 of JARWLC010000006.1, forward strand.
GAGGTGTCTTTGACAAAAGCATGGAGAGATACAGAAATAGGAGTCTGAGAATGGCTCACAGCCAATTTTATGCCATTTGTATTGGGAACAAACTGTACTACCACATTCATCATTAGTAAAGAACACATCCTGCCCAAATAGGAGGCTGTCTAGATGTGATTTATGGGGCACTTTTAAAGAAGACTTGACTTCTGGGAAATAAATGAGTAGGAATCAATGGAACAGCTGTAAACAGTTATTATTAAAATTCAGGAAGGAAATTCTGAAATATAATCAGGAGGTGCATAGATGAAATAGCTTCAGAAAAATTCAACTCAGGCTCTTTGTAGTGAAATAACCATAACTCCTTGTATTTTTCCAAAGAAGATAAATTGTAGCTGTTCATGACCTGAAATTGGAGCTGTTTTCAGCTTCTATGTATTTAATGCACATAAAAAGCAATGTCAAATTCAGGGGAAATCATCCACCAAAAGGACATCTCTGTACACCTAGCAACTTCAAGTTCAGAAAAATGTAGATACCTTTAAGATTGTGATCATTTTAATTAGCTCTGGAGCTCTGGTCTGAAATCCAGGAGGAATCATTTGCTATCAGTAACTTCTGATGTGATGCAAGTGATGTCTGTAATTGAGAGTCACATCAGATACTTAATGTAGAAAATGCAGAGCCAATCATAACTGTGGTTCAGATTGGGAAGTAATAAGAATTATATTTTGTACTGTTTCATGGCAATGAACTCCTAGAGGGTATATAACACCTAAGTAGCAACAGTGCTGGACACACCTTTTGGTGTAATATTTGATTTAGTCTCTGCTTCCTAATACAGAGTTCCTAACTGTGTAGAATTTCCTGGGTAATAGGGGGCCTCCTTTGCTCTGATGAAGTAACTCTGAATGGGCTCCTGGATGGGAACTGGCTTTGGTCTTTCTAATAAGAGCAAACCAGAATTAAAAGCATAGAACCTTCACGTCCACATTCATGTTCCAGAGGAGAAAAATATTGGAGATAGAGTTAGTAATTGGTCATGGCTGGGTGATGAAGCTGCTATCAAATCCCTGAGCTATAGGAGCTGGGAAATTCCTGGTTGTTGTCTACGTGTGGTCTGAGCAGGGTGTTTTATGCTCTGTCTCTGCCCTCATACCTTACATTATAAATGTCTTCCATCTGGCAGTTCTTCAATGTCCTTGATAGTGTTCTTCATTATAAACTGCAAAGTTAAGTAAATGTTTTCATGAAATTCTCTGAGCCATCCCAATAACAGAACTGAAAGAGACAGCTGATCAGAAGTTCTGGGGAGCCAGACAAAATTGGCTTCTGAAGTTGAAGGCAGGCTCGTGAAGCTGAGACCTTTCTAGGTAGACAGTGAAGGGTAGGATGCCATTTGGTGCAGGAGAAAGACTTGCTTGGTGTGGGGGAAACCCCACATATTAGGCGGTGAACAGTGAGAGCAGGGAAATGACTGAGATTTTAAATTTTTCTTATGTATAACAAACCCTCCTTCCATGCTGTCGCATGATCCCTGGTGATGACAGAGATAATATCATTCTTCCATCTTCTTCTGTCATGGCTGCTTTTCTGGTCACCACCTATGACCATGGGCAGTATTTGTTAACATGTCATAAAGAGCAGTGAAGACTAGAAGGAATCAGTGCCACTGGGGGATGGGAACCCAGTTGTTCCTCTCCAGAGAACTGTCCTCAAGTCTATATCTGTTTCTGGCATGTCTTCTGCATCCATGGATGGGCTCTTGGCCTCCCAGGACTTGGTTGTGGATGCTAGATGCTGAGAGGTACTCATTCCAAGAAGAGATGCCTGTTGTTTCCACCATGACTTAGAAAGGTCATGTTTTCATCATTTCTACAAGAGAGAACTGTCAGACTCAAACACTATTAAAACCCAAGAACACACCCAGCTAACTTCCAGCTCACCACCAATATGCTCACTGGGCCTCAGAGCCAGGAATTTCTGAATTAAAAAATGTACCCTCTATGCAAGTGACTTCAAAAAATGAGTATTTCTTCACTATAAATATGAGGCTTCAAATGTGATAAATGTATAGACTGGTCAAATCATCAACTTTTTTTAAGCAAGAAGGAAATTTATACAGATTGCATTCAATTTTTCATTGGTATTTTCTTCTTTCTCAGATTTTTATAAAGAAGTGAGGTGTATCTATATACAGATATATACTCATGACTATGGAGATTCTCCAATATTCTTTTGGCACTGAAGTTGCTACTTCATGTAAATGTAATGAAAATAATAAGCAATAATGTATTATGCGTTTATAAATATTTCAAAATGATATCAATGGTGAATAATAATCAAGGAAATACAGGTATGAAAATGACTCATTAATGTATTTGCATAAATGTTTTCTAGCCAAATGTGCAGGTAGAAATCTGTCCTCATTCTAACACTTAATTTTTAAAAATAAAGATTAAATAAAATTTTACATTTCCAAGTTGAGTAGTCTTCAGAATTTCAAGGACACCTATGAGTTAATCTTCTCTAAAGCTAAAATAATCAGCATTTTTTACTACACTAATTTTCTTCCTGTATTTTTTTTTCTGGAAACAAAGAAGAAGTTCCACATAAACTTTATTTGTCATGTTTTAAAAATAAATTATTAATTAATGAAAATTATCACCAGGATTGGCATATATCAGATTCAATGTCTTGAGGAAAGGAAATTACGAACTATTTTATGTCACTAATAACTGCCACTAAATTATAAACCTGTATTATGGTCCTGTACACACAGGGCTCTGACTTGCTTAATGGACAATCAGTGGTTTTGTGTCTTATGTGTTTTATGCAGTATAAACTATAGTGCACACTTGAAAATTTTTTTCCTTAAAATTCCATGTAATGAAAATAATACCTATGTTGCACATGTTCAGAGGGGCTGTGAGTGATTGTCACTGGAAATTCGGATTTTTAAGTTCTGCCACACACCACCTCACCTGGGATAATTAATGTGTGATCCAATAAACTCCACATTTACCCATTAGCCATCTTTTTTTTTTAAACTTATTCTTTCTTCTGAAATTGTGGGGGTATTTACCATTAAAGGCAATGTTCTTTCTGGAAATAATGATAATAGCCAAAAATTATTAGCTTTGGGCAAGTATTGGATTACAAATAAGAAGCCTTGGGGATTCAAAGCCTTCTGAGGAAACCAAACTTCCTGGACATCCACCCCTCTGAGGCTTTTTCCCACCCCCTGGAAGGTTCTATCTTGCTTCTATTAGTGAGTCTTGTTTTACCTCTTGTGGATATGAATAAGAGAAAAATACAGCCCATTTCAAGCATGTCGGTTAATATCAATAGCAGTGAATGCAGTCCTGTGCATCATCGTTTTCTGAAGAGTTCTTTAGAAGAGCATGTGCTGAAAGGCTCTGAGGAGCAGCTGAAAGATTATACAACTGATTCCAGCTAGAAATACAAAGAATTTCATACAGGCCCAGAACTTGGTGTTGACTAGTGGTTTTTATTAAACATATGATCATCTCTCTCTTTTTTTTTTTTAACCACAGCAGTTTAACTACAGGCAGCAGCTGATGACTACGGCTCAAAAACATTTCCTGAAGGGAAATTGGATGTTCAGTGCTAAAACTCACGTTTTTCTATGAGTGAAGCTTGGAGTTCAGTCCCTGCTATGTGTGGCTATAGAGCTAAGACAAACTTCCTAAGGTGTGGGCATGAACATGAGGCCCTGTAGGAATGCAAGTGTGAAGGGCAGAGGCTAATATGATCTTCCCTGTCATCCCTTCCACCTTTAGAAAAGGATTAACCCCCCTCTCTATAGTCCCCTCCTCTCCTCTCTTCTCTTCTTCATCACTATAACATCAATCACTAACCATACTCAGATTATTTCCGTTCTTACTCACAATAACTAGCATCTTATACAAAACACGCTATCATTGCTTCTTTGTTTTCCAAAGTTATTGGAGCTGAATGGGTGATTGCTTTTCATTGGCTGTTTGTGTATTTCTATAGCTGGTCTATACATTGGTTTTGATTGCTTCTGCACTTTGTATTCTACTCTTGGAGTGGTGCTAAGGATTGTGTGAGTGCCATGCACATGTACTTCCCACTCCAGCCCCAGCCTTTATTCTCAGCACTCAGGAGGCAGATGCAGCTGAATCTCTGAGCTTGAGGACAGCCAGGGTCACACAGAGAAATCCTGGCTCCAATAAATAAATAAATAAAAGAAAATCCAATAAGATGATCACAAAAATGCTTAGCAAAACCAAAGAAGACAGAGATGAAGTTAAATAGCTCAAGGACAATACAAATGACTAAGTGAAATTATTGAAAATGGAAGAAGACTTTAATAAAAGAAAAATGGAAAGAAGTTAAATTGACATTCAGAATAAAAACCTTAGTGAGTGTCTTAGTTAGGATTTTATTGCTGTAAAAAGACATCATGACCATGGCAACTCTTATAAAGGAAAACATTTAATTGGGACTGGCTTACAGTTTCAGAGGTTTAGTCCATTATTAGCATGGTGAGCCATGACAGCACACAGACAAACATGGTGCTGGAGAGGAACCTGGGGGAGGAGAAGGAACTACATCTTGATCTGTAGGCAGCAGAAAGAGACTGTTCATTGAATGTGGCTTGAGAATATATAAGAACTCAAAGACCATTCTCACAGTGACATGTGGCCTACAATAAGGCCACACCCACTTCAACAAGGCAACACCTCCCAATAGGGCCACTCCCTATGGGCCAACCATTCAAACACACCAGTCCATGGGGGCCATACACAGTAAGTTAAATAGAAAATTCAATATAAAGCCTACCAATAAAATGAACTACTGGAAGACAGAATAGAAAAGATTGAAAACAAAGTAGATGAATAAAAACATTTAGACTAAAATAAAGATAGTGTGTTTGGGGGGTCTGGATATATAGGTCAGCAATTAAGAGTAGATATTGCTCTTATAGAGGACAAGTATGATTCTCAGCACACATCATATTCATCATAATTGCCTATAGCTTCAGCTCCACAGGAATATGAGGCCTCCAAAGGCATCTTCACATACATGCACATTGTCCCACTGAGGTAGTTTCATTATAATTGACCTCCATAAGCTCATGGACAGTGGCACAATTAGGAGGCATGGTTTTGTTGGAGAAGTTATGTCCTTGTTAGAGGAAATGTATCACTGTGGAAATAGGCTTTGAGGTCTAACGCATGCCCAAGCCACACACAGGGGACAGTCTCTCCCTTCTGCCTACGGATCACGATGTTGCTCCTTCTCTATTCTCAGATTCTACTGCAGCACAATGTCTGCCTGCATGCTGTCATTTCCTCCATGATGATAATGGACTAAAACTCTGAAACTTTAAGCAACCTCAATTAAATGTTTTCCTTTATAAGAGTTGCCATTGTCATGGTGTCTTTTCACAGCAAAAGAAACCCTAACTAAAACACCTACTCAGATACATATGCATGTACATAATTAAAAATAAAATATTTTAAAGAAAGAGTCTACATATAAGCAAAATATGAACTATTTGGGGTGTCATTAAAATATCAAGTTTATGAATCATGGGCATGGAAGAAGTACAAGCTAAAGCCTAAATATATTAAAATTATAGCAGGAAATAATTTTAATCTAGGGAGAGAGATTGTCATCCAAATGCAGAAAACATTTAGAATGCCAAATGGGACAAGAAAAGATTGTCCACACATCATACTATAAAAACACCAAGTACATGTAACATAAAAAAGAATAGTAAAGGTTTCAAGACAGAAACACTAACATAAAAGGGCAACCACATCAGGCTTGAGAATTCAGCTCGGTGAGAATTGACAATGCTCTGTTTCCTTTCTCAGATATCCCAGCTTTCCCCCAATATTTAGCTCCGAGTTTTCATTAAATATCATCTAGAATTCCTGCTTAAAAAGCAGCAGACTTATCCACAAAAGCTAAAAGCCAAGGGGGATGAGAGAAAGTATTCCAAGCTCTGAAAGATAGGATGTATTCACCTGGATTACTATACCCAGCAAAATTATCCTTCAAGATTGAAGAAGCAAAATCTTTCCATGACAAACAGAAACAAAGAGAATTAATGACTATTAAGGCAAGACAGAAGATAGCTGGAAGAATTTTATAGATTGAAAAGAAATAGAAACACATCCACGAAGTCTCCACAAAGAGTAAGCTGATGAGCAAGTAAATATTACAACTGCACCAAATAAGATGAATCAACAAAATGACAAGAGTTAATGTCAGATCCCAAAGAAAATCAGGACAAAATGCTAACTGTAGTACCTATCAACATACAAAGAGCACCTGGCTCACTGTACCAGTGGCTCCACTCTACCCACTATCTTAAATCTCTCTAGCTTTGCTTTCCTCTCCCAGCTTCTCTTTCCTATAAAAACTTGCCTCCAGGACCACACATTCTCTTTATTCCCTTGGCTTTCCTTCTCTTGCCCCTCTTTCTTCCTTTCCCTCCTTTGATCCCCCCTCCTTTCATGGCCAGTTTAGTCTGCTGGCCATTTGTCTGGACTCTTGCAGATGCCTCTGACTACCCTCTCCCTCATTTCTCTAATAAAATCCTCAGCCACACCTAGGAGTAATCATGTTCTCATTTTCATTCAATTAATACACACCTTTCAATGGTAAGTTTGAATGTCAATGGTCTTAATTCTCTGAATTAAAAAATAGAAGCATCTATTTGATGCCTCAAGAAATGCATCTCACTTACAAAGGATAGGACCCTGGTGCCAGCCTGCCCACCTTGGCTTGTTAAGGCTGTCAAGATCCAGGCATAACACCTCTACTAATAGATCCATCCTATTTTGTGAAGTCTGCCACATGGGAATTAACACTTCCTAGGAGAAACTCTCGGTTTCCCCCTCCTCAGAGGCTTTAAGTGGCTCCCCAGAGTCCCTCCCTGGAATAAGCTTGGGATAACCCATGCTTGGCTGGCTGAATGCATCACTGTCCTCATTCTGCATTGTCCTACCACCTCTTAAGACTTCAGGTCTTTGTTTCTGTGTCTTGTTTGACACTGGGAAACCCAAACTAGCCAAACATCCCGAAGTTTATATGTCTATAACCAATTTAGATAATTTAAATGCATTTGGCTAATTAATCCCTTTTGATTATAATTTGATATTATATTGTGACTTATAACAATAGCCATTTCTCTTTTCAAAGAGATGTATGTGTATATACGTGTATGTGTATATAAAACCATATATACAATGTCCTAACGGTGTTTAATCGTTTAGATACATTTATAAATTAGAAAAAAATACTATTCTGAAAGGAAAATAAAACTTTACTATTAATAAATGTCTACCACTGGATATTTAAAAAATAAAAACAAGAAAAATGAAGTTGCTTTGGAGAGAAAAGGAGTGAGATGAAATAGAAGGTAGAGACTGGATGTCAATTAAATGATGGTGTGGTTGAAGGTGCACAGACCAGGTTGCCTGTGTCCCACTAAATCACCACCTAAAATCTGCTCTAGGACTGGAAAGTTCTGAGGGTTTTGTTGGTCTTCAATTTTTTTTTTTCTTCAACTACTATAGAAAAATCATCTTGGTATTTCCAGTGTTCTACTCCTTAGACAAGAAGAAAGGGGCTTGGGGAGGTTGGAAGAAAAACACTAGTCCCATGCTGGATACACACTAGTGTCTTACTCACACAACACCCTTCCTAGGCAGGTAAGTTCTCCAGTTTCTGAGTCATGGCTGCCTCAACTGAATACATTGATATCTTTAGTCAAAACTGACGACCTACCTAAGCTAGAGCCAGGCATATTCATTCTGAGAAAAGTCACTGCAGAGCCAAGATTTTTCGGAGGCTTTTCTAGGGCAGCCACAGTGTGACTCATCAGTTGTCTTCTATTGGTTCCTCAAGGTCAACCAAGAATAGGATTTGCATAATGCCTTGGGCAATCTCAAGTTCAGAACAGATTCTCTAGTGTTTGTGAAGATTCTTGTGTTACTGCTGTCATTGGACACATTATTTTCTACTTGGCTTAGCTAGAGTGAAGTTTATTTGCTTGCAACCAAGAACACATCATTTATATGCAAAGCTATGAAGAGATTAACTCTGTGAGTTAATAGTAAGAGAATGTCCTGATTGGGGGTGTGTGCATGTGTCTGTGTATGTGAACTTAACAGGCCAGAGTTATCTGGGGAAATGAACATCAATTGAGAAAATGCCTCCATCCAGATTGTCTGTAAGCAACTCTGTATGGCATTTTCTTGATTATGATTACTATAGAAGAGCCCAGACCACTGTGAGGGGCACTACACCTGGGAAGGTAGTCATGACATATATAAGAAAGCAAAATAGGGAAGCCAGCAGGAACAAGCTGATAAGTAGCATTCTTCCATGGGTCTCTGCCTCAGTTCCTGCCTCATTTTTCTAGACTTGAGTTCCTTCCTTGACTTATCCCAACGGATTGTTACCCAAAATATGTAAGCTAAATAAACCCCTTTCTCTTCAAGTTGCTTTTGGCCAGTGTTATATCACAGAAATAAGCAGTAGACTAAGACAGAAATTGGTAACCAGGTTTGTGGAATGTTCTGTGACAGACCTGAACACATTGTTTTGGGAGGACATGAAAGGACCTGGAACTCTGATCTAGAAAATGGAAAAGCCATTGAATACTCAGAGCTCAATGAACTATTGTGGGTTAGAAATGCTAAAAGAGATGCAGACAATAGAAGCCTGGATTGTGAAGTTTCAAGGAAGGCAAAGACTCTATCAGGGCCATTCCTGTGATATTTTGAATTAAGAATATGTAGTATCTGTTAGTTGGGGCTAAAGAATTAGTTGTGATTCATAAGAGACCAGAAACCCTAAAATGAAAACTTTGCATGCTGGGATAATCGTGTTGGTTGGCTGGAGCTGAGAAATTAGTAGTGATATGAAGAGACCAACATGATTGAGGTAAAAGTCTTCTGGGAGTGTTTGTCAGACTCAGCAAACAGAGGCTATGGTCCAGAGGGGGTCAAGGTTGCATCTGTTTTGGAAGTTGATAATGTGTGACAGTCACCTAAATGATATTGGCTTTGAAGACATGAAAGGGTCATGGAGAGAAGGTGGAGCTTAGCACTGAGAAGTCAGAAGGGCTATTGGTGAAGGTACATGTGTAGTTGCAGTGGAGATCCCAGTGTATCAGAGATTCCTGTACATGGGATGAGCCCCAAGGACCGAAGTAGCTGTGGCGTGGAAAAGCCAAAGTCTATGAAAGCACCTATGTGGACTGCAGAACCAAAGAGGGCAAACAGGGCAAACTTTTGGAGCCCAGAAGATCATGAGTCCCAGATGCCTGACACCGAGCTCCACACTGTTGGACTTTTGCTCTGATTGTGATTGTGCCCTGGCTCTTCCATGTTGGAGGAAGAAAGTATGGAACTTTAAATTTTTTTTTTTTATAATTGATAGGCTGTGGAACTTGAAAGAGATGTTAGGTTTTTATAAGAGAACTTGAATTTTTTTTAAAGGGCTCTGAGGCTTTTAAAGTTATTTATAATTTAAATCGTGATATTAATATTAATATGGGATCTTGAAGATAAGCAAGAAAGAAAAGGTTATAGTTTAACAGTAATGTGTTTATAAGCCATGTTGACAAGGGGGCCAATTATCCTGGTTGTTTCTTGGTTGGTGTTTTGTTTTTTGATTTTTGCTTTTTGGTCAAATTGACATAAGCTGGAGTTACCTGGAAAAAGGGTCCTCAGTTGAGAAAATGCCTCCATTCAGATTTCCTGTAGGCAAGTCTGTAGTACCTAGTCATGATTAATGCCTGATTTGGGGAAACCCAGAACACAGCTGGTGGTCCTACCCCTAGGCAGGTAGTTATGAGGTATATAAGGAAGTAAAAAAAAAACCCAAAAAACAAAACCAAAACAAAACAAAAATCAAAACAAAACAAAAAAACAAAACGGGTAAGCAAGAGAACGAGTCCAGGAGCAGAACTCCTTGATAGGCTCTGCTTCAGCTTCTGTCTCCTTGTTCCTGTAGTGACTTCACATATGTAAGCCAAGTGAACCCTTTCCGTCACAGCAACAGAAAATAGACTAAGATAGGTAAAAAGGGACGGTGTAGATAACTACAATACACCGAGGGCTTGGAGATGGCGGATGACTGTTGTAGGTGAGACTAAAGTTTCTGGAAGCAGCTCCAGATCCTATCTACCGAGAATTGTGTTGCTGTTGCTTTGTTTTGTTGATACTGGGTCTTACTATGGTCAAGGTTGGCCTCAAACTTGTGGACACTAGATACTATGTTTCCAGCCTCTCTTAGAGCTATCTGTATGCAACCATGAGACTAGTGTTACTGAATAAAGTGAGAATAAAAGCAAAATGTACAACCTCAGATTTCCTTGGTTCAAAAGAGAATCTTTATTCTGGGCTTATGCCTCCTTCCTTTCCTCTGACTACTGGGGAAAGGGTGATCAACAGAGAAGCTGAAAATTGACAGCATCAGCATCATCTAGGTTGTCTGGAGTATGAGTCACTCAGTGGAGATGTGCCGTTACTGGAAGGCTTAAGGGAGAAATAAATGTCTATATAATTTATCTGTATGTTTATTTGGTTGTTGTCTTAGTTACTCTTCTGTTGCTGTGAGGAGACAACAAAACTAAGGAAACTTATAGAAGAAAGCATAATTGGGGGCTTGCTACAGTTTCAGAGTGTTAGTCAATGACCATCATGGTGGAGGGTGTCATGGCAGGCAGGTGGGCATGGTGCTGGAGCCGTAGCTGAGAACTTGCATCCTGATCCACAGGCAGGAAGGGGAGAGGGAGGAACCTATGTTCAAATCATCATACTTGTATATTTAACAGTACTAAGGACTGAATCTGGGGCCTTGTGCATGCTAGGCAACTGTTCTACCACTGAGCTATGACCTCAATCCTTTTATTATTTTCTTAACCCCCATATGTGTTTGAATGCTTGACCCATAGGAAGTGACTCTTTTAGGACGTGTGGCTTTGTTGGAGTAGTTATGGCCTAATAAGTGTGCCACTGTGGAGGTGGGCTTTGAGGTCTCGTATGCTCAAGCCATGCCCAGTGTCTCAGTGCTCTTCCTGCTGCCTGTAAGATCAAAGATGTAGAGCTCTCAGCTGCTTCTTCTGCACCATGGCTGCCTGCATGCTGCCATGCTTCCCACCATGGTGATAATGAACTGAACCTCTGAACTGTAAGCCAGTCCCAATTAAGTGTTTTCCTTCATGGTGTCTCTTCACAGCAATAAAACCCTAACAAAGGTAGAAGCTGATACCGGGGACTGGGGTATTTTTGTGATAGGCCTGGCCATGCTTTTCTTTGGAGGAATGTGGACTTTTAGAGTTTGGATTAGAAAAGCAGTTGAACTCCTTAAGTGGGGCTTAATGGGTCATAGTAGTAGGAGAGCAGGCTTTTTCTTTTGGGCCACCAACCGGATCCCAAATCATGACACAGAGATTTCTTATTAGTTATGAGTGCTCAGCTTATTTTTAGTTATGAGTGCTTATGCTTATTTTTAGTTATGAGTGCTTATGCTTATTTTTTGCTAGCTCTTATAACAAAACCTATTTTTCCTTATCTACATTTTACTTCAGGGGTTTTTTGTGGTGGGATTAAGGTATCAGCCAATAAGGTCAGAAGACGCTTCCGGGACCCTGGAGGGGGTGTGGCCAACCTGGAGGAGGTGTGGCCAACCCCATTGATAAGTGGCTGCTGGGACACGAGGACTCTCTCTTCCTGGTTCTTGGCTGCTGGCTGCTGGACAGACAGAATCGGAATCCATCGTCCTTCCATCACGAATCCATCGCTCATCCATCGCTTGGATGCGCCAGTCCTTGTTCAGGTGTCACTATAAGCTGTTACTAATATCGTGAGTGTTAATTTATATTCTAATAAATATTAATTTTGAACTGGCGCCTTGAAAGTGTTTTACTTTCATAGCTTCTCATGCCCAGCTGGCAGATGCCTGACTTCTGGCCCTGGGTGTATCCCTCTCTTTCTCCCTCATTCTCTTCTCTTCCTTCTCTCCTATTTATTCACTCTGTCTGCCAGCCCTGCCTTTTTCTCTTCAGTCTAGCCATTGGCTGTTTGGCTCTTTATTAAGCCAATCAAGTGTCTTATGCCGGCAATGTGAAACAATGTAACGCATCTTTACATAGTTAAACACACATCCTTACACTGTTAAACAAATGTAGCATAAACAAACATCATAACACATCTTTACACAGTTAAAGTAATATTCTGTAGTGTAAACAATCATAACACATATTTGTCTAGTTAAAATAATATTCCACAACACAATGGTGCTAAGGTTGATTTTAACTGAGGGGAGCCTGGGTCAAGAGGTTTCAGAGGAGAAGAATATTACTATGTGGCCTAGAGACTATTCCTATGAAATTTTGGAGAATATGGCTAGGTTTTTGCCCCTTGTATAAACAGTTTGTCTGAGGCTAAAAAGAAGAGTTTTGGATTAATTGTGCTGGCAGAGGAAATCTCAAAGCAGTCTAGTATTGACTCTGTTGTGTGGTTATTAGTGTCACTCTGTGCAAACCTATAATGGAGAGGAGCAAGCTGAGGAGGGAAAATTGCAAAATGTACAATTTGAGGAGAAAAGGGAGTATCAGGACATGGATTAGTGCTAAATCTTGTGTTCAAGAAGATAAACAGATCAAAGGAAAGCTTGATGTTAAGTGGAATAAAGGAAATGGTGACCTCAGGGGAAAATCCCACCCAGCTAAGCTTTCAACTTGTGAAAATAAATTAAAGAAAGTTTAGAGCTGGGTGTCGTGATGCATATATTTAATTCTAGCACTCCAGAGGCAGAGGCAGGAGGATCTCTGAGTTTGAGACCAGTCTGGTCTATGGAGAAAATTACAAGACAGCCAAGCTTAGCTAGTGAAAGAAACCATAGAAACCAGAAAGCTGGTGAAAATGTAATTGAACAAGGGACCCATGTTACAGACACAACAAGCAGCAGACTTGGCAGTTTTGGACACATGGTTCTGGCTTTAGAGACAAAGATGCAGGAAAAGAGGTGTGGAATCTTCCTTCCCAGCTAAAGAAAGACACTGAAGTCAGGTATGTGTCCAGGTGTCCCTGAATGGAAGTCTAGAGAGGCCATTGTGTGAAGCTGTGAAAGTGAAGCCTGGATTGCCTTAAAGACCCCAAGATCTTATAGATGTCAGAGCCATGGGATATCTGTCAGGGAAAGGTACTATCAGGGAGTAGAACCAATGAGAGAGACAGACAGGGGGAGGGGGGATTGTGTTGTTACATTATAAATAATTGTCCCGCCTACTGGTTTAATAAAAACACTGATTGGCTGAAGGCAGACAGAAAGTATGGGCAGGGATATCAGACTAAGAAGACTCTGGGAACAGGAAGAGCAGAGCAGAGATGCCAGAGAGACTCCAGGGAGATACCACGATGTGACACCAGCAGATGCAGAGGAAAGAAGTTGAAATGCTGCTCTGAGAAAAGGTACTAAGCTATACGACTAAACAAGAATCATGGGTTAGTTTAATAGTAAAGAGTTAGCAAGCATATGCCTGGGTCCCAGGTCAATCAGCAGCATACAATTAATAAAAGTGTCCATGTGTTTCTGGGGGACTGTGGGTCAGCAGATATGGGCGACAGGCCGTACAAGCCAGAAACCTCTCACTATAAGGAGGGGGGAGAGAGAGAGAGAGAGAGAGAGAGAGAGAGAGAGAGAGAGAGAGAGAGAGAGAGAGAGAGAGAGAGAGAGAGAGAGAGAGAGAGAGAGAGAGAGAGTTATAGTTGCAGTCAAAAAATTGAAGATCTGAGAGTGTTTTGACATCAGACATGGAGATGCAGAGTTTGGAGTTTGCCCAGCTGCTTTGGTTCAGTATTTCCTCATTGTCCTTCCCTCCCTTCCTTTTGGAATGGTAATGTACATACTGTGCCATTATATGTTGGGAGTATGTAATCCACTTTTGATTTTGGCTTTATAGGAAATTACAGTTAAGAGACTGCATGAATCCCAGAAAAGACTTTGAAGTTGGGACTTTTAAACATTGTTGAGACTGTAGTAGACAATAGGGACTTTTGAAGTTGGACTAAAAGCATTTTGAGTTATGTTATGGCTACAAGACTATAGGAGTCAGGGAGTAGAATGTGGTAGTTTGAATAGGTATGTCTCCCATAGACTCATGTGTTTGTTTTTTTCTGCCCGGGGTCTCCCTTAAAAAGACCTCCATGGAGCCCAGATGGCTAGAAGAAAAGGAGCACACAAAAACCAAACCAAGCTAAACCAAAAAACAAGGACTTTTAAACACAGAGACTGGCTGGTGTCTGTGAGGTTGTAAAGGGCAGTTGAAGATGGAAAGGCAAAGCCACAGGAAATGACAATCATAGCAGAGAAGTTTAGATTTAACATGAAGTCTGCCTCAGTCTTTTTATTGATGATTTGTACATACTTATTTTTTTCTACTTTAGTGGCCAGTGAGATTTTTCTATAACTTCCATGAGGGGGTAAATTCTTTCATATTAGTAGCACATATAATTTCCACATATTCAGTTTCCCTGATTAACTCTTCACTAATATTCAAATAAATTTCTAGGCATGATTGCATATAGATCTATAGATCAACTTGCAAGGTTTTGACTGACAGCTGTATAACAGCAGTGGAGACTTCTGGGGTTACAGATGAAGGGAAGAAGGAACTTGGGTTCACTAGCACCCGTTGGTATACAGTTGACATTTCCAGCATATAATTTTCTTTACTTCTAATTACTCTTGACATTTTATTACCTCACTTTTTAAGGCGAGAAACCTAAAGTTCAAAGAAGTTATATAATTCATAAAAGAGCACAGATTTCTCAAGTGGAGGAAGGAGCTATTTAAGCTCAGCCCCCTCTGACTTTAGAATCTATACCCCTGCTGCTCCACTTCATGGTCATACCCCCGAAGATGCTGGCTTCAGACAGGACTAGATTTCCTTTGGCAAAAAAATGAAAGTGATAGAAGGCACTTAGCCTGTGTAAAGGTTTATAATACATAGGCTATTGAATTAGACATGACTCACTCAGAAAATACACATGAGTTTTCTATATATAATCTGAGATTAATAAAGTCATTATACTTATTTTTCTGTGTGTGTGTGTGTGTGTTTATGCTCTGTATTCATGACAAGGAGCATGAGGAGGTAGGGAACAACTTTTGGGAGTCATTTTTTTTTTTCTATTACCTGAGTCTTAAGGATTACATTCATGACATCAGGTTGGTGACAGTTAAGTACCTTTACCCACTGAGACATCTTGTTGACACAAGGTTGATAAGGTTTTAATGATATTTTGGTTTTCATTGAAGAAATATGTGAGACTGGCTTGTCAACCTGGTTGGGTCTCTGAACTATGGGTGACAACCTGTATTAATTGCTCTATGTTGGTATTAAATGAAGAGTTGTATTGAGTCAAAGTGATGTGACAATTGACTTTTCTTGGTTGCTCCGGGAGATAAATCGAACAGATGGAAGCTGCCAAGAGACAGACTCCAGAAATAGTTGGAGGGAGAATTCTAGCTGTGTAAGGAAGTGAAGGTCACTGGAAATGTCCAAACCAACCAGACCAGCAGATCACCTGGGAAAAGGTGTGATAGCATCCTTCCCTAGCCTCTAATCTCCTTACCAAATCTGTCTCCGTTGTGTAGGTTAGAGCCACTGTCTGCTTCCTAGGTAATTTCAGGACATCTCAACCTTGAAGTTTATATGGATCATGCTGGGCTGAAGACTGTTTTTTTTTTTTTTTTCTTCAAAAGCCCTTTTCCTATTCATCTCTCCCTGCACCTTTAGAGGGAGGGACCATGTTGAGCATCTGCTCTGGGATTCATGTCCTGTCCTCCAGCTATGCAGAACACCCCCGTTCCTGTGGGGGCGGGAGGCTTGGCTCTCCTTTTAGAAGTTCCCTTCTGTGCTGTGCTAATCACACCCTCAGTACATTTCACATCTTATTTTTAGGAGCAAAGCATAAAGAACCCCAGCACCAACAGCAGTTTCTGTGGCAACCTGTATCGCCCCCCTCCCCTTGCTTGTCCAGCTGTGCGAAATTTAAACTCTAAAAGAGGCCATTTACATCATGTAAAGGAGATTCAGTCGCAATGAGGACTCCTTTGAAAAGGTTTTCTTCTGAGAGAGAACTAGATAGGAATTAGGTTGGGAGGTGGATGGGTGAACAAAGGAAATGGAACCTTTACTTAGAACTAGAACTATTATAAAATCCCAGGTGTGCCTGGTCATGCCCTAGTTGCCTTGATATTTTTTTTCCCACAAGGCATCATCTCAGATTCAAAATTAGGATTTAGACCAATGAAATTAGTTTGAATATTTATATCTCAGGGCTTTGTTGATAAGCTCTCCTCCACTCCTCTTCACAGGGTCTTCCTGTGTGACCTTCCAGGCTTAGGTAGAAGAGGATGACACAGTTGTCGACTTTTCTTGGCTGGCTCTTTCAAACCAACTGTTCTAATTCCTTCAGCAAACCCTCTCTTCTAACAGTCAACACAAGCTGTGTTTTACTGGGCCATGTACAAGGATAGGCCTGTGGGAACACCTTCCTAAAAGTGTGATTTGAGGGACACCCAAAGACAGTCATCCCCCCGAGCATCCCCGCACCCCAGGTCATATTATGTGTGAGATTACTATGACAATTACTGATTTGGGTCAGGTTATTTGCTTATCCATGATTCTTAACAAGTGCATGTTTGCTTTGGAAGGGGCAACATCTTGGTGATGGTATTTCTATTTTATGTAACACCTGGTTTGAAGAAAATATGGCACAGCCGAGTTTTTAAAAATATCTCTCCTGTAAGAGTTTTTGCACAGAGAAATAGGAATAAATGTGCCCAGGACTAAGGAGCATCATTGTTAACCTTAACTAATAGCTGAGCTACACGTTTCCCAAACCCAGTCACAGAAAATCTTTATTATAACCCACTTCATGATTATATTATTCATATGCTTATGTAGTTTTTTTGAAAGCCCACAATTAGGAGTCTAGAATCCAATACTTTAAAACATCTGAAAATGAACTCCAGAGCCTGCCATCCTGCGTCATGACAGCCTCTCATTGGTGTAATCTCCAATGTGTGTTGTGTGCCAGAAAATGTTAGCCCTGGTTTTTATAAAGATTCACAAATTAAGTGTTGATCCTAAGGAACATAGACTTGGACTTTTTAAAACTTGAACTTAATTTCCATGTGACCTCTAAATTTCAGTGATACTAAGATATCAGGAAATTTGATTTAGCTTGTAGCAGTAGGGGCTAGAGCCTGCCTCACAAGGTCACTGGCATATAAGCAGAGTGATGGCTGGTGCACTCCTTTGCTGAGTAACAGCAGACTATTATTCACATTTGTCTTTATCATACAAAAGGGAGCACCGTAGGAAGGGAAAGAATAGTTGTATCCTTGTTTTTTTCTCTCCATTGGATTATCTTAGGCAGAGGGCACAGATTCGTTTTGGAATCCTTAATAGCTGTACACCAAGAAGGTCACACTCAGAATATAAATACTGAAGGAGCACGCAAAAAGATTGGTTACTTAAAGTGTAATCTGTATCATCCCAGCAAACCTCACCTGGCACTGACTAGACGGTTACCCCTCACGATTTTGGAAATGAATGGAAGAGCCCTGATTCACAAGGAAGAGTGCAAAGGGAGATGCCGCTGTGGCTCTGCACCTTCATTTCCGGTCCACGCCAGCTTGGCAGTGTCTGGCAATGTTCATACTCTCTGCAGATGACTGAGGGAATCTGTGTACTTCTCCCTGGCAAAACGGCTGACCCTGGGCCAAGGGCCTCGGAGCGGTGCTAGCGACAAAGTCCAGCCAAGCATCCCTGAAGGAGATTAGCAGGTGACACTAACAGCAGCTTCCTTTGAGGTGGCCTAAAAACAGGAGTCTAGAGACACCCCAAAGCTGGAGGACTTCGTGTTTTCTGTCCCTGGATAACCCCAAGGAGTAGAGTTTTTTCCTTGATCACTGTTGGAATCAGGTCTGTGTCCCTATGTCTCTTGGGACATTTACTGTTGTATAGGTTTCACTCAATGGACAGCAATGGTGAAGTCAACACTGCACACTAATTCATGATCTCCCTGCACTTGGTATCACTGGGTTGAACTTGACGTGTGTTCTTTGATAGTATCACTTCTCTCTCTGATTAGTCACCCTTCCTTGAGAATGTAGGGTCCTTTAATTCATTCAGGGAGTGAGTTTGATTTTCTCTGTCTTGCTGTTAGTTCAAAGGATTATTCATTTCTTAGTCAATTTACTAACACTTGGAATTTTGCACTCAGTTTCTTGAAAATGTAGTTCTTCGTTTTCTGGGAAAACTCTACCCACACCAATCCTGCTGTTGCTCCTCTGAAGCTCTCTTTCTCTGTTTCCTAACAGTTCATTGTTAGCAATGAGGTCTGACTCAGTGTCTTCCCTGAGGAATGTTAGCATATTTAGCAGAGAAATTTAGCCCACTCACATTTATTTTAACTACGTATATTAAGCCATATTCTTGACTTTACATCCTCTGTTTTTCATATTTCCTATATGCCCGTGTTTCTCCCTTTTTCTTGGCTTTTACCAGATGAACCAGGGTGTCTTTCTCTCCCTACAGCAGTTTCTTGGGATTGCATGACAGCACTGTTGTTTCAGTACTCAAGACCCTTCCTTAGGATGCTGGTCTGGGCATTGCCCTCATCTTGATGGTTCAGTCAGTGGAGGAGGGTAACTTTCTCCTCAGGTAGACAGCCTGAAAGGCATCATTTCTGCATGCTGCTTTGCAGTCAAAATTAGCAACAGTACACATTTGGTTTATAAAAGAGCCTGGGCTATGCAGACAAATTTAAGTCATATAATGGCTTTCCTGGTATGGAATAGGAAGGATGGATATTTGGGGACATTCTGGTAGCCTTTGCTGTGGCTGAAGTTTTGACTCTGATGTGATGTAAGAATTAATCAGCAACTCTAATTCCTTGTCTAACCAAAATCAAACCTCGAAATACTGCTTTGTTTTAGGTACATGCTTTGATTCAATGCATTTGAACAAGATTTTAACTTCAATGTCTGTTTGCTAGATGTCTGAGCCCCAGAGCAGCACTATCTGGAGGATGTGGAACTTTTAAGAGGTGGTACCTTGTGGAATGTCCTGACTTCCATGAGTACATAGCTCTGAAGAGGATCATGGGACCCATGCCTCCTTTGGCTTCCAGATCTGTGATGTAGGTGAGTCTGCTCTGTGACTACATCCTCAGAGCCGACTACCTCACCCCTATCTTGGACTAGAACTACAAAGACTAAGAGCCAAATAGACTCCTGCTCTTTATAAGCTAGCTCAGGTATTTTGTTACATAGCATGAAACTAACTAATACACATGTATCAGCACATTCTAACCTCCGTTATGTTCATATTCTCCTGAGGCTCCGGTGTTTTCAACTCCCAAATCAATTTTTGGTGGTTCACACCTCTTATTTAATAGATGTGACTTATTAATAATAATTTTTTAGTATCTGACCTCCAAACTCAGAGGACAATTAGCCTATATCTTCTTCCATTTTTCTTCACAGAGAAAGAGCAAAATAACAAGGGAAAAGCTTAACGTATTTGCTTTGTCTGACCCAGATTTTAATTATGGTACTTTACATACAAGCTTTGTGTTTAGTGGTGGAGGACATGAAATGAAATGTTTGCTGATCTGAAATGACACTAAAGGAAAGAACAACCCTTCACAGACAGTGCCTGTCAGTGAATTAGTTCCCCCTGGTGATATGTGTTCTCAGAACGGCAGCATCCTCTGGCTCTATGAATATTTTTCCATTTGCATATATGGGTGTCTGACAGTTTGTTTACAAATGCTATGGGGGAGAAGCCAAAATGACTTGGCTTGCCATCAAAACCAGTCTATTTTGGTTGTCTGCAATGTCCTGCTTTGATGCATTTTAAAAAGGTTTTAACAATGTATGAATCTGAGTCCAAAGAGCTAGAGGGAAGGTTATCATGACATAACTTCACATATGATCTAGAAGGGTGAGATGTTATCTGTTGTTTGCCTGCCCACAGCTCCCCTTCCCCTTTAGAAGTGAAGAATTCCCATTATAACTGGGCACAAGCTGCTTGCTGTAAAGTCTGAGTTATTCCCCAAATCTGATGTCATCCACATGTCACCAAGCCTTCACTGGGGTCTAGATTTGTAAGGCCCTTCACGACAACTAGAAGTTGTAGTTCAGTGTGGATGCAAATGAAGGCAAAGGGTAAAGGAGTGCCATTTCAGTAGAGGAATAACCCCTTCTCCCATGTGCTTATCTGCCTGCTTTCCCACATGGCATTGAACCAACTGTGAAACTTAAATTGTAGAGCGCTGACTTTTCCCCCGTGACTGATAAAATGTCTTTCATTTAGTTCTTAACCCTTTTGTAGGGGGGCAAATTCAAGGTGCTGCAGCTTTTCTCTGCAGCTGCAAATAGAATGTGAATTTTAAGTGACCAAAACAGAAACCTTCCACCCAGGATTTTGTACCCCATTTCTGTGTGCTATAATGGAAACTGCAGTCTGTTCTGCAAGTGGGTCCTTATTAGGTTTGGCATTGCAGGTAGAAGCAAAGCAAACTGGTCTACACTGGTTAGAGTAATCTCTGAACCATGGAAACAATATAAATACAGATGTTTTCAACAGATGTTTGCATTCAATTTAGTTGTGGGACTTAAACAGGTCTGTGTTTTATATCTAAAAATTTCTGATATATATATATCAGGAACACATATATCGGTATGTATAGATGCATATGCAAATGATAAAGTTGAATGTGTTCCAAAGTGTAGTTATTTTAGAGTGGTTTGAGCATTAGTTGACATGCTGCCATTAATCACTGTGGCTGCAGTCAGAAAGATGTCTCAGTGGTTAAGAGCTCTGGCTGTTCTTCCAAAGGACCCTGGTTTGGTTCTCAGCACCCACATGGCAGCTCTGGGTTTCTGTGGGCAGTGCACAAAAATGATACACATGCAGGCAAAGCACTCATACACATACAATAAAAATAAAGGGAAAATTGCTTCCTCCAACTGCCTTGTAGTAGATAGGATGAGGCATCGAGCAATACTGCTTTCCCTCATCAGTTGTACTTGGATGGTGTCCTAGTTAGAGTTTCTATTGCTGTGAAGAGACATCATGACCATGGCAATTCTTACAAAAGGAAAACATTGGGGTTGGTTTACAGTTCAGAGGTTTAGTCTATTCTCATCACAGCAGCATGGTGGCTGCAGGCAGACATGGTGCTGGAGAGATGGCTGAGAGTTCTACATCTGGATCTGCAGGCAGCAGGCAGAGAACCAGTGGACCTGGCTTGAGCATTTGAAATCTCAAATCTCACCCTAGTGACAGCTTCCTCCAATGAGGCCACATCTACTCCAACAAGGCCACACCTCAATACTGCACTTACTATGAGCCAGTGGGGTCCATTACAATTCAAACTATCACAGATGAAATGTAAAAGGATTTATTTTGGACTTGAAGAAGGAGGGTTTCCTCCACCTGGAAGATTAAGAACACTGAAGAATCAAACTTTCTAACGAAAGGGCATGGATGCATTCGCATCCTGTTTATGCTGACAGGCCAGGAGCAATGGCCTGTAGAGAGGTATGCTCTGTTCACTCTGCCTTTTCTAGCCTAGAATTTACCCAACTTACTCAAACAGAGAATGGATCACATTTTTTAATATGTCACAGAATATATTGTGGGGACGCTGTTAGCCAGACTTTTTCCTGGCAGACATGAAATCATCTAGACTGATTGTTAGAACATATTCCTGCCTCTTTCCACACCACGTCAGGTTCTGGTCCTGAGGACCTAAAGTCCTGGGGATCTGCATGCTCAGAAGAGCACATGTGGATACTTCCAGGTCCAGGAGCCACACTGGAGAATGTGTTGCATACTGAAAAGGACTTGCTGTCTTTCTAGAGTAATGAAAGTCGAATCTAGCAGTGGCCATTGAACTCACATCCTGAATGAAACGTGGAAGGTCTGTGGGTTATGGGAACACAGACGCACCCTGCTGACTTAGATCCCAGGGCCAAGACTCAAAGGACAAGTTACCTCTCATTTGTAGCAAGTTATTTTTAGGAATCAATACACTTAAAATAGTTTCAAGTTTCCTGGTGGTTCTGACCATTTACAACCCAATCATGTTTTATTTTCAAGTGTAAAATTATTGAGGGGGGTGGCACATCACGCATTAGTATTAGCTCTAGTGAACAGTCATTTTGTCACCTTCTGAGCTGTTTGGACATGCTGGGCTCTGTTATCACAGCAGTTTGTCATATAGTTAATTGAATCGAAAGAAACTCAGTCATTAGGTGATTTGGGATGTAAAGCAGTAAACAACTGGTTTTCTTGATTGCTTTGACTGACTTGATGAAATGCCTCAGAACAGCAAAAATAGTTCACGGGGTGCAATTGTAATTGCAGTAATTATAGTATCTGTTGAGCCAGGACTCCCAAAGGAATGTTGTGAAATGTTCTGAATGGGTATGTCATTCACAGCCCAGCACTGTCTTCATTATATTTACCTGAAATAAAGAGTTACAAAGACAAGTCTGAAGTAGGTCAGAGCAGATGGATGGCCTATTGCCCACCGAAGTTTATCTAGAGACCTTACATATGGATATTCTATTTCTGTGGCTGTGTGGGAAGTCAAAATTCCATCAGTCCACAAATTCAAAGGTACTTTGCTCTAAAATTCTTTAAGTTACTGCCTCGAAGAACTGCTGCTTGTCGTTAGCAACATCAAGAAAATGTCAAAGCCACTCAGCCTGTGTTTTAAAGATTTAGAGAGCTATCCATTTGTCCAGTGTCTTGTAATGTGCACCTTGTGGCTATAGTGATACTGGGCATTTGGCACTCAGTTATCACAATGAAGTGTCTTTGACCTGGTAGCTGCCCCCTTGGAACATATGGCCAGTTGTACCATGCTTAGAGCCTAGTTCCCATGTCTGCCACCAGCCAATTACTAGGCATGATAATGAAACAAATATGACACTTGAATGTCCTGGATATGGTTAGAATGTGTCATTCCTATCAAACCTAATCAACAAGGTCCTTGCAGGGTGATGGATGAAGGCTCCTTCTTCATGAATGGATTAGAAAACAACAGAAAGGATGTGTGGGAATGGATCCTTCTCTTCTTATAGAAGAGACATGCCAAGGCTGCTGCCTGGATCTTATACTTTCCAGTTCCCAACACCCTGATGGAATCAATTTCTGTTCTTTATTAATTACCCAGACTGTTTGCTACTTTTCTCACTGTCACAGCAAAATACCAGACAAAAGCAACCTAAGGGAAAAGAATTTTATTTTATCTTTAGTTTTAGTACACAATGATATGGGAAGGCATAGCCAAGTGCTTCTGTAGCAATGGGAACATAGAGTGAGGGCTCCATGTTACAGTGGATAGGTGCCTTAGTTAGAGTTTTTGTTGCTATACAGAGACACCAGGACCACAGCAACTGTTATAAAGGAAAACATTTCGTCTAAGTAGCTTACCATTCAGAGGTTTAGTCCGTTGTTGTCATGGCAGAAAGCGTGGCAGCACACAGGCAGACATGGTGCTGGAGAAGGAGCAGAGAGTTCTACATCCAAATCCTCAGGAAACAGGAACAGGGATGAGACGCTGGACTTGGCTTGAGCACATGAGACCTCAAAGCCAGCCTCCACAGTGACACACTTTCTTCAACAAGGCCACATCTCCTAATAGTGCCACTCCCTATGAATTTATGAGGACCAATTACATTCAAACTACCACAGCAGGTCTCAGTAAATAAAGATTAGAACCAGAGTCCTGTCCAAAAAGAGACACTTCTGCAAATCAGGCCCCACATCTCAAAGGACACACACTCTCCTTAAACAATACCATCTGAGGCCCAAGTGCTTGCACATATGAACCTGTAGCGGACATTTCACATTCAAATCACCACTACATCTGTCCCAACACTGTTAAGCCGCCCCAGGTTCAAAATCTGTTCTGAGGCTCAAGACAAATTTTTATCTGTAACCATGTAACAACAACAACAACAACAATGTTACATACTTCCAGTAAGTAACTAGATGGCAAGGTAGTAAAGAAACCAACAAGGGAAACTAAACCTCCTAGCCCACTGACCATGTTTAAGGGCACATAGTGTCAGTATTTGAGCTTCAACAGACTTGGGCAGGATACAGGGATTTCTCTTAGGCTAACTCCACTCAAGTTCCAGCAGCTTTCCTCAGCAGACATCTGATAGGAGATGTCTTTTGGTATGCTGTGAATACCATTCATTAATAAAGGAACTGTCTTGGCCTGTGGCAAGCATCTTAGAAGTAGGTGGGAAATCAGAGCATAGAGACAGGGGAAGGAGGGCAGAGTCAAAGGAGAAGAGATCCAGACGACCGAGAAGCAACATGTAAAGAAATAGGTAAGCCATGGGCCACATGGCAAGGCAGATTAATGGAAATGAGTTGAATTATAATGAAAGAGCTAGCTAGCAATATGCCTAAGCCATAGGCCAATCAGCATGAAATTAATATAAGCCTTGTAAGATTATTTGGAGCTAGTTGGTCTGGGACTATAGGTCTGTGGGTCTGGACCACCAGCCGGATGGGCCAGAAACCTCTTATTACAGACATCCCATATTCTTAGCACATGCAACACGCTGGGATCACCACTGTAACCTGGACTTGATCTTACAACTGCATGCACAGCCAACTCACAAGCTTCATGCAAGGAATCTGACCTTGCCACACACTGTGTCCCCACATTCCCCCCCCCAAAAAATTTGCTACATGCCCCATAATCCCAATAACTTTTGCATTCTGCATGCCTGCAAAATCAGCTCCATTTGGACAAGGTTAAATTCTGCTGTAGCTTGTGATATAGTTGGCCCTGTTGAAGCAAAGTTTCAGGAGCCTCTGAGTACCTACCTACATGACTTAACTTGGCAAAACACTTCCCTAGGTAGTCATTTTCTGAGCTAGCGACTGTGTAGCTGCTCTGAATTTCCAGCCACTCTTATAATGTAAAGTATTTCAAATGTATTTTTATGCCTTGAGTCCTTTCATGGGAAAGATTTCAACCTCCAGATACCTTTTTTGTTGTCCTGACAAAAACTGTTCAGCATCCCTTCCTTGCTGTTAAACTGTTGTGCAACTGCCACCATTTTGTCCATAGTATTTGTTTTGTCTACAACTTTAAATATATGTACGTTCTTTTCCTTTATAAATTGCATATGGCGGGTTGTTGCAGGCGTGTATGTGGATGAATGCACTCGCATGTACATGTGTGTAGAGGTCAGAAGATAATCCCAGGTGTCATTCCTCTGTTGCCTTCTTCCTTCATGTGAGAAAGCACCTCTTGTTGGCCTAGAACTTTGCAAAATAGTATAAACTAGCTGACGAGTGAAATTCTAGAGATTTAACCCATAATCCACTTCTCTTCTCATCCTTATTGGAATTACTAGTGTGTACCACTATGCCTGACAGTTTTTATGTGGAGTGTGGAACTCAAACTCAGGTCCTCATCATGCTTGTGAGGGAAATGCTTTACCACATGAACCATTTCCCCATTGTTAAACTACAGATTCTTTTTGTAGTAAGACAGACCCACAGAGTCAAGGAAATTGGTTCAAATCTGTTGCCTAGACATGCACATAATGTATTTTCTTATGCACCAACCTGGAGTCAGCCTGGGGGCCTAACAGCAGGCACTGCCTAGAGTTCCTGATCCTACAGAGGCTGCCTAGCAACAGATGCTGTCAGAATGCCTGATCATGCCCAGCCAATGAAAGACAGCCACACAATGTTACCAAATTATGTCTAGCCAATGAGGGACAAACCATTGTGGAAAAGACCAACAGAGCTCTTAAGGAGTTCTTGGCCAAAACTATTTCTCCAGAGGCTAGGAGAGATCCTCATCTGGCTTTAATTGAGATCCTTTTCCATATGAACTTTCTCAGTTTTGATGACAAGGTAATCAGCCCAGCCTACAAGCACTGGGTGTCTCTGCCAAGGAAAACACCCCTGCTCCCCTGCTCTTGGTGAGATAGAGAGATCACATCTCCAGTGGCAGCCACTGACCATCCTTTTCACCTGTGGGAGAGGGTATACTTGTATTTTTCCTCAGAGTGCCACTAAGCCAATATAGATCCCAGCAAGAGATGTGCACCTGGCCATGGATCAGCCTACTTCCACCAAGGAGAAAATAACCCAGGATAGGTAATGTATATGCTCCCCTTTCATTGCCCCCTAAAAGCTGAAGACTTGTGGACCCTCATTTTTCTTCATTTTGTATGTGAGTGAGGAATATTAGTTTAATAGGTCAGGAACTGTATAAATATATTAAAGGCCCATGGTCAGCTAATCAGATAAGGGCAGAGGTTATGACTATTTTTTTTAAGGTTTGGAATAATATAAAAGGTTGTTTGATATGTTTTATGCCCAGCCAATGAGGAACAATGTCACCAGATTGTACCCAGACAATGAGGGATGGCTGGGTTCTGGGAGGAGGGTATATAAGGCTCTCCCCATCGATGAACAAATGAGTCTGCAATCTGCTTTTTCACCTGACTTCCGGGATCCTTGTCACTGACTCTGTGTCTTCTCACCCCCTCTCCAAAGAAAACTCTTAAGAGTCAGCAATATCTTTTTATATCTTTCTACTCTACACTTTCTCCATCTCACTGTAAATCTGGGTAAAAGCAACAAACAATAACAATGCCACATCACAAATACACTGTTGTATTTGTAAATTAGTTCATTACTTTTGAGTTCAGCCTCATTCAACCTTTCAGGACAAATATTTCAACAGGCACAACTTGGCTGATAGCCCAAGTCCTGGAAGAGTCCTTGTTCCCTTCTGAAACTTTGTGAGGACAGTTCTTATTGTATGCATCTTTATTTACCCAGTTTCCACTGGAATCAACTAGTAGGTGCTGTTTAGGACATTCCAGGGCTTCTCTGGTCTTCATCTCCAGTCTCTCTGTCTCTGTCTCTCTCTGTCTCTCTGTCTCTCTGTCTCTGTCTCTGTCTCTGTCTCTCTCTCTCTCTCTCTCACACACACACACACACAAACACACACAAACACACACCAGTTCTGAATGTCTAAGAAACATATGATCAGTTCCTCTTAGCAGTGGTTGGTTCTCACTGGGAGTCTTCTGCTGTATTTCCTTATTGTTGTAACAAAAAATACCTGAAAGGAGCAAAGTAAGAGAAGAAAGGATTATTTGAGCTTGTGGTGTCAGAAGGCACAGTGCCACATGATAGGAAAGACAGTGAGATTAACTCAGTGACAATGAGATTACATGATGGACTCCTCACATGGTGGTGGATAGGTGTACACAGTACAGGCTAGAACCAGAGACAGGTATAGCCTTACAGTCCCACCTCCAGGGCCACCAGCAACACCCCACATCCCTAGGGTTCCACAACCTCCAAATTTCCACCAGCTGTGGGTCATACAGGTTTTCCAACACAAGAACCTATGGAGACATTTTACATTCAAGCTGAACATGGAATCTCAAGTCTTGGGAACTATCTCATAGCCCTGTTTCCACACAGGTTAAATTATATGTTGGAGGCTCTTTATACCCATTACACTCTTTACCCTGATCCTTCACCAGGGTCATCTTTCATATCTAATATTGGCAGCTGTTTCTCAGAAGACTCAGACAAAACAATGTCTGAATTTTATATCATTATAAATAAAAAATTAAGAAAAATATTCATAAGTAAAATATTACCTGATTTAAAGCAAAAAACAAATCTGAACATTTAACATTGTTTATTTGCCAGACTTACAACTTAACTGTGTGTATGTGCATGTGTGTTTGTGTACAAACACATGTATATTCATGTTATACTACATATGCATAATTAGCATCTTGCTCTTTTTCTATGTCTCTATGGCAGTACCAAGTTTGTATTTTTAATGGCTACATACTGTTCCATTTTATAATTATTCCACTATTCACTTTTTTAGATTATCTCTTATTTTCTGTATATTATAAATAGCCATATACTTAAAGCTTGTTTATATTTAGAATTCTCCTCCACTTCTAAGTACTGGCCCCTGGTTTGCCCATAAATTTGTATCTAAGATAAAAAATAAATCCACAGGCTCACTCCCCACATAGTGTGTTAGGCAAGTATCACCAGGAGCAGAAGCCTTCATTTGCTGAGTCTGTTCTGAGCAAGCATCTTCAACCACAGTGTCTGTAACTACAAAGTTGAGGAATTGCAATGGATAATCCCTATTGTCACATGAGTGTTTAATATTCTTTTATTTGTCTGGTGAGTCAGCTTCCCATCCAATGTCATTGTTTTCTTGTTTAGGGTTTTATAGATACAAGGAGGGGATGCCACTGGTGAAGGGCATAGGACATTGCTTTGCTTGGTGTCCTAGAGAATACTCAACATTATATTGAAATAAGGTTAATTCCAAATCTCATATAACTTATTGTCTGTGTGTTTTAAAATTATCTTTGATTTAGATTGTGAAGTACATTAAAGCCATGAACCTGCTCCCACAGCCCCACACAAACTATTGTTTGTTCTTTTAGATACTAAAATCTCAAATTGAACTTTTTTCTCTGTGTTCCTTGCCTTTACATTTGACTCAATTTTCATCTTTGTTAACAGTGTTTCTCTGGCACAGTCTGTGCCAGGAAGTGAGTCGAAAGACATTACTTTTAATGTCCAGGAATTTCCAGCTGAAAAGCCAAGACACTGAGGAGAGGCAGGAAGGCCAAAGAGACTGCTGAGCAAAGCCTATGCCTCAGTGTCTGCCAAGGGCTGCCACCTTGGAAGTAGCAGGGAAGATCAAGGATGGATGCTGATCTTGGAGGCCAGAGATGGCCCATGTTCTGTTCCTCAGAGATGAGATGTGTGGGAAAATAAGGTTTCAGGAGCTTTGCCGTAGCATGGTAAGACTTGGGGGCTGCCAGCGTGAGCTCTACATAAATGAAAGATTGTTTTTGATAAAGATGTAAAGAGAGCCATTTAATGCTTACAAAATAGGCCTGGGATGACTAGGAATGAAAAAACAGGCAAGTCAGGTTGTCATGGGTGGTAGAGCCAGAACCAAGTGGCAGCTGTGTGGAGATTGACAGCTAAGGTGTCAGCTACCCACCCGTACATGAGAAAATGTAGATGTTGCCAGCTGTACCATATGTCTGCCTCGGTATACTCATGGAAATACAGTTGTTCTAGCTGTTTCTCTCACAGATGATGAGCCTTATCTAGCTTTGTCATTAATAACTCCAGAGGGAACTTTGGAAAATATAGAACAAATATTGTCTTTTCTCCAAATAGATTTTGACAACAGAGAATGAGTTGTAGAATTGACATGCTAATGTCAATCAGTGCTGAACTGTGCCATGTTTTATGAATGAGACTTTTTAAATAGACTAACTGATACCCAGAATACAATGTTATCCAGACATGAAATTTAGGGTCTTGCCAGTCAAGCACAGAAGAACCTCTGGTGAATTTCCTCTGAAAACAAAACCTAGACAATGCCTGAGTATGGCTGTAAATTTAGGAAAGGATACTGGAAACCAGGAGTGAGATTGCTAAGGGAGTGACCTAGAACTAGGTGAAAGGCCAAGACACCATGACTGTGAACCATACTAAGGACATAGGGGGTTCAGTCCCTACCATAGACCCTTGAAAGAACCAAAGAGAATGCCCCTCAGAATGGACCACTCAAGAACAAAGGTACTTATTTATTCAATAACTTCTGTTCTCTGCTCATGGAAAATTTTCCATAAGCCAGGGGACAGAATTTTTGTTGAGAAAGTCTAAACAGTAAGAGACAGATTAGATAGATGATGTGGGATGTCTTTCTGTATGCTATGAATCATCATTGATTAATAAAGGAACCATTTTGACCTATGGCAAGGCATCTTAGAAGCAGATGGGAAATCTGAGCATAGATAAAGGAGAAGGGCAGAGTCAGAGAGAAAGGATGTTAGCTGCCACCAAGAGAAGAAAATGTAAAGACAGCAAGCAATATGCCTGAGCCATAGGTCAAACAGCATGCAATTAATAGAAGCCTTTGTGTGATTGTTTGGGAATGCTGGTCTGGATCTCGGAGCTAGTCCAGGCCAGAAACATTGTACTAGAGATAGATGATGGGGGAAGAGATAATAATAGGGACATGTAGTAATGAGGTTTCTTGGTCCTGGGTGGCCAGAGGCCCAGACCCACAGACCTGCAGTCAGCTCCAGACTCCTTAGCCGCCTGCCACTGCTCAGGCCCCCAAAATGATTCAGCTTAGGCACATTGCTAGCTAGCTCTTACATCTTAAATCAACCCATTTCTATTAATCTTTCCTGCCACGTGGCTCACCTGGGCTCCTTACATGTTGCTCCTTTGGGCTTCAGGCTTGGTCTGCCTCTGACTCCGCCCTTCCTTTCCTTCCTATTCTGATTCCTCCTCCTACTTTTTCTATGGTGCCTGCCATGGCCCAAAACAGCTCCTTTATTTAAAGATTGAGATTCACAGCACACAGAAAGACATTCCCACATCAGGGACATTTATTATGGAGCTGGATTATTGTGTGAAAGCTGGAGAATCAGGAGAACTGGACCTATAATTCAATCTGAGTTTTAAGACCTGAAAGCCAAGAGCAGAGAAAGCAAACAAACAAAAACTTTGAAAAGTAAGAGCAAAGAAGAAAAAAGAAAATGGAGAGTGTGGATGGCATAGCTCAGAGACAAGAGACTCCACTCATCTCCACCCTTCTGTTCCGTTCATCCTTCATGGAGCTGCTGCATATTGGTGATGGTGTATTACATTAGTGTACTGATCTGAATGCTGACTCTACTGGGAACATCTCCATAAGCAAACTTAGAAATAATTTTTCAGCAGCTATGGGGCATCTACAGTCAGGACAATACAATAAGTTAACTGCCACAGTCTCCTAAAATATTAACCTCTCTCACTCCTAGATCTCATTTATGTGAGATCAGGAGACTATGGGCAAAATCCTTGTACCAAAGAGGTGTTCTGGCACATGCTTGAGGCCTGACACTGAGATGGTCCCCTGACTAGTTCTGGTTGGCCAGCTATGTCTTCCTGGGAGACAGGTGGTCCTAATCTGCAAAAGACAGCCACCATAGACTCCTCAGTCAATGGCACTGTCTCTCTAACTGCTGAGTTCTACAATCTTAGCAGAGATTATCCTAAGGAACATAGGTGTGTTTTAGGTTTGCTGGTACATCAGTAAACCAATTCTAACATGCCTTCCTGGCCCTTTGCTCCACAGGGTACTAGTGGGACTTTAGTTATTATCACGTCCACACATCAAAAAAAAAACAAAAACAAAAACAAAAAAAAACCTGGCTAGCAACACATAAGCTCACTAGCAGGTTAAATCCTAAGTCATGGAAAGATGGCTCTAGGTCAATAACACCTTTGCTAAACAACTTTACATTCTGCCTCCCTATCCCCAGCACCCTCTAGACTCACTCCTACACATGTTCTCAAGTTCCTGCCAGGACATACTAGTAATACGCCATAATTCTTTCAGAGAAAAGCTGTGTGCTGCTGCAGCAAACACTGTCCAGGCCATAATAAAAATGGGTTCAATAAACATGTTGAAAATGATGGGAGCTGAGGGTAAATCTTGAGAACATGTTGCAGTTGAGATTTTTCTGTAGTTTGTTAGCAGTGGGAAGGGTTATTATTTTCTAACAGAGTGGAAGTGACTGCCTCTTCTATCCAATAGAGTATGGACCTCAACATCCTCAAGCACATCTACTGACATGTCTTATTTCTCAGCATCCTGCTGCTCTGCATTAGGTCTCTGACTTCCCCAGAGGATACTTGTCAAGGATCAGCATTTACAAAGGCACAGTGGCCCTTAATGGCATGAAAGATAAGCATGCTTTTCAGGATGTCACATATTTTCTGGGTTTTATAGCTTTCCTTAAACTAACAATCTGCAACTCTTTCTCCAAGGTTCTAGAGTAGATAACACATCAGACAACTCAATAGTCCTCGGACCCAGCACTATAAGTAGAAGCATTTCTGAGAGAGGTGAGTATTCCCCTTTATAATCAGCTCACATCCCCAGACTCCCCTCCTAAGAGTCTGAGCCTCTGGGAACTGTCACCTCTGGAGGTTCTCATCAGCTCACATACAAATGACAGCCACTTGATGATCATTTCAATATTCCATCAGAAGCCTAGATGTTTTCAGGATTATTTCCATCCAAAATATCTTATTTTGGGAGACTGAATTGCGGTAGCTTAAGGGATGACCCCAGAAAACCGAAGCAAAAGAAAAGGAGTCAGACAAGAGAAAGTCAAGTTTTTAAAATATTTTTTAAAAGATTTATTTATTATGTATATAGTATTCTGCTTGCATGTATACCTGAAGGCCAGAAGAGGGCACAAGATCTCATTATAGATGGTTGTGGGGATATTTTCAACTACAATAAGAACAGTGGAGATATCAGAGGGATCTACCCACAGTCAGTCTAGGAGGATCAGACAGTGGTAACTCACACCTTTAATCCCAGACAGGGAATATCTCGGGAGTGGTGACCTATGCCTTTAATCCAATCTGAGTTTGAGGTCATTTTAGTTTACAGAAGGAGTTCCAGGCTCCCAGGCAGGCAGTGGTGGTCACACTTTAACTGAGCTAAGAGAGTATTTAAGGCAGACATAGAAAGACAGAGCAGGCAGAAGAAGGCAGGAGGAGCAAGGCTGAGGAAGCTGGAAGACAGCTGGGAGATCTGACTGTGGTGTTTCTTCTCTGATATCTCTGCCTTTCTCAGAGATTTGGCCCTAAGTTTCCTTTATTCATGCAACAGATGGTTGTGAGTCAACCATGTGGTTGCTGGGAGAACTCAGGACCTCTGGAAGAGCAGCCAGTGCTCTTAACTGCTGAGCCATCTCTCCAGCCCCAAAAGTTAGTTTTTTAAAAATGCATTTTGAGGGGCTCAGTTTCCTATGGTGATCAAAACAACGGGTGCCCACCAAGAGTGAATTCAGAAGCAGATATTTTATATCCATGTTTATAGATTTGTCATTCACAATAACGAAAGGTGGAAATGACCCAACTATCAGCTGACAACTGAAGATAAACAGAATATGGTATATCATAGTGAAAGTCCTACTTTCGTTCTGCTGAGTGAGGAGTTTGAGAATAGTGACCCTGAATCTCAGTGGGGAACACGGAACATCCTGGGTATGGACACTGGTGATGGTTGCACAACAACATGAGTGCACTTGGTGCCACTGAGCTGATGTTTAAGATTGTTAACATGAGCCTGAGACCGGCAGCCTCCCTGCCCCAACCCCTTACCAACCATCCTCCGAGGCACCACTGATCACCAGAGCCACAGGCCCCTCCTGCACCGATTGAATGAAGAGCTCCCCGGAGCTCCACCTGTGTGGGTTGAAGAAAGAAATGGGTAGACAGCAGGGTAAGAATACATTCAACAGCATAAAGAGCCCTAAGGCACCACCAGAAGCTTAGAGGTTAGCTAGAGGTTCTACAGCCACAAGATCTAGCATCCCAACTCAGATAAAGCAGAAAAGAATGACCTTAAAAATAACTTAATAGGATGTATTTCACATTCTATACATTTTATTATACTTGTTAAACAAAAGAAGAAATCTAGAAAGGGGAACACAGGTTTTTGTCAGACTCTCACAAATAAGGATCTTATTTCAGTCATGGATACAGAGAAACAGTGTAGGCTTCACTCCATTTTCATCCAGCAGCCCAGCCCAGCTCTGATGTGGGATGTCTTTCTATATGCTGTAAATATCAATGGCTAATAAAGGGACTATTTTGGCCTATGGTAGGACATCTTAGAAATAGGCAGGAAATCCAAGCATAGATAAGGGAAAAGGAGGTAGAGTCAGGAGATCCAGATGCCCAAGAAACAAAGATGTGAAGAAATAGGTAAACCATGTGGCAAGACAGATGAATTGAGACAGGTTAAATTAAGATAAGAGAGCTAGCTAGCAATTGCCTAAGTCATAGGCTGAACAGCATGTAATTAATATAAGCATCTGCGTCATTATGGGGGGCAAAGCTCTGCAACTGGGGCCGGTCGGACTAGAAACTCATACAACACAACTCCCTTGGTGTCTGGTCCTTTTATCAAATGCAGAAAGCAATGAAACAAGCAAAACTGTTGAGTGGTTGGACCTGCTCAAACTCTCCTGCTACATTACCCTGTCAGGAGCCAAGTGACTTGGCCGTGGGTGACCTCACAGCCACTGCTGCAGAAGGCTTCATTTAACACTCAACTCTTTCTCCACCTAGGAAATGGGGATTCTGTCATGTTGAATCACTTTCTGGGACCGTGAAGCCATTCACAGGATAGAAACAGCTGCAACTGACCCCAAACTATGTAAGCACCTCTTCTGTTGGCTGGTCACTCCAGAGCCAGCTTCTGACTAGACTCCAATGGGGGAAAGATGGAGACAGAAGCCTGTGAGCTTATTCCATTGCAGCAACTCACACTGGTACCCACTGTCCCTCTACATGTCAGGAAAACTGAAGTGGGAAATATACTCGTGGCCACACTATATAAAGCACATAATGAAAAAGCCATGAGTCCCACTGACAGAGGGAGAGGAAAAGATTTTCTATATAGGATAATGAAAGCAAACGTGCATAGACATAATAATGATCTAATCAGGAAATTGCCAGTTTGGAGACACTTAAAATGATTAAAATATTTATTTCATTTTTATTTAAGTGTGTGAACTCTAACTCTCTCTCTCTCTCTCTCTCTCTCTCTCTCTCTCTCTCTCTCTCTCTCTGTCTGTGTGTGTGTGTGTGTGTGTGTGTGTGTGTGTGTGTGTGTGTGTGTGTGTGTGTGCAAGTACCTTGGAAGGTCAGAACATGTCAGATCCTCTAGAGCTAGAGTTACAGGCAATTCATTTGACATGTCTGCTGGGAACCAAACTTCTCTTGTCCTCTAAAAAAGCAATAAGTGCTTTTAATTGGTGAACTTCCTCCATCCATACATTTCATAACTTTGGATTCATTACTTACTCAGCATAATAATTTGTGACGTATGCTGAAACCACTGGGTGAAAATTTGAGATCAAGAGAATCTCATATCTTAAATTACCACTCTACAGAGTGTCTGCCAAATATGGTCATTGTAAAGACATCTTCTCCCCTTCTTTAATTAAAGTGACTTTACAATGACCATATTTGGCAGACACTCGATGTGATCACTTTATGGATGCCATGAGGGACAGATTCCTCTATGGTTGTGACTTATCATTATATAATAAACCGATACATCTTTTCATCCACATTAGAGAACCTTCTTTTTGTAGCAGCTGGTGGTTAACACAAAAACTCACAGCAGGCTAAACTAAAGCCTTAAAGGGAACACATTTACTGCACCTCCCCTGGCCTCCAGAGATCCTTGTAGAGGTGACAGCTGGGTGTAGGAGCAAGGGGTGGTGGATAACTTCAGGAAACAGGGCAACCGCACATCTGAACTCACTGCGTTTGTGACACCATGCACAAAATTCTTTCAGTCCCTAGACAAATCAAATTCCACCGTGGGGGGGGGGGTGGTGTCAGTTCTCTTAAGAGTATAGCCTTGATAAGTTGGCCATTCTCGAGTAGACACTACATGTCTAAGAATATTTGGAGTTGAATTGGACTTGGGGTTTTTTAAAAATCACATAAAGTTGTGTGGGTAGGGAATGGGGTGTGTACTGGAGAAGAGTTGAGGGGAAGGGATGGTGAATATAGTCAAGACTTTGTAGGAACTCAAAACTCTCAGAGAAGTAATACAGCTTAAAAGAGGACAGATGTCAAAAAATTGAGGTTGTGTCCCATCGTCCCGACTTCCTGCATGAACTGTAGCCCTAGAGCATTACTTTATAATAATATTTCAACTAATGAATGACAGAGATGGAAAACAATTAGGTTGTATAAGGGGCTCAGTGGTTAAGAGCACTGGCTGCTCTTCCAGACGACCTGGTCTCCAATCCCAGAACTTCCATGACAACTCACCACCATCTGTAACTTCAGTCCCAGGGACAACTCTCTTACTGGTCTCAGTGAGCACCACACACACGATGCACAGATATTCATGCAGACAAAACACCCATATACAAAATACATTTTTAATTAGACTATTCCCATTTCATAAACCATATGAACAACAGAAGCAGCACTAGTTAATGACCACCAGGGTCACCTCAGATAAACCGTGAGAATTGCCCCATCTCTGCTTACCATCAACCTGGGACTAGCAGGGTCTTTGGGGACCAGCTCCCGTTTTTAGAAAACACCGAGGACAGAAGAGCATGCTGAATTTCAGGGGTGTCTGGACCCAGAGGCCTGAGGACCCAGCATAGAACACAAACAAAAGTATGATCATAGTAAAACTGAACATGGTTCCTGTTGGGCAAGACTGCACTATGATGTGAAGTCATTCACAGTTTGGTAAAGAATGTCTTCACAGTAGCAATGTGACAGGAAAAGCCAGGCATGGTGGCACACTCCTTTAGTTACCCCACTTGGGAGGCAAAGGCAGGTGATATCTGAATTTGAGGCCAGCCTGGTCTACAGAGTGAGTTCCAGGACAGCCAGGGCTACACAGAGAAACCCTGTCTCAAAGTCAAAAAAAAAAAAAAAAAAGTGCTGTGAGGAAGAGGGAATCCACCACTGAGATGGGAAGATGTGGGAAGGTTTCTGAAGTGGAGAACAAAGTCTGTTTATTCCTTTATTTGTTGCTGAGGCTGGCTTCAAACTTGTTATGTGCCAAGGATGGCCCTAAACTCCTTATCCCTCTCCCCCAGCCTCTCAAATTTAGAGATTACAGGCACACATTATACCACCCTGGTAGACAAAGGTTGTGTTTCTTTGTTGTAGTTTTAGTGGTAGATGCAAAGGCGTTACTTTAACTGTCATAATTTTATGTGCATGTGTGTACATGTGTGAGAGGGCATGCACATATGTGTGAATGCAAGCAATTGTGTGTGCACTGTGTGTGGAGGCAACAGATCAGCACTGGCTCTCATCCTCTGTATATCACCATCTTGTTTCTTGAGACAAAGTCTATCACTGAATCTGGGTCTCACTGGTTAGCTAAAATGGCTGCCCAGCAACCTCCAGAGATCCTCTCCAGCAACCATTGCTACGGCTAGGTTAGTGGTGGGTACTGAATCTCAGGTCCTGATGCTCTCGTACTGGCTAAGTCATCTCTACAGTCCCTCTTCGTCATAAATTGCTTTTGTGTGGTTTCATATATCTTTGCTTTGCATCCTAATTAACAAATTTTGACTTAGCGTACATTGAATGCATAACTAGAAAATATAATATTTGTGTCTCATTTGAACGAACCAGGAAAATGTATTTATAATATACATATATTTATTATTGCATAATATTTATCATTACATTTATTTAAAATAGTTTTTATTTTTATTTCCTTAAAATTTCTTATTAATATTTGTGTGTGTGTGTGTGTGTGTGTGTGTGTGAGTGTGCCAGAGTGTGAAGAGGTCAGAGGACAGAGTTTGGAAATTTGGCTTTCTCTTCCCACCATGGGTTCTGGGGATTAAACTCAGTTTGTCAATCTTGCAATGAGAATGTTTTTACTCACTGGAGAATCCTTCAGCCCTTGATCTTTTATATTTAGAAATTATTGTCTATTTTTTGGCATGACAATGATATTGTGTGTTTTGGAAAATGTCTGTGTTTTTTTTAATACATATAATATATTTAGATAATATTTGGGATTCACTTTACAATAACCACTGGATAGGTACAAGAATAAATGTAATAAACTGCGTTTATGCTGTCAAAGAACCAGACTACAGGACACGTGATCATTCCTCACACTGTTCCCTCTACCTTAATCAATACTTGAAATTTCCCACCAGACAAGTGTCTTTTATCTATATGATTTGGATGAGAAATTCATGGCAAAAGAATAGTCCCTCAAATCTTGCATCTGGATTATCAGGCAACCTCTCCCTCCAATGAACCGTCAAAAAAAAAAAAAAAAAAAAACCCATTTAGGAAAGCAGAACATTCAGGACAGCTGTCGTTTGTCAAAATGTCTGTGAGTACCAGATAATCCATCAGCATCCATAAACGAAACATTCTACCTTCCTCTCGCAGGTACCATGGATGTGGGGGCGAGACTGGAAATCTAGTTTCCATAACTTTGCAGAACAGAAGCTGACATTGTGCGGTGCGAAGTTCCCGCCTAGAGCCCGTCTCCACGGTGCCACCCACACTAATCAATGGCTGCTCGATCTCATGAACACCGGAAGTAAGACATAATACGTGCTGTTTTCAAGGCCTTACTGCTGCCATTCCTGGCTGGCATCAGCACTGCATGCCTTCTGGGGTGTCAAGTTGAGAAGAAAAATGTTTCTATCACTCTGTTTGCTTTACAAAATAACATATCCAGTGAGCCAGCTGTGGTAGGACAGAAAGCATCACGAGGCTTCTGCAGTCAGTGTTGCCTAGCCAGTTCTCAGACCTTCCCTCTTCTCCACTGTAAGATACGTACCGCACCAGATGGCACAGCGGGATGGGGTCTGTACTCCACAGGCCATTTTGGAAGAGCACTGTTTCCATTAAGAGGTGGAAAGCCCTCGTTTATTCCATAATTTTAAATAGGGGTTTAAAAAAAAAATGACTCGAAGTTTTACAAAGCAGTAGCTGCTCATAAATTCATGAAGTCACTGGGTAATCTTTTTCTTCCTGAAACTTGAAAGGGAGAGGAAAATAAAAGGTTGGATTTGTAGCTGAAGATCAACGTCGAGAATGCAGATCTAAGGAGGTATGGCATAGCTGTCAAGGCAGCAAGACTAGGCCAGAAAGGAATTTCAATACCCCAAGACGGTGTTCTTCCCAAGGCACTCTGTGCAATGTGTGAGGAGTGATCTCCCATAAAAAGAGCAGTTGTGACACAGTGTGACAAACCGTATTCAAGGCCCTAGCCCATGAAATGCTGCTGTCCACACCTAATCAAGAGAACTCCTCCCAGGGATGTCTGGAGGCTTGATTCTTGACTGAGCCTAGATCCTGTCAAGCTGCTAAACATTCCTAGCCATAAGAGCTGGCTTAACTCAAAGGTCTGAGTTACATAAAGCAAGTCTTGTGACAAAGGCCACTTCTGCTGTGACCCAGAGGCATCAACTGTGGAAACTCAGGTTATAATTCACAAACTAGACTACACACTAACCCTGATTATAGGTGGGTTTGTTGTTAAATAATCAAGTTAAACTAGATATACATTTTAAATTAAAATGTTGCATAACAATTAGCATCTTTACTTTTCTTGAAAATGCCTAAATTCTCCTGTGGCAAACAATTGGATAGAATTGGTGAGCTGTCTTCTTCAGAGTCCTTCCTCCCTCCCTCCCTCCCATCCTCTACTTGTGTGCATGAACAGGAATGCATGTGGACAGAAGTCAATTGGAGGTGTCGCTCCTTTGACACAATCATCTTTTTTGTTTGGTTTTGCTGTTGTAAGGTTTTAGAGACAGGATCTAGCATTGGCCTAGAGCTTACCAAGTAGGCTAGGCTGGCTACAGGGAGAATCTCTGATTCGTTCACTCATATCTCCACTTTTCCAGTCATGAGATTAGTGTTTCCTCATGTGGATTCTGGAAGTGCACGTTTTACTGTCTAAGCACCATTCTCTTTCTTGTTCAGCTGTTGGAAGCATCTACATTGATGACTCCAGGCTCCCACCTTCCATTCATGTGTTGCTCTTGCTGCCAGTCACCTTGTCCTTGCTCTTACAGTCTTATGGTTCTGACTTGACTTCTTTAGACGGCCTTCTACAGAGAAATATGACTTGATCTTAGGAGGAAATCCTGTCCATGTAAAGTCTTATGTGTGACACCGTGAGATTCTGGAAGTTGATTGAAGCACTCAGTCAGTAGTAAATTGGCCCTTGGAGATAGATCATTGTGGTTGTGACAGATAATTCAAGTATCAGCCTTCAA
This sequence comes from Phyllotis vaccarum, assembly GCA_033318265.1. Lineage (NCBI taxonomy): Eukaryota > Metazoa > Chordata > Mammalia > Rodentia > Cricetidae > Phyllotis > Phyllotis vaccarum. The sequence goes on from JARWLC010000006.1 coordinate 77,494,355, forward strand.
GACAAAAGACCCCAGCCTCATCCCAATTCACTTTGGTCAAGTTACTAGAAACTGAACTACTAAATGATACCATTAGCTATCCTTCATAAATAGAATTTTTACAATTATACTTTATATTAAGAAGGTACTTTGTGTAGTGGTAATTTATTTACATGTGTGCGTTTATGCTTGCATGTGTGTGTGCATGTGTTTGTGTGTGCACGTGTTTGTGTGTGCATGTGTGTGTGCATTCATGCCATGGCACTCTAGTGGAGATCAGAGGAAAGCTTGCAGCATTCAATTCTCTCCTACTTTGTGTTCTAGAGATCAAACTCAGGTCGTTAGGCCTGGCAACAGCTTCTTTTATCCACTAAAGCATCTTACCAACCTCTTTATTTTGTTTTATAAATCATATTTGCCTATAGTTGTGTACATAAGTGGTGTGTGTGTTTGTGTATTTAACCAGATTAAACCAGAAAAAACACAAAAGTGAAAGTTCAGTCATATAATTATAGTTTATATATTTATAATTTATATATATACATACATATATATATATATATATATATATATATATATATATATATATATAAAATCATTCTTGTCTTTGCAGTCATTTTGTCCTGAAGTGCTGGGTGTTTTCAGTTGCCTTATATCCTGTGAAGGATTTTTGCCATTTCTAACTCTGGAATTGTCTTCTTTCTACTTTGTTAATGCCTTTGCCTCTACAGTCATCCACAAACCTCCTTTATTTCATAATTTAGAAAATGTCCACCTACATACTGCACCTTAATTGTGTCATCTGCCAAAAGGCAAGATGATTGGAAAAGAGAATCTTAAAAACACTTCCTACACATTCACACATTGTGGAGGGCTTACATCATGGATGCTCTGGTATCCCACTGTGTCTAGGAGAACTTCAAAAAAATTCATGCAGAAAATAACTTAGGAAAGATGAACTCTGGAAGATTCTCTGAGGCATGAAAGGCAGAGTCCTGACTCACAGAACATCTCTGAAATGAACAAGATTTTTCATTTCTTCTCCACCACAGCCATGAACACAAGCACTTAATTAATTTATCCACTCACTAACTCATTTATTCATATAATGACTAACAAGGGTCAACTTGAGCAGGTAGCCAGAGATACTATGTACTGTGTACAAGTGGAAGGTGCCATGTCTTGGGTTCCTTGCACATAGGCACGCTTTGCATTTTCCCATCATAATCAGATGTTTCTTAAACTCAGAAGCAGTTGTTGGTGTTGCTGAGGACAATAACATGGATGAGATATTTCACATTTGCTACCACGTAAGTCATCACAGATGTTTCCTACACTCTGGGTTAGGACCATTTGCCAACTCGCAGGGAGTTCCAGAAAATGCTAGGGAGATTTATACTTGTAGTATGTGTTTTCCTCATAAGAAGGTATTTTTGCAGGGTAAATTGGATATTGCTACAAAACTGAAGCTAAAAACTGACAACTACTTAAAGAATATTTCTAACTACCATTTCCAAATAACTAAAAAGTGTGACAAAAATGACAGAAATTCATTTTCTATCTATTGTCCCTTTATTGTTGTGTGACACCTGTGGAACATCCTGAAATGAGCGGCTGCTGTGTGACATGCTGGGAAAATAGTCTCTTATGACTGTTTTTTGAAAACATACTCATACTTGATTAACAAATCAGTTGCAGAAGGAAAGAACCTGCCTGAGCAGACCTTTAGACTTCTAATTTCTATAAACTGGAATGTCCTCCACCAGGACATTTCAATAACTAAAATACAGGGGAACATTTCATCCATGATAGAAAAAGAGTGTTTAGGGTAATTCTTTGGAGGTTAAAAACTTTGTAATTATTTATGTTTTGCCTTCTAGGAATCAAAGAGACAAAAAAAAAAAAACAGAAAAAACAAAAACCAAAACAACAACAAAAACCCCACTGTTTTTGAATAAATACAATGTTTTATTTTTAGGACCAACAATCCAGCTCAGCCACTGTAGTGAGCACAATGGCATTTGCATACAAAGGTTTTACTCCATAAAAGTAACTTATTTTCTACCTTTATTGATTGTATTAGTTACTTTTCTACCACTGTGAAAAAAACACCATGACCTTTATAAGATAAAGTGTTTCAGAGGCATCAGGAAAAGCTGCCAACAGTTCACACTTGATCAACATGGAGGAGGCAGAGGGCACTGGGAATGACATGAATCCTCTGAAACCTCAACACCTCCTCCAACAAGGCCACACCTCCCAATCCTTCCTAAACAGTTCCATTAGCCACCTATGGGGACCATTCTCTTTGAAATCACCACAGTGAGTACTCGGGATTTAGACTAAGAAACATCCACATTATAATTTTGTATAAACAGTAGAAGTAAGATCCACTACATTTCTTCTTTAAAAAGACTTTTTATTATTTTATGTTTATGAGAGGTCACATATGCAGAGGTCAGAGGACAACTTTCAGGAGTGAGTTCTTTCCATCCATTATGTGGGTCATCAGGTCATCAGGCTTAGTAACAGGCAGCTTACCCACAGCATCATCTCACTGGTCCCCTGAAACAAAGTAGCTTAACTGAAATCCTGATCCATCTCCTATAAACCTTATCACCATTAAGATAAGGAACTTAGAGCCAACCCAGTGTTCTAGACACTATGGGAGCTGCTTTGTTAAGTGGTTCTGAGGTTCTGGTGACTTTCAAGTGACAGTAGATGACTAAGCTGATACTGTTGTCACAAAACCATCACTATGGATTCCACATCAGGCTCCTGTCATCTTAAAAATGCCTTGGGGATCTACCTGTATGATAAGAGAGCCTGGAGGCATCCATAATTACTGCTTCACCATGTTATGATGAAGCAGAGGGAAACATTCCTAGAACCAGATTTGACCACCCGATCTTAGACTTCCAGCCATTAAAACTGGAGTCTAAACAAACCTGCTTCAGGGAAAGGGGAAGGGAGTGTTAGAACTCTGTTCCAGCACTCAGTATCCCTGGGCTCCTGACTGCCATGATCTCTTTCCATCTGAGCTGCACAAACACCTACAGTAGCAACCACCAGGAAATATCTACTCCCCTCACAATGAGAACAATGCATTTTACTCAGGTCTACTATGTGCAAGTGGCACTCTGAATTACCCTGGGAGGTTCAGCACACCTTGGCCATAAGAGGTTGCTACTACACACTATCCACTGGCTATCTCAGGAAGACAGGCCCACTCTCTGTTACATGTCACCAACACCTGTAAAACCCTCTAATGCTTCGTGACATTGGTATGTGCCACTGTCCTCTAGCAGGAGCTGGAGGCAGTGGCTGTAGGTCTTTTGTCCTAAGGGGCATCTCTGTTTCTTTGCTTTTGGAATCAGTGGAAGATGATGCTAAGCATACAGACTCATGTGTGTTGTGCCGAAAACCTAGATCCCCAAAAGATCACTAGGAGACAAAGTCTGATGGAAAAACAGTCTTTAATGCGAGCTAACTGGGGCCTCTCATAGTCCAATTGACCAGCATCAGAGGGAGGAGGCTGTTAGGGTATAGTGGTTAGGTAGGAAATTCCAAGACAGCTGCGTTACAGACCTGGGATTGGTTCAAGCCCTAGATACCTAGGCTGAGCTGATTGGCTCTCCTGGATTTAGGAATTACAACAATGTAGACTTAGTAGAGGGACACCTAAAGCTGCTCATCTACTCCTGATTAGCCCTTCACAGTGAGGTGGGGTGTTCATGACTTCTGATTGATCCTCCCCTGTGGGGGAAGGTGCTCCCTCAGTAACTAGAGCAGTAGTCAGGGGCCTGGCTTCTTATTGGTCCTTCCCTGTGGGATGAAAGTTCATGGCTCTTCCTGTAGTTAGGTTAAAAGGTCAGGGGTAGCCTGCAGTGAGGGGTGGGGTATCTTGCTGGGGCCTTTTTATTGTGTCTGTTATTCTGCTGTGGCTTGATTCTTTCAATGTGATCCTTAAAGTGTATCTACGTTGTTGTGGGATAGGCAATTTCATTCTACCTTGAATTTATTAAGGTTATAGATAAAAATTTGGGGCTCAGATTATGGAGACTTGCTGAGTCACACAGATCTTAAATGCTGAATTTGGAATCCTGTGATTCTGGAGTGGGGTGGGCTCCCTGCAGTCCTTGCCTTTCAAAGCAGATTCCAGGCTAAAGAGATCTGCTGTCTTATTATTATTATGATTCTAATGTTGGGGTTTCAAGAGAACACATTGAGGAGTATTGTTTGGGTAAGGAATTTGTCAGAATTATGAACAGTACAGAAAGACAACATGGTGGGGCCCTGAGGAGAGAGTTCAGGCCAATGAGGCAGAATGTGGACGCTTTCTATAGGTCTCAGAGGAAGGAAGAGGGTGTTTATGCAATGCAGATTAAAAGGGATCCTGGCAGACAGGAGCATCCAGGCATATTGAGTGTTACAGTTCAATTGGAAAAGTATTTAGGGAACCAATGAACACCACAGGCCACAGTAATTATAGGTAGCAGCTTATAGCCCTGCTTCAAAGAAAGGCTTCTCCGATGTTAACAGCTCAGCTGAGTAGGAAAGGGCCTCCCCAGTGAAGTTGTTAACAGTCTTGGCAGAGTTTCCCAGAGTGTTAAATTCTGTTCTGCTAGGGAAGGTTCCCCCAGCAACAGTGTTACAGCTTCTTTTCCCTCACTTGTCCTCTGTTGGGGCTCCATCTAAAGAAGAAGGTCATCACCCTAACCTCATTCAAGAGATGTATTGGGAGGGAAGGGTCCAGGAGAGAGTGGCTGCCTCAGTCCTGGGTAGGAGAAGACAGCACAGAAGGGGCTGTGGGAGATGGGTTTATATAGGGCTTCTTGGGGGTGGAGCTTTCTAGGGAGAAGTCTTCTGGAGTGGGGATTGGTCAGATTTTCAATCCCTGATTTGGTTCTGGTTTTAGGGTCAAAATGTTTTTCTTTGGGGCTTTTGGGATCTAATTTCAGGGCATATTTCTTTCACTAGCTTTGATGCTAGTGATCAATTTGTGTTTTCTCGGAGTCGGGGCACATTTCTTTGGCTCTGAGTTCAGGGATAAAGTGTTTCTTTCACTGGTTCAAGTCTCAGATCCAGGGTGGGTTTCTTTCACTGCCTCTGGTTTCTTTCACTGCTAAATGCCTCAGAGACAAGAGAACTCAAGGTGGATTTCTTTGGCTGATCCCCTTTCCCTATAGCTACCCTGACTCATGTCATCCCTCAGACCTGGCCTGCTCAATTGGTCCTCTGACCATCATCCTCATTCTCCCAGGGATCTCTGTTTTCCTCTTCCCTAGCTCAAATAACCTGATATAAAACATTTTTTTCAATTTTATCTTGTCTGAATAAGTTCTATTTGTGCCTTTTCCAGCTGAAATATAACCTTCTGTAGGACAAAAATTTTTGTCCATTTTGTACTAGTACAATTGGCAACCGACTGAGTGAACAAATAAATTGGTGATTTGTAATCTCTGTGCCTGTCCAGAGAAACACTAAAACTCTAAAAGCTTTCTCAGTAGAGAAAGCCGCGGAGGCAGTCTAGCTGAACTGGAAAATAGTAGGAGGAATATTTCAATATCAGAGTTTTTGAATCACATAAGATGCACATTTGCATCGCAGACGTCACTCTGTCTGATGTCACCAGCCATCTTAAATATGCCTGATCTCTTTTTCTCTCCAACTCTAAAGAGACCTCTCTCCCTTCTCTCCTCCCTGTACCCCATAATTTTTCTGTCACTTCCCAAAATAGCAAGTGTTCTTCTTGCTGCATATGTATCTATCTATACATATCCTTTTTTGTGTAAATGAATGTTTTAAGTAAAGTGTGAAAACAAACTTCAGTTTCAAAACGGAGATATTCTAGTTAAATATGCTATTATAACAAAAAATCTTGGATAGGGACTCACTGTGTAAGTGTAGCAACAAAGGATTGACTTGACTGATAGAGGAAGCAAAGCCTGAAGTCTCTCAAGGCCCAAGAAACTAATGGAGACAATAATAACTGCTTTGACAGGCATAAGGTCCCATTGCCAAAGGCTGATGACAGAGGCCCATTGAGGAGCAGGTGAACTGAGCTTTGGGTTGGATCCTAAGTTTCTTGGATACTCACCAAGAGCCTCTCTAAGGTTAGAGTACCTTTTCTTCTAGGCTGCAGACCTCACCCTTAAGATCAAAGAACTCATTGATGCTGAGGTATCTGAGGCAAATCTGAGACAGGAGAACCTGAGCAGATCTGCAGCACAGTGTGAGGAAAACAGGAGACGTAGCTGGGAGACACTCAGTGTTATAAATTGATTTCCACAGTGGGCAGCAGAAACAGCCTGCTCTAACGTCAAGAACTGAGAGCAATACCTTCCAGTCTCAAGTGTGCTGAAACATAATTGAAATTTAAAAATATATGTGTGTTATTTTATCTTCCCAGCCTCTTTCATCACCTCTTTCCTATACCATCCATCTATTTTAGGCAGGTGAATTTTTGTTCTACCCTAATTCTTCTAGCAAGAAAAGCATCCATGCTATCCATCCTTTTTAGCCTCTGACAAAGCACCTGAGGCAATGACGGTCCAGCCTTTTACTGGGCCTAGCTCACAGGGAGTTTATGACTATCCATTAATATACTGTGATAAACAATGCAAAAACATAGAATATGGCCTAGTGATGAGCATCATGAATTTAAAATTCTTAAACCATTGTGCAGAAAATGAATTTCTTCCTGCTACATGAAGATCTTGCCCTCTTCAGGTCCAGTCCTGTGCATGCATGACTTTCATATACATCTAGGAGTTTTAATTACATAAATAAGTAAAGTATAGAGAAGCACACATCTCAATGATCTGGAAATGGAATAAATTAAAATAAAACCAAAAGACTGATTTCCTAGCTTATATTCAATCCACTGATGTAAGGAATCATGTGGGTATAATTGAAAAATTATTTAAACTTTTTGTGGGATATTTCTTAGTGTTGACTATAGCTTCTATCCTGAAGTCTTCTCATGCAATGTATTCTCCAGAGCCGGAAGTAGACACGCCAGAGCCAGAAGTAGTTTCCCATCAGTCAAGCTTTGCTTCTCCCTCCACTACACACACTAGCTAAGGGGAGCAGGCCCCTGTGTCTCCAGTTTACATCTGTACTTGTTTCTAGGGAATATCCCTACCCTGGAGCCACTGAGCAGTACCCACCCAGCAGGTGCTTCTCACTGGAAACAGCAACCTTATGAAAAGCCAAAAGGAACAGCATCTCTCTTACACAGCCAAAGTGCCCTTCCATCTGTATGCTCCAGAGGACACAGCAGTCACAGCTCAGTGGCCAAGGGCTGGAGGAAGGGCCCAGGCAGAACCTGGAGATCTAGCAGTTGCCATGGCAGCAGCAGGACTCTGTAAAGCTTCCAGCGGCAGATCTGTCTCAAGAGTTTATAACACAACCATATGGCGTCTGTGTTTAACACATGCTGAGAGAAGACGGTTCATTCTGTTTTCCCACCCCCTCTGTCAGCTTGCACTGAGATGACTTGGTGACACTGAGACGCAGATCGGGTGAGGTCCCTGACCCAGGTTGTCAAGGGATTCTGTTTCGAAGGAGCATGACAAAGCAGACACGTTTAGCCATGGCAAAATGTCTGTTCCTGTGGTAACTGATACCATTTACTAATTGTAGAATGGTTGATCTAAGAACAGAATTGATTCCACTGTATTAACAGGATTACTTAGAAATGCTAACAGCTATTATATAGATGATTCAGGAGATGTGCCTTAAATATGCATTTGATCCAGAAATAGCAACAGAATGTATTTCCCTCCCTCCCTCTCTTCTTGTCTTCCATTATTTTCTCCTATCTGTCCTCATGTCTCACGTGTTCCAGGCTGACCTTTTCTATGTAGCTATTGATGACCTTGAATATCTGATCCTGTTGCCTCTACTTCTCCAGTGCTGGGACTCCGGGCTTTGTGCACATGGGGTAAACACTCTACCAGTTGCATCTTCAGTTCTGGGATTGTTCATTATATGACAACTTGAGCTGACCATGGACTTCCCAGATTAATCATTGTTCCTGACTGAGGATAGCATTGAGTCTGTGGACTCCGTACTTTCCTGTCCTCCAACCCTTGAGAATCTCAATAAAATAAAGGGTAGATGTAGCCGGAAGTTGTCCTTTGTCCTGCAGCCTCTTGGTCCCAAAGAAACATACACAGGCTTATATTAATTCTGAACTATTTGGTCTATGGCTCAGGCTGTTACTAGATAGCTCTTGCTTCTTACATCTAGCTTCTTGTGCGGCTGGATCACATCTCCCACAACCCTGCCTTTCTTCTTCCTGTCTCTCTTGGATTTCCCAACTAGCTGCATGCATCCTGTCTTACCACAGGCCAAAACAGCTTCTTTATCAATCAGTGGTAACAACACATATTCACAGCGTACAGAAAGACCATCCCACAGGTAGAAAAGGAAAAGATCACCTTTCCCCCTTTCATTGCTGAGCGACACCTGCCATCTCCCTCAGTCCTGGGACTAGGGTTTACCCCCTCAGCCACACAGGATCTTCAGCTCTTGGATGCTGATTGACATAGCACTGGCCTTCCTCGGGCTGAGCTTGCCTGCAGTCAGTGGGTGGTGGGACTTCTTAGCCTTTACCATCATTTAAGCCAGTTCCTAGCCCTTTCTCTGTGCCTCTGTCTCACTGTCTCTCTCATGTGAGTACATCTGTTTGTATGTGTGTCTAAAGATAAGATGTAGCAAGACTTCACAGGTGGTATCCAGTGTCTTGTGATTTTTGACACAAGAGATTAAAGAGACTAAGCAAAGACAGCAACTACAGTGTGACATGTGATTCCTTATGGACTCGAAGCAGTTGTTACAAAACAAAATTTAAAGATACATTTTGTAGGATGATTTTTTTGTACATTGTAACCATGTGTCTCTGCTAAGGTACTTACTTGTTGGTTTAATAAAGAACTGAACAGTCAATAGCTAGGCAGGAGGAAGTTAGGCAGGGCTTCTGTGTATGTGTACAACTGTTTGGTTTCTGCTGAATATAATGTTGACAAATATAAAAAGACTAAAAAAAAAGACTACAGCTAAAAAGTTCTAGGACTATAGAAAATATAACAACCATCATTAGTATAGAAGAGTATACTGAATTTAATGGTACATAATATTGTAGGCGGAGTTTACTTAGAAGGCACCAGTACCAGATAGATATTTATTAAAATATAAATCAGAACTCACGGTACAGTTAACAGATTACAGTAGCACCTGAACAGGGACTGGAGTCTGGAACGGTGAGGACAGACGGTGGAGTCCATCCTATCCCCAATCATCCAGGAACCAGGAAGAGCGCGTCTCGTGTTCCAGAAGCCCTTTTTCAATAGGCTTTTTCCCCGCCCCCTTCAGGGGCCCGGTGCCCTGTATAAGTGTCTTTTGACCTTATCAGCTGACACCTGAATCCCACAACATAATATTTTAATTTTTTTTTTAAATGGTGAGTTATGCTGGATGGTGGTGATGAATACCCTTAATCCCACCACTCAGGAGGTAGAAGCAGGTGGGTCTCTGTGAGTTCAAGCCAGCCTGGTCTACAGAACAAGTTTCAGGGCAGCCAAGGTTATAACAGAGAAACTCTGTCTCAAAACATAAATAAATAAATAATAGAAAGATAGAAAAATCCAATTGAATTCCAATTAACAAGAAGTAGCTTGAAAATACATATTTTTGAAAGGAAATGGGAAGGCATCTAAATTATAAGTGCCAAGCAACACAACTCTACATGATAACTTAAAACGGGCAGATAACAGGAATAGGAACAGCGAACAGAACCCGGCTATCACTACAAGCTGTATCAGTGGGGGACAAGTGTTTAATAGAAGTGAATACTTTAGTATCTATTAAGCAAATAGTCATAAGAATGGACTATCTAGCCGAGCGCTGGTGGTGCGTGTCTTTAATCCCAGCACTCAGGTGGCAGAGGCAGGCTGATCTCTGAGTTCAAAACCAGCCTGTCTTTGCCTCCTGAGACAGACTTCAAAGCTACAGGGAGAATCCCTGTCTTGACAAACAAACAAACAGAAAGAAGAATGGAGTTATCTGAAAAGACACCCTGTGGGAGGAAAATGAAGGGCAAATCATTTCAGGTGAGGAAAAGATATCCTTGAACTAACTCAGGATTTCTAGGGATGTGGTCCTTTAGCCAAGCCTCTGGTGAAGAACAGGCAGGCTTACATTTTCTCAGCTGCAATCAACACTGGTCTCCATATGTGTAGGCATAATCATCTTCTAGTTCAGTCATTCATTTGTATACACATGCACACATACGCCATGCAAACCTAAGGCCAAATCTTAAGTCTGGAGCTACTAATTCAAGTAGCTTATACATTTTTATACATGATCAAATTGTCATTCAAGCAGGTCATTGAGGGCTGGTGAGATTTCTCAGTGAATAAAAGCTGCTTGCCACAGAAACCGCCTGTCAAATCCCTGGAACTCACGTAAAATACCTCTTAAAATATTAAACTAACAATAGAAATTTGGTTATAGAAAGAACAGGTGGGACACCTTTTTACAATTTCTTTGGCTTGTTCCCAAGTGATAGAAAAATCTTTTTTTAATCCTTTACAATTAACATGATGCTTTTTATGAAATTCTGAGGCCTCTAGTACATTTCCTATTAATAATTTATCAATTTCATCATTACCTTGTGCTAAAGGACCTGGCAGACCTGTATGGGATCGAATATGTGTTATATGGAAGAGATGATTTCTAGTCCTGATTATTCCTTGTAACTGAATAAATAATGAAGTTAATTCTGATTCATCATTAATAAAATCAGCTGTTTCAATATGTAGAACAACTCTTTCTGCATACTGAGAGTCAGTGACTATATTAAGTGGTTCTTTCTGTAAAGTCCATTCACACCATCACGATGGCATATAATTCTGACTTTTGAACAGAATTATAAGGGCTTTGAATCACTTTACTTAGATGTTCTGATTTGTAACCAGCCTTTCCTGATTTGTTTGCATCAGTATAAAATGTAGGAGCTCCAGAAATTGGTTTATTTCGTACGATATGAAGGAGAATCCAATCAGTTTTCTTTATAAATTCAATTCTTTTGCTTTTAGGATATTTGTTGTTAATATCTCCCAAAAAAATTACTGCAGGCTCTTTGCCAAGGTTCACTTTCTACCCATAATTGGTCAATTTCTTCATTAGTTAAAGGTACAACAATTTCTGCTGGGTCTATTCCTGTCAATTGACGAAGTCTTAATTTTCCTTTAAAAATAAGTTCAGAAATTTTTTCCACATATGTCTTTAACTTTTTGCTTGGTTTATGTGGAAGAAATATCCATTCCAATATAACATTTTCCCTTTGCATTAAAATTCCTGTAGGAGAATGCTTAGAGGGCAAGATAACTAGAATACACTTGAGGTCTCCACATGTGCCTCTTGTAATTTTTTTTTTCCACTAAAGCCAGTTCTTTCTCAGCTTCAGGTGACAACTCTCTCGGACTATTTAAGTCCTTGTCACCATTTAACATTTTGAACAGATTATCTAGTTCATCATTTTTAAGTCCAATAGTCAGTTGTAAGTTGGCAATGTCTCCTAGTAGCCTTTGGAAATCATTAAGTGTCTTTAATCTATCTCTCCTGATCTGTACCTTTTGGGGTCTAATTTTTTGTTGACCTATTTTATAGCCTAAATAATTAATGGAATCCCCTCTTTGTATTTTTTCTGGGGCAATCTGTAATCCCCAAGCAGGCAAAATTCTTTTCACTTCTTCAAAAAGTTTTCCAACGTATCAGTATTTGAATTGGCCAACAAGATGTCATCCATATAATGATAAATTATAGATTGTGGGAATTTCTTGTATATTTGTTCTATTGGCTTTTGAACAAAATACTGGCACAGAGTAGGACTATTCAGCATTCCTTGAGGGAGGACCCTCCACTGGAATCTCTTTACAGGCTGAGAATTATTATAAGTGGGCACTGTAAAGGCGAATTTTTCTTTGTCTTTTTCTTATAAAGGTATTGTAAAAAACAGTCTTTTAAATCAATAACTATAATAGGCCAGTCTTTAGGTAACAGAGAAGGCAAAGGAATCCCAGATTGTAGAGAGCCCATTGGCTGAATCACCTTGTTTATTGCCCTTACGTCTGTTACCATTCTCCACTTTCCAGATTTCTTCTTAATAACAAATACAGGAGAATTCCAAGGGCTGGTTGATTCTTCTATATGCTGAGCATTTAACTGTTCCTGTACCAGCTGCTCTAAGGCCTGCAATTTCTCTTTTGTTAGAGGCCATTGATGAACCCTTATAGGCTTCTCTGTTAGCCATTTTAGAGGTAGTGCTGTGGGTGTTTTTGAAAGATCAGCAGCTGTTTTGCCTTGTTTCTCTATAACCTGAATGGTCTGTGATTGTTTCTCATAATATCTTCTGATATTTCTTCTGGAACCATGTGCTAGATCATGGCTTATTTCTGTATTTGGAGGAATATTAATCTGCGTGTTCCACTGTTGCAGTAAATCTCTTCCCCATAAATTTATAGCAATATCAGCCACATGTGTCTTTAATATTCCTCTCTGTCCTTGTGGTCCTATACATTCAAGCCATCTTGCACTCTGTTTTACCTGGGGTATCGATTCAATACCCAAAAACCGAACATTTACCTCCTGTAGGGGCCAACTTGGATGCCATGACTCAGGTGAAATTATGGATACATCTACGCCCGTGTCCAATAAGCCTTCAATAATAACATCATTTATCTGTACTTTTAATTTTGGCCTTTGCTCATTGATAGAAGTTTGCCAAATATTTGCTTTATATTTTTTCCTGAATTTTTTTCTTTTTCTGTAAATTTTCTATTCTTCCAGTTAGTGTGTCTTTTTAAAATAGGTTTTAACCTTTTTAATTGTTCTGGGAAGGTGTTTCCTCCACAATGGCAGGGTAAGACTGGATTGGACTTGATATGGGGGCTTTTGAAAGCCCCCTTTGGGCGTTTCCCGAGGGCAGAAAGTTACCTGACCTAGGGGTTTTTGAAAGCCCCCTTGGAGCATTTCTTGAGGGCAGAAAGTTCCCTTGTCTGTCCCTTGTTGACCTGCATTCATTAGTCCAATGTCTTCCTTTTTCACACCTTCTCCATATTCCAGAAGGGAGGGGTGTTCTCTTGGGATTATTCCTACCAAAAGCATTGTTTCTGGGAATGGCTTGTTTACATTTTCTTTTAATGTGACCTTCCCTTCCACAATTATAACATTTGATATTTTGATTTTTCTTTTATCTCTTGAAATAAGCTCTCCTACCCAGTTATCATCACTCTCATAAGACTCCATATTAATTGTCTCACGAATCCAATCCTCCAAAGGTGCTGACCTTGCTTTTAAAGGTCTAAGTATTTTTCTACATTGTGCATTGGCATTCTCAAAAGCCAGTGATTCAATGATTATTCGCCTGGCTTCTGAGTCTGGCACCATTATGTTTACTGCTGTGGTTAATCTATGCAAAAAAATCTGTAAAAGTTTCTTTGGGACTTTGAATTATTTTTGTAAATGTTTCACTTTTTTTTCCTATTTCTTCAATAGGATCCCAAGCATTTAAAGCTGCCATGCGGCATAAATCCAGAAGATGGTCACTGTATAATGACTGCCTTTCAATATCGGCATAATCTCCTTCCCCAAGAAGTTGGTCTTGGGAGACGGCTATGCCTCTGGCCCTGTTTCTTTGTTCTATTGTTTTTAGCCTCCTCCCTCCACCATGACTTCCATTGCATGAGCGGCCCTGCCTCAAGAACGGCTGTAACTATATCTAACCAATCTTTAGGGGTGACCCGGTTACAGCATGACCAGGAGTTCAACATTTGTTTAACAAATGGTGAATGCATCTCATATGATACAATTGCTTCCTTTACTCTCTGTAATTCTAATATTTTTACTGGAGCCCAGCTAGCTTCTCTTTCACCTTTTTCATCCTTCATTTTTTTGAAGGTTACTGGGTATAATAATGTTACCTGTTTTTGTCTAATTTTAGATGACCTTGCTGAATTTGGTTCTTCATATTCCTCTGTTTGAATTTGAGCATCTTTGTGTTCTCTCTCAACAGGCTTTTTAAAGACCTTTTTTTTTGGATTTACATTAGTCAACTTTTTCTGTGATATCAAACAATAAATATTCATAGTAAATAGTATGATAAACATTATGATATTTCCATCTATCTTATCTATGTTTTCCTTTACTGGTTTTAATATCAAATCATCTAACGAGAGGTTACAGTATGACCAATCACCCTCCATTGCTTTAAATAAATTCCCTCTTTTTTAAAAAAAATTGAGTTACTTACTGTTATTGTCCGTTGATGATTGTGAAGTGGGGCAGCTACCTAGTGTGATAGCAACCCAAGGAGGGGTCCAAAAAGGAAAAAGAAACAACCCACCAGGATAAAGAGGCCACTGCCTGAAAGACTTACCCAGATGAGGGTGAAACAGAAACACGTGTGGCCGGTCTGCCTAAGGCTGGAGGCTAACCCGGAATGGAAAGCCTAGCAGCTGGTAATTACTCCTCTGGCCATGTGTTGTTCTGGCCAGCAAGTGTGGTTTTTTGGGTAGGGTAGAGAGAAATCCGTGCCCCAAAGTTGGACACCAATTGTCGCACGAAATAATGAGACTCAGGGATAGATCTCTGAAGAAGATGGAGATACTAGAGGGAATAAACACCACAGTCAAATCTTACCCACCTGTCTTCCAGCTTCCTCAGCCTTGATTCCCTTGGAATGGCTTTCTCTGTGTTTGAATCCTCTCTAAAGTATTCTTTCAGTAATTAAGGCGTGGCCCCACCACACCTGCTTGGGAGCCTGGAATTCCTTCTATAATCTGAAGTGACCTTGACTCAGTTGGGATTAAGGGTGTAGGTCACCACTCCCAGGATACTCCCTGTGCTGGGATTAAAGGTTTGAATCACCACTCTGATTTTCCTAGACTGACTGTGGTTAGAGCTCTGGGACTTCTGGAGCTTTTACTAACCCCCCCCCCCCCACATAGACTGTGGGTAGATTCCCTCTGATATCTCCAAAACTTCTGAAGCTTTATTAAATCCCCACATGCCATAGTCATGGTCTCTCTTCATAGCAAAAGAAACCCTAATTAAGATAATAGGCATTCAACATATTTACTGACTTCAACTTACCAAGTTCTCAGAATGACCTCAGGGCCAACCTTTCCCTAGCACCTTAAAATATGGGAAAGTGACAGAGACATATGTTTTCACAGGCATTAAAGTAGGAATACAAAATGGTGCTGTCACTGTGGAGGAATGTTTTGGGCTCCTCAAAAATATTAGATGCAGATTTACCACATGACTCCGTAATTCTATCCTGGAGACAGACCCCCCCCCCCCCCCAATTAAACCAGAGAGTCGGGTGCTTGTACAGGTATTCACAATAGCCAAAAGGCCGTAACAACCCAGATGTCCATCAACAAATGAGTGAATGAGTGAGATACAATACAGGCATATAATAGGGCACATCTCAGAAGCTCAGGAATTGAAGGGAAGCTGCGGAGTTGGTAGGCCAGTCACCCATTTGACTCTTCTATCTGAAGGAGTAAAACTTAATTCTCTGGGGTCAGCAAAAAGGGGAAATACACCACACACACACACACACACACACACACACACACACACACACACACACACACACAGAGGCACACACACATAGGCACACACACAGACACACCCCCACACACACATACACACACACCACAACACACACACACATACAGAGAGAATGCTTTCACAACTTTCTATTAGAATAGTATGGTCTTGAAGTCAGGCTATATTACTTTCAACAGCTTAGTAATCAAGAGAATAGTAATTACAAAAAAATAAAAAATTGCCACAGACCTTGTTTCAAATACAGGAAAAAGAAGTGTGCCCACTGTGAATTACCCAGAGTGAACTTTTTTTTTTTTAAATCTTAATCAGAAACTTTTCAGATGTAGATGACTATGGATTATGCCTCATTTTTGTCTTGAAAGAATCTTTAGGCAGTTTTACAATGCTGTGAAGCACAATTGCAAATTAAATGAATCATTGTCCTCACCTTTAAACTTGAGAAGCCTATGGAAAATCCATACTAAAAAGAAAGACTATTTTAAATTCTCAGCACTTAAATTAATCAGCCTCTCTTTCTGCTCAATGACTTTTCTGGAAACTGTTTTTTCCTGGAATTTTTTTTTTTATAACAGTCTTCAATTTTTCAAAAAATGAGAAGATGGATTGGTACCTTCATTTGTGCCTCAGGTATCTCCTTGTTCTCAGGAAGATAGAAAGCCTTTTCAAAAATCCCTTTGTAAACAAGCTCTCCAGGCAGTTTCTCTCCTTTTATGGTAATGCAAAACAAAATGTACCATTAGTCATTCAACTCATCTCCCTTTGTGAAAACCATCAGCCATGCAGTTAAAAGCCGAAGGATAAATCACATTTACCTAGTAGATGAAACCTGATAATTTCTCCATATGCTAACGCTAAAATTGACATGACAGACATCATCAAGACGTGCTAACCAGATAATTCTAAAGAACGAACAACAGTTCTAAAGTTGGAGAATTAATCACCCTGATCACTTATGCCTTTGCATGCAATTAAACAACTTCAAGAGTGATATTTACAAAATTGTTTCTTCCAAAGCCAGTCTAAGGAAAAGGTCACCACCCCAAGTAATTTCTTTTTCCCCTGATGCTCAGGACACTAATGAATGACCTGTAGGAACACCCTTGTTAATAGACCAACAACGTAGGCCATCGTTTTCTCCATTTATTTCCTAAAATACTTGACATCAGAACTGAGGAGCATCAGCTGGAAAGTAGAAATCTCCAGAGCAGATAAATCTAAGACATTATCTCCAAGATTATCCCCATCTCTTATGGTCATTGCTGATTCTCAAGACCTGCATAATCCTGGCAAGTATGCTGTGCACCCAAGAACCTCACTGTTAGAGCTGAAACTTCTACTAATTTAGCTCAAGTTTATTTGGGGGACAATGATTTTCTTTTAAAAATTAAATTAAGCAAGCCACTAGCTGCAGCACCCTGGAGAGCGGGCCCTACACCTTGCCTGGGCAGCACAAGAGCTGTCCCTGTTAGTTCAAGTGTGGGTGAACCAGTCCTGTGTGGAGAGAGGTTCCCACTACTCAGCTGTCTTGTGGTGGCATGGGTCAGGGAGAGATGCCCACACACTCACCTTCGGCCCATCAGTGCCTGAGGCAAATGGGAGAGCTATCCCTGCCCCTCAACAGCTGCATCACTTGGGAGAATGGCCCATACACCTCACCTGGAGAACACAGTAGGGATGACCCTTAAAGTACAGGCATGGAAGAACCGACCCTGAGGACTCAACACAGGAGAATTGGTCCCACCTCTTGCTCATTGCTTCAAGGAGTGAAGGAGCCAGGGCAATGGTGGAGAGCTTACCATGGAAATTCAGACAGGGAGAGCTGGTGGGCTGACCAACCCTGCAACTACCCAGGACCAGAACCAAGGTTATGTGTTGGCTCACCCCAACATCCACCCCATCTGTGACCTGCTGGAACAAGGTATGTATGTGGGGGGCAAGGGAGTGCAGTCCTATGGATCCAGGGTTCCAGGATCTTTACGATACAGGGCAGCAACAGGATGTCCAGGAAGTATCTCAGTGAGAGCCCAGTGTCAAAGGTGCAGAAGAGACGAGGAACCTTGAAGCAGACCAATGATTCTTTTCTATAAACACCTGCCTGTAAATGTCTGGATAAAGGGTTTACTTCGTGACTCACTGTGTCATGCTGCAGCTTCCATGATGAGACTTTTCCCTTCTCTTAAATTTTATTTTATTTTGGGGTGAGGCAGGAGGTAAGTGGGATTAGGAGGCGTGCTGTGAAAGACACAAGAAATACATTTTTAAAAAAATTAATGATGGAACAAATTTCCAAAATAATCCTGAGTATACCCCTGCCGTTTTTATGTTATGTATTTATAAGCAACTGCGTCCTCAGCAATGAATAACAAGTATAAAATCAAAGTATCAACAAACTCTGGGGAAAAGAGTTGCAGGTGCTCTTTTTCCAACTGTATCCAATATTCGTTCAAGATTTAATTTGCTGTGTAAATATAAATAAACAATACTTGTCTTATTGGTAAAAGAAAATTAAATTAAAAAAGTGGTAATGACAACCAAAGACAACATTATTCAATGACGTGTTCTGCTGCTAAAAATCTGTATTTTTACCTCAGTAGTCTCTCTCTCTCTCTCTCTCTCTCTCTCTCTCTCTCTCTCTCTTAACTTGTCTGGGCATGACATGGCAAGACATTACTGTTTCTTTTCTCTTTTTTTGTTTTTAAATAAAATTAACCTAATGTTGTGATGACTTACTGAGAGATAGCTCTTTCCATATCTGTTAGAGAGGTGATTCAAAGAGAGAAATCTAAAGTCAGTTTGCTCTGAGCTAAGTGTGTTACCTGAGGAAGACTCTGTTCTCTTCATCCCCAGCAAGCAGAGGCCATCACTCTGGGGCCACAGTTGAGGAATTTTAGAAGGTGAAGCAACTCACCCAAAGTCACAGAAGAATCAGAATTTGGTCCTACATGGGTCTGACTTCAAAGTCAGTCATATATCCTTCATTTTCTTCTTCCTCCTCTTCCTCTTCCTCCTCCCTCTTTGGAGTGAAGCTTTTGACAGTCTTACTGTGCAGCATAGACTGTCTTTGAACTCACTGTGTAGCCCAGACTGACCCCAAGAACAATCCTCTCATCTCAGCTTCTTGAATACTAGGGTTCCAGATATATGCTGTTCAGATCTCAACAAAACTCACTTGAATAACATTCGTATCCACCAAGATTGATCTAACTTAATTTCTGGAGCTAGGGTTATTCCCTGTGTTTAAATTGTAACTTACATTTGACATTAGTTGCCCGAGATGTAGGTAATACAATTAGAACACTACCCCCTACTATAATAAAGAATTCAAGTTGCCATGACCATAGACTGGACAGCCAGTTCTGTGCACAGACAGAGGAAGCATCCTTTAGGTGTCTGGCTGTCTTCAAGCAGGCATGTGTCCATCTAGTGAGCAGTGACTTAATTCAGTAACTGTTTACCAAGAGGCAAAGTGGACCTTTTCATTGTCACCAATACAAAACCAGGAATGTAGTGAAGGAGGGAAAGGAAATGAAATGTAAAGGGAAGTGACATGTAGTGGATTTATGATGTTACGCTGTAAATAATTGTCCCGCCTATGAGTTTAATAAAAAATGCTGATTGGCTAACGGCTGACAGGAAGTGGGCGGGGCTACCAGACTAAGAAAACTCTGGGAACAGGAAGAACAGAGACCAGCCAGAAGAAGCAGAGGACAACTATGCTGCTCTGAGAAAAGGTACTGAGCCCCATAGCTGAACAGGATAAGAGTCATGGGTTAGTTTAAGGGTAAAGAGTTAGCAAGTTATATGCCTGGGCCTTAGGTCGATCAGCCTAAAATTATGTAAGCTTCTGTGTGTCACTGTGGGACTGTGGGACTGCGGGTCTGCGGGTCCCAACCTTGAGGATAGGCCAGAAAGTCAGGGCCAGAAACTTCTTACTACAGTGACAGGAACAATAGAAAGGCCCTTATGGCCATGAGGCAAAGGCACATTAAAAGTACAGAGACCCAAATTTCCACTTTACAGAATCAAGGACAGTGGCTTTTCCTTCTGTCAGGGGCCGGATAACGCTTTCTTCTGTGAACCTTCTAGCTCCCACTTGAGAGGAAACAGCTAAGCTTGGCAGACAATAGTGCTCAGACATCATAAGATGACAGAGTTCATAGCCTCTACTCAGGATTTCAAATTCCCGAATGTATTCTGCCACCTGCACACATGGACAGATGTATTTATTGATGGTTTTACTGCAAATTAGATTTTCCTCATGGTGTTAAGCAGCCCCTGCAATTTTGACAGGTGGAAGGGAGGTGGTGGAGGTGGGCTTGCAAATGGAGCTACCATGCTACCCCCCTACTGTGCTGGGTGGAGGATCTGCAGGATGTGCCCATTCAGTTCCTGCTGGCATTTGTTCTGTGACAACTGCTGCCTTTCAAACTGAATGCATTCCCACCACACACACACTCCTCCCCACCCCCTTGTCACCCTTCCTGGGCAACTCCTTTAAGGGATTCACAGTGCTGAGGTCGGTTGTAGATGCTACACTTTTTCTCTACACCAGCCCATGAGACAGTAGCTATCTGAGATCCATTTCACTAGTGAAGGAATGAGCCAGGGCAGATGAGTAGTGTGTCCTGTCTGAGTCATGTTTGAAGTCCTCAGGACAAGGTAGGCAGGGCATTGTTTATGATGCCAGGAGATGCCAGGACTCACCACTTGTTCTATCCTGTAACCAGGGGTGCACTCAGTCAGTGCAAACTCATTCCCAAGTACTGACTTGGTTATGCACAGTAATGGTCCCAAAGGAGAAGTGTGTGGATAAACAAGGAAACTGAGAAGTGCTGTCCCAAGGCACAGCCAGCCTTGCTATTTGGCTTTTCCTAAATTGCTTTTTTAGAATTTTAGATTTGTTCCTTCTGTTATGCCCTAGCCTGAACCCTTCATTTCCAAAGAAGAAACAATTATTTCTCTGCTTATAATTTTATCTCCCATAGATTGTAGCCACTTTCAGTATATATTCAGTGCTTTATACTAGCGGCTTCTTCTTCCTCTTCTTCTTCCTCTTCTTCTTCCTCCTCCTCTTCTTCTTTTTTCTTGTCTCTCTTGGTTTTTCAAGACAAGGTTCTTTAGTGTAATAGTCCTGAGCTGTCCTGGAATTCACTCTGTAAACAAGGCCGGCCTCACGGAGATCCACCTGCCTCTGCCTCCTGAATGCTGGGATTAAAGGTGTGTGCCATCACCACTGGATGCATATGGCTTCTTAAAAATCTTCTGTCTGAGGAGTAAAACATGCTTCAGGTTCTTAGCCGATGGCTATCCTATTTATACAATTTTCATTTAAATTATCACCTATGCGACTTCTCAGTATCAGAATCATTCCAGGAAGAAATCTAGTGTTCTTTCACCAATCATGGGACAATCTGAAGCCAGGAAGTCTATTTTGAGGGCACGTTTAAGGCACATTCAGGTCTTGGGTAGTGCCCTGCAACCCATAGGGACTTGAGTACCACAACCTGGCCTGCAGCAGCCTCAGCTCAGATGGTAGTCCACACATTCAGTGGTTGTTCCAAAATATTTCTGTCAAGACAGCCATGGTTCAAGTCCCTGATCTTGCTCTATGAGAGCCCACTGTTAGCAAATGTCATTATCCTAACAATGGGTTATACAGCACCTTCCCCAAAGGTCATGAAGATAATGGATATGATAGAGTAACAGTCTTAGTCTAGTACCTGGAGCAATATGAAGCTGTAATAGATTTCAACCCTATGTTTATTGCTGATCAAACATAATTTATATGATCCACTAGTTCTTTCCTAGGGCAGACCTTACTAATTTACTAGGGCTTCCCTCTGTTAAGAAAAAGAAGAAAGTTTCACAAATTTGTCAAGGCTGCCCTTGCCTAGACATTCATGACCAATCAATCATTGGTAGTTGGCTTGCAAACAGAAACCCATTAGCCCTGCCTGACTCAGAAGGCTTTTAACGAACTGTCAGGCAAGATTACTGACATCAAGCTTAGTGTCCAAATGCAAATTGGGAATTAATTTTTCCTCTGAACAAATGGCAAATTCATTCATAGACATAAGAGTAGTGGGCTCTTGGTGAATGAGGGTGAGGGAATGCTCCTACCTTCTACAATGGCTTTGTCTCCCAGGGGAAGTGCCTTTGAAGAGAACTGGGTATTGCCAGAAAAAGTCATTTCCAATGATTGACCTGTAAATTCTTACTAAGCATTCCACATACCATCTAATAATGTCCAGAATCCTCTCTCTACCAAAGAGGCCTAGATCTTCAGTTACCTTTAAATGTCAATCTAACAGGTTGCTACTTTGTTGATGTTTTCTTTTAGAATTGGCCATGAGATACATTAGTTTATGCTGTGAAATATTTGATGATGTAAAGATGTGTTCCATGCATTCTTTTATATTGCATTTGTGAAGCTGTGTTGCTTTGCCTGCCTAAAACACCTAATTGGTCTAATAAAGAATTGAATAGCCAATAGCAAGATAGGAGAGGGATAGATGGGGCTGCCAGACAGAAAGAATAAGTAGAAGAAAAATAGAGGAAGGGAGCAGGAAAAAGAGGAGAGGAGGATATCAGGGGCCAGCCACCCAGCTACAGAGCAAGCCACAAATTAGGAAGTAAAGAAAGGTGTATAGAATAGAGAAAAACAAAAGCCCAGGGGCAAAAAGTAAACAGATTAAGAAAGGCTGGCTAGAAACAAACCAAGCTCAGGCCAAACATTTATAAGTAATAACAAATCTCTGTGTATTTATTTGGGAGCTGGGTGACAGGCCTTCAGAGAATCAAGTATAAATAAATAAATAAATAAATAAATAAATAAATAAATAAATAAATAAATAAATAAATAAATAAATAAGCAAACAAATTTTTAAAAAAAAGGGAGACAGGCCCATGGCTAGCAAACTTCACTCATCTTCCTATTTCCACCTTCCACAGCCCTGGCTTGGGTCCAGGCCTGCCTTTTAAAGAGGGTGATAGCAATTCAAACTTAGGTTCCCATGCTTGCACAGCAAATTCTCTTACCCACAGAACCATTTCCACAACCTCACAGGTCCTAGGCTAATCAAGAAGTCAAAAAGTTGATGTGATTCTCAATTGTTTTCTAGGAATATGGAAGAATTTGAGTTAACAACAGAGTGTGATAGATTCTGTGACTGTGTTACCTGTTGCAGGGTGGAATGAAATCAGATGTTGTCATAAGCTATCTGTGTACTGATATCATGCACAAACATTCGAGAGGTTACAGTTACTACTAGCTTAACCACCAGTTTCCCAAAGGACAGTAAAGGAATAAATCAGAGGCTAAAATGTAACTAAAAGCAGCAAATACAATGTAACACTCCTCAGAAGCAGCAGGTGAGAATATATATTAGCAGACCCAGAGACTGGGAAGCTGCCACACTGTGGCTAAGGAGAAAAACTGTCAGACACTAGTACTAGAAACCATGGATGCCAAGATGCGGCTCTCGTTAGTTCCTGCATCTGATAGTGAAGAATGGGAGCACCTAAATAGGGACTGAAGGTGCTTGAATGGGAAAATAAAGACTGGGAAGTACCACTTAGCCTTAGAAAGAAATATCATTTTTTCCTAGCAGTGATAACATCAATAATAAAAGACTGCTTTCCTTAGAAAAATATTGCCCAATTAAGCAAATGCTCATGCATTGTTTTTTAGAGAGCTCCCGAAGATAGCGTTTTCCAGAATAGACACACTTCTAAGGGAGATAGGTCCTGTCCTGTTTAGTAAGGGTGATGGATGTAGACAGAGATTTCCTGTCCTGCAACTACTCTCAAATAAACACACTGAGGCCTTTATTAATTATAAATGCTTGGTCAATAGCTCAGGCTTGTTACTACGTAGCTCTTAAAACTTAACTCATTTCTATTTGTGTATGCGCTGCCCTGAGACTCATGGCTTTTACCTCTATCTCATTTTGTGTGTCTGACTCATTCTCCTTCTGGCTGACAACTCCTCTCACTCTGTCCTTCCTCATCCCATCTTTCTCAGTTTGTCTTTCCTGCATAACCTTATTCTGTTCAGCTATTGGCTAGTCAGCTTGTTTATTAAACCAATCACAGCAACATATATTCACAAGATATACGGAAGAATTATTCCCCAACAGATGGGTTTTTGCTACAATTGAATAAAGTTTAAACTAAGTTTACTCCTTGACTGTGCTATCTTTGAAAGGTGTCACTTATTGTAATACTTAACAAAAAAAAATTGAGTATTTCAGACTCCAGGGATGGGGCCATGAATTCTCTGGAGTGTCCCGGCCAGAGAAGAAGCATGTGAACTCACTCTTGTAGAGACTAGATGTTTCCTCATCAATTCCTAGGGAAGGGAACACCCACCTCTAATAATCTTTTAACAGCCATGATAGGAAGGAGCAAGGAAGAGGGCCTGGTTTCCCTTTGCTACAAATAGCCTTGAATTCCAGCATCTCTGCTAACTGTCCCACTAACCATCTTTTCTTTTACCACCTTTTTAATGTCTTTGTCATTTCACTCATATGTGCTGCTCCTTCTACCATGGCGGTGTTCTAGATTCCTCTTCTGGAGTGCATGGTCTTATCCTCTGACCATGGTGGTGTTCTAGATTCCTCTTCTGGAGTGCATGGTCTTATCCTCTGACCATGGTGGTGTTCTAGATTCCTCTTCTGGAGTGCATGGTCTTAAGCACTGACTATGGTTGGCTTCTGTTTTAGTCTCATGAGTCATGAAAGGTATCTTTCTCATGTATCTCACAATCAGTAAGAAAGCAGTAGATAATTTAATTGGATTGTGTAACTGAGTATGTAAAATGCAAAATAATTAAGTAGGTAATTTAAAATGGGATGGTAAGAAACTCATAGTGATATATGAATAAGAGTTTGAGTGTAAAGGGTCGAGAAACTCCCCGCTTAAGGAAAACTCCAAGAGATGTCTCTCATGCAAAAAGCAAAGGGTATTTAATATTTACCAAGTATACTTGGGGCTCAGCTCAC
The DNA here is from genome assembly GCA_033318265.1 of Phyllotis vaccarum. Classification (NCBI taxonomy): domain Eukaryota; kingdom Metazoa; phylum Chordata; class Mammalia; order Rodentia; family Cricetidae; genus Phyllotis; species Phyllotis vaccarum. The sequence continues at coordinate 77,518,984 of JARWLC010000006.1, forward strand.
TGAACACTCAGGAATAGAGAGAGCAAGTCAAGCTGAAATTGAACAAAGCTTTTGTAGGTCATGGGGGTTGCTACATGCAGGAATGCAGGTGCGGGAATGCAAGGGGCAAGTGATGTATCTCAGGAATGCAGGAGGCTGATCCTGGAACTTTAAGCACATTCTTTGTTTATCAGGAGGGGGAGGTGAACAGCCATAAAGAGTTAAATTTGCTTTCACATTACTCACTTCTTATGCAAATCTCTAATCTTAGAGATTGTCTAGGTTGTTTAGGACTGAATATTGCTGAAAACAAGCATTAGCTTGACATTTTTGATTTGCTCTTACAGAAAGCTTATTATTTTATTTAGAACACATGGTCTTATAGTTATTATTAAAAGTAACACAATTAATTGTCCAGCTAAAGCAGACAGCAGTGTAATGAACCAAGGAGACTTAGCCAACTAAGATTTAAACTACTCCTGTTGCGCCTCCTGTTCTTTTTATTAATCTGTCTGCAATGTGGCCCATGGCTCACCTGTGTTCTTTACATGTTTTTTTTTAGGCAGCTGGGTCAGTCTGCTTTGACGCTGACTTTTTTTTTTTTTTTTTTTAACCTATTTTGATTTTCTACCCACTTCTTTTATGGTGCCTGTCATGGGCCAAAACAGCTCTTTTATTTAAAATTTGTATTCACAGCATATAGAACGACATTTTCACATCACCTCCCCCTTTCTGCCTAATCAAAAAGGAAGGTTTTAATTTTAACTTAGCAAAATTATATATGTAACAAAACAGCTATCAAGCAAGAATTAGTTACAATATTTAGTCTATTTGTATTTAGCAAAATTAAAGAAAATATTTTATCATCTATCTTATCTTTGTGAATCTAAAGTCTTATATCTAATATACTTTTTAAATGACTAAGAAAAACTATACCTATAACTATCTGATCTTCAACTACATCAAAGACCACAGAAGGATATATTTACCTAAGTAAACAGGAAGTGCAAGCGACTTCCAAAATCTAGAAAGGACAGAGATGACACCTATCTGCCTGGAGAGTCACCCAAAGTTCCTTTATAAAGTTGGGGCATCCATCTTCAGCCTACAAGCCCAGAGTCTCTTTTCATTTCAGTGAAGCAGGAAATCTGCTCTGCCCATTTATCAGTTGTTTCTCCTTGAGTCTTGAAGAATGTTCGACAGTTTTCTCTGTAAAGCAGGAACCTGAATGACCATCTCAGCTTGTTCTGCCAAAGTTCAGAGGTCACCTTCCTATGGAACCTGCATGTCCAGTTTAAACAGCATACTGTCAAGCAGTCAATACAAGGACAGGTTCTTGTCCAATGGCTAACCATTGCCACAAAGAAACTAATCTCCATATGGAGTTTCTTCAATGTCCAATTTTTTTCTTTAAATAAATTGTTGCTGCCAGGAGCAGACCTGTCTCACTGTCCAGAAAAGTCTAAGTTCTTAAAACATTTTAAATGCCATATTCTGTAGGTCTTAGAAGTGTTTGAAGATTACCTATCTAATTGAATTATATCTTTGTATACCTAAAAAACTAACTAACATGCATTTCTTAATTATACATTACAATTTCAAATCAGTTACACAAGAGAATTGACCTTAAATTTGTATCAATAAACCAATATCCATACCGATGTAAAACATTTTGAGATTAACAGCTGATTTCCTGATCTAAGTCAATTCAATAATCTAATTTTTTCTTTTTCAGTTCATTCAATTACCATATTTTCTTTTTCTTCATATAAAGAGATTAATTATGGTAATTAACCATTTATAATGAAAACAAACATTTATAAACAATATTTTGGGAATTTGAGTGTAGTTTTCCATTACTATTTCCTACTGATTATGGGGCATTGAAAATTTCACGGGTTCTTGAGACTGGATCATAGTCTGCAGCCCTGAAGCTTATGGCCATCTCTTCCCATCAGAGGTTTTTTCAGGGGATCTTGGTTGATGAAACCATATTTGCCTGGAAGCAATCCACAGGTTCTTATCTTCTGTGGAAATAAAAGCAGAACTCTTCCAAAGCAATAAATCCTTAGGCACAAATTTCAAAATCAAAATACCTTTAAAATATATATTCTTGTTTAACTTAGTAGCCTTTGCATTTGCAATCCATTGCTCTTCTGCAGTTAGCTCATTAATAGTTAAAAAATTAAAAGAAAGCACAATAATAACCAAAATCTAGATTTTGTATCTATTTTTTATCTTTACATAGCTTATTTTATTTTTCTTACTCTATGTCTCTTTTAGGGACTTTCTCTACCCTCTTTCTTTTCTCTCTGAAGCCTATGTACCTTTTACACACATTGTAACCTGCTTATCTGAATCTGTTTTATTATGAATCCTTAATCATTTTTTAACTAGAAGATCTTTTAAAATACTCACACTCTCTTAAAGAGCCATATAGTTTTTGCAGGTAAAGCTGAATCAGTAAGTTCTCTTAAAGGGACCATGTCTCTGTTCACCACCAGCAAACATAGCTGACCCAAGAAAATGCTGCTATTAAGAAACTGTTTGACTCTGTTTCCTTTTTGTTCAAAATAAACAGAAACCTTAAGTCAATCACATGCTACCAAGTCTTCTGTAAGGCTTTAGGAACTGGCCTGGTTTGCAGCTTACACTGCCTGCTGCCAGGCCAGTCTGCCAGCACCATTTTGAATGCGATCTGGATGCCACACTTTCTCTGTATAATGACCCGCTTCAGATACACAATTTGGAAGCTGTTTATTCTCAGTTTCTGTGCTCTAGAACTCTTTTTAATCTTTCTCAGACTTTCACCAGATCTTTTAAGGCCAGATCCTGCAGGTCGTCTAATTTTTTGCAACTTTCTTCTGATATCTAAAGCTGACTGACCTATAAACACCATGGCTACTGACCCTCTTTGTTCTTCCAACGGTGGATCAAACGAGATATACTTTTTATATACCTCTATCAAGTGTTCCAGAAACATGGATGGTGACTTATCTGACCCTGGCATAACCTCCCATCCTGACCATTATCTACCATAGAGAGGACACGATGGGGGGGGGGGCGATGACAAGGAGCAGAGGGCGTGGAAGGGAGAGGCAAGGAGGCAAGGCAGGAACAGGAGCCGGAGGAGGATGATAGGTTGGGGGGGGGGGAACATCAGAATCAAAGAGAATGAGGTTCTGAGACTCAGGGAGGACAGAGCCAGATTTCTGAGAAGGAGGCAAGGGCTTAGCCGGGAGGGTAGAGGTAGCCGGAGGAGGCATGAAGGGCTGGACGCCTGCGACCCCAGCCCCACCCACACACCGCAGAGACACCCCAAGGACACTGGGATGCACGGGTGGAGGGGTTGGGAGGAATGGGGGGCCGGAAAGATCTGCCAGGCCGCCAGGTTGAATCTTCTGGGCAGACTGCATGGACCCCACCCATAGGGACTGGCACAGCCGGACATGCTGCCGAAATTGTCTGTCCCATATTAGTTAGATCAAACAAGACAAAGACACAGAGCGAAAGCACACACAGTAAGATAACAAACAAAGACACAAACAGTCTCCAAGAGGCACAGAATGTAAAAGATACAATTTCTGCTGGGCCCAATTCACCAATCCTCAGAATTACTGGCAACAGAGTTACTGAATCAGAGTCAGTCAGATAGGACACATCTGGGTATCCACAGGGTGTCCTCTCACTCCGGAGGTGTCCCCCTGGAGTTGTGGCCCTGCAACTTTTAGACAAGTCTGTCAGTTTGCAGATGGGAAGAAAGCTCATGCTTTTTCCCAGATGGCCACAGCCAGTCGGATACCCTAGCTAATTGCATTCCAAAAGGCCTTACTTACCCCGAGAGAAGGCTGTTGGAATCTCCTACACGGAGACAGATCTCCATGGTACCTCCATATGTAAAGGGGTCGAGAAACTCCCCGCTTAAGGAAAACTCCAAGAGATGTCTCTCATGCAAAAAGCAAAGGGAATTTAATATTTACCAAGTATACTTGGAGCTCAGCTCACTGAACACTCAGGAACAGAGAGAGTGCGCCAAGCTGAAATTGAACAAAGCTTTTGTAGGTCATGAGGTTGCTACATGCAGGAATGCATGGGGCAAGTGATGTGTCTCAGGAATGCAGGAGGCTGATCCTGGAACTTTAAGCACATTCTTTGTTTATCAGGAGGGGGTGGTAAACAGCCATAAAGAATTAAACAAATTTGCTTTCACATGAGGAAAGAAACATGAGCAAGCTCTTTCAGGCCTTCATTAGAAGTAAAATCAAGTCAGCAAAATCAAAATCCAAGCAAGGCTCAAAACCCTTGGTAAAAAGAAAAAAAAGTAAAATAGAACTATCCGAGCGTCTAATGAAAGACATGGTCACAAAATGTACTCTAATGACACCAAGGAAAAGGATATGGGGCAATATGTACTGGGCATCTTGTAAAATGTGGCAGGCACACTACTTAAGCACCACGAATGTTGATTTAATGGAGGAAATGTTACATTAAAAAGGATGCTTCTAAAATATGCAATAACAAAATTTATTTGGCTACCCCATGGATGATCTAAGTTCAATGTCTCTTGGGCCTTTTCATCACATCTGGGAGCCTCCATTTATCTAAAATCGCTTATTAACCAGGACGATGAGAGCCACATGATCTCTATAAACAAAGTATCAGTGAAAGATGAGGTACCATGTGAGAATACATTCCTTCTCTGCTTTAAAGGTCAGACTTCACAAGTCATAACCTTACATTTGGTTTTAAGACCAAAGCAGATATTTTCTGCATTGACAAGTAGGATAAAAATTTATTAAAAAAAAAGAACAGAATAAAATATCTAGTGTTACAACAGCCATGTCTTGCCAACTATCTTTGCCCAAATGAGCATTTGCTTTATTTCATACTTTTTAAACATCACTTAACAAGTGTCTCTGACCCAACATTTATTGCAGGTGCATGTATAGGATGTTTTCAGGACTAAGCACATCCCCACATCTCTCTTCAGTCTAAGCAGGCAGGGAAGGAATAACTTCAAACACTTTCTCCCTGAAGACCACAGGTCTGCCTCTTCCTCCCCCAAATATGTCCCAAAATGAGAGACTGGTGCAAACTTGGGAGTCCAGGGAACTATCTCAGCATTCCTTGGTCCTGGCAATGGGCCCCATACTGTTACAGGAATTGTTAGTTCCAAAGCCTGAACCCAGCAGCCTAAAAACATAGGTTTAGCAATCTACCCATCCTCAGTAAGCCAATTAAACTGACAAGTAATGGGGAAATACTGAGAAAAGATATTTATTCAGTGTGGCCACATTAAGAAGAGGAACAAAAACCCAGAGTGGTCCAGTGATGCCTCCTGGAGTGGTGTAAATGAAAACGGTCCCTTAGGCACATAGGAAGGGGTGCTATTAGGAGGTATGGTCTTGGTGAGCTAGATTTGTTCTTGTTGGAGGAATGTGTCACTGGGTGGTAGGCTTTGAAGTCTCAGATGCTCAAGCCAGGCCCAGTGTGGCAATCTCTTCCTGCTGCTGGTAGATGAGATGTAAAACTCCAGCTGCCTCTCCATTATCATATCTGTCTGCATGTCACTTTGTCTCGCCATGATGATAATAGACTGAACCTCTGGACTGTAAGCCAGCCCTCATCAAATATTTTCCTTTGTAAGAGTTGCCGTGGTCATGGAGTCTCTTCACAGCAATAGAAACCCTAACATAACCCCCCAAGTCCATCTCAGCACCCTGGCAATACTGACAAAACTAGTTTTGTCTTTTGTTCTGGCTGAAGCCAGACTAAATTTTATATCCTGTACTTGTGGGGTTTTTATACCCACTTGCCACAAATTAGAATTACCTGAATTGAGAGTGTCACGTGAAGAATTGTCCCAATTGCCTTAACAATGAGGGAAGACACATCCCAAGTAGAGGTGGTACCTTCTAGAAAGAGCCCATATATATATTAATACAGTGAAGGAAAGACTGCCTTTTGCAAAATGGCCTCTGAGTTAATTCACCCTGTTAATATTTGAGCAGTATATCCAGGCTTCCATCCTTGACTGAGGACGTGACGCTCTCCGGGAACCTGCCGTCCGGGAACCTCCCGTCCGGGAACCTCCCATCCCATCCGGGAACCTCCCATCCGGGAACCTCCCGTCCGGGACCCTGCCGTCTGGGACCCTCCCGTCCGGAATCCCAGGTCCTTAGCCCAGACTGGACGGTGCTGAAGCACCCAGCCGCATGGACTGAGCAACTAACTACTGGGTGTTCAGCTTCTCAGGTGTGAGACAACTTTTTCTATGTTTAACATATACTGAATTAATTTTTAAAATTAAATTAAAAAATGTGTGTGTACATACTCATGTGGTCTGTATGTCTGTGCCTGTGTGCCTGTGTGTGTGTTTGGGCTTCTGTGTGAGTGAGTCTGTGTGCTCATCCTACGGACTCCTTTTCTCTGGAGAACCTCAACTACTATTGGCATCAATACCCCCTTTTCCTAACAAGTCTAAGAACTGGCAACAAATTATAGTAATGGTCAACTTTATGAAGCTTTGACAAGTTGCAAAGAGAAATGAACTTCAAAGAGAAAAGGCTCATTAGCTTGGGACACCTCAGTTCACTGACTGCTGTTTTTGGGCTGATCATTAAAGCAGAGGGAATGGGGCAGAGAACAGAACTCATCTTAGGGCAGACAAAAAAGACAAAAAATAGAGGAGAGAGAGAGGAGGGGGGGGAAAGAGGGAGGAAGACTATGATAAGCCATATTCAAAGCACAGCGTCATTGACCTTCAAGGAGGCCCCACCTCCTATAGTCCCATCACCCCCCCCCAGTCCATTCAGCCTTGAGTTTATTGGTGGATTAACCCACTGATGAAGTTAAGAGCCTTCATGATCCAATCACGTCTGAACATTGCAGCACTGGAGCCCAAGACTGAACATAGGAGCTCTGCAGGCATTTCAGATCTGAACAATAACCTATACGCAGATCTTCAGCTTATAGAAGGGTGAACTGTGTCTTAAGGGATCATGCAGCTCATAAAGGGAAGAATTAAGGCTACAGTCTTCTGCTTTGTCTAGCAGAAAAACCTGTGCTGTGAAGAACATATTATTTCCCACAGAAGATTTATGACCAGAAATAGTATATAGTTGTGATCTGGTAGTTATAAAGCCTTTTAGCTTGGCTGCTTCCACTCAGCAGCATGCTCCTAAGGTTCCTCTTGTGGCCTGAGGGTTCACATCTTTGTATTAATGAACACTATTTTGTTCCATGAGTGTATCACAGAATGGCTGTCCTCTTGCTTATTAGAAGGTATGTGGGTTGGAAATTATAAATAAAGCAGCTGTAAATATGCAATGGCCCAATGTTTGTGTCCTATGAAGTTCATATGCTGAGATCTTAAACCCTAAAGTCATGGTATTAGAAACGTGAACCCTTAGGAGGTTCTACCCTCATGAATGGCCTCTGTAATCTCATAGGTAACCCCTATTTGATCCTTCTACCACAGAATACTGCTAGACAGTGTCATTTATGATACAGAAGGCAAACCCTTTTGTGGTGGGATTCAGGTGTCAGCTGATAAGGTCAAAAGACACTTATCCAGGGTCCTGGGCCCCTGAAGGGGGCGGGGAAACCCCATTGATAAGGGGCTTCTGGAAGACAAGAAGCTCTCTTCCTGGTTCCTGGTTGTTGGAGAGACAGGATCGCAATCCATCGTCTGTCCATCACTCGTCCACCATTTCAGACTCCAGTCCCTGTTCAGGTGCTACTATAAACTGTTACCTGTACTGTGAGTGTTGGCTTTTATTTTAATAAATATCTATCCGGTATTGGTGCCTTCTAAGTTCACTCCGCCTACACCCTTTCTTTACACTAACTCCTTAACCTGGACTTCCCTGTTTCCAAAACTGTGTGAAAATAAGTTTCTGTTGTTTATATAATTTACTCAGTTCGTGGACTTTTATTACAGCAGCCAAATCAGACTAACAGTTTATATGCAGTTTGTATGGGTAAATGGTCTCAACCATTTGAGTGAACACCAAGAGGCAGAGTTACTGGATCATGTAGGAAAACTTTGTTTTACTTTGTAGAAAACTGCTAAATTCTGCAAAATGAAGCTTTTTGCATTCTCATCAGCAATAAATGAGACTTCCTTCTGCTCCACATCCTCAGATGACTCAAAATTCCCTTTTCAACATGCACCTGCTCTTTCCTCACTCATTCCAAAGTTATCTTGATTAGTTTTTTCTAAGAAGCATGCCCTGAGAAACAAATTTAAAGCAAGTATTTTATTCAGGGCTACTCCAAAAGAGCACCAGTAAGTAGACGAAGTATGAAACTTTAGAAAATATGAAGGGTATAGTGCCAAAGCACTCTGGGTAGCATGAGTTCATTCACTCCAAAGTGTGGTGATACCATGTAGAACATACCTACTTAGCAACCTTGTTTGGGCCATTCTTTGTGTGTGTGTGTGTGTGTGTGTGTGTGTGTGTGTGTGTGTGTATGTGTAGTGTATGTATGTCTGTATTCATGGGAATGCATGTGTGTGGATGCAATTGTGTATGTGTGAGCATGCTTGTGGTGTCTTTCCTAGACACTCTCGACCTTAATTAGGAGTTAGGAGCTCATAGGTTGAGCTAGGCTGGCTGGCTGGTGTACTCCAGGCATTCACCTGTCTCACACTCCCTTGTATGTAGTTATAGACACTAATGTACTTGTCTTTTATGGAAGTTCTAGGGATCCAAATTCATGCCCTCAACCTTAAATGCAAAGTATTTTTATCAACTGAGCTCTCTCCCTCCACCCCATGTGCTATTTCTAAGGGTATTCACCCCCAAAGCCTCAGTTTGCCTGGTATGTGGACTGAATCTGCTTCTCTGGGCTAGAAAATGTCCTCAAAGAATCACAGAAGCTCTGTGATATTTTTTATCATGAAGAAGTACATGCTAAGAAAAACTGGGCAGTTATCCACAGTATCCACCTCAATAGAGATGTAAAGACAAAAAGAGCCAAAATATGTCTAATGAAATAACTTTATTTTTGACTGTTGATTACAAAGAAGAAAGGCAAAATTAAGCTAATTCAGAGAGTTAAGCTTATTGTAGCAATACCAAGAGGCTCATGAGCATGTAATAGAGAAACCACACTAATGTCACCCCTAATGGGCTGGAACTATGAGCTATAAGAAGCAGCATGGCTCCCTGATTCTTTCAGATCACACTCCTGGCTTTTCCCCTTTACAGTTGTATGAGCTGTAATAAGCTGTACAATATTACAGGAACATACCAGCCTCCTACGTCTCGTTATCTCAAGGTAGGGAAGTGGAAATGGGTATCTTGAATCAATCCTCTCCTCCAGCTTCCAGTGGAATTTTCAGATGACCATGATTTACAACTTGGTGTGCATGTTTTAATAAGCTCCTACAGGGCTACATAACCATGTGAAGATACATGCACATAGGAGATTTTAAAAGGGAACGTTGTCAAGTCTACCAAAGCCCTTTGCATCATCTGTATATTCCTGCTAGGGTTTGAATATGAAATATCACACTCAAGCTCATGGTTTTTTGGGTTTTTTTTTTTGTTTTGTTTTTTTAAATTAAAACTGTGAGAGCCGTTGTTAGGGCTATTTTGTAAAGCTGTGGACACTTCAGAGGTGGAACCTACCTGGAGGAAACAAGTCACTGGTGGATCCTTGAAGGCACTGAATGGGAAAAGGAAATCAAAAAGGAAAGGACGTGGCTGCTCCTAGGTATGGTGAAAGTTTATTGCAGATGTGAGAGAGAGCACAGGCAGACAGAGACATCTGGGAGAGTCCACAGTGGATGTGACCAAACTAAGCTGGGTCAGTGAGGAGAGGCAGGGAGAACAGCAACTGACCAAGAGACTGGTACAGCCAAAATGGCTGAGAAGCCCAGCCCATACCTGAAGGGCCAGAAGGGCCCAGTGACAAGTAGAGTCTTTGGGGACCCAGGAACCCTGCAGCCAGCTTCTGCTTTGATATGTTAATGGACAATTCAGTTAGCCATTTGGGGGGTGAGGGTGAGACCTAAAATATATTTGATCCCTGGTTCCTTATTTTTTGCTTCTTGGCAGCCATAATGTGAGAGTGGGTCTTCACCCAAAATGAACTGACACCTCTGAAGCTGTGAGCAAAATAAATAAATACTCCCCAAATTGGGAGTATTTTGGTCTCAGCTATTTTTGTCCCAGCAACCCAAAAGTAAACAATTCTAATGCAAACTACTTGTCCCAATTAACAATGTTTGATGGGCATCCCCTAAATCAAATGCTAAGAAGGTCTCCATTTTCCTCTGATCCCTATGCCAGAAGCACCCTCATTTCTCAGACACTTGAAATTCAGATGGGAAATGGATCCAACAGTCAAAAGTTGAATTAAAGCAAGTAAGGAAGCAAGAATATACTCTTTAGAAAAGAACAGGCCACACATTGAACAAAAGTGACTCATCTTTTATGGGGGGACTTTCTGTCTCATCTCCTCCTGCTCCTCCCTAGGTGAACACTTCCAGGAAGGCCTGTGTTTTTCTTGGGAGCCTATTTTACCCTACTTCAGTCGGTTGTAAGCAGATATATAAGATGTGTGAATACGTATCAGGGTTTAAGTAACCTAAAGTTGAGAATTTCACTGTAGAAAGGGTAACTGTCCTCTGAGCATAGGTCCCAGGTGAAGAAAATCCTAAAGTTTGTTTGAGCTAATCCAGACTGGGTGGGGGAGGGGCACCACAATCTATTGTTCTCTGTATAGTTTGAGGAACTATCTTGGGATTGCTATTTCTGTGAAAGGACACCATGACCATGACAACCCTTATAAAGGAAAACATTTACAGGTTCAGAGTTTTCATCCATTATCATCACGGCAGGAAGCATGGCAGCCTGGAGTCAGATGTGGGGCTGGAGAGGGGCCAAGAGTTCTACATCTGCATCAGCAGGAAGCAGCAGAAGAGATGTGACACCTGGCTTGATCATCTGAAACCTCAAAGCCTGCCCAGAGAGACACACTTCATCCAGCAAGGCCACACCTCCAAATAGTGCCACTCCCTATGAGCCTATGGGGACATTTTTATTCAAACCACCACAGGTTCTGATCTGGTCCATTCAAGGGCACTACACCAATCAGTATCTTGACCAGCAGTCATCCATCACCACTATTTTGACACCCTATTCCAGGATCTTGAGTTGGCCCTCTGGTTCTTTACATCCTATGAGAGTTTGTTGGTTAATCCCTCACAAAGCTAACCTCCTGCCTAACACAAATGTATTCTTTTAAACAGCTCCATCATATTCCATGGTAAGGACATAATATAATTTATTTAAGGATATGTTCAGTACAAGTTTATTTATTTATTATTCATTAATTTTTTTGGTTAATAATACAGTCTTTCTACAGGCATACACTTACATTTTGATGTGGTGTCCCTGTGTCTCCCCTCCCCCTTTGGTCTTTGAGATAGAGTCTCTGTGTGCACTGAGCTTGTCTCAAACTCATAATTTTTCCTGTCCTAGCCTCCCATGTGCTGGATTGCAGGTATGCACTACCGTAACTGATTTGTTGATGTGTTTTGAAGCATAGTTTCCTATAGTGTAATTGGTGAACTGAAGAGTAGACACTCTTTTAACTTCAATATTTCCATAACCTTCCTTAGAACCAAGTGACCATAGGTGTGTAAATTCTATTGTTTTATTGTGTATCCTAAAGTGACTAACATAATATAGCACTTTAATTATTGTAGCTTTATAGTAGGGCTTAACCAGTTAGTATAAATTTTTATGTATAATTTTTTTCAAAATTCTTTAGCCTTTTTCGCATCTTTAAATAAATATATGAATGCTTGTCAATTTCTCCCTAAGGCAAAACCTTTTGGAATATTGACCACAAATGCACTGGCACCATTGATTAATTTAATTGTTATCCTAGCCATATTAGAGTGGTCAACCTAGAACATATATTTCTCCATTTATTAAGGCCATCTTGTTTTTTCTCTAACCTACATTGCACAGATCCTAATTGGTTTTGTAATAAGAACCTGGAGCCAGATATTGGGGGAAAGCTAAAAGATCAGAGAGACAGAGAACAAGCCACAGCCACTTCTCACTTCACCAGCTCCTCAGCCCGATAGGGGATGAGCCTGCCTCCATGAATCCTCAGACTGAATAGGGGAAGCAAAAGGAAACACAGGCTGAATTGGAAGGGGTAAAAATGTCTCCTCCGCCTTATAGCTCTTTCTCTGCCCAGTCATATCACTTCTTTCCTAGTGCTGAGATTAAAGGCTTGTGTGTTTCCCAAGTCCTGGGAGCATAGGCATGGGATCCCAAATGGTGGGATTAAAGGTGTGTGCCACCACTTCCTGACCTGTATGGCTAACTCTGTGACTGGCTCTGCTCTTTGATTTTTAGACAAACTCTATCACTACAGAATACGCTATAGATTTTAGCATGCATATCTTGTACACATTATACTAATTCAGTTCCATCTTTTTTGATGCTACTATAAATGTTACTTTTAAATACCATTGTTAATCATTCATGTATATGTAGAATGGTAAATTTTGCTATATTCTTAAATTCTCTTTATTCTGACTATAGGGGGTATGGATAACCCTTTATTGTTCTGGGAATTATTTGTATTGAAGTTCCCATGGTAAATCCTTTGATCTATATATTGGGGAGAACTTCCATAGGCACCCTCCATTTAGAAATCCCAAACTCTCTCAGCTCTCCCCTTCATTTCTGTAAACTCTAGCTTTGTCATCTTTCTCCAAATCCACCCTCTGTCTTTTGAACTCATAACAGGTGGGCTTGGTTTGGATTTCTCTTCTGTCTTAGGGTTTCTATTGATATGACAAAACCCCATGACCAAAAAGCCAGGGAGGAGGGGAGGAAAGGGTTTATTTGGCTTACACTTCCGCCACCAAAGGAAGTCAGGACAGGATCTCAAACAGGGCAGGAACCTGGAGGCAGGAGTGAACGCAAAGGCCATGGAGGGTTGCTGCTTACTGGTTTGCTCCCCCTGTCTTGCTCAACTTGCTTTCTTATAGAACACAGACCACCAGCCTAGGGATGGCTCCACCAATAATGGTCTGGGCCCTCCATCAATCACTGACTAAGAAAATGAGGCATTTTCTTAATTGAGGTCTCCTCACAGGTGACTAGCTTGTGTCAGGTTGATATAAAACTGTTCAGCACATCTATGTCCAAGATCTATGAATTGTCATCTCACTAGAAGCCTGGCTGGAAATAGGCTCACTTCAGGCTTTCTTCTTTGGGAAATCAGTCTTGTGTTCCCTCCTACCCAACTGCTGAAAATAGCTGCTTCCTATAGCTAAGCCCAATCTTGTCACATATGGAAAGAGCATTGTAGCCTATGCCAGCAGTCTCAGCACCTGGGAGGGTGAGGCAGGAGGATTGTCACATTTGATGCCAGCCTGGGATACACAGTGAGTTCCAAGGCCATTCTAGACAATGAGCCTTTGTCTCAAAACAGCAAAATTATAATCAACTTTTATGTGGTTTAAAGTCTTGTTTCAAGCATTTTTCTTTTATGAGATTCAAAATTGCTATGTTCTCTGAAATCTTATAAATTTCTTTGGCCTGAAAAATCTTCTCCTAGTCTCAAAAATGCTTAGCATGTATAATGATTTGAGAGTGTCCCCAAAAATTTCTGTCCTGGGAAAAATTGATCCTTAATAAGCAGATGCTGGGAGATGGAAATTTTAGGAGGTGTTGGGGTTATGGGAACACGACTGTGTGGGGAGGTTTCCATATGGCAGGTGCAGATTCCTTATTAAAAGTACAAGCCTAGTCAGCACTGTCCTGCCTCCCTCCCCCTCGTTTTTGTTCTTCCTCATGGGATGCCCAGCAAAAAGGTTCCCATCAGATTCCGTGATAGGTAGTCTCTCAGCTTTCAGAACTGCCGGCCAGTTAATTTCTTGTAGTAATAAGTTTCTGGCCCAGACTTTCAGGCCTAGCCCTGAGATTCGGATCCACTCACAACCTCACTGCTGCTTAGCACCAAATAATCATACAAAAGCTTATATTAATTGTACGCTGACTGACCTGGGGCCCAGGTATATAACTTACTAACCCCTTACTCTTAAACTAACCCATGATCCTTATCCTGTTCAGCCATGCGGCTAGGTACCTTTTCTCAGAGCAGCATAGTTGTCCTCTGCATCTGCTGGCTTGTCTGGCATCTTCCTTGTTCTTCCTGTTCCCAGAGTTTTCTTAGTCTGGTAGCCCCGCCCACACTTCCTGTCTGCCTTCAGCTAGTCAGCGTTTTTATTAAACCAGTAGGTGGGACAATTATTTACAATGTTACATAATCCCCCACAATTTCTCTTTATTGAAAGTTATTTTTTCTGTATTGTCCTGGTATAACAGCATTAAATGGGAGACTATGTGATTAATTTCACATTCGTTTTGCCTTTCAGGGTGTATCCAGTGGTCAATATTGTTAACTACTAAGTGAGGCAGGGATTTTTCGGTGGAACTATCCATATTACAGCATCTTCAAAGTATCCATTCATTTTGTTTCAGTTAAAAGTTTAGGAGCTGGAACAATGGCTCAGTAGGTAAGAGCAATTACTTTCCTATCAGAATAATAGAGTTTAGAAGCCAGAAGTCCCCATCAGGCAACTCATGAACCCCTGTCATTTCAGTTTCAAAGGTTCCAACACACACACACACACACACACACACACACACACACACACACACACACACACACACACACACAACAGAAAGAGAGAGAGATCTTAAACAAATAAACCTCTAGAAAAGTGGTAGGAAGAGTCCAACATCTTTAGGGTGATAGATGAGTAAGCTCAAAAGTTGTCCTATATGTTATTTTAAACTTTTAAATACGTGTTCTATGACCTTAAGCTAAGTATGCCCTTAAATGTGCTCACCATCTGTAACAGGAGGTTTTGGCCTGTCAGGCCTGTGGTCCAGACCTGCAGTCCCACAGAAACACACAGAGGCTTATATTAATTACATGTTGCTTGGCCTATGGCTCAGGCATATTGCTAGCTAGCTCTTGCATCTTAATTCAACTCATTTCCAATAATCTGTCTTTAAATGTGGCCCGTAGCTTACCTATTTCTTTACATCTTGCTTCTTGGGCGGCTGGATCATGTATCCATTTTGGATCATGTATCCAGCTGCCCAAGAAAAATCTCTGATGGGAAGAGATGGCCACATCAGCTTCAAGGCTGCCAACTAAGATAATCCAGCCTTCGGACCCCTATAAGATTGTCAGTTCCCCCCAATCAGCAGGAAGTAGTAATGGAAAGCTATGCCCAAATTCACAAAATATTGTTTATAGATGTTTGTTTTTCATTATAAATGGTTAATGAATATAGTCAATCTCTAAGAAAAAAAAGGGGGATATGATATAGGAATGATCAAAAAAGATAAATTATTCAATTACTTTAATCCAAAAAATGGCTGTTAATCTCAAAATATTTTCCAATGATATCAATTTTGGTTTATTGATACAAATTTAAGTTCAATTTTGTTATACTGTATGTATATTCTATTTTTGTTTAAAATATTATGTTTATGTAATTCCTTAAAAATATAATGTATAATTAAGAAATGCAGATTAATAGTCATCTATGATGACCAAACTTATAGTCATGTTAGTTAGGATTTTGTAGGTATACAAAGATATATTCCAATTAGATAGGTAATCTTCAAACACTTCAAAGACCTACAGAATATGGCTTTAAAATATTTTAAGAACTTAGACTTTTTGGACAGTGAGACAGGTCTGCTCCTGGCAGCACCAATCTACTTTAAGAGAATGATGGGCATCAAGGAAATTCCATATAAAATTTACTTTGTGGCAAAAGTTATCCATTAGACAAACTGTTCTTGCCCCAACTGCTTAACAGTATGCTGTATAAACTGGACATGCAGGACCCATAGGAAAGAGACCTCGGAGCTTTGGCAAAACAAGCTGAAATGGCCCTTCAGATTCCTGCTTCACAGAGAAAACCACCAGACATTCTTCAGGACACAAGAAGTAACTGACTAACTATGCCAAAATGGATGGAATAGTCCTTCAAATTTCTTGCTTCACTGACAAGATATGTTAGGGACTGTAGGCCTGTAGGCTTAAGATGGGTGCTCCAACATTTTACAAAGGAACTTTGGGTGACAGCAGAAAGATATCATTTCTTGTTCATTCAGGTAATATATTCTTCTGTGGCCTTTGATGTACTTGAAGGTTAGATAGTTATAAATATAGTTTTCCTTAGTTATTATAAAAAGTATATTAAATATGAAACTTTAGACTCATAAGGATAAGGTAGATGGTAGAATACTTTATTTTCGCTAAATACAAATAGACTAGATATTGTAACTATAATTTTTGCTTGATACCTGTTTTTGTTTTATGTGATTTTGCTATGCTGAAATTGAAACCTTCCTTTTTGATTAGACAGAAAAGGGGAAGTAATGTGGGATGTCTTTCTGTATGCTGCAAATATCATTCTTTAATAAAGTGACTGTTTGGGCCTATGGCAGTCATCTTAGAAGTAGGTGGGAAATCTGAGCATAGATAGGGGAAGGAAGGCAGAGCTACAGGGCACGTGGCAAGACAGATTAATGGAAATGGGTTGAATTAAAATGCAAGAGCTAGCTAGTAATATGCCTGAGCCGTAGGCCAAGTAGCATGTAACTATTATAAGCTTCTGTGTGTTTCTATGGGACTGCAGGTCTGCAGGTCAGGACCACAGAAACTTCATACGACAACCGTCATTCTTGCACTACAACCATAATTAACTGAGCATGCCCACAAATGTGCCTTCTCCAGAAGTGCTTTCCCATATGAATATGTATCACCCCCAATTAAATTTCCTCCCTTTTTCTCTGTGGGGCATTGCCTTAGAAATGACCCCATACTCTCCTCACCTGCTCAGCTGATATGTCTCTTTCACTCTTTGGTCTTGCTGGCTTTGGGCTTTGCACTCAGGAAGACGCAAGTCCATCATATGTGTTCAGACTCTTGGCCTACTCCCCCCAAACCATTAGTAAAACATTAATTTTCACACAAATATCACAAATTTTGCATAAGGTCATCTTTCTTTAGTATCAAATGTTGTGTGAGGTGGGGCTCTTAATTCACCTCACTGATGATGCTACTAAAAATACAAAAAAAAAAAAAAAACCCAACAACAAATAAACATGGAAGCTCTTTGCTGGGGGGGGGGGTCCAAAACTTTCTAAGTACAAAATTCAATGTTAATGGGATGAATTACACCATACAAAGACATTTCCTTTGGAAAGAGAAGCATCACACCCAGCATCTGAAACCATACTCAGCAAATATTCAGTACTAAATGCTTTTGCATATGTGAATCTTAAGTAGCAAAGCTATGGTCAACTCCTGCAGTCATTGCCCCCCCCCCCAACATCTCAAGATAAATAGCTCTAAAAGAGAATGTGGAGAAACATCAGAAGATCCTTTCTTCCTAGTGTTCATTCTTTAGACTCAGAGAATGCTGAATTAGTCATCAAGCATTATAGTTAAACAAAAAACAAAATCAATCTATTTTTCATTAGAAAACATTCATCTCGCCTTAAAAAATGGAAAAGCAGCCAGTTCACTTTTAATTTGTGTAACTCCTCGCTAAAGAGCATCATTTAGGTGAATAGGATGTTTCATGGGACCACATCCAGCACTTTACACAGATGAGAATTTTAGGATGATGAAACTAGAGAGCCAATACTCCCATACCCCAGGGCTTGCTGGACCACCAGCTGGTACAGAAAAGTTAGTCTCCTGGTTGGCTGGCATTTCTACAATGTCATCAGTTGCATTCAGATTTTTTTTCCTTTAAAGATAACCGGGGGTGGGCTTTAAAGTACTTTGTGGTCAAGTAGTACAATATGAGGCCTACAAAAATAGAGAAATGAATTCAAGAAAAAAATCAAGTAAAGTCGCAAAGGAGGCAAGCATGACAGCAAGAGTTTAACAATGACCATTTCAGGTTTTGTAACACACAGAACCTGACAGAATACAACTCAGTATTTTTTTGGGTGAACGTTTGGCTTCAAATCCCAGCCCCATCAGTATTAGACCTTGAAAGGTTATTCTAGTATGTTTTCTGAGCTTCAGTTTTACTAACCTGAAAAATGGGAATAACTGCCCATGTGTCCATTTTACATGGCTTGAATCTAGTCAGGATGCCTGGAAGAGGGAACTTCTCAACAAAAGGCAGTCATTCTGACCACTGTCTAGGAATGGCCGCTTGTGGGAGTCAGCAAAGATTCCAACTTGTGGCTTGTTTCCATTTTGACTCAAGGTCAGAGAATCGGAGCCCCCCCCCCCCAAAGGCTACATAATAGGATGCTTTGTCAAAGGTGTGGTTACCAGGTGTCTTACATTTGAGAACTGAAGAAGCACTCACACTGGTCTGCACCTGCCCCTCCCCTTTGCTTGGTATGAAAAGCCCAGGGGAAATAAAATCAAGGGCTGAGTAAGTTTTCTGTCTCTCTCTGTAATTTCTAATCCACACTCCCCTCTCCAGGACTGTACTAAACATTAAAACAGCCACTAACAACTGATGAGCTAGTTCCTAACCAAACAGATCTAACAGTCAATTCATCTCAAGCTATTTCCTAATAGATCAACTATGCGTTGGCTGTGCTATAAATCTGCATTGTATTGCGGCTATTTGTAACCCACTGAATCATATATACCATTGGACATTCCCTTAGACCACCCTTTCCTGTGAACCAAGAACAGCCTGTATGCTAATCACCAGACCTCTTACTTGGTATACTGAGATAAACAAAGACTCAGGAAGAAGCTCCTCCTTTTGCTAGCCAAGGCTTCTGTGACTAGTGCAAGGGGAAAGCAGACTCCATGAAAGGACATGGATTCACCTTTTTTTTTTTTTTTTTTTTTTTTTTTTTTTTTTTTTTTTTAACCAGTTTCTTAAGAATTAACTACTTGATATAAACAAAGTATCTTTGGACTAATAAGAGTATATGTATTCTGCAAAATATAGATAATGCCCCACTCACACCTGAAGAAATGCCATGCCTATAAACAGACTGAATGTATCTTTAGCAGCTCCGGTCTGAACTAATTAAAATCTGGGTTAGAAATAACCCTCCACTGAGGGACCAGGGTTTATTCCTGGTGCATGAACTGGCTTCTTGGTGCCCTATCCCTGCAGAGGAACCTTGCTCAGCCTCGATACTTAGGCGAGGAGATTAGTCCTACCTCAGCATGGCATGATGGACTGTATTGGCTCACTCTGGGAGTCCTTATCCTCTCTGAGGAATGGATGGGAGATGGGGTGGGGGAAGCTGGAGGAGGGCTGGGAAGAGGGGAGGAGGAGGGAACAGTGGTGGGTTTGTTAAAGAAAGAATTTTAAATTAAAAAATAAAAAAAAATGAAATAACCCCCATAGAATATGTGATGAACAGTTTTAAATAACGACGTGAATTTTCCTCCCACACAATCAATGATCAACTACTGTTTTCGTTGTACTAAAAATACATTTGCAAGATAATCCAGTTTATTTGTATTAATACTTCAAACGTAAGATTATAGAAATTCCTTTCCTAGGCAAAAAGTGCTTTTAAATTATAACTGTGGCTATGAAAAATCAAGTTATCTTCTGGAAACTGAAAATTTGGAAGATCATACAGAACTTGAAAAAAATTTTTTTTTGTTATTTGCTTCATGAATCACTCAGAAAATCAACTATGTATGCTCCCAAGAAATATGACTTCCTTGGAATGTCACTGGATTCTAAGATTCTACACTTCATTCACAGGCTGATATATTGATTCAAAGATTCTATTGTCATTGTCATCCAGAGGATTGTGCAGGACCCATTATCTCCAGAAAAGTTTGGGGAAAAGAAATCTACTAGTATACAAGGGCTATTATTAAATCCCTCATCACCTCTCTGAAGGGGGGGGGGGAGACACCACCCCCGTTTCTGGAATTTATGGTAGATGCTCAGGGCATGTGACATAGGATGTTTGGAATCAAACATTGGGAATCTGCAGTCTCACACTGACTCGTTCACACAGCTAATTACCAATGATAGATACTCAGAGATATACAAACAATCCCTGCCTCAGCACAACTAACATTTCTGGGCTGAGGGATGAGCTTCAGGAGGTTGGGAGGGTCAAAGGGACCGAAGTACCTTTACTCTAAGGCATGCAGCGGTAGTGGCACAGTTTTGGAGGAATGCTCAGCCTTTGCCTGGAGAAGAGGGGACGGCTACCGGGGACGCTGGAAAGGGGGTATTGTAGTCATGGCACGCAACCAGCTCCCTCAGACTCCAGGGATGCGGGCGCTCCAGCTGCTTCTTGGAGCTGGAGAAAAGCCCAAATGCCTCCAGGAAGGCCCGGGGGAGGTGCCTACTCGCTGCCAACAGCGGAAGGAGAAGGGGCATCCTCCGCGCTGCGTTGTGCTAGTGGGGCGGGGGTCGGCGCACAAAGCTGGAAAACAAGCGCCAATCGCAGGCGACAGGCACCAGCAGCCCACTTGCGATCGGGAGGGGTTCTCACGCCCCCTGCTCCGGGGTGACGGCACCCGAGCTCGGAAGGAAGCGGGGCGAGGGATGAATCATCCCACCCCACTCCTCGTTCTGGGACGTGCCGTCAACCCCCTCCCGAGATCCCGCAGCACCAAGCAGCAAGCAGCAGCTCCAACTCCTACTCCACAGAGCCCCTAGTGGCTTGCACAGGAGAGGAGACAGACAGAGCAGGAGACCAATGAGAACGCCGCTCTCACGGCAGCCGCGCTCCCTGGCGGGGCGGGGTTAGCCATGGGAAGGGACCGGTCCAGGCTGGCGCGCAGCGCTGATGCTCCGCGGCTGGCAGAAAGAGCGCGTCCCGGGGAGTCGGCGCCTAGGCGACGCGGGAAGGCGCCAACACCGCCGCCTCTGGCCAGGGTGCTAGACACCACAGGCCCATCGACCGCTTCGCCGGGTCAGGCTCCCTCTGCTGCAGCAGCTGCTGTCTCGCTTCCAGCCAGATCCCCATGGAAGAGATGGAAGAAGAGTTAAAATGCCCTGTGTGTGGCTCCTTCTATCGGGAGCCCATCATCCTGCCCTGCTCTCACAATTTATGTCAGGCATGTGCCCGCAACATCCTGGTGCAGACCCCGGAGTCCGAGTCCCCCCAGAGCCGTCGGGCCTCGGGCTCTGGGGTCTCCGACTATGACTATCTGGACCTGGACAAGATGAGCCTGTACAGCGAAGCGGACAGCGGCTATGGCTCCTACGGAGGTTTCGCCAGCGCCCCCACTACCCCGTGCCAGAAGTCGCCCAACGGCGTCCGCGTTTTCCCCCCTGCTATGCCGCCACCGCCCACCCACCTGTCACCGGCTTTGGCCCCGGTACCCCGCAACTCCTGCATCACCTGTCCCCAGTGCCACCGCAGCCTCATCTTGGATGACCGGGGACTCCGCGGCTTCCCCAAGAACCGCGTTCTGGAAGGGGTCATCGATCGCTACCAACAGAGCAAAGCCGCGGCCCTGAAGTGCCAGCTCTGTGAGAAGGCGCCCAAGGAAGCCACAGTCATGTGCGAACAGTGCGATGTCTTCTACTGCGACCCTTGCCGCTTGCGCTGTCACCCACCGCGGGGGCCCCTAGCCAAACACCGCTTGGTGCCCCCGGCCCAAGGCCGCGTAAGCCGGCGGCTGAGCCCCCGCAAGGTCTCTACCTGCACAGACCACGAGCTGGAGAACCACAGCATGTACTGCGTGCAGTGCAAGATGCCAGTGTGTTACCAGTGCCTGGAGGAAGGTAAACACTCCAGCCACGAAGTCAAGGCTTTGGGGGCCATGTGGAAATTGCACAAGGTGAGTCCTATGCAACCCACCCCTGGCTTCCCGCGCCTTGGGTCCTCCAGGTTTGCAGCACTCGGTCCCTCTTAGGGTCACAGCGCATCCCAGTGGGGGCGCAGTGCAGGTGCCTTTGGCATTTGTCTTGCGATGTGGTGCATTGCAGGAGGCTTGGGGACATTTGAAGCGATGCAGGGAAGTTGAATGTCTTCAGGCAATTGTATGCAGGGATATCTTAGCGTGGGTCTCCCTTCCTAGGCTCTCTGCCTGTAAGCTGGGCCCAAGGCGCCACCTCTTCAGTCTAGAGTATGGCTGCCGCCACTTAAGGGCAAAGCCTACGTGGCTTAACGGAGGCGCACGAGTGGCAAAGGCCTCCGGGCAAGTGCCAATTCAGTGTGGGCTGAGGACTCAGGAGAAGGGGACAGGAGAGGCGATGAGGTTGCGCGGACCTCAGGGAACTGTCTCAGTGAAGAAGGCAGAAGCCCTGATGGCACGGCGGGGGCGGGGAGAGACTCCGCGGGCGGAATACTGATGAGTCGGCTCTGAGCTTGCCCAGACTCTGCTTTTGGAAGGGAAGCAGGTCCTGCTACCTAGCAGGTGGAGAGGTCCTTTGGTCTGCCTGGGCCTTGACCCCCTGGGGAGGGGGACCTCAGGCTGAAGCAGAAGAACCATCCTTCTCCCAAACCTTCATTCCACCTAACTTCAAACCCTTCAGTAGCTGCTTGTGCAAACTTTCAGAGAGACACCTGTTAGCAGAGTTGTCTTTTTTGGCCTCTTTTGAAGGTGCCTCTCCCAGAGCTACTGTAAAAGAATGCTTTTAACAGGTTGTCACGTGACTCCTTTACTCTGATGGCTTCCCGTGGTTCTCAGACCATCCTTGGAACATTCTAGCAAAATGCTTTTGACACCTTCCTCTTGGCCTCTTCCACTCAATGGCTCCCCGCTCTCTGCTTCCGTTTCTTCTTCAGCCAGCACGGGGCCTGCTCTCTGCCTAAGCCTTTATACAGGTGTTCCATCTTGAAATTCTCTTCCCCAGTGCCTGGATAGGGCGACTCCCATTGCCTCCTTGACTTTGCTCAGATGTGAGTAAAGCCCAGATAGATGCTCTGCTGACCAATGAATGCTACCTACCTCAGACAACCCTCTCCTTCCTGTTTTATTTTCTCATTAGTACCTATTACTCTGTGGCATGAAAACATCACATATATTAATTATGATGGTTTTGTGCTTATCTATTGTCCCCTCTCCCAAGGCAGAAAGATTTATTTATCATAACGTACCCATGTGGCTTAGCAGGTAGGAGACCACTTGCAGAGATGTGCTGTACGTCAGCTTTACTTTTCAAGTATTCTGTTTAGTTGGAGATGAACAGCGGCTGCCAAGCATTGTCGCAGGAGAAATTGTCTTTACACCTCAGGGTTGTCTGCTCAAGGATAAGGCAGTGAAGACAGCCTTGCAGCCCTTGGCTGTGTCCCCATTAGTTTCCCAGAATTCCTTGGGGACTAGCAAAGCTGATTTGAGAGGCGCCTACAGCACGTTTAAGGTCAGAACAGAAATAATGGCTGGGTCATAAAAAGACCAAATGGCAGTATTTTCAGCAATCATTGGGGGCACTTTCTCAACTCTTTCCCTGTCTCTGTCTCCCGAGTGACAAGGGATTTATGGCATTTGCCACCATGTCCAGCTTTCCAATTATACTTTTTAAAATGGCATTCAATTTTGAAAGTTTAAAAAACTAGTTCTCAGCCATTTTCCCCTTCATGTAATGATCTGCACGCGAACTCATAACTGTAGTCTGGACATGGTTGACTTGTGGTTGAATTTCTCTACAAAGTATCTAAGAAATTAATCACCCTGTCTGGGCAAAGACCTTTCTGCTATATATGAATCTCATACAACATTGCTTGTCCATGAAGAAAATTGCTGTATCCATGAAGACCAAAAGAAACCTTCAAATCTAGGCCAAGTCCCATGTAAGTTTGAAATGTCAAGCTTGTTTGTTAACCTGACAATGGAAATTGTGAGTAGACATTGTGGTTGAAATTTTTACGTCTGCTTAAAAGAAATGTACAAAAGAAAAAAAAAACCATGAGAAATAGAATATAATGGCTAGAAGACTGTGTACTGTTTGACTTTTGGCATATTTTTTACAGAATAGCAAATCAGTATTATTTTGTCCAGTCAGTTTCAAAGTAACCAAATGGGCTGGAAAAGCTGAGCAGAAAAGAATGGTAGATTTTAATATTCAGTTGTCTCTGTTAGAAGAACACTAAACATTATTCCTTAACTTTATTTCTCCCTAACAAGATAACATGTTACTTCTTCATTTACCATCTCCTGTAAATGCTCCTGGGCCAGAATTGCTCTGACCTTCAGAACACAGAAGAGCAAAGTACCTTCTCTCAGACTTGGGCACTCTGTCATGAATGTTTTCATATTCTCGAACAGTAACCATTTCTACTGATGACAGTCCCATTAATAAATATCTGTTAGGCAGAAGTATCAGCTTACACACTTGAGGCCATACAGTTCTCAAGTATTTTTAACAGCTGGCCAAAATTTATTATCAGTTTCCTCTACTAATTTTTTAGATACTCATGACATTCAAAATCCATAAATAATACATGAAGTAATAGTCCAAAACAAATATCTGTCTTAAACTATATCAGGACCTGGTCTATTCCTTTTCCAAGTCAGGCTGATAGAAAAGCTTGCCAACACAGATGAGGTTTGTAGACATTTTAAAATAGGCATTTGGAATTACTGTTCTAATCATTTTGTTATTTCAGCTTTAGGAATCTTAAACACTTGATTTTATGCATCACTGATTCAGTAAATGTTTCATAATCTTTCTTCCATGTTTGTGCTGCCAAACAAAGGTTTTCATTTTTTTCTTTTTTACCCTGTGTGCACTACTCATCCTGATCTCGTTTCAAATGGTCCTTCAAATTACTTTGCTTTTAAATTAATTACCTTTGGTGTTTTGAGATAGAGTCTTACATAGCTCAGGTTGCCCTCTAACTTGCCATGTAGCCAAAGATGACTTTTAATTGCTGGTCCTCCTGCCATAACCTCCAATCAAGTCTCTTTTTTCTTAAAATGGAAATTTATAATTTAATCATTAAAAAATAAGTCATAAGTTGATTCCACTTTTATTTCTAAACTATGCTAGAAAACTGTCTGCTTGGTTGTATGAAAATGTCTTAGATGATGCCTCCAAGTAACATTCTGTTAAATGTATATTACCCTGTTTGTGTCTTTTTCTTTCCATTAATTTACTTGACTTAGACATAGAATATTGTGTGTGCAATATAAACATTCTCATAGGTCTTAGGACAATGTTTCTGAGGAACAACTGTACCCCTTGAACTAGGCACAATGATTATAAACTTTGTATCCCCTGTCATGACTTGTATCCTTCACCTGCACTCAGCTTTTCTACTTCTAACTGGGTCATGAATCTTTTTGGTTTTGGTGGCTGATAAGTGCATACAACATATCCAAAACTGAATGTGCAAACTTTAATGTGAGGTGCCACAGTTCTGTTCCAAATGTCCATTGTAACTGTAAAGAAGTTCCTTGAGTTATAAAGACTTTGGGGGTCTGGTTAATTTTGGTGTGTTGTATTTTTATTAATTAATTTATTTGTTTGTTTTGAGGCAGGGTTTCACTATATAGCCCTGGCTGTCCTGGAACTTACTATGTAGACCAGGCTCCATCCTCTTGCCTTTCCTTCCCAGGCACCATGTTCTATTTTTTCCAAAGAAAATGTGTGTGTTGTGTTTTTATTTATTTGCAAGTTTGAATCAATAAAGTTTAGAGATATTTGAGAATGAGCTGAGCCACAATGAAGTAGATAGAGAACTGAAGGTCTGGGCTTCAAGACTGACAGGGCTATTCTTCTCGAGGCTAAGTGGGTCCCATACCTTTCTCTGTCACCCACAAGGATGCAAAGAACTTTAATGGTGTTCTCAAAAGTATTTGAATACAATAGTGTAAAATGTTTACAAATTGTTAATTTTGGTTTGTATAAATAAGAGATAATTCCCCAGCATCTGTTTTTTTTGTTTTTTTTTTTTTTGTTTTTTTTTTTTTTTGGTAACTAGAAATAATGAACACACACAAGTTATATTATCAGCAGGAAAATGAAGAGCCCATTTCTCACTTATGTAAACTAATGGACCTTCTGCTGTGTATGATACTGTGAAAAATTTGAATATCCCTTCTCTGAAATACTTGAAGTATTTTAGATTTTGGGGTGGGTATTTTGGAATATTTACATACATAGTAAGTTATCTTAGGAGAGAATCCAAAT
This sequence comes from Phyllotis vaccarum, assembly GCA_033318265.1. Lineage (NCBI taxonomy): Eukaryota > Metazoa > Chordata > Mammalia > Rodentia > Cricetidae > Phyllotis > Phyllotis vaccarum. The sequence continues at coordinate 77,545,088 of JARWLC010000006.1, forward strand.
TTAAACATGAAAATTTCTTTATTTCAGCCTGTTGGTCATTTTATACAGATTTTAAAGTGTCAGTGCTGTGATTGAGACTCAGGTCAGGCAGGAATTTACTATGAGTTCTGTCCTGTGTAAGCTAAAAATCAGTTTGAGTTTCTAGGCATTTTCAGATTTTAGATTTACAAATTAGAGGTACTCAACCTGTAACCTTGGCATCTAGAGTAGGAAAAGAACCTTTTATGTTAAATAGCACAATATTTGTACACAATATCATAAATTTCATCAGAGACAGCTGTAATAAGAACAGGAACCAGCTTAGGCGATGAGGAGAGATTTATGGAAAGTGCAACATAATCTGCCTTCCAGAGGATGAAACCAGCATGTCAGAGCTCACTGTGTTCGTTGGTCAGCTTGGACCAAACAAGGCTGTGGTAACTTCAGCCAGCTTTTGAGTTCTTATTCATGTCAATGTCTTGGTCCCCTTTTCCTCTTTAGTTAGTTTATGACATTTTACCTGCCACTATGAATCAATTGAGAAATCCTGAGCTACAAAAATATGTGCTTTAAAAAACACTTGGTAATTTTCATTGAGGATTCTAATTGTTTTTAATTCCAGATATTGTCTCTGGAACATACTTAAAAGGCTGTAGCTACAAACACAGTGTTAGTTCAGCGAAGCAAAAATGACATTAAATCCACTTGCTCACTCCTGTTGACTGATTTCTTTGGCTGTTTTTATTGTGTAGATGTTTGCAAAGACGTTCAAGGGGAGCTTTATTTAAAAGGGCTCTGAATACCCAGTGTAGGTCCTTATACCACATTTTAAAAAGACCATCTCCTGTGCATACTGGATCAGTAATCAAATCTCTGCCAGTTTTAAATTTTGTTTGTTTTCAGAGGCAAGAAGCCTCTGGTTATGCATAAAAATCCAGAATCTGTTATGTTTATTATTTGTGTGTGTGTGTTCATGCATGCATGTATAAGTGTGTATGCACACATGCATGCAAATGCCCTGTGGAGGCCAGAAGAGGGTGCTGATCTCCTGGAGCTGAAGTTATAGGTAATTGTGAGCCACCAAATGTGGATGCTGAGAATTGAATTCCAGATCTCTGCAAGAGCAGCAAGTGCTCCTAACCATTGAGAAACCTCTCCAGCCCTGCTGGTCTATACTTGAGGTCAAAAGTTCTTAAACCTTATTCCCAGCATTTTTCCATAGTTAAATATGTTGGGAACTCTCCATTCTGAACATACTCCCAACAGTTCCCATTGTTCAATGTCATATCGTCATAATACTACATGATGGCCATCCTTTGTCCACAGTTTCACTTTCTATGGTCTTAGTTATTAAAGTCAACCATTGTATTGAAGGAAAGTTCCCAAAAGTACACAATTTCTAAGTCTTAAATTGCTTGCCATTCTGGGTAGCATGATGATGAACTCTTCTACCATTCTGGTCTGTCTATTTAGGATGTAGTTCATTTTCAAACTTACTCAACTTTGGAAATATCTTTTTGAGTGGCTCAAATGTTGAGAAACATTGTCAGGTTGATGATTAGTCAACAACTTGGTTAGGGGTAATTGTAATTGTTTTTTTTTTTTTTTTCTGCCTATGCAAAATAGCATATCCAAAACTCAGCATGAGGAAGAGTGGTCCCTAGGGAGCCTCTCCTTAAATCTTACGTTAATTCTTAAGTAAATGTTGAGTTAAATGTATTAGTCTTTAAATGATAAGAGTCTAAGAAAAAGAACTGCCTAATTTTGTAATGTCTCTCTCTATATATAAGGATTTGGGTGCATATTGTCTTCTGTACTATTGCAAATACTGTAATTATTTAAAATGATTTTAGGCATCAAGAGTCTAATGCAGTACAATAAAAATCAGCTGATCTCCCTTCACTGTTTTTAGGCTTTCCATACAAAATGCCAAGTGCAAGTCTAATTGAGTTTCTCACTAAACTAACTATCTTAGGTAAAAGTAGATTGTTTTGAAAATGCTTTGGTTAAAAGGCAGTATTAAAAAGGTTATGGGCAACTGAGCAGTGGTGACTCACACCTATAATTCCAGCACTTGGGAGGCAGAAGCAGGCAGATGCCTGTGAGTTCTAGGCCAGCCTGGTCTACAGAGCATGTTCAAGGACAGCTGAGGCTATCTCGAGAAACCCTGCCTCAAAAAAACAAAAACAAAGAAAACAAAAAAGATAAAGGGCTACAGAGATAACAGTGGTTAAAAGCACATACTGTTCTTCCGGAGAACCCAACTTCAATTCCCAGCCCCCAAACCTAGCGACTCACAACTGTCTGGCTCTGGGTCAGTGGCTCTCCATCACAGCAGTCACGAATGAAATATCCTGCAATCAGATATTTATATTACAATACAGAACAGTAACAAAATTGTAGTTATGAAGTAGCAACAAAATAATTTTATGATTGGGAGTCAGCACAACATGAGGAGCTGTATTAAAGTTTGGTTGCACCATTGAGAAGGTTGAGAACCACTGGGCTGATGTCGTCCTCTGCCCTCCAAGGATATTGGTACCCACATAAACACACTCACACATACACATACCAATCAAGCATAAAACCAAAATATTTTCAAAAGTTAAAAGCCTAATGCTTTTATGACATTCTACCACAACTCATAAGAGCCAAGTGAGTAGATTTCTAAGGTGCAAACTTCGTCAATATTTTCATATAGACATTGAGGTCAATTTTTAAACTTAGAGTTATAATATAGTGGTAACGAGCAGTTTATCAAAATATTCAGAGAATGGCTCGGTTTGCCTAATTCATTCCAGAGCCAGCCACTCCCAGGCAGGGGAGGAGGAAGTGTCTCCCAGCAAATATCTTTCCCAGCCACTCAAGCCAACGTGCAGTTCCTGGCATATGGTCGTCCTTTTCCTGTACAGCTGTATCAGGGACATACTCTCTTCACTTGACTCTGGGTGATGTCTTTCACTCTTCAGGATGAAAGTGCAATGTTTCAGCCTTAGTCACTATCTTGTTTGCTATTTAGCTTCCCCTCCTCCCTGCCCCATCTGACCTCTGACCTCCTGGCTATCTTCCTATCCACTGAGCTTAACTTCCACCCCCTTTTAGACCAGCTTGACATCCCCAACTAACCTTTCCTAGCACAGGCTCTGCAGCCTTGCTCCAATCCATCTTCTCACCCAGAACCAAGGAATCTCAGTCTATCTAACTACACATGGCTTTAACTGCAGCACTTTAAAAACAAACACAAGGAAAACTGCAGACATCAAATTCTCTTTATTTTGACCCGATTAATGTTAATCCGAAAAGGACACATTTTTCTGTGTTTGAAGTCTGAAATAAATAAGTAAATAAATAAACAAACAATCAAACATCATGGATCCCCCCCCCCCCCACGTGCCTGTCTTCGGAGACTCTTCTGCATCATGGCTTTTGCTCTTGAGTGTCTGTAACAGACCCAGTCCTGGCAATGTCGTCCTTAATTTTTCTGGTCTAATCCCAAACATCTCCCCAGCCCTGTCCTCAGCTCAGCTGCTCCCCAGCATTCCCAGCACTGTGTTCTAAAAACAAGCATCCTTGCTTAAGTAACTGCTGATTTGAGAGTTTTGCACTGGAACCCAACAACTCTGTGCCATAGATTTTTTTTCCTGATTTCCCTTTGTTCCCACCCACGTTTTGTACATAGTAGGTGTTAGATAAAGATTTGATCAATGAAGGAAAGACTCGGTGAGAGAAAGATTAATTACTGCCAGCATATCCCAGTATTTTAAGTTTGTCAGTGATCATCGAATTTTAAACATGTTTAACACTTTCTGTTAAAGTGCACTGAGTACTTACTATGTGCAAGACACTGCTAGAAGGCATTTGCAGCGGCTTTTAACTTTTATAATCTACCTGTCTTCCAATGAAAAGAATAGAGGAATGGCATGAGATCACGCCAGCTCTAAGTGTCAGAGCCAGAATTTGAACCTAGGCTGTCTGATTCCAGAGTCCAAGCATTGGCTCCTCAGTCGTACTTTCTGATGAGCAGGAATACATGACCTGTAAAGCACAGTGCCTTATAATTCCCAGATCCTTAATGGGTAGCTGAGGTCCTTCATTGCTCATATGTATAAATTGCCAAGAAATTAAGAGTCACTTTTCTCCTAAGTTTCCTTTTGACAGAATCCATTTCAAGGGGAAAATAAGAAACAAAGAGACAGGAGGGGCACATTGTTGAGCATCCCATAAGCAAGATTATCTGAGGTGATAAACAGTCAAGAGTAGGTCCTGAGGTCCACCTTGCCTCCCTGCCAGAGCTAGGTGACAGACAGGGACCTGTTAGCTCAGCCACAGTCCTTTATGTATACATATGTAGATTTATCTTATGTGCTTTAGTGTTCTGCATGCATGTATGTCTGTGTGAGGGTGTTGGATTCCCTAGAACTGAAGTTGTGAGCCACCATGTGGGTGGTGGGAATTGAACCTGGGACCTATAGGGAGAGTAGTCTTTGCTCTTAACTGCTAAGCCATCTCTCTAGCCCTGTAGCCACAGTCCTCTTAACAAAACAACATCTTCAAATTTACAGATAAAAATAACATAAAAGAATAAACAGATTTTAAAATGAAAGGGGCACATGAATACTTTGTTTTTGCATTTAAAATATTTATGAATGCATTTTCAAAAACACAAATATATGTTTAAAGTCATACTTGGGAATCTGATCTTTGTTTACTGTCAATTTTTTCTTGTATCCTTGCCTGTGGAACCTAATCAAGCTTCTTAAACATTTTTCCTGTGATACCATTTTACCCAAGAAAATTTTATATACCCTTGGATACACAGACACATAACAGAGGCCTGCCAATTAAGCACTTACTGATAGAAAATTGTAAAAAGACTATTACAAAATAATCCTTTGGGATACATATAATTATACAATTATATAGGGACAAAAGCAAATTTGCATACTGTTGAGATGGTTGTACTCTTTTTTGAATAAGAAATTAAATCTTGGCTGAGGATTTGCAATAAGTTGATCAATATCTTATAATTGTCAATGTTGAAAACATGTAAGAAAAACAATGGCAGAAACATGTTCAAAGACATTTCAGCTAGAAATTCTGCCCCACTCCAAATCATTCATTCAACATGTTTGTTTTTCAAGACAGGGTCTCTCTGTGTAGCCTTGGCTGTTCTGGAACTTGCTTCATAGACCAGTCTGACCTCTAACTCAGCACTCAAGAGATCTGCTTGCGTCTAACTCCTGAGTACTGGGATCAAAGGTGTTCACAACCACTACCCAGCTCAACAAATTTTTTAAGAAACTCAAATTTCAACTTTTAATATGAAACACTCTAATCCAATGGTACACTAACTTGATACTTATATACTCATGAATGTTAGTGGGAAAATATTTTCAAAGTCTTTGTTTATGGAGATTGAAGTATTATGTTTCAATAAGAGCAGAAAACTTTGTACATATACAACAGACACAGCTCATAATGTATGGGAGCTTCAGATCTGCGTGAGATGTCCCAGGTAGCATCTGCTGGCACTGTTTGGTTTGACTACTCCCACAGTACTGCAAGTGTTCTATATTCAGAACTAAGCTTCAGGAAAGTCAAACATGACAAACCTCAGATTCCTTATCTAATCATCCTGTGTTAAGACCCTTTCACTAGTCCCAATTTTTCTGTGACCACTACATTCAGTGCCACATGAATTTGCAGCCTATAGCTGAAGAAGCTATGGGTAGTCCCATTCATGAGCCATCATGGTTTAGAAACAGATTTAAGCTCTTCCAAGCAAAACTGCGATTCATAACCCTTGCTGGCATAATCTGAATTGACCCTCAAGTTCACATGTAGACACTTATTCCCCAGAGCAGCACTGTTGAGATGTGAGACCTTGAGAGTTTGGTTAGGTCAGAGAACTCCCTGCCTTTGGGAATGGGTTGATGGCATCTGGCTGGACTAGTTACCAGGAAGGTGAATACGAAGATGACTTTGGTCTCTCTCACTCTCTTTCACTCATGAGATGTGTTCTACTGTGTCATGATGTAGCAGATAGCCCACAACAGATGCAGTCCTTTGGATCTTCTAAAACTGTGAGCTGAATACATTTTTGTTTGTTATGAACTACCCTGTCTGTGGGATTTTGTACAGCAGTACAAGTGGATAAGGACACTTGCATAAAATCAACGCTGGATGTTTCTGCAAACAGCTCTGATCAAAGAAGAAGTTGTTTCTTAAGGGCTTTGCTTTGTTAAGTTTTGCTAAACATGGCTCTTCAGTGTGGAAACAGCTGTCTTTTATGAGCAGCTGGGCTTCATAGATGGTTAATTCTTACCTGCTAGTGATTCATTCATGGGAAGCTGATCTTCTACCCTGATGGGCACAGTTTGGCTTTATTGAGATATTTGCTCTTTACTCTTGCTCAACTTGAAGCTTGTATTCTGAGGAACAACTGACAATACATATTTGTCACTGTGTCCCATGCCCAGGAAAAGCCAAGTGTATAATCCCAAGACATCATCTGTCCTCTGAACAAACCAGCTGTCAGAAATGGGCAAAAGTGGTTACTTGAAACAGGTAACCTGGTGCAGTCTCTGTGACTTCAGGGTAAGATCCTGGACTGTCAAATATGTATAAAGAGGAAGTTCAAGTGCAAAGCTGAACAAGACTCCAGAACATACTCTATCAGGATTGCCCTTTCATGATGGTCACTACAGCAAATAACCTGCAGTTGACTGCACTACACACCCAGTCTGCTGCTTACTGATATTTATGGCATGGCCAGGACAGAATGATTCATGAAGCCTATAAAGCCACATTACTTATGCTTGACTATCCTCCCTCTCACACCTGTGAAATGTTATCCCACACAAAGTCAAATACATAATCAGACTTCCATCCAATCTAATAAATCTTCGATGGCAGATAAATCCGTGGAGCTTCTAACAAGCAGCTTCTATTGATTTTATTGACCTTCAATCATCCAGTCAAGGTTTAGCCAGGAAATACTCAATGGGGAAGAAGTATGCTGTTCCCAAGCTGCCCGTAGTATCTGGCCCATTTTCTGCCACTACAGAAGTCAGCCCACTATTGATGGAGCTAAAATATGGAGTGGTATTAAATACAGTATTCTCCATTTACCACTTTGAAGAACAAGAAAAATAAAACATTGAAATTTGCATGAATGCTGAATTTCCAGGCTGGCTCAAACAAGTTCAGTATTCAAGGGTATTATATCTGACCGTTCTCAGTAGACCCCAAATAGCACATGCACAGGTATACCTAGCATAGAACATGGATTCTTTGAAGACTGCTTCTGGAAATGAAATCTGTGGCCTGTCACATGCTTGGTAAGTGATTCACTATATGAGTTGTGTCCTTAGCCCATGTTTCTTTCTTTTTTTTTTTTTTTAATTTTGAGACAGAGTATTACTAAGTTGCCTAGGTTGGCCTTGAATTTGTAATCCTCTAGTAACTAAGATTACTGTTTTTATTAAAATACCTTTCAAATTATTAAGACTTCACAGTTTTTATGGTTGAGCTCATGTTTGGACATTAAACATTTGCATACTGGAACTATCATTTGGATGGATGGACCTGCTTCACAATTAGCAAGCCCAGAGCAGAACTCCTTGGCTCTCTCCCACCTGGTAACCATAGATTACCTCTTTTTATTCTGAATAAGATCGGAAGAATGCAATTCTACAGTGGAGTCAAAATGAGAGGAGAGAATGAGGTCCAGAGGGCCTTACCCAAACCTTACAAAATCAGCACACACAAATAGCAAGTTGGCCTAAACAAGGAGCCCCTAGTCTCACCCACTGCATGCCAACTAAAACTAGCTAGAGCCCCTGTCCCAGCCAGAGAGGCCAATGGTTATTTTAATATTAAAATGTACACATCTATGTGGAGATTTAAGATGCTGAGGGATATGACCCATGAAGTTGTATGTAGAACTACATATAATGGTATCTGTCAAAAAGCCCATGCTAAGCTCAAGCTGTACTTTATGCTATAACAGCTCCCTTGTGTCCCCAGGGCCATTGAAGGCCTTTGTCAGGCCTGCTCCCTCCCTCTCTCTTTGCTTGTTACTGTCTGTGTGTACCACAGTCTGGGGTAGGAAAACTTGATAATCTCTCAGGAGGTTTCCACCAAACCCTCAGATCTGCTGGTACCAAAGTGAGGAATATTGATTTCAAAACTCAAGATACCAGATTATGTACTTCAAGCTGCACATTCTGCATAATAGCAGCATTAGAAAGCTAAACAATGACTCACTTGATAGAGAAAAGTGTCAAATTCTAGAATCATCAAATCAGGAAACAAGGTTAAGAGGGAATCCCGGGCAAGGCTCTTATAACTTTGAGCACTCACATCCCAAGCACAGAGTGTTCTAAGTGCTGGTACAAATACGTTCTCTGAAGTCACAGGTGGACTTCTTTCCACTGCCATCCTCATTACAAACAGGGAAATAGAAGCCAAGAAGCTCAGAGTCAGAGCTAACAGGTGACAGTGTCAGACGGCTGGCTTTGTGCATTCAGTACTGTGCTGACCAGTGATGCACAGGCCTCTGCTCTGCTCTACTCAGGTCCATCCTCAGCCCCTTAAGGATGATAACTCTTACATGGAGGCAGCAGGTCCCTCTCAGTACATAAGAAGCTCATCATAACATTCTCCTTTTTACATTTTAATTCAGTAGCTTTCAGTCTATTTATTCAGTGAAATCTCACTTTTCAAAACTCAGGAAGAATCCCCTGTTATTGTTTTTACTCTTTGGCTTTTTGGGGGGCACCACCTAGCTCCCAAATAAATGAACACAGAGGCCTATTCTTTCTTACAAATTCCTGACCTTAGCTTGGCTTGTTTCTTGCCAACTTTTCTTATCTTAAATGATCCTGTTTACCTTTTGCCTCCGGGCTTTTACCTGTCTCTGTTTCTTTCCTTCTCATTCAGTGTCTGGCTGGGTGACTGGCTCCTGATATCTTTCTTTTCTTATTTCTTTTTCTGTTTATTCTCTCTGCCTGCCAGCCCTATCCTTTCTCCTGCCTTACTATTGGCCATTCAGTTCTTTATTAGACCAGTCAAGTGTTTAGACAGGCACAGTAACACAGCTTCACAGAGTTAAATAACTGTGACACAAAAGAATGCAACATATCTTTGCATCATTATGCAAATGTTCCAACAGCATAATTGAATGAAACCTATCTTAAAATAACATTATTAAAATAATATCCTATAACAATATTCCAATAAACTTCTAGAAGTTTCTGTGGGGTTTGACTAACCTGGGTATTCCATACTAACTTAGTCATGGGATGTGTTCCCTTTTCTGTCTGGTCTCTCCCACTGGTTACCTCGCCTCTATTTACTGCCTAACTACTGGCCAGTCAGTGTTTTATTAAATACAAGTGAAAAAATCTTTACAGTGTACAAGATCATTCTTCCACATTTCCCCTTTTTTCTTAAAACAAGAACCCCAAATCCAATCTCCTTTGTGTAGCTTTTTCCTGACCATTATCCATAACAACTTGTAAACAGCACTCTAAACAAACATCCATAATTCATTTTCAGAAATGTAGGTGTAGTTCTCCAGAATACTTTCTGCTGATTGGGGGTACTGGTAATCTTATGGGGATCCGAAGAATATTTAGGATTATGGGCAAGACCTGAGTGGCATAGTTTGTGAGGCTGGATTATCTCAGCCAGTAGCCTTACATCTTAACAAAAGCTTCAACAAGGCTTTCTCTCAGTGACTACCACTAGGGGAATCTCTAGAGTCTCAGGAGTCAGACTTGGAACAATTCCTCTTATTACATCTTTATTGGCAGGACAACAATGAAGGCATAGGCTTACATACCCCATCAGGCAGATTCCCATCAAGGCAAAGTTGAATTCTCAGTGTCATAGGGAGTAGGGAGTATTCTTGGTTCCTAGGTGACTAAGTAAACAATGAAGGGTAGCCAGCAGCTCTTTGTTCAGCTAATATGCCTTCCCTAGGAGAGAAAGTGTAAAGGCTTAATTTGCACAAGAAGTGAGACCTAACTGTTCAGATCTTAATGCTTCAGAGTAGATGTTTTTGATACTTGCAACTAGGAGATGGTAAATTATCTTTTTAGAAAGCCTAGGGTTATTTAGCTCTGGATACCTCTTTTATCAGTAGGGGGTGGTGAATTCAGAGTGCCCTCTATCTGCAGCTGTCATTTTTTGGATATCTGAGAAAATTTTCAAATGGGTTTTGTGGAGGGCTGACTCCACCCAGATGTTTACTAGCAAAGGTAGCTGAGAGGAAGGCAGGCATTGAGTCTGCTCTGGGCAGGGGAACAAAGACCTGATGAAGAGATCTTGTCTGTGTGACTGTTTTCCACACAGAAGAGAATATCCAAATGCCTTCCAATGTATAGGAGAGGTTGTGCCCAACAAATGAACCATCACACTGCTAAAGGTTCCTGAGAACTAAATTCCAAGGAAATAACAAATAGGGGAAACTGTATTTGCACACAAGAAATCCTCTGTAGTTTAACACATTCAAAGGTGATTATCAAAACTCCTTGAGATTTTGGCTTGACCTCCACCAGGACTCTTGGCTCTGATGAGTCCACCTTGTTGGCATCAACTGAGTTCTCACTTCATATTTCTGTACTCTTAGCAGCAGCTATTCTGGATACAAAACTCAGAGGATACTGCAACAGAGGTGCTCTGAAACGTTGGATCATCTGGGCCATCTGTTCATATCAGAGATTTTTCAGGGGATTTTCCTCAATCAAACCTTGTTTTTCTTAACCCAGAATGAATCCATGACCTCTCATTTTCTGTGGAAATAAACAAAATCTCTTCTTCAAAGTAGCATATATTTTGATGTAAATTTTGAAGTCAAGGCATTTTCAAAATATATAGGTTGTATTAATCCAGCAGCATTTATAATCAAATGTCTCTTAGCAGCTCTTGCTCCTTCCTCTGCAGTCAAAAAACTCAAAGACAAAACAATAACATATAGTATCCAGACTCTCTATGTATATTCCATCTTTATGTGGCTTATTGTTTTTTACTCTATTCCTCTTTAAAGGGCTTTATACTTTTTCTTTTCTCTCCCAAACCTATGCATATTTTTTTTAACACACTGTAAACTATTTAGAAGTTTTTTCTCCCTCTGAATTTGTCTTCACTATATATCTCTATCTTTTTCTGACTACATCTTTAATCTGCTAAACTGCATGGCTAGGATTGATGCCTCAGCTATAAGGCTGGCTTCACCAAGCTCTGTGAGAGCTTAGCTTCATGGCAGAGGTACTGGCCAGAGCTAGTTTACCATCCCACCTCTAGGGAATTTTAGGGTCCACACTGCCACCAAGAAGAGTACTGTTAGTCGATACTCATTTAGGTGTTTGGCAACAAGCCTCTTAAAAGAGCCTCATGGTTTTGCCACTAATGCTGAGTCAGAAAGCCTCTCTTAAAGGAGCTGAGCATCTGCTTGCCACCAGAAAACAGAAGCCACCTGAGAAAACACTGCTACCAAGAAGCCATCTCTGACTCTGTTTCCTTTTGGTCTGTATGAACAGAAATCTTAAATCGCTCATATGCAACTTGTGCTTTTACTGAGGCTCCTGTGAGATTGTGGGAGCTCACCTTGTTGCAGCTCAAACTGCATGCTGCAAACCCTTATAGATCAAGCCTGTACACAATGGCATCTCTGTACCACAGCCCATTTGAGAGACACAACTAGAAAGCTGTTTTTGACTCTATTTCTGTGTTCTAACCCCCTCCTTTTATTAAAACTTTCTCAGGCTTGATATTGATGCACATGCACCACATTCGAGTGCCATTTGTAGTAGGGAGTGTCTTCCTCTTGCCCAACTGGTCCCATAGCTACTTAGTCCCAAATAAACACACAGAGGCTTATCTTAACTACAAACTGTTTGGCCTATGGCTTAGGCTTATTACTTGTTAATTCTGACACTATTAATATTAATTATCTCATAACTATTATTTATGTTTATCCATGTGACTCGGTACCTTTGCTCACTACAGCATCCTCATCTTGTTTCCTCTGGCTGGTATCTGTGTTTATCTGCTTTTCCTCTTCCCAGAATTCTCCTAGTCTTCTTGCCTTGCCTCTGCTTCCTGCCTAGATACTGGCCAATCAGCATTTTATTAAACCAACATGAATAACAAATCTTTACAGTGTACCAGTACATAGTCCCATAATACATGATGACCTTCCTCCTTACACTGAGTTTCCTCACTGTGGCGATGGGTTCACTTCTGCATACAGCCACAAAGATCTAGCCCTACTGTGCTTTCTGTTAATTGTGAGTCACAATTGTGATACTTTAAAAAGCAAGTTAAGATGCCAAAATGCAAAATTCCTCCTGTATAAGTGAAAGCTATAAACTGATAGAGTAGAGCACTAGGTCTTACACATCAATTGCCCGACTCCTTCCAAGGTCTGAAAAAGACAATTGAACAGTTTAAATGACCAAAATCAATGGTAAATCTTATTTTTTAATTTATTTTATGGAATTTACATGAAGAATTCTGACTATCTAAGAGACCACTATTAATTGCTTCTGTGTATGTGTGTTTGTATGTGCACATGGGTGCATGAGAGAGTGTATGTGTGCCTGTTTACTCAATGAGGCTTAATTGAAACCAGATTTTTCACTTTGAGGGACTCTTCCATGATCCTAAACATGCATGACAACCAGTTTTTGTTTTTTATTTTTCTGTTTGTTGATTTTCTATATTCTATGCCTATAATAAAGAGGGTTTATTAGCTTTGTTACTTCCTTCTTATCAGCAGTGTTTAAGGGAAAATTGTGCATGTTTATGGCATTAAATTGATATTCCTTATTTATCATAACATGTTCTATTTCTATAAGCATTTGTTTTCAGTAAGACAGAACCTTTGCCAGAAGGATCAGCCTCAGATCACCACCCCTCTCCACTTACGAGTGGCCCTCTGTGAATCTCCTGGTTTCTGCTAACCTGTCTGCAACACCTTCCTTCATGTTCCCGGCAGTTGTTTTGCAGAGTAGGACCAAAACAGAGTTGCCAGCATGCCAGGCAAGTGCTGTGCCTCTAATCTATACCCCAAGCCCCAGCCTGACTTCTTAATCCTCTCCAAGGCTTGCTCTCATTGGCATTTGTCCAGTAGATTCAGCCAGATGTGGATCCTTTACACGGGAACCGCTGAGGAGTCTGTCTAGCCACCCATGTAGCTTGTGCCTCCTCTGTCTTCCTGTAGCCATTGACTTTCTCAGCCCTGGCTTCATTCCCATGGAAAGTCCAAGAGATGACAGCTCCTCAAATCGTATCTAGTGTGTAGCAGCCTTATGGCTGGCACTGATCCCAACAATGTATTATTGTAATGTACTTGGCCAACAACATGTAATGTTAAAATAAGATTACAGCATACACATCAGGGTCATTTAAAACGTGCTCACACTCATCTTAGTTTGAAAGTTGCCATAAAGTGATTTAATTAAATGCAACACAGAATATATTGCGATGTAGCCACTACTAAGAAATATGATTAGAATTTTTTTCTTTTGGTGTTGCTGATGGCCCTAGGGATTAAATCCAGGGGCTCATTATACCAGACAAGTACTCTAATGCAGAGCTACATCCTCTTCATTTTTCTTTTATTTGGAGACAGTCTTGCTCAGCTGCCCTGACCCTGCCTCAGCCTCTCGAGTAGCTGAGAGTACAGGTCCCACCCCACTATCCATCTTAGAACACTGAAGAGAGCCTGGACATTCTGCTTACATTGAAGACTGGCAATAAAAAAATAACTGATAAATTTCATCTGCAAATGGGGTGATTGAATTAGTCAATAGAACACTATTATCTAAATTGAAGGTGGACAAAGACTGGCCAATTAATTATTATTTCATGAGTATGGCCAAAGAGTTCAATTATATTTTCATCCCACTAAATCATTACATTTTATTATAACAAAGTTATCAATTTATTTTTACATTTTTAAAATTTCAAGTCACAATCTCTCATATAGTCCAGGACGGCCTCAAATTCAACATCCTCTTGCCACAGTCTTATAATAGGATGTATTACCAACTCAACTTTATTTAATCATTTAATTTGTGTGCTATAACTTGAGATTGGTGATGATTACGTTTTATAAAATTCAGCAAGTACAAAAGGTTATATTGTAAAATATCCATTGGAAATTTTGTTCTGTTTTTCAAATATTCTTAACCTTGTGTATTTAAGTTCACAACATGATGTCCCGAGACACCTACAGCTAGTGGAATAAATCAGATTGATATACCTGTCATCTCACACCGTCACTTTTTTGTGACAAGAACAGCAAAGCCTCCTTTAACGAAAGGCTCTATACGACAGTTTCTTTACTGTAATTCTCACACTGCGCACTAGATCTCAAGACTTGAGTATTCTGTACATCTGCTATATTTCATCTTTTGACCTACACATCATAATTCTCCTTACCATATAACCTCTATTTTTTGTATACTTCAATTTTTGGATTCCACATGTAAAAGTGAGGCAGGCAATATATTTCTTTTTGTGTCTGATTTACTTCATTTAGAATGTCTTCAGGCCCATCCATATTGTGGCAAAATGGATAATTTCCTTTTTAATGCTGAGTAATATTTGTGAGTGTGTATGTGGTGTGCATGTATGTGTATGTGTGTTTGTGTGTGTATGTTGTGTATGTGTGTGTGTGTTTGTGTGTGTGTGTGGTGTGTGTGTGGTGTGTGGTGTGTGTGTGTGTGGTGTATGTGCAGTATGTATGTATGTGTGTTGTGTATGTGTGTGTGTTTGTGTGTGTATGTGGTGTGTGTGTGGTGTGGTGTGTGTGTGTGTGGTGTATGTGCGGTATGTATGTATGTGTGTGTGTGGTGTGTGGTGTGTGTGCAGTATGTATGTGTACATCACTTTTTCCTAATCTCTTCATCTTCTAGTGGATGCTTAGCTAGTTTCCATACCTTGGCCATTGTGAATGTGAATCCCACAGTGTTTTGTTTTTTTTTTTTTTTTAGAAATTATTGAACTAATATACCTGAAAAGATTGGCATCAAGTCTACAGACATTGGATTTGAAATCAGTTTCCTTTATGTTGGCTTATAGCTTATGATATTCCTTAGCAGTTGGATCACAGTGGTCAGAGGGATGCCTATGTTTTGCACTCCTTTGTACCCTGCTGCTCTTCACTTCCCAGCTATAGTGAGGAATTTACATGGCTTATATTCAGACCCATCCTTACTGTAATGACCTGAGGCTCCCTTTAGCCTAAGTGAGTTCTTGTTAATTCAAGTTCAGGTGCAGTTGAAAAGACTATTTGGCAGGCATCACTCCTTAGGTTGATCGACTGCTGAGAAGTTTGTGCAGTGAGAGAGATGTCTAGATGATTACACTAGCAAGCACTTTTATATATGCCCAGACATTTCCACCATGTCTCCATGTAGAGAATGATTACATAGATCATGACATATGGCCAGTTCAAGCCCAAGTGCCTCCGAGAACTGGTTCTTTTAATACTGAAACTGAGATCAGGAACAGGATTTCATGGGTGAGCTTTGCTTTGAGATGTGATCTCATTTGGTGTTTATCTCACTGCAGACTTTCCTATGATTCAGCAGGGCAGTTCATTAGAATTGGTTTAGGGGGGCTTCATATGTGTTGGGGCAGAGCCTGATGAGGACCAGTGCTTCAGTTCAACATGTCACAGGTGCCTCAATAAGGTCATAGAGTATCTTACACTTCAGTGTCTTACTGAATGAGTACAAACAACCACAGTATTTTAACATTATGCATGCCTAGATTAACATACAAGAAAATCTGAGAAGCAGGGAACAGAATGGAACATGGCAGATGCAAAAATTAGTCTCTGGTTAAGTCTTTTTATAGCAAGGGAAAAAACAAAATTATGGCCAAAGGACTAGAGTTCCATGAAGAGAGTTGTCATTATAAAAACCCCCAGGGGAACTGCCAGTATGTCAGAACCGCCAGCTTACAGAAAGGACGAAGAAAGCAGGGTTCACTTACTGGGTCTATGACAATCTGGGAAGCACCATGGCGGAGTGAAGAATAGATGGTGATTAGCTACATTTGAGCTTGGGTCGTTTTGAGTTTCTCTTCTCAGAAATGGAAATTGTAACAGATCCCACCTTCAAGGATTGCTGTGAGGAAGAAAGGAATAATGATTTGAATGTCTAATGTCTGTAGGCTGACATGTTAAACTTACATTGCCAGCAGGTGGCGCTATTTGGGGACATTATGGAAACTTCAGAAGGTGGGGTCTTGCAGGAAGTAAACTTACAGCTAGCTTCCAGGCCCCTTCTTGTTCTCTGATTCCAGTCCACCATGGAGTTAACAGTCTTCTCCACCACATTCCCACAGCCATGTCTTCTGACAAATGCATGAGCTACAGCAGACAGCTCTGGAACTGTGTGAGCTAAAGGAAAGCATCCCTCCCCATGAATTCTCATTAGATGTCTGCCACAACCATGCAATTGTAACTAATGCCGGAATGGCAGAAGTAAATCCAAGTTTTTGCCATGTTTATATAACTACATGTATCTATATAAACCTGCAGAGGGTTCCTTTCACAGAGCACACACAAAGTGAAGAAAGGTGAAGAGACAGAAAGGGAAGGACCCAGGAGACAAAAGACCACCAATGACCTTGCGTGCTACCTTTCTTTCGAATAGAGGAGGCTGGTGAGGAGAATTCTGGGCTTTGGCGCCAGGAAGCCCCATTGTCTTTATTTAGTTGACTGCCTTTGGTGAGTGATTAACCTGCTCTGCATCTCAGGTTGAGTTCCTCATTTGGAAAACAGGCAACAATGATGCTGCTGTGCCCGCTAGAGCAGGCCCCAGAGCTTACAGTTGACGAGTCTCAGGCATTGGCATGTTTTCCATAAATAATGGCTCTTATTATCTAAAAACTTCAGCTGTTTATACAGGTGTACTGGTATTCCTGTATTCAGGGCTGTATTCTAACTGTAGCAGTATACAATAGGAACATCTAAAGTCCCTGCCCACCAAGTAAAGGCTCTTTAATACTCACTTCCTAGACTATTGTTAGCATTCAGGCATTACACCAGCCTGCTGTTGGGGACCTAGCAGGACAATGAGCAGCAGCAGTCAAGATAATCATTAGCTACAGCCTCCAAGGACGACATAGAGCTCTCCCTATGTGCATGCAGCTTGTTAGCATTCAGTATCTCTGTTGGCCTGCTATTCAGGTCCTGGCAGGATAATGGCTACAGCTACTCCCTCTGTCCACGAGCTCATCCCCTAATAAAAGGCAAGCCACCCCCTTTCTCCCACCCCTCCCTGGCTCCACTGAGGAAGGTCTCTGTGCCTCCTCTCCTCTCTCCTCCAATAAACCACCCACTTGAGTTCTGTTGTATGATATGACTTTCTCTCCCCCGCCATTAGACTATAGCAAATGTCCTTTTAGCTTCTTTTACTTGGCGAAAGAGCACACAAGAGCCTTTGCAGTCGGTAGGTTCTATACCAAATGCAGAAATTAACCAGTAACAAGGAAAAATCCAGATAGATCAGACTAGCCACCCAGTTCCAGAATCTTAGAGAGTTCAAACAGCTCAGCCATCCCCACAGACAATTTATTTTTTCTTTCCTGAAGTCTGAACAAGCCCTGACTCACACATGCCAAGGAGTTGCTAAAAGTTCATCCCATGGCAGGAAAAGCAGCAAAAAATGGGGGGGGGGGCAGCGCAGAGGGAGGGAGGCAGGTATAAGGGCGCCTCTGGAATGCAATCCTAAGTGAGGACGAGTCCCCAAACTGGAGGAGGTCTTAAGCTCATGAGGGATAGCTTCAGTGTGAACACATCTTTGCTGGACCTTTTCACATATAAGCGTGAATATAAATGCATTACCTTGAACCCATGACACCAACAAATTAGCAAGAAATTTATAAAGTCCCCCCCACCACCACCACGGAAGAAATAACAAATAGAGAGAAGGAGGTCTCAGACAAGAGGTGAGTTTTATTAGAATCATGGTGTATGATGTATCTAAGTTTCCCCCGATAAAACTGCCTGCTGCTGGTTGGGAGTGTCTTTGTGAAGACATTTCAGGTCTCCAGTGTTTCAAGTTTCTCAGCGGGGTGGGGGGGGCGCTTCGGGCTGGGGGATCAAAAGATAACAGGTGAGGTAGTAGCAGCTTCTTACCCCCCCCCCAACTTTTTTAAAACCTGGGCCTTGAAAGTCTCCTGAGAGCTTCATAGCCTTGCTGGACCCTTGTTAGAGGAAGCGGAAGAGAGGGGGAAGAAAGGCTGCCCAGGAGAGGGAGGAGCCACCTGCTGTCTGGCTTTGAACTTGATTCTCATTCCCTACAGAGCTACAACCCAGGAACTGCTCAGTAATGATCCTATTAGCCCTGCTCTATAGGCCTGTACCCTTGTCTTTTTCTTACAAGGAAAGGCACAAGGGAATTAAAAAGCTGTTATTTTTCTTGGTTTACTTTCTAAAATAAGTGTCATTTGACTGAGAGAAACGGAGACTGAAGGCAAATGGGCAAATACATGTCTACATGTCTGCCTTCTCACCCTGTACAGGAAATGGGCAAATACATGTCTACCTTTTCACCCTGTACAGGGCACTCTGAGAACTGAGCTGGGTGTGGCCTGGAGCTCTTCACCTCAAGGCAAGAGGCACAGTTTGGTGCTAAACTTCTAACAGGAATAAAGTGATATTCACCGCAGAGGCCAAAGATGTTTGGTTACTGTCTTCAGTCTTTGGGTTCATGGTCCTTGGTTCTAGCATATGCCTTGGCTGACCTCAGAGCACCAGAGATCACTGGAGTTAAAAAGGACTGAGAGAAGCCAACCCTAGCATAGCTTCTTACTTTTTAGCTACATCAGACAGAAGGAAATGCAAGACTGCAAATTTTCTAAAGTAATTTCTAAAATTATTTAAGCCTGCAGCTGCAAAAAAAAAAAAAAAAGTTACAGAAAATTTCAGTGTAGAAACTATGGATGTCTAGTATAAGGAGCGAAATGACAGGATTGGCACGGGACACCCCAAGATCAAGTTCTCAACACAAAGAAGACTTATTTGCCCCAGAGGGTCAAAGAATTGCCTCTGGATAGAGAGGAAACAAACAGGGTCCACAGGCAAATGGCAATTTATAAAGGGAGAAGTACACCCTCACCCTCCACCCTGCCACCTCCATGTTAGCATGAGTTTGTTTGTTTTGTTTGAGAATGTTAATTAGTTGGCCCAAAGGGGGCTTTTGATTGTTGGACTTCAATACTTTGATAGCTGGATCTTAGTAGTCAACGTAGGAGGAGGAAGAGGAAATGGCCAAATAAGAGAATAGACCTTGGTGGCTGGCTTTAGGAATGGCATCTAAGCAAGGTGGAGCAGGAAATGGCGGGAGAGCAAGGCCTGCCAGGGCCATGTTGGCCATGCTCCAGCCTGCTAGAGCCCTTCAAAGAATTTTAACCAGCCTGTCACACCTGTGTAATTGCTGAATCAGAAAACCAAAGCATCATCTGAGGACAGCCTCCTCAAGCTCCCTTTCAGTCAGAAACTCCACTTCTCCCTCTCTCCCTCCCCTATCCTCCTCCTCCCCACGCCTGCCAAAGGCGGCTAGTGCCTCCACTTCATCATGATAGCATGCCCCTTGTGCCTGTTCTTGTTGGCACAAAAACCACAGCTCTCAGCCTAAAGGGAACAGGAGATAGTTTATTCTGGATCCATTTTGGGTGGCCATAGCCTGGGAGCACCCATTTAGGATACCCCAAATTCTATGTTCCAGTGTAGAAGATGTTTCACAAGGTTTTTTTTTTTTTTTTTTTTTTTTTTTTTTTTTTTTTTTTTTTTTTTTTAATATAGTTTTACAGAAGAGAGGAAGACATAAATCAAAGCAAGTTTAAATATGTTGGTGGGTAGGACGCTTTGCTGCAGGCTCAAGACGCTATCTCACGGGATTGGTAGAATCTAGATGTCTTCCAAGTTAATAGATTCTAAAAGCTTTTAAAAATCTTTTGTCACAAGATGTAGTCGTAGTTCTGACATGGGCTGGGGGTAAGAAATAGCTGTTTGAAGGACCAGAATTTAGCCCAATTATATTTATAAGGCAATTAGCCTCTGGACCTGCAATATTCTAGTCTCTCCACGGTACTGAAATTCTAATCAGCCAGTCGGTCTCTGCAAGCCCAGATTCCTTTTGGGAGTTTTCATTCAGTGACTGGTGAAGCTTCTTTTCAGGAGTTTTTGTTCGAATCCTCACACACCTTTAAAGAGCACATAGTCATGCAAGGCTTCTTTTACTCAATTTTATGTTTGCTAGGCTCACTCAAGCTATTGAATATAGTTTTAGATCAGTTATTCTTTCTCACTGTTGTATAGTATTTCATTATATGAATATTCCCCATTTTATCCGTTGCAGCATTGCTTGGCTTTTGGGCAGATTTTAGGTGTGGGCTATTATGAGTTGCATCGTTATGAGCACTTATAGAACTTCACTTTGTGCACCAGGGTAAAGATTTCTGTTGGGCACATCTCAAGGACAGGGATTGATCTTCAGTGGGACACCCATGTGATCAGCAGAGCACCATCCTGCAAAATGGTTGGTGGTGCATCCTGCCAGCATCTTCACCTTTGCCAACACTTGCTATTATTTTGTTAGGGTCCCTGAGAAGTCCCCAAAAGATGACCAGTTACAATACAATCAGTCATATGCATGTGGGGTTCTTCACCTGTACAAAATGGTTGACAACCTTGAGAGACACCTGTGAGCTCCTTTTAAGCACAACCAGGAAGTCTTAAGACAATTTGGTCATTTTTATCTATGATTGATTGGCTTAAATGAGTGGCAATTATGTTAGTACATTTCTAATTGGTTAGTGCTAGCAGAGGTGGGCTTAACTCTATAACTTTCCATTTTATGGCAAGTATGGACAAGTCCCAGGCTCTGTCCCTATTTGGTTATTACCAGTGGAGGTGGAAGTGTTAGCTCAGGTCTAGTACATGCAGGGAGTGGGATGTGGTTCTTAACTGAGTTATTAGGGATCTGTCATGATATTTACCTGACCCTTTTAATTTGTCTTTCATTTTAACTTTCTTGCATGGTGCTATCAGGATGCCACAGCGACAGTAGTGTTAAGGTTTCCATATATTTTCTGCTCATTTGGATAGTCTTTGGGTCTGCTGTTGTTGTGCCCTGGTTGCAGGATCGCCCCCCCCCCTCTCCAGGAGACCACCAGAGACCCGAGCGCTCCAAACTGCAAAAGCAAGGTTTATTGAAAAGTACAAGCCTCTGCAGGGACTCCGTTTGAGCACACACACACACACACACACACACACACACACACACACACACACACACACACACATGCTGTCACAGATGCTACTGGAGGAGATACCCGCCCCTCTGCAAGATGGACTTTTTAAAGACAAAAGCAACAAGGTTACACATCAATTAGGGATCTCAGTAGAGATACAATTCTGATTAGCTCCTCCTTTCTTAGGGGTGTTGCACCTGTTATCTAAGCTGGTGGTTATGCAGAGACCTTCTTGGCTATCAGATGGCTGCTCTAAACTGTCTCTGGTGCTGGGATATTCCAGGGTTAATTAGTTGCTATCAGATAGCCCTAGGCTATCTCCTGTTTTGTACTTTGTACTCAGCAGAACTCAAGCCTGTTTCAAACTGGTGTTCCGGCTTGCTTAAAATGGAGGTGCTTCCCTGGTTCTTCACTGGTGGTTGGACTCTATTGGACTGTCTGCCTTTTTCTTACCATTTGAATTACCTTTTAAAATCCATAAATACTTTAGAAATCAGAACAAAACATAATTGAATCCCCAGCTATGTTGTTTTTTCCTTGCCATCTTGTCTTGTGAGTCAGAGAGGATTTACCATCCCTGGAAAACCTCACAGCACAGCCCTCCCATAGTGTGTGCTAGTCAGTACCATAGCTCCCCTAGACATACTAGAAAACAACCTAAGGAGAAGTGTTTCTAAGAGCAAATATTTTTAAAAGTCTTTCTCAAATAGAAGTAAGAGCTATTCAGTCTATAAGGAAAAAGTAATAGGTTTAACTCCATTATTTATACTTTAACTTTTTATAAACATAAATTTATGGAAATTTCCAAGCATGAGTCTGGTTTTCTCTTTCATTTACCTGGTTGGGGGGAGGGCAAACAAACAAGCCAAACTTTTTTAAAAAACCAATAATAACAAAACCAGATTATCATCATTCCTCCAAGGAATTGCCAGTGACTCAAGGCCCAGCCCCTCGCTGGGGGCTTTATAAGCTGTTACTGGTTATTGGGGGAGGGAGAGACATTTTCTGCTGTGGTGTAGCCTATGCTGCTACAAACAGCCCCTCACCCATGCTCCTGTAAGCAACCCTAACTACACTCATTGGGTCACCAAAAAATACAAATAAAGACATTTAATTAGGAGGCCATCTAGTTGAGAAGACAATGGGATCAATGGAGTAGAAGGGAAACAAAGGTGGCTAACGGGGGATAAGTACAATAAAAATACATTCTACTCCTGTATGAAATGTCATATGAAACCCATTATTTATAATTAATGTATGCTAGTAAAGTCTTCAGCTATCCATGAAAAGGTTCATTGTTCCCATGAATTGTGTGGATGCCTTGTTTCTTGTTTTGTTTTTTTTTTTAAGAACCCGTGTTTACATGCTTGGATGCAGTCTATGAATCTGTAACTGGTTCTTATGGCCAGATCAACAACTGTCTAGACAAAGAGTAGAGAACTCGACCCAAGGACATTGCGATGTCAGCCACACCCAGGGGTGTTTATAGGTGTCCTGTTTCTAGGTCGTTGATCTACTCTTTCTTCCCCCTAAGCCCACATCACTTGCCTGTGGTAGGTGTCCTTCCTCCCTCAGCACCACTGTCTCCCTTCAGTGCTCTATCAGCCCATCACTGCCAATCTCATTCCCATCAACTCTCACTTTAAAATGTTAATTGATGCTTCCATGGGACTCTGCTGGGCACCCTTTCTAGTTATCAGAAGAGGCACTAACTTACTCATGTGCCCTGGTAAGTCAGGTGTTCTGTGTCATGGACCAGCATCACCAAAGTCTCCTGTGGTGCCAGAACAGAGTCTTGCTAAGCAAGTCATAGCTAGGGTTAGTCGTTAGGATTCTTATGTGTTTCTTAGCCTTGCTGAACCTCACATTTGTTACATATCAACGGGTATTGGAAATTAGAAATAATTGTGAGAATTCTGATCATTTGTCTAAATGTCTTAGCTAATTTTTAATGGCCACTTTGGGTGTTATATACTGTTAACGGTATATAGGTCTGGGTGTTCCGAGGATTACTATAGCTGCTAACTGACCCTGTAAGGACTGAGTAACTTGCCATGTAAAGGAGGACTCCAAGAGACATACTCTCATGCAACAAGCAAGGGGATTTTATTCACCAAGCATGCATTGGGGCTCACTGAACATGCAGGAACAGAGAGTCCCAAACTGAAATTGAACAGGGTTTTTATAGGGTGTAGGGAACAAAGAAGTTCAAACATAGGTCATGGGGGTTGCTTCATGCAAGAAGCAGATAAGCAGATGTTCTGTCAATGTATATTTTCTTTTTTTTTTACTCCCCCCCCCACCTGCCCCAAGAACTGCCTGGGCAGTACATTTCCTGGAACTTTAAGCACATTCTTTGTTTATCAGAAGGGGGTGGTGAACAGCCATACAGAGTTCAACCAATTTTCCTTTACAACCCCAGTGGCTTAGAGGCAACATCCACATAAAGCATTAGCACCTTGAAATATTTCAGGTGGCTTCTCCTGACCTTTGCTTTTACTGCTGCTCTCTTGTGTATTATCCGTGCAAATATCATAAGCTTCAAGGTGCAGCCTGAGATTCTTACCTTTAGAAATCACGTGCCTTTTAACTAAATTAGGGGGAAATATGTAGGACTTTTTTTTTTTTGGTTAACCATGCATATTTATGTCCATTTTAGTACTTTATTCCTTCCAGCAGATTAAAAATGTAATCTTTATCATTCCTCTGCACCCTAAAAATTCTTAAATTCTCTGCAATGCAAATCTACTAGGAACAAATTCTTTTAGCTTATGTTTATTTGGGGCCAGAGATGGCTCAGTATGCAGGCCTGGCAACCCAAGTTCAATCTCCAGATCCCATGAGGTGTCAAGAAAGACTCCAGAGAGGTGTCCTCTAACCTCTGGTACTGTGATATGAACACCACACACACACACACACACACACACACACACAACACTTGCTAAAATAAATATAAAATACATTTTAAAAATATATTTTATCCCCATTTTGGAAAGTTATTTTGTCTTGGACACAGAAATTTGGAGTGTTTCTCTTTAGCATTTTGAAGGCTTAGTTCAAGTCCATCTTTCTTTCCTTGTTCCTAATGGGATGTCAGCTCTGCTTGTCACGTCCTTTCATGCAATGTGGTTTTTTCTGGAAAACGTCATGATTTTCTGTTTCTCTTTGATTTTATGAGTCCACCATGTGCCTATGTCTGTCTCTCTCTCACACACATACACAATGTATATACGTAAACATGCATACATATTATATAACTAACTCTAGATTCTACCTGTGGGAGAATGGGCTGTTTGTCTCTCCTCCTCCTGTTCAGTCTCCATCTCTATGTGTCTTTTATCACATGAACAGCAAAAGATGTCTGTGTTCAATGCATAAGAAAAAAACGTGATATTTGTCTTCCTGGTCTGGCTGATCCTGTCTCATTTTCCAGAAATGGCATCACTTCCTTCTTCTTGATGCTGTGGAGCCAGTGACCCTGTTCATTTCCCCCCCCCTTTTTTTTTTTCAGCTTGTGTAATTACTATTGA
Source organism: Phyllotis vaccarum (assembly GCA_033318265.1). Classification (NCBI taxonomy): domain Eukaryota; kingdom Metazoa; phylum Chordata; class Mammalia; order Rodentia; family Cricetidae; genus Phyllotis; species Phyllotis vaccarum. Next base: position 77,569,882 of record JARWLC010000006.1, read on the forward strand.
CTTCTTTTCAAAACCCCTTGTTTGGCCTACCATACGCTGTTAAGCCCAGTAAGTTGATATTTACTGCAGACCTGCCTGTGTGTTCTAATATCCCCATATGATTCTTTTTGAACTATATATTTTATAGCTTCAATTTCTTTGAAATTCCCTGTCATTCATTCATGATCAGTCTTTGAATACAGTTATTATAGCTGTTTTGAAACTTCGTTAATTCCAACATCTCACAGCCACTTCTTGTGTGTTTGTTTATTGGCTGGTTTTCTCTGTGTAGCCCCGACTGCTCTGGAACTTACTCTGTAGACCATTATGGCCTGGAATCCAGAAGATCTGCCTGCCTCTATCTCCTAAGTGCTAGGCTTAAAGGCATGTCCACCAGGCCTGGCTCAAGACAGACACTCTTTATTGGCCCTTTTCCTCCTTTTGTTCTTACTGTGGCTCTCATTTTGTTTCCATCCGTGCTTTATCATCATGTACTGAACATTATAGATGACACATCGAAAACTCCGGCATCTGCTTTCTTTACCCAGGAAGTCTGATTGTTCCTGTTCCCTTGTAAATGACCTGGCAGTCCCTCTGGCCTAGTAGCGGCTTAGTGTTCTGCTTTGTGGGAGTGATATCTGGAAATCCCAAGGTGGCTATCAAAACTCCATACAGTCTGGGGTTGAACTCTGAAGCCTCTTACCTGGCAGATGTAACTTTCCTAGAGGACTCCGTACCCATAGCTCCACAGTCACCCAAAGATCTGGACTGAGGTAAAAATGCATATTTGAGGGATCCCCTCACCATAGCATATGTCTCCATAGGATCATAAGCCTTGACCCACAGTTTGCAGCCATTTGGGTAGACATAGCCTCTCTCCCCACATCTCTGGCTCTGAGACCTCGGTGTTTCTAGCTGACCTTACCTGAGAAGAAAACAAGCTGTAGAATTGGACTTTCTTCTAGTTGCTTCCCCAGAACCTTCAAATGGATTTTTAAACACATGTTTTGTCTAGGATTTGCAAATGAAACCTATGCAGATGTTATGCACATAAAAACTCATTTTCCAGTGGGCACTTCTGTTGTTCTTTGCAATGCAGTGTTTGATATACAGCCAAGAACTATGAGATATTTGAAGAATCCTTGGTCAAAACACAGGAAGACATCAGCATAGATCAAAGGTGGTTCTGATGTTGATGTTTTCTGATAAGAATCGGATACAAATACGACACAGTAGCAGCTTAGCAGGGAAGTTAGCATTCACAAGCAGGTGCCTGATTTCATCAGAGAGGAAACACTGAAAGAATTAATATATTATTATATTGGGGATGTTTTACTTATACAACTTAAAGCTTGTTGCTTTTCATCCAGGCTCCTTGGAACCTCTCTTTGCATTAGTCAAGGATTAGACAAAGACCTGGGTGGAAGTTAAAAGCAGAGCCTGCTTGCTGGGCTTTGTAACAGATGAAATATGGGAGAGAAAGGCAGTGAGCAAGCAGAAGGAGTCATTGGCTGGGGCACCAAGAAGAAAAAGGAGCAAAGACACAGATTAGAGGGTCTGAAGTGGAAGGGTAGTGTTTGTGTAGCCTACTCTATAGGATGTATGTTTAATGTCATCAATATTTCATTGCATATGTTTATATGATATATTTAGCATCATAAAATATTATTGATGCCATAAAGGTAGAAGATCAGGTAGAAGGTAGAAGAAACACTTCAAAAATTTTAGTGAAGAAATACCTTAAAAATTAGGACATTACTTCAACCCTCATATTCAAAAAGTGAACATAATCCCAAATATGATAATGAGGGTAAAATAACCACATATAATAGGGATGTCAATTGTTATATTAGTACACATACATTAATTTTAATTAGATCATAGCATTAAAATTGTCGGTAGAACCATTAAAGGTTTAAAGAAAAATACAAAAGAATATTTTTGCAATTTGGGATAAACAAAAATATAGAGAGAACACAGGAACTGTTAACTCTAAAAAAAGGAAATATATATATTATCAAAATCCTAATTCTATAGATAAGAAAGCATGAAGATATAGTCTTGGGAAAATATGACATATTTCAAGGGATTATACACACACAATGTGTATATATATCCCCATAATAACAATCTTGCTTTTAAATATAACACAACAGATACTTTATAAAAATATGCAGAAGCATCACTAAGTACATGAACAGGTTCTCAGCACTAGCCATTACCGAGAAGGTATGAGTAATAGAAAGGACATGTAGCAAGGAAGCCTCCACCATTGTTAAAGAATGAAATGAGCCTTGGAAAGCTGTTAAAATATTACATAACAAGTCAGTAAAACCACAGTTAGGAATATACCTAAGGAAGATGAAAATATATATCCACAAAAGATTTTCAAGAGTGTTCACAACTGTATGAATAAATAGTAGGATCTAGCTCTAGAGAAACCCAAGTGTCTGTAAGCAGGGACATGGGTAAATACACAGTGGAGGAAGCCAGGACATGGTGATGCACAGCTGTAATCCAAGCCCATTGAGGAAGAATCATGAAAGTTCAAGGCCAAAAGTCTTATCTCATAAAAGAGAAAGACGACCCCCCCATATCAATATGGAACACCCATGTAATGTCATGCTACTCAAAAACGTATAAATGAGCTTGCAGTACAGTACACATTCCAAGATGCTGAGTGAAAGCAACTCAGACATCACCTGACTCCGTACAAATGAGAATGGTATTGTTAAATCCCAAAGTGAGAGGAGAAAAACCATCGTGTCCAAAATAATTAAAGCAATCAATTAATAACAACAAGTTCTTTTATTCATGTACGTGGCCTGCCTCCCCTAAATCGGGGTTTTAGAGGTCAGCATGGGATGTGAGGAAGACAAGGCTTTTATAGTCAGGGCTAAGGGGTTTCCAAATGGGGGTTTAGCAGACAAGATAGACAGGGTTACAGGAATAGGACATAAGTTTAACAAGTTAGTAGTAACGATCCCCCAAAACAAAGACAGGGTTGCAAGGCAGTCATAACAAGGTGGGCATAACAAGGTAGCCATAACAAGGTGGCCATAACAAGGTAATCGTAGGTGTTTTGAAAAGGTAGGGTTGAAAGATGATAATAAACAATTTTTTGAAACAAAGACGTGATTGCCATTCCTGGAACAGACAGTACAGAGCCATTTTAGTGAAGGGTTACAGGTGGGACAGCCCAATCCCTGAGAAACACTATAAGATGGCTTTCAAGCCTAAGATGGTTGAAAGCTGGTTCTTTAGATACATGCAGAGACTTGTTAGAATGCTGACCGAAGAATGACAACAAGATGGTGAACAAACATGTGACTTTGAAAACTTAGCTATGGTGGAAAGAACTGAGCAAATAAAATAATAGAATCTCAGCAGGGAAATAATATGGTGACATGGTATTTCTCCAACATTATCCTAGAAGCAAGTGCAATCATCTGATGTGGGGCAGGAAGACACAGAGCTGGGACTCACATGCTATTTCTGACATGTTCCAGACAGAAGTTGGTTCATCTATGAAGGAAAGACCCACAAGAATCTTAAAATTAAAGTACACATCTTTTACAGAATTTATTTCACATTTTTATTTTAATGCATTGTTGGGAACTCTTTTGCTGTTGTTATTGGTTTTGCTTTGATGGGGGTGGAACTCAGGTCCTGATATGTGTAAAGCAAGGGTGTACCACGGAGCCACACTCCAGCCTGGAGCCCAAGGAAGGCCTCCTGATGGTTAGACGCCCTCAGTAGAGGAGTGGACAATAGTCTAATTGTGCACCTTTGCTCTCCCAATTCTATTTGAGTGTTTGTAAGCACATAGGAAAAAAATGATGTTGAAAGACAAGCCTCCCTCAAGTGGGTGTATTTTTAACAGATGGCCAGCATTTCTTATTATTAATGAAGGCACCTGGGCAAATTTGAGGCTTGTCAGCTCCTACAATTTCTGTTTCTGTAGAAACTAATTCAGAAGTCATGTTGTAACCATAGTAACGTGAGGGCAAGTTGCAGAAGTAGTGTTTAGGAGGAATGAAAAATCTTTCCTTCCCTATGCTCTGATTCTCCACTCTGCCCCTTCCCTCCCAGAGGGAAGAGTGATTTCTCAGAACACTGGAGCAAAGGTGGGGTGGGGGTGGCTCCGCTGACATTCTTTCTTTACAGCCATCCTAACCTGGCCTAAAGTATATGAACATTTCCCTTTCAAACAGAGCCAAGAATAAGGCTCACTAAACTTAAAATTAGCAGTGTTTTTATATTCTTCTGGACATTTGTCATGTTTAATTGGTATGATAGATACACACTTCAGGTGTCTAAACTGAAGGAGCTTAGATAAAACATTGTTTCCTTTAACTGTCAGCCAAGCGTCCTGTTAAAGCCATCTTTGGAGTTTAGCATCTTTGGTCTGTATCTGTCACCTGCAAGGGTCCAGAACAGTTCACAGTGAGATCTGCCCTCTTACCTCCACATTAGGTGAAGGGGAAGAGGGTGTATCCATCTGTGGATACTTTTGTGGATATGTGTCACTTTTGTCTCTAATCACCTTGGTCAGAAGTTAGTCCCAGGACACACCCAACTAAAAACAGAGTAAGAAATACAGTCTTTATTCTGGGTAAGGAGGTTTATCATTTATAGACGTGATTGCATCTTGCTTTCTCAGGCAGGAACCTAGTTTAAGGGCATGAGATAGGAAGAACTAATGTTTGGGCTGCACTTGAGCATGGGCCCTGAGTTCCAGAATATGATGGGATGCTGTGGTCCTTATGGCAGAGGCCCACACTCCCTAGCCACTTTTCTCAATTCTCCACATTTTTTTTCCAACTTCTTTTCTGGTAACTTACTGGGTGCCACTTCGTGTTGTAATTTATTTAGAGAGTCACTCTTTCTAGCTGTGGGTTTGAAAACTAAATAATTCTGGTTGTTAGGATTTAATTCAAAACCCTGTTGTAAAATTACCTTGCACTTGAGGCCCAGAGGTCTCTTTTTGAGTAAACTATCTTTACTAATCTTCATGGGTAACTGTGTGTCCTTGGTTCTGTGTGTCCTTCACTTTTAGCTTTCTATACATGTGGCTTCTTGTCAAAATGTTTAATATAGGTTTTATAAATGTGGCAGAAGTTTTAGTCAACAGTCTACATTACTAGGAGAAATGTAAATAAACTCAGATTAAAAGAAATGGGGGAAGAGGACCTGCTTCTCATGCTTTCTGAAATGTTTTATACACAGTGCTGTTTCCCACAGTTTAAGTGGGCCCTGATTTAATAGTTGAAAATCAAATGTTCAAAATTTAAGAACAATTTCAATAGGACAGATCAGTATTTTAAGATTAGTGTGTTCTATTTCAGTGAGTAGAGTATTACTACAAAACATAGGAAATCCTTATTCTAATAATACTAACCATGGTGGCCGCTAGAAAACAAATCCCTCTTCCATAGGAAGTGATAGGAACACTTCAGGGAATGCCATGCACTATTCTGGATTGTTCTAGAAGATAAACACATTTCAGTTCTATAGAAAAGAACAGCATTGGTAATACTGATGTGAGGCATAGTCGCAAAATGGTGACTGCCATCAACCACCTGAGCCATCTGTTTCCCAGAGAAAGGAGGGGCAGAATTTTGCATCAGGGGGTTGGCTACCAGATCTCAGTGATGCTAGTAAGAACTGAGAGGCTTGGAGTATAGTCAGCACCAGCAGTCACATGGATAACTCAGGTCCTGTGCTGCCCAAAAGAGCTTTAGTAATGACTACTTCAAAAAACGGCTTCAGAGTAATTTTGTTAATGCATGAGAGAAGAGTTCATTTATTTGTCTGGCAGAAGCTAAGTAGTGGGATTATGTTACATTGTAAATAATTGTCCCACCTACTAGTTTAATAAAAAGGCTGATTAGCTGAAGGCAGACAGGAAGTGTGGGTGGAGCTACCAGACTGGGAAAACTCTGGGTACAGGAAGATGAGAGCAGAGATGCCTCAGAGAAGCCAGCAGATGCAGAGGACAACTATGCAGCTCTGAGAAAAGGTACCATGCCGCATGGTTGAACAGGATAAGAATCATGGGTTAGTTTAAGAGCAAGTGCTAGCAAGTTATGTGCCTGGGCCCATACATACAGTTAATATAAGTGCCTGTGTGTTTCAGTGGGACTATGGGACTGTGGGTCTGCAGGTCTGGGCCACGAGGCTAAGCCAGAAAGTCTGGGACAGAAACTTCATACAACAAAGTCAAGGCAGGAAGATTATTAATAGGTTTAAACATGGCCTCGGATCTTGATTTTGCTTAACAAATATCTGCTCCCTCATCCTAAAACTTAAAAATCAATGCTTTTCATTTGAAGAAATTTAAGAGAAAGCTCTAGAAAAATTGCATGACGCTGGACCAAGCAGTAGTGACAGAAGGAAAAAGAAATGACAATGAAGCAGGAAGCTGATGGAAAAATAAAGATGGCTGAGCAGACGTAATTAAGATATTGACACTCCAAAACTACTACGAAGCAGGGATATGCATAGAAAGAGTGATGTCAGGTTTCCTTATTTCATTGACCAAGCTGTGGACCCAGCTAAGTGCCTGGGTCAGTTATTTCAGTTCTGAGTGGGCATCCTGTGACAGACAGCTTACTCTGCACTTGTGAAGTGACATTTCCAAGCTGCTGAGAAATGCTGGCCTCATCCGCTGAATGTCAAACTTTATATGTGAGATTGTGAGAGTGGGGATCTGGTGTACCGTGTCTCCCAGGAGGGATTATTTCACGATAAATTCCCTGATTCTGTTTTGTTTTCAGGCACTCAACACTGGACCTATGAGAAAGGCATATTTGAATAGAATTAATGATTAATGCATTGGAACCTAAGGCTAATACAGAAATTTGATTGTTTTTTCTAATTTGGAAAGCAAATAAATATCAATATTTTTCATTTTCTGATTACAAATTAATTTCTGATCTGCCTAGAGAAGTAGGCTTTTAAAAAAACACATTATCTGGACCAAAATTTATTAATCCACAGGCATAATTGTGTTCTATTGTAAAGGTTGCTCTTCTATACTTTAATAAAGTGAACTAAACACCAGAGATGTGAATAGAATGTTGGGTTATAGGTTAGTGTCAGGACTGGCTCATCTGATTTTATAGACCTTATCAGAGGCCATCACTTACTAAGTGTATCATGAAGCTTTTCGTTGTTGTCTAAAATACTTAGTGAATAATAATTGAGTAAAACTCATGAATTTAAGCATCAAATGAAATATAAATATTGTAACTTCAAATCTGTGGGCATTGTATTCATGGGTTCTAGGTTTTATCTTGTCTTGGTTTCCTTGTCTCTGCATAAATCATAAATGAGTGGCTGAAACAGTCATGGATTTATTTTCTCACCACCCAGTAGGGCAGAAGGCTAACACCTAATCCCGCATGGCTGCCTTCCCTCCTGGAGACCTAGGACACAGACTACATGCCCACCCTGCTTCCAGAAGCCTCTCCCATTGTTTGTCTCACCCCTTCTCAGCCTTCAAAGCCAGCGTGTGCCTCTCTGATGCCTTCCTCCTCTGGCTCTCCTGTCTCCCCTGCTCTTAGGGCCTGTGTGAACATTGTGATTGAAATCCAGGGTGAACTCCAAAGGTAATTTCACTCAAGTGCAAAACCCAA